>OX451396.1:5711053-6356894 GCA_949629135.1 Eremobia ochroleuca | reverse complement strand
GGAGCTTATCAGTGATACAGACATCTTGAATTTAGTAAAATTTAGTGTTCGTGGTAGGTGGAAGCAGTGTCGGAGCTACTCACCAAAGATATTAGACAAAGACAATGACTGCATGATATTATGTGAGGGACTAAATATGTAGTTTCGTGCTATGTATAACTGTACAGCGTGTCCGTGTCCCGTGTGGGACCTCCGGACAGGTATTTGTGTTCTATTAAGTATTAGGTAACGATGTCTTTTGTAAACCGTTGTATACGATGTGTGACTTCTTTGTGACATCACGATAACACTCGAAAATTCGTTCGACTTTTATCTATAAGCTGGACTATATAGACATAAAATAAATTTTAAACACTGTTACTCATATGCTTAAAATTAACGTAATTGTTAGGTGAGAAATTTATACTATTGTATGTAAGCGATTTTAGCCTCACAAACGCATAAAAATCAATGTGTAAATATTGTACCTACATTTGAATATAAATAAAAGTATAATTTAATTCACCAGCCACCTTACGGTGATCTGTTTAGGGAATTTATCATTTCAGATGCAAACTCAGATTTTTATCAAGCAGAAGAAAATAAAATAGTAATAAGTAAGCACTGTTAATCTGTCTTAAAAAGTTGATAATGCTGGGAATGTGCCAAATGCTTCAGAGTCACAGCAGCTCCCGAACGCTGACCTATTAAGACTAAATTAATGAGATAGAAATATAAACGATGTAAACAAAAAATAACTCCTTAGAGGACTTTCTAGTCAGTTTGTAAATAAAATTGTGAATAACGATAGTTGTCACGTCATAGGGACGTTTTTATTTGTATTAGGAAATAATGAGATCTCATTAGATCGTGTAAGCTAATAATTCAGTCACTAATTGATAATCGATTTTAGGGATAAATAAATACCTACTTTCTTTGTTAGCCAATGTTCACTTTGCTGTGATTATGTTACGTGTTACTTATTTATTGTTGACTTTACTGAATGTATGTGATAGCTTAATTAACTCAAGTTAATTTGCAATAAATTTAGTTAATGCGCTTTACACAAGAACATGTGCAATTTTATCGTTTTTATGGACACAAGTCTCGTTTTTGTTAATTAAACTGAATAAAGACTTTTCGAAATCTTGTGTTTGGCGGTATCACATTGGTACGCACGAATTATTAATATTCGCATTTAAATACTAAAACCTATTACTATGTTACTACTCTGATTGTCATATACGTTTCTGTAAAATATTGAGTATGTGTTGTTAAAGAGAATAAAAATAATAAATACCAAGATTATTTCAGTGGTTTTTATTTTCCTTAACGATAGCTTGTGGCAAGTACTTAGGTCATTTCACTCTAGTAGGAAGGTACGTATTCGCCGAATTAGAAATCAATAGTCAGACAAATGTAAAAATACCTTCATGGTTATAAAATGCTTATTTTATATTACTACGTCACTGTACCTACCAAATACAAATAGGAATATTATTCAATTTTCCCTCTTTCCTTGCCTGTTATCAGGTATCATTTAGTCCTGGTTCCGATAAGCGAGTAAATAATTTTATAAAAATATGCAAGTAATAATACCACCTACCCACCTGTACAATAGTCCCTCAAACTACATGGATGACGAGGGTCCAAAAGGACACAAGGGAGATAGGACTTACGAAAGATGACGCACAAGACCGAAGTAAATGGCGTCGCATAATTGGGAAGCCCCGCGTAACGGGAAAAGGCGAGAACAAAGAAGAAGAAATGGAAGTAATAAAAGCAAGAGCTGTTAGGTAGGTACGGTTAGAGATACTTAAAAGTACTTTTCTGATTGTAATGAAATATTTTGGTCATTAATTAAGACAAAAAAAGAAGTTTTCATCGAGGTTTCTTGGTGACTGTACCTATTCAGAATGTAAACTTTAGTGTTATCAGAAGGATTTCATACTTTTACTTTCTGTAGTTAAAATGCGCTACGGGACGACTCGACTCTGCACGACTCAAACAGTGAGTCATCGGTGAATATTTTGTAAAAGGTACAAATGATTGTAACAAACTGTTAGAATGGGAATGACATCATTTCCTAAAAGCTAGCATATCACTCCAACTTTTATTACTTTACAGAGCAAGCAGATCAATAATGAAGACTACAAAACTCTGCTAATGTTTCGGCTACCGCTACCGCTAACGGTTTATTAACCTTTACCTTCCCAATCGTATTGCCTTGCAAAAGACTAGTCCCGTGCGCTACGTTTATACGTTATGTACTACATTATGACTTGCTGAGTTGCTGAATATCAGGTTCATCATTGGTTCACATTTATGAAAACTTTTTAGTAAGAAACTCTGAAAGTTGACTAAAACAAATGCTATAAATCTGATGAAATAACTGGAACTTACTTCAATTTAATCTGTGGCAAAACTGATTATAATCGTTATGTCAATGTCAATCATGTATGTCACATAATTGTCAGTCTCGCATGTCATGTCAAAACAGACTTACCAGTACCACATGTATTGGAATTGAAATTCGGAAAAAGTAAACTAAAATGAACTGAAAAGAACATTATTTACAAAGTAAAAGGACATCTACAATGAAGAATTCAAAAAAGGTATTTGAGTATTGCATGTAATGATCCCAGTAATTCAACGTAGAAGTGGTTAAATCATAACTTCTTATTTACAGAAAGCGCCTCAACGTTATTTTGATACCGAAGACAAGAAATCAGAGCAAAAGCCTGAAACACAGAATCAAAATGTGGAAGTATTCAACATTAAGATAACTCCAGGTCTATTAAAAACACACAAATTCAAGGTAAACATAAGATTTTTCGTTTATGGAAACAATGTAGGTTAACTTTATCTTTTACACTATTCTTTGCTTGTCTACATTTAAACATCGCTTATAATTTCAGAGCCATAGAGGGCATGACAGAAATCATGTGCAAAAAAGGAAAACAAATAAAAAATTCGTTGGAAAAGCACCCATCGATCCTGAGAAGTTAGATGCACATTCCCGCGGCGAGGGTGTCGGCAAGGGTGTGAGGCATCCACTCCACGCCGAGAAATTAAGGAAAAGAGAGAGAAAATTCACTTATGCTCAAGAACAAGCAGCCAGAGCTGAAATATTATTGACAGAGGACCATGGGTAAGAAATTTTCATTATTTTTTTATTCCATGCCTCAGTTTTACTCTTTAACTTCTCTGTATTGTTTAAAGTTTTTAAAATCAAGACCAGAAAAATTGCATGACACTTGCATAATTTAAAAGACATTACTTTAGTCTACTGGCTGACAGGAAATCTAAATTTTGTTATTGATTGGGTTTTATTGCTAACTCCATATCCAATCATATTGAAGATATTCACAGGAAATGGATGTTTCTTACATATTATAAATATTAACTTTTCAGTGGTCTAGAAGTAGATGAAGACAGTAAAACAACAGCAATATCACAGAAGATCATAGCAGACAATGTAGACATATCTGCTGCCTCCAAGATATTTGAGCTGAACCTAGAATTTGGACCATACAGGACTAAGTACTCCAGGAATGGAAGGCATTTGCTGTTGGGCAGCAAGAAGGGACACTTGGCTGCTTTTGACTGGGTCACTAAGAAGTTGCATTTTGAAATTAATGTTATGGAGTCTATTCATGACATCAGGTACCTAATTTCACAGATAAAATATGAGAATCAATTATCTTGTAAACACACATACACATCCTTAAATTGTTCCTTGCCCAACATTAGTCCATTGTTCAACATTCAACCAAACACAATGATAATAATATTTATTTAAACAGAGTCAACATGATTCTCCAGTAATGTGCATTTAGGCTTAACATTTGACTGATTTTAGTCATTTAACTTGTACTTTATTTAATAGCTGGTTACACACAGAAACAATGGTGGCGGCTGCTCAAAAGGAGTGGCTGTACATGTATGACAACACTGGGACTGAGTTGCACTGTGTCAAGAAAATGGATAAGATACTAAGAATGGAGTTCCTACCTTACCACTTTTTGCTGGCTGCAGTTGTAAGTACTTATACACAGAAATTCTTCTATGACCATTGACTATTATATACAAAGTATTCCTGCTGTAATTTTTCAGTGTGAAAGAGAGATGCAGCTATACCAGAATCATAATGACATTAATAGTTCATAAAAATAATAAAAACAGTTTTGCAAAAAACCTTAAATATAAAATAAACAAACCTCCTCTTTGTAACTGGCCGGATAAATTAGAAAAAACTGAACAGGACTATTTCTGATGTATGTTAATGAATATATCATTAACATTCAACATCTTGACTTTACCATCAATTTATATTTTGGAAATCGCAATATTTGTTAAATCAAATCCTTAAGCTATTTCCCCACATGGCAGACTGGTTTCCTAGAAATAGATGTACGTGATAACAGTCAACTCTGCCAACATAGGTCTCGGAATGCAATTATGTGCAGGATTGTTTTTTGTATGGCTCCCATTATCTTCAATAAGCTTCCAATGCCTGGAAAGAGTTAACGAGTAGAAGCATTTAAAAGGAAAGTAAAATCTTTTTTACCTAGTAAAGCAATGAATTTTTAAGGGAATATTTTTTTTTTAATTACATGTTCATGTATATATATTAATTTAATCTAAAATGTTGTTATGTAATGATAATTTTAATAATGATGTTTGTATTAAATATTTTTGGACCTATATTGATCGTAATTGATAATTGAATATTTGTTAATTTTTGTATGTCGAGTGACATATCTATTTTCTATATGAATTAATTATGTAATCAGTCAATTTAATTTATCTACTTATGTCAGCTTTGTCAATGTTAATGAATGTTGTTATTATTTATTTATTTAAAATTCCAAATTCATATTAATATTTGCACACCATCACAATATGATAAACATGTTAGCACAACTCCATGTACTTATAACACCTTGCATATTTTTTTTTTATAATTTTATGCACACACATGTTTGAAAAAATAAAGTTGTCTGACTCTGACATAAGTAATAAATATTCATATTCATTTATATAATTTATATCTAATTTCCAGAATGAATTTGGCTTCATGACATGGCTAGATATTTCCATTGGAGAAGTGGTGGGTCACTACAACAACCACCTTGGAAGGACAGCTGTTATGGCACAGAACCCATACAATGCTACAGTATGCTTAGGCAACTCTAAAGGAGTGGTATCGCTCTGGTCACCTACTATCAAGGAACCTTTGGCGAAGATATTGTGCCATAAGACACCACTGACTGCCATTGCTGTGGATAATAGTGGAATGTATGTATCATTATTATTTTTTTTTTTTTCTTCATTTGAAATGGTTATTAATAATCACCTCTTAACCTAAATTTCGATCACGCATAGTGGCCAGTCTCAACGGAGATTAGCCAAGCGCTCCAGAGATATTATAGTGCACAGGTGTGTGCGCAAACACAGTTGCACTGCCTCTTCCCCCACTCTCATAGTCTAATGGGACGGCAATTCGGCGCGACCGGGGATAGATCAGACGATGGTATCACACCATCAACTTCCAAATTCTAATGGAAAAACCCAATGACTCTACTTGACCAACAAATCGACCCTACGATTACCACCACGAGACCAACAGGGCAGTTAGAAATAGTCATACAACTCTTGTAAATACATTTGCTGAATTTATAGAGACACGAAAATATTGCATGACTATTCTAATACCTAGTTGTTCATGTGACACACTAGTGATATGATTCAATTTATAGTTTTTAGTACGCATTGTACGCATTTATCTTAAATTTTGTTCTTAATAATTTTTATTACTTAACAGGTACATGGCCACGTCAGGCGTAGACAGGAGTATGAAAATCTGGGATATTAGGAACCTGGACGGCCCTATACAAGACTACAGACTGAGGAGTGCCCCGGTGGATCTAGAGTTCTCTCAAAAGGATATGCTTGCTGTCGGCCTAGATGAAGTTGTGGAAATATACAAGTATGTTTCAATGAGGTTTCAACCCCTCTAATGCCCGTTTTTACTAACACTGGATGAATTAATGTATTTATTTTTATTTATTTATTAACCAACAATTGTTTACACTATATACAAGTCTGATTTAATGACTAAAGTAACATTTATAAGTGCAAAAATTAATTACAGATTAACACCACATGCACAGAAAATGGCTTCACATAACATATTTATAAATTTAATTATTGAAATTGGAACTTTACATACAATGAATAAGTAATTCAGAACAATAATAAAGAAAAATTATCATAACATATGTATACAACATTAAAAAAAAGAATGGCTAAATAAAATCGCACTGTTGGATTTTAAACACTGCCCAGTGCTCAAGTATGCTTTTATTTAGGATGTCACATTATATAATTATTATATCGTGGAGATTTTTACAGGGTGGTATCAATGCACAAACTGAAGCCATGAATTCAGCTCATGATTCTAGATTTTTTTTTTTTTTAAATAACCAATCTTTTAAACAATCATGTACTGAATCAATGATAACAGTTTCCGCGTCGAAGTCCTTGCCACACTGTAGTTACATGGGACTTAAAGATAACTGGCTAAATGTGTGTGTGTACTACAGGTACACCTCTCTGCCTAACCCTGTGGGGAAACACAGGCGTGATTTCATGTATGTTGTGTAATCAACATCCACTTTGCACTTTCTTGATATTCTCATTATTTTTCAGTAACTGCTGCTCACAAACAGCAGAGAAACCTTACTTGAGACATAGAATGGCAAAAACTATAAATAACTTCAAATTCTGTCCCTATGAAGACGTTTTAGGAGTTGGAACTAGCAATGGATTTACAAGCATTATTATACCAGGTAAGTTTTACACTATCTTTCAAATATCCTCAAAAAAAAAAGAAAAAAAAAACAGAAAAGAACCTACATTGCCTATCCTGCCGTTTTTGAAAATTAAGGTCTTTATTAACCGATGCATACCGTACGCAAAATACGCGCATTGACGTGGAGTTGCGGACACCAGCCCGTATTACCTAACCGATGCATCCAGCCCGTTATGAAATACGGTGCTGAAATATGGAAACTGACAGTCATGCTGACTGGAGACCGCGTATCGGCAAGGGTAGTGTGGGACGGCCAGCTAGATGGACCAAAGACCTTTAAAAGGTGTCTGGGACAGACTGGATGCGGAAGGTATTCCTTCATCATTCTTCCTCCTTTATAGGCATCTGCCTGTGTCCAGCAGTGGACTGTTATAGACTGAATTGACCAATTGAATCGATCTATGTTGCAACAGTACTTGGGCACGGACAGGATGATTGGACTATCACTCCACCTAATTAGACGATTTCATTCAAGGATAATTTTTTTTTTTACAGGCAGTGGTGAGCCGAACTTCGACGCGTTGGAAAGCAATCCCTTCCAGAACACGAAACAGAGGAAAGAGGCTGAGGTCAAAGCGTTGCTGGACAAGATACCTGCCGAACTTATCACACTCAATCCATTTGATATTACTGAAGTTGATGTGACCTCCATGCAAGAACAAATGGAGGCAAAGAAGAAACTTTTGGTAAGTAAGAAAGAGTAAATGGAGTTGGCAGTTTGGTTTCACCAAAAAAAAATGTGCAGATACATCAATATTATTATTAACCTTTTGAACGCCAATCACTTGTGTAATACGAACTTGTATACAAGTGATTGGCGTTCAAAAGGTTAATGAAACCTTACGTCGATGTTCATAAGTCACATCGCACTTTATTTGATTTTGCACTACATGAATTTTCCTAAATGTTTTACATTATTTACAGTACCTCAAACCTAAGAAAATGGACTTCACTCCTAGGCACAAGAAGAAAGGCAAGACGCAGATAGCTAGAAAGAAGATAATAAAACAAGTTGCTAGAAAGGTAAGTTTACTATACTACGTTTGCGGTTTAGTTTCCAAACATGAAAACAAATGACTCTTTGAAAAACAACTTTAAAACCCACATATAAAGTTCAGAGTGCGCTACAACTTCAAGCAAGTGTGACTTTTTCCATAGTACTTGTCATTCTGAAATCAACTTAATTTATACAAGAATAATGTTGATATTTCTTCAATTGGAAATAATATTAATTGCAAACAAGGATTTTCATGAAGACTACAGGCCTATCGCTTTACTGACATGGTGCCTGATGTGGCACGGTGCGGGAGGTGTGTGTTGGTGTATCGCGAGAGCTCAGTCACATTCTCCTGCTGACTGGTGTCACCCCTCTTGCACCACGCAGCTACCTCATGCACCCCCGCAGTTAAACTGTAGGCCAGGTACTGAAATGTCTCAGTCTATTACGAGGAAACGATTTATTTTGGCTGCAGGAATCCGCTGGACGCGGGAAGCTCAAAACCGGTCGAACTGGCGGTTCTTGGGGGAGGCCTATGTACGGCAGTGGACGTGTTTCGGCTGAAATGACGACGATGAAAAAAATCCATTTATTTATATCAGACGATACGACCCAAATAATTATGTCCTTTTCAGGAATTCATCGAGCAATCAAAGGAAGCACAGAAATTACTCAATTTGCCAGAAGCCCAAGATTCAAAGAAGCAGTCATTTGGTGTTCTCGACAGATTTGTGCCTACAGTTAAATCTAGGAAATAAAACAAATACTTTGTATACATAAAATCTTTTCATTTATTTCTGTCCTTTCATAATTCCAAAACGATTTTCCATATTTACACAATTTATTTACAATTTAGTATAATTATGATAAACTTCAACATGATCAAAAATTGAGTACTTAATAAAAATGTCTTACAAAACAAAGATATAAAAAAGGCCTTTTACACTACAGCTAACATGGGATGTCATATAAGTCACACAACCCTTCTGATCCATGGAGAGAAAAGGAGAAGTCGAATTTAGTAACTGGTGGGCTGAGTCTCAGTAGGTAGTCTGAAAAGAAATTTTGAAATTAATATTTATATCAACTTAAAATTGGCACATTGACTTGTAATCTATACAAATAAACAAAAGAAATGTCAAAATATTAGTTCTTTTTACTAAATGCATGAAATTATAAACGGTACTTATGAAAAAGAAATTATTTTATATATTTTTGTATCTGTTTGTTCTGGCTAATCTCCGAAATGGTTGGACCCATTTTGACAGAACTTTTACTAGCAGATAGCTGATATGATATTATAAGGAGTAACATAGACTACTACTTTTTGTCCCTGTAGCACGTTCCTGTGGGATAATTTCCGACATTAACGCGGACGAAGCTGCCTACAGAAGCTAGTGGAATGTGTTATCAGAAACTGCCACTCAAAAGCAAATTCCGTCATCATTAAAAATCAATCAATCAATCATTATATAGCAACATATAAGTACTCACTGTTGGCATGTATACTATCCCCACTTCTGCTTTCAGTGTACTTCTGTACTTCATCGTCATCCATACTTGCATCTTCATCTGTTTCCTGTGACAAAACAATGTATTAAAAATTAACTATGCCCTAGTTAACCCTTAAATGCATGATTTTAACTTTTTAAGCAAATTAAATTTATTTGGACGTAACATTAGCTCTATAGTAAGGAAAAAATATTTAAAAAATATATTCATAAAAATACTTTTTATTTTTTTATTTTTTAAATGGCCTGGTGGGAATTTACATCTTTATGTAATCAGAACGAATCTACTGGGAACAAAATGAATTGAATGTCTCTAACAATTGGAGAATCCCCGTGCTCTGTGGAAACGAAAATATGGCATTGGATTGGTTGTTGGAAATATACAACACTATGCATTTAAGGGTTAAGTCAGCATTTTGGATTAAAGATATCTGAATAGCATATCAGTCTATAATGTTCCTACTGCTGGGATACACGCCCCCTCTCTGTGAGAGGGAGGGGTTATCAGAATAAATAAGAATAATATAACATCTAATTCCAGTAGGTATAGTAGCAAAGTTACTGTGATTAGGAGTAAATCGGAATAGACAACTGGTGTTGGTTGTAAAGATAATAATGACTTGGCGAGCTGATGGAGACACTGTTGAAAGTGTTGAAGAAGTTGGCAGGTTTGCACCCTAGCATATTTCCGATTCCGAGTTCAATTCAATTCACCGGCTATGCAAAGTCACCCAGCTTTTATAGCAATTAAACACTAATCAACAAACCTTGTTTTGTTTCTACAAAACAGTGTGCAGTTTACAGTTTATCTACAGATTAATAATACCTTTAAAATTTATGGATAACTGTAGACAAACCATACACAGTTTTGTAAAAAAAATACACAATGGTCAAAATTTCAGTGTCAATATTTTAAATAACACATATGATGTTTATATTGTGCTTACCTTTTCACTATCACTATCACTATCGCTATCACTATCACTTAAAAGTATAACTCCAATTGATTCTGTTGATTTTAAATGTAAAAAATAATGCTGATCTTGGTCCTGAAACAAAAACCACTATATTAGTTATCAATATTTTTACAAAACATGATACAAATCTTTCTGGTAACGTAATCCTAGGTGGTAAAGCTTAACTAGACAAATAAAATAGCTATATTACAGTAAGACTATTCAACACATAAAGAACCCCAAACAAAATGTCAGGAAAAAGCCATTCAGTGAATTCGGCTGAAATTTTGGTACAATATATAGCATGTAACATGCTGTTTGAAAGTTTATATGGGCGCAAAAAATAATAATGACCAGTTATACAGATATAGCCAGTTTTATGTTCAAGTCAGGAAGATGATTTTTCAATCAGCGTATTACAAGCTATATTGTACCAAAATTTCAGCCAAATTCACTGAACGGCTTTTTACTAACATTTTGTGCAGGATTCTTTATCATTACCAAAATTGGAAGTAAATCTATTTTTCTCTATATTGTGTCCATCACTACAATCAACCCAGGTGCAATTATAGCAGATCAAATTAATTTCCAAAGTATTGCATTCTAAAAAGCATTATACAGGCTTGATTTTTGAGCTGGGGCAGTAAGGGCAGGCTCCTTAACCATTGTAAGTACAGGAAAAGGGAGTCAGGGAGTCCTTAACTTTTTGAGATATCACAATAGTTGAGGTACCTGCCCTGTCTTAAAAATTCACTTTGTATACTTTGTCCACCAATTGCCCTTTATAGTTAGCTAAAGTAGAGAGGCAAGAACTGGTAACCGTAATTATAAAAAAATTAATGTATTTACATTTCTACTGTGTTTCATCATCCCGACTTGTCTATCACTCAGATTTGAATATTTCTGCTTACTCTGCAAAGAAACAAAAGAAAATACATTATAATCACACTCAGCTAAGTAGTTGATAACAAGGTAATGAGAAACTTACTACTACACATTATGTAGTTACCATTTAGGTTTGCGGAAAAGGGTGTGATGCTATGTGTAGCACAAACAGTCTATGTTTCCATTGCTGCAATACAGGCCTCCTTTTTGCGAGAAGCAGGGGTAGAGGAATATCAGACATATGGAATAAGTTGATATTTCGAAAAGCTTTATTGACTGGGTATTGAAAAATAATCACTACCTTGTAACATGTTCATCATCTGCCTAGCCTTTTCCCAACTATGTTGGTGTCGGCTTCCAGTCTAACTGGATGCAGCTGAATACCAGTATTTTACATGGAGCGACTGCCTATCTGACCTCCACAACCCAGTTACAGGGTAATATGATATCCCTTGGTAAGACTGGTTGTCAGACTTTCAGGAACTTTACTGTTTACTGATGACCCATAACAACTGTCAAAGATCCACAAATGTCAGCCGGGACCGACAGCTTAACATGTCTTCCGAGGCACGGAGGGGTCTTGGTATGTGAAGATGGTCACCCATCCATAGCTTAACCTGATCGATCGACCCGTGCGGCTGTTATTACTCAGCCACAAGCCCCTCTTTGCAACATGTTGTTACTACAAAATCAAAAATATTGTTTTATGGATGTTTAACTGCATCATTCTTACCTTACTACTAGGTATAGCCCCAACTGATAAATTAGCACCTAAAGGTGCTTCTAATACTAAAACTTGGTTATCATCAAAACACTCTTTGATATCCTTATCAGAAACAAAACATAAGTCATTATTGTCTGTGTCGTCTAGCACATTTTTTATGCTTTGCTCAATCCAATGTAGCTGGCTGAAATAAAAGAGTTATTGTTTAGTTAAGAGCTCAACGGTCACTAATGAGACACATTAATTCTATTATTACTGAACTTAATAAGCTTGCCTAACAGACAAGGTGTCATAATTTTTTTTTAATAACATAAACAGTAGGATAAAGAACTAGGGTTACGATACGAGGTTACACATACAATTCGGAGTTTGCCAATAATTTATGTCATCGTAACATTCTGTAATAATTTTTCACTTGGCTGTGAATTTAATCATTTAGAAACTATTTCTGGTCATAGCATTGATGTTATGCTGAGTTCTTTAACGTAAAAAGTACGTCGTAACATCAATCTACACTCACTTATCAAGTAATTTTTCGTGTTCGTCTAGGCGCCCTATCTGTTTTCGCAAAACTATCACTTTTTGACCAATATCACTTGTTTTGCAATCTGGACCTGCACCTCTGAAAAAGATTTTTTTTAACATTATACAACATATCAGTTCACATTCATTACAGAAACAAAACAATAACAAACAATAAAATGTGCACTCACTTCCATTGTATACTGTTCTTACTTCGTTTCTCAATCAAACCGATACCTTCCAACACATTAGTTATATCATATATTCTTCTTTTTTGTCTTACGGCTAGTAAATTCGTCGCCTGAAAATGTTTAAACCACCAATTAATTCGCAAATAATGTTTAAAATATTTCTTTTTCGTGCCCAAATTCACTTGACAGATCAATGGGAGGCAAATCAAGCTATACTTACGATTTTCAAATCCAAAACACCATCCTTAGCTTTTTGCAGCAATGACACAAATTTCGTTGTAAGTAAACCCAAAGACTTTTCATGTCTTTTAGATTTCAAGTCCGTCATTGCCGATATTCACAGTAAATTTTTATAAATCCTCCCGAATAAACGGAGATTTCTATAGAATTTTGCGTCGCGGCGGGACATTATGTTGGTAGCATTGCGACGTAGGCAGATTTTTCAACCATAGAGAGTAGTGTTATATTCTCTGAAAGCATTTAGTCGATTTTTTATTATCACCTGTTTGGTCCATGGCTGTAATCACTGATCACAACGTTGCAAATGGACTAAATAATGGCAATTCTAGGTTTTCTGATCATTTTCTAAATTAAAAAGAAGCCTATTAGCTCACCTGAGTCCCTGCTCTATAGTTTAGGTATGGATGTATGTACAGACGCCAGCACATCAAGCTACCCGAAACTGTCAGATTTTCCCAATCAACTTTGAACCTTATGTTTTAGCGATAAAGTTGAAAATCTATTAAAGAAATCTGACAGATTGTAGTAGCTTGATGTGCTAGCGTCTGTACATACATACTTTTTGGTAATTGCGAGGTCACACTGTGGTTTTTTCAAACTACGTTGATCAAACTGCGTACGTAGGTTTGCGGTAAAGAAATACGCCAGGGCCAGCCAAAAAAACTCCCTAGTGCGTGGGCTTGCATTGATTTCTTCATGTCATAAAATCTTTAAAAAACCGCGTGCGTTCAATCGAAGCGCGGCCTAGTGCTAAGGTGTGATAACTTATGCCAGATCTACACACTAGCCAAGCCATCACAAATTCTTGGCTTGACCTGTGCATGCTTGCTTGCAAGCACCTGCTTCCGATCAAAATGGGTGTCAGTTTTTGTGCTTATATCAAAAGAAGCTTGCAAAATTCACAGTTTGCATTTGATGGCTTTGTCGATTGCGACACGTGCTAAGCGTGAAAATCTGCCGTCAGGTTGCGCTAGTATACAGAATGATACGTTCAAATGACTAGACACAAAAAAACTGGAATCAATTCTGAAATTATAAATGAGAGTCACATTAGTAACTGTGCCCAAAATATGAATACCTGCGTTTGCATACACCACTAGCTGAATTTTGAAACAAACCGTTATTTTCAACATTTTTAAATTAACTGTCGATTGATCCATTTTTAAAAGCAAACTAAGATAAATCTAATTTAATATTGTAAAGAGAAAAGATTTGATTATTAGTGTGTTTGTTTGCTACGGTTTCACGCTAAAACGGCTGAACGGATGTTGATGAAATTTGGCACATGGGTAGACCATGACATGGATTATGACATAGGATACTTTTTATCCCGATATCCCCACGGGATCGAGACTTACGCAGGTGACACCGCGTGGCGCAGCTAGTGAATAATAAAACACATTATTTTCTGTAACTTATTCTAATACCTTTTACTAAATATTTCTTTGAGTAATTCACATTTTTCCCTTTCTATTTGCAATGTCTCTCTATATTCTTTTTCTTTTAATTGTATCTTTTTCAATTCAAGTGTTTCCTTTATCTCTAACTCTTTTTTCCTTAGCTCCAATTCTTCTTCGCGTAATTTTAAGTTTCTATCATAGATTTCATCTCTCCACTGCTTTTGCTCTTCTTGTCTCCGCAAGTATTCAAGCCATTGCTTTTCCAATTGAATTTTCCCTTGAGATCTGTCACTTTCTATTTTATTGGCAAGTCTTATTTTCCTCATTTCAATTACAGCTTTACTTTCATGGTTCAGTTTTAAATTCTGCTCATTGGTTACACTCATTTTGTCAACATCTTTCTTTTTATGTAACAGTTCAGTTAATGTGTATGAATCACAATCTACATGGTACTGTGCATAGATATCATTCATTATTTTAAAATATTTGAATTTATCATGTTGCCCATTATCAACACATTGTTTGTATTTCTTTGTGAGTGCATTTATTTTCCATCTGACTTGATCCGGTGACATCTAAAACATTAATTATTAGCATTACATAAACACCATCTCATAATAATAATAATATCTGGATTAGTATCATAGGTAATACGGGCTGGTGTCTGCAACTCCAAGTCAATGCGCGTATTTTGCGTACGGGATTAGTATCATACCTCTATGCCATAATCACTTAGGCTTTGTGATATTGCCATCCAAATCCTAGTCTTCTTCTTAGGTGTTTCCAGCATTTCTAATTTGTTTTCATATAATTTCAACAGAGTTGTGGTAGCGTTTGATGTCCAAACTGCACCTGTGAATATTATCAAAGTTTCACATGTAAAGAAAGCAATAAACTAAGAATAATAATTTATTTATTTATACATACAAGGTTTCTCCGAACCATCATTTAGTTTTCCTTCAATTCCTTCTACATTTTGAGTGTTTATATCACTAGTACTTTCGCAAATTTCCGAGTTATCTTGTGAGGCTGTAAGTAAAACCAAAATTGTGAATAACGAAAGTCTCTATTTAAATTATACAATTTATAGATTTACTTGCCTTCTTCCAACATACAATATGTGTCAGTTGCTTCACACACATCCATTTCATACGATTTTATGAACCCTGGCAAAAGCCCAGCTTACTAAGACAGGAGATTAATTTAGTTTATTTGTTGCATTATATGTAAATAAAATAAAATAGATTCTGTCCACAGACTACAATATAATATAGGGTCAGATCAGATCATCAGATGATGATTGATGATTCTGTCAGTGGACACTGGACAGACAGATCATTCAACAGATGTGAAAGAAAAGGCCGACATTATATTTTGACAAATGATTCGACAGCTTGCCATAGCTAAAATAAAGTTTAAGGTTTTTCAGGTGTTGCGGGTATTCCTACCGTTTATGTATGTATAATGTTTCACTTTCTAACTCTTTAAATTAATAATGTAGATTGTGTCATACATAAGGGACCAAAATAATGTATTGAGGGCGAAAGCGATTAATTGAATTCAGAGCGAAGCGAAGGATTATCCTAAGCGTAGCGAGGGATTCAAAGTACATACATGTATGTACGTCGCTAGAGGTTAAATAATTTTGGTAGGTACAATTTTGTAGCATATCTGGGGATGGAGATTCAACCACAAGTCAGTGCAGTCGGAGCGATGACGTAATACCGGGTTTAATGACCGTGGGTTTTTTGGGGGTGCAGACCCAGAACAATTGAGTCGGTATACTTACAGTATGCTTTTAAAAATATTATAATTTATGTGTTAGAAAAACTGAAAAAAAAACTAGCCTGATTATTTGAAAAAAAATGCTAGGACCGTATTTCTATCGTATAGATAGACGTTCTGTTAAAATTTTTGTACAGACACCAGCACATCAAGCTACTACAATCTGTCAGATTTCTTTAATAGATTTTCAACTTTATCGCTAAAGTATAAGGCTCAAAGTTGATTGGGAAAATCTGACAGTTTCGGGTAGCTTGATGTGCTGGCGTCTGTACATACTTGAAAAAAGTTGACCTTATATATGGTCTCGAACGTCGTAGAGTGAGATCGGTAGATCGGTAGGTATTTGACAAAAAAATACAATATTCAATGAAATTCGTTTTTTTATTAAAAAAAAAACTTGCAGACTAATTAATTATTTTTTTTAATTATGTGAGCCCATATCGGTAGAAATACCGAAAAATCGGTAGGTTCGAGACCACTGCCCTCAATACGTTATTTTGTCCCATGACACAATCTATTATTTAATGTCACTCACTGATTTGTCTGTCAGTGTCAACCATGTGTCAACTATGTCAAGTGACAGAACACAAAAATTAATGTCTTTCTCTCATTGAGACATGTCTATGCTTTCTCCTCTGCTTTTGTCTGTTTGTGTTATGAAATGAATGGTGAAAATGTCAATAACATAATTTAATAAATGATAATTATTAAAATGATATCAAGATAAGAATACTGTTTTCTAAAATGGATAAACAACAACTTGTCCTTTGGTTAAGCGAAACAGCAGTAAGCAGTGATGAAAGTGATTCAAGTGAATGGAGTGATGTTTGCACGATAAGACAAGATGTTTCTGAAGATGAAGACAACAGTGATGAAGAAGAGGATACATTGTTTTTTCCTCTAATGCAATATTTAATAAGACTGAGACGGAAGCGAGTAGATGATTATTTACATATTATAGACTCATGGACAGATGCTGAATTTAAAAATCGGATGAGACTATCAAGAAAGACTGCGTACCGGCTTATTGGTAACATTCGAAACTACAAATACTTATATGAAAATTACGAGTATAATATAAATGCATTACTGCCAACAATGATTTGTTTCAGATGAATTGGAGAAGTCAGGATTTATAGCATCGCATAAATTTGGATTAAAACCATTGGAACCAAAGCTTTGCTTCTACATCTTCTTGTCATTTATTGCCAATACAGAACCGCTTACTCCAATTGCAACAAGATTTGATATTTCTATATCATCAACATTTAGAGTTATAAGGAGAGTAGTTGCTTGGATTCTAACTAAATTAAATGATGCTATTAAATGGCCTCAAAACTTTGAAGAGATAAGCTCATTATGTGATTCATTTCACACAAAGACTGGAATTACACATATGGTAGGAATAATTGATTGCACCCACATTAAAATAGAAAAACCCAAGAATGCGAGAGAATATTGCAATCCTAAAGGATACTTTTCAATAATTCTACAAGCAACAATTGATCCAAATTTAAGGTTTACTAATGTGTTTTGTGGGGAGCCTGGTTCATCTAATTGTGCTAGAGTTCTCAAGAAGTCACCTTTGTACAATACTGCATCTCAAAACAGAAATGCCCTATTTCCACATAATACTTTTCTTGTGGGCCACTCAAGCTATCCATCTTTACCATGGCTTATGCCACCATTTCGAGAAAACAAAAGATTAACACCACCACAGAGGGAATTTAACTCCTTACATACATCTACTAGGAAATTAAGTGATAAAGCCTTCAGTCTATTAAAAGGGAGATTTCGACGAATAAAACTATTTACTGTATATAGAAATATTGCATTTATAACTGACACTATTGTAGCTGCTTGCATTTTGCATAACTATTGTCTGAACGAAAATGATCATTTAGAAGAACATGAATAGAAAAACTATAAACAAAACTATTAAGATGTGAAAAAATGTATTTCATTGTTTTTTTTTTTAATAAAAGATAGCTCAGCCATGTTTGCATAGTTATGTTTATTGCCTCATTAAATCTTGTTCAGCTATTAATTTCCTTAAGAGTGTACATTTTTCCCTTTCAATTTTTAGCATTTCTTCTTGTTTTTGCTCTTTGAGCTGTAATTTTTTTAATGCTAATGATTGTTTAATTTCCAATTCCTTTTTCCTTAACTGTAATTCTTCTTGCCGCAGCCTTAAATTTCTTTCATACCTCTCATCTCGTAACTGTTTTTGATCTTCTTGTTTCCTTAAATAATCCAACCATTGTTTATCTAATTCTATTTTAGCTCTTCTTTCTGCCCTTAATCTTCTGAAAGGCGTTGAACCTTTGAGGGAGACATTACTTTTATTTTTGTCTAAATCTTCTGGGCCTTGCATTACACCTGAAGCTAGTCTGTAAGTTCCAGTATTATCACTGTAACGACCCAAAATTTGATGCATCTCATTAAAATATTTGAAACTCATTGCGCCTTGTCCATTGTCAATGCAGTCTTTGTACTTTTTTGTAAGAGCATTAATTTTCCATCTAACTTGATCTGGAGTAACCTAAAATATTACATTATTTTATAAACAAATATTAAAACTATTACCTATTTAAATATGTACTTATACAATAAACAAATACCTCAACATTTAATGATTTCAATTCTTCTGCTATTGATAGCCACATTTTGGATTTCTTTTTTGGATTGTCCAGCATATGCATTTTTGTTTCATACAAACTTAAAAGCAAGAGTGTCGCGTTTTTTGTCCAAATCACATCTGAAATAAAAAAGTCATATCTACAGCTGCAATAAATAGTTGGTGTGTTAATGATGATAGTAGACAATTATGTCCAATGCAATACATACTTTGTTTATTGGTCTCATTCATATCAGTTTCTTCTTGAGCTATAGTGTGACTGTGATTATAGTTTGTTATAGTCATATTTGGCTTATAGGGTGTCGCTGAAATGAAGCATATCAAGTTAAAGCTGTTGGTAACAAATTTACAAATACTAAAAAGTAATGTTTGACATCAATTTCCATATTCGATACACGTGCTTGTTTGTTTACTCACATTGGTTGTCCAAAATAGCCAAGACGGCAACATTGGTATCAATGTTTTCATCCATTTTGTGTCGACAACTTGGGCGTTTTCCAACTGGGAAAAGACAGTGCACAGTATTTTTTTTAGAGCTCCATTGTGTGCTCACGGCTTGCAGTAACTATGTAACGTGAACTTAAAGAAATTCCGTAGTGTACTAAAATTATATTAGGAGAACCTAATTAGAATAGCCGAAAGAATGTGCAATAAAAAATTGATAAAATAATTTATTTCATACACACTGCGTCCGTAAATACGCAAATGTCATTAATGTCAACCTTGACAGCAGATTTCTAGCAATGTCAAATACAATTAATCGGTCCAGGTACAGAAATATGCATTTATGGAGCATAAATGGACATTAAAGTATCTATTCTTCCTTAATTCACAATATTAACCGTCAAGCAGTCGCGCGGCGTCGAATCGACCGCGATTCGATCGATTTTCGATACATTTATGATGCCAAATTGCTTACAAATCCAAAGAAAATTAGAATATTATTTTGATTTTATAATTTTGTTTATGTCCTAACATAATGATAATGTGATAAAACAAAAAATATTAAATAATTCGTGTTTTAAATCTCTGAAATATCCTATAGGTCTTTTAGGTTACGCGCGACCGCTGGCGTTACAAATGATGGCGCGCCCGCTTGAAGGTTAAGACAATGATTTCTTTTATATTCACATGTTCTGAAAACTATTATGAATGTAGAGACGGGTTTGTACCTAATTATTTTTGTAATTTTAGCGAGATGATTTTTTTATTATGGTAATAACCCAATTCTTTCAATGGATGTAATTGATTGACAGTTGGTATAATTTTGACATTCGTTTGCTCGGTGACGTGACGTGACATCGGGCCATTAGTGCATTAGCAAAATTGTATTTAAATATAAAACAAATAAATGATATTTACAACAAACTATTGTTATTCACACTAATCTTATAAAAATGGCTCATTGCGGTGACTTTATCAAAAGTCAATTCCCACTTATTGATGAAGAATTAATGAAATATGTTGAAGGTACGTTTTCTATAGGTTATAAAGAACGATGTTTTTTTTATTTTCATTTCACAAATGTGTTAGACGACCATGTAAGTACGCTGGAATTTAAATGACTACGATGTATACTAGCCTACTATGCCCTGAGTTTTTCTCGTACGGCCATTGTAAGATATTGTTTTATAATAATTTGACATGAGTTACTAATTAATGGTCCTTTCATGATTATGATGCCTTGTAGATATATTGGATAGCAGTGCCGGTGAGTTTGAGGACACGGAAGAAATCTATGAGGCAGTTGGAGAAGTACTCCAGGGAATCTCTAAGAAATCTGAAAAAGATATAAGGTTATTTTTTTCAACTTTGTTTTCTTCATTTACTTTCAACAATGTGTACTTATTTATGAACTCAACTGTCTCTTTTAGTGACACAATTATTTTCTCGATTGTTACCGAACATAATAAACTTGCCTATCATACAGTGTGTTAAGTGACACTGTATTAAGCTTGGTGCCTAGGCAGTGCCTTGATCTGCGATTGAAGCATTAAACTAGCAAGGGATGTAAAACATATTTAATTAACCCAACAAGGAAAAATACTTAGTACTTAATACTCATACTTCTTCTCAAAATGTTTGTTACAGGGACATATGTGCAAAGCTACTGCATATGCTACAGCCAGACAAACCAGGTACCAGTAATGGGCCTAGGAAAGTGCTGGATGCTCCAATACACTTGGCATCCATGACTACCGCTGCACCTGAAACTGAAGAACTCAGAAGCATATGGATTAATACTAGGGATGATAATCTGGTAAGAACAGACTTAAATTTATTGCTTTTATGAAAGAAGTTATGAATATAGAAAGTAGGACCCTGACCTTACATTTGCAAGTTTTTAAAAACTGGGTTGTACTGAAAAAAAAAAGAAGATTGTTTTATGACTCATAATAAATACACTCTTATAAACATAGATAATTTAGTTATGTCTATGGTTAAAAGTATTTAGAAATATGTATTTACCTCTTTGTATTATTTATTTCACTGATTGGTCTTTGTATTTCACTATATACTGTGCTATCTTTGGGTTAGTCCTTATTATCTTTTGCAACAATTTTCTTATGAACACAGCAGCTTATATAAGACAAGTTATTGTTTTTACATCTGTGCAACAATTTTCTTTTTCTTTGCTATAGTTTACAATAAAATATTTATCTGACAGAAATACTATTATTATAAATGCATTAAAGCATCAAGCACTGAGATTAATCAAGTGCTTTAATTACTACAACTAGACTGAACCACATTACATTATTTGATCTACTACATAGTAAATGTAAACAATGTTTTTAAAGCTTTTAAACAACATACAAAAGCAAAAAACATGCAAGCTTATGAAATTCACTTTTCCAAATCACTACACTGGTATTTCCAAAATAAAACATGCAAATTTCTATTACAACTTAAAAAAACATCATCATCATTTTAGCTCAAAGACGTCCACTGCTGGACATATGCCTCCCCCAAGCACCGCCACTTCAACCGGTTCTGTGCTTCCCGCATCCAGAGGAAAAAATAAACATTCTTAATTTTAAAAAGTACTATCATTTTAGAAAGTAGACGCAAAAAAATTAGAGAAGGCCGAAGCAAAGTTGCAACAGAAGCAGCAGAAGCAGAAAGACTTGAAGATACCAGTAAATGCACCGGTTCTTCAGACCGCTACTGCCTCACAGGTCACTTCTAAGAAGGACAGTAAGCTTGAGGCCAAGGGAACCAACCGGACACAGGATATAAGGATAGAGAACTTCGACATTGCTTACGGTGACAGGTGAGGTTTTGTAGATTGGAGAAATTTATTTTTTTTATTGTTAAAGCAAGATTTTTTCACAAAATTTTTGTCAAATTAATCTATTCAACGGGTACATATTTGAATGTCGAAAATTAAAATACCTATGGGTAAAATGTCAATGTTTAAAACATTGAAAATAAATATCAATTGTATTGAAATATCGAAAATTGTTATAACTAAGCATAAAATGTGTAAAATTGAAATGACGAGTGATTCAAATATTGAATGATTAAAAATGTCGATAGTCATAATACCTGAGTTCAAAATGTCAACATTTAATACACTTAAATTCATTATATTTATGTTAAAAATAGCTACTAGTTAAAATATCGCTTGCTCTGCTCGATCACTTGAGCCCCCATCATCCCCTTCGAACCTAAGCTGTCATAGTCGGGGTGCCCCAAGTCCCGAGCTCAGTCGCTCTTGCATCCTAAGTTCTCATTGCATTTTTACAAAGTCTATGATCCATGAACTACGACAATCCATGACTTGTACACAATAAACAAATATCGATATTTAGGACATTCAATACTTTTTACTTCGATATTTAGGACATTCGATACTCTGTACTTCGATATTTAGGACATTCAATACTCTGTACTTCGATACATTGATTTTTCGATGTCACTTTTGTAGATATTTAAAAATTATTCGACATTTAAAAATTACGTTATTTTAATTTTCGGTTTTATACTCATTCCGTATTTGAGTTTTCGATGTTTTGAACATTGACATATTAACCATAGCTATTTTAATTTTCGACGTTCAAATATGTACCCCTATTCAGAGAAAAGCCAGAAAGTATTTAATGTTACTGAACCTCTTGAAGAGGGTTGGGATACCCAAGTACTTAATAGAACTTTTGTTAAGACACACTCCATACATGAACTATTAATTTTATTATAAGATTATCTATTTAAAGTAATTAAAACTTTTCTTCCAGAGTATTACTACAAGGTGCTGACCTTGTCCTAGCATTTGGCCGAAGGTACGGCCTTGTGGGACGCAATGGTCTCGGCAAGACAACACTCCTCAGAATGATCGCCTCTAAACAGTTGAAGATCCCCTCTCATATATCAATCCTGCATGTGGAACAAGAAGTTGTGGGCGACGACACAATAGCACTGCAGAGTGTATTAGAATGTGATACAGTTAGAGAGTATTTGTTGAAACGTGAGAAAGAAATCGCCTTCCTTGTTAATTCTGGGTAAGTTTCAATTTTTTTGGTGGGTTTAGTGGAAGCTTTGTTTTGTAGTATTTGATCCCTAGTTTTCCACAAGTTTAAGCATACGCGAGTTGCACTTTCTAATAATAAGAGCTGTCTAGCCCCGACGGGCCCGTGGCTAAATAATAACAGCCGCACAGGTCGATCGATCAGGTTAAGCTACGCTTGCCGCGGTTGGTCTGTGGATGGGTGACCATCTTTACATACCGAGACCCCTCCGTGCCTCGGAAAGCACGTTAAGTCGTTGGTCCCGGCTGTCATTCGTAGATCTTTGACAGTCGTTATGGATAGTCAGAAGCCCGAAAGTCTGACAACCAGTCTTACCTAGGGGTATCGTACTACCCAGTAGCTGGGTTGTGGAGGTCAGATAGGCAATCACTCCATGTAAAATACTGGTATTCAGCTGCATCCAGTTAGACTGGAAGCCGACCCCAACATAGTTGGGAAAAAGCTAGGGAGATGATGAAGAGCTGTCTAGCCCTCAGTCTGAGGGTATTTACTTTTTGAGATTAAAGAGAGAAAGAAAATACATTTATTTAGCACAGACTAAAAGACACACCCGCATACACCACCACCAGATACATACATCATTATAGAATTATGGTATCATTTACTAAAAGCGCAATGTTATGTTGTTAAAAAAAAACTTAACAGGTTAGCAACACCTTTGTGGGAATTTAAATATGTCTGAACCCAACAGGGTTGGGTTTGGTTAAATACCATCAAAATGAACAAGTCAGATAAAAAATCGCAATTTTGCGTGACCGGGTCTTTTGTGTTTGCAAGTAGCTACACTTTTGTAATGGTCAAAAGCTTTGTCCCTTTATGTTGCGATGTAGTTGTTGACCATGAAAAGGCAACAATTATAAGTACATCAGTTAAAACATTTAGCCTCGATAGGTCTTGTATTTGCCTGTTTAGTAAACAAACAAACTTAGCATTAAAACAAGACAAAGTATAAAACTTGAAAATGATGCAATCTTAAACAGTTATTTCTTCATTAATGCCTGTTTTTTACTAACATAATTTAAATAAAATGTGCATTTGAAACAGAAATACTTAACTAAACCTTAAATTACTACTTTGTAGCATCAAGTATCTGAGGATAAACTTTTAGTCTTACAAATGATAAAAAATATTTTGTGATTGTTTGAGGAACTTGCTAATTAGGCTGTTTTACAAAAAAATAATCTAATTTTTTATTTGAGTTGTTGGGATGCATGAAGAAGCCTCCTCGTGTAGCGCAGTTTGTTCCGCCAGTTACTCAACTGAACCCAGCGCTCGGCGCATCCTGAACAGTCACACCCAACACCTTATTTGACTGGCCAATTCTTCCCTTGAGGTGGTAGGGCTAGCGCCCGCCGGGTTTGCGACCACCCTTCCACCGGAGTCCGGCGTCAAGCAGCCTGCTGTGTTTCGTCGATGCGTGGGAGTTCCAGTGCCTTAGGCGTCTTCTGGGCACGCTCGTTCCATCATAGACCTCATCCATCGCTTTCCATCAGGCGTGATCGAAGTCAAGAGCGGGCCCATTCCGCAATAAAAAAAAAAGAGTTGCTCACAGAAGGAAAACAATGCTTGTGGTATTTCTTAGTTATTCCCAATGTCTTATTTTTTTCAACCATGTTTTGTTGTGCCACATCGTCATTATCTGCCTAGCTTTTCCCCAACTTTATTGGGCTCGGCTTCCAGTCTAACCTGATGAAGCTGAATACCAGTATTTTGCATGGAGGTTATGGCGCCGATTCCTTTGTTCACCATCTAAACTAAATTTAAGTTCAGTGCATCTTTATCTTTCTGTTTCATTAAAAAAAGGACAAGATAAATATTACTTTAGTCCTGTCAAATTAGTCAGCGCCTGACGTAAATTGACGTATTTTTAGTAGCCAGTATTTTATTTTTTAATCACGTCTAAAGTTGTGTGTGGAGTATCTTAATTTGACAGGACTAAACTAATATTTATCGTCTGTCCTTTTCTTAATGAAATAGAAAGAAAAAGATGCACTGAACGTAAATTTAGTTTAATTTGTGAACAGGGGAATCAGCGCCAATACCAATATTATTTATTTAATCTTTTCGCACACAAAAAGGTACAAAGGCGGACTTAATGCCTTAGGCATTCTCTACCAGTCAACCAAGGGTGGTGAAGAGATTAGATGGCTGATGTTATGAATAATTTAAAAAGACCACAATGTATTGCGGACGTTTTTTGTTCAAAAAGCGTTTTCATTCTTTAAGCTTGATCTATTACAGTACTATATTCAAATATGGGAATACAATTTCTCTATTCGCCCTTTTTTCCTCAGTTCAACCGACCCCAGTCTATCCAATGAGCTGAGCGAGATCTATGCGCAGCTAGAGAACATAGAAGCCGACAAGGCCCCGGCGCGTGCGTCCATCATACTGAGTGGTTTGGGATTCACGCCCGATATGCAGGCGCGGGCTACCAAGACCTTCTCTGGAGGTTGGAGAATGAGATTGGCGCTGGCGAGAGCTCTGTTCTCCAAGTAAGTATTCAACAAGATGACAATTTAAATTCATTATGATTCTGTTTCAAATACACTAGAGAAGGATAATAGCTAACGTGACTTTAACAGCATTCATCATTATTGTACGAGTATGTACAGTTGTTGGTTGGCCAAAATAAATGAATAAATATTACACACAAAAATCCTATAGAAAAATGGATGTCCAAATTCCCGAATTTGAAATTTTTCCTGGAATGTTTGCCAATTTATCTTTACATACCTATTACGAATGTTTTAAAACGAAAAATAGCCGAATCGTTCCAGTTGTTCTCAAAGGATGCGTTTAGCAACGAACAGCATTTCATTTTTAGGGTTCCGTATCTCAAAAGGAAAAAGGAACCCTTATAAGATCACTTCCTTTTCCGTCTGTCAAGACCCTTTTTCTCAGGAACGCGTAGAGTTATCAAGTTGAAATTAATAGCTGCAAACCCTTGAAGCTGTGAAAAAAATCAAACTTCTAAGTCAACGCAATCAAAAGTTACGGACGTTCCGTTCATGCCGCATATTTTGACACTCGCAAGGGCATCAATACCTATAGGGTACTTCCTGTTGACCTAGAATCATTAAATTTGGCAAGAAGGAATGTCATGTAGCACAAGTAAAGGAAAACATCGGAAAACCCGTAAATGTGTAGTAACATACCTACAAATTTGTACGGAACCCTCGGTCAGACTCGCAGTTGACCGGTTTTTTTAATTTAATTATTTGGTTTGAAGATGATTGATGATGATGAAGAAATAAGTTGCAAAAATGAAGAACGTGTTCCGATTTCAATTTCTCTGGAATAGTAAATGTATCAAGTCGTATCGACCTGAGACCCTATTAAAAAAAAAAAGCAATGCCTAAAAGTATACATAGGTACTAATTTATATAGAAAATATCCTGAATTTTGACTTAATATGTCACAAATCAGCAATCTCCTAATACAAAACTATTTTCTCCCACAGACCCGACCTCCTACTACTCGACGAGCCGACGAACATGTTGGACATAAAAGCCATCATCTGGTTAGAGAACTACCTACAGAACTGGCCCACCACGCTGCTGGTAGTGTCCCACGACCGCAACTTCCTCGACACGGTGCCCACTGATATCATGCACTTACACACGCAGAGAATAGACACATACAGGTATTCCATATTCAAATCCTTGTTTCCAAATTATTGATGTTAGTTCCACTTAGGGCTGATTTCACCAAATAGATTCTTTTATCTGGTGAATAAAATTGACATCTGACAGTTCTAGTATGGAAAAAACTGTCAAAAATTCAAAATTGATTCTCAGTATATTTATTTATTGAATACTTTAACAAATGTATAGAGGTGGACCCAATGCCATAGGCATTTTCTACCAGTATAAGACGTATTCTAGATATAAAATTTTGGTGGTATTCCCCCCTAAAGAAATATAAACTGTACACTAGTGTAAATTACATTGACTTCAGAATGACTCGTTGTCGTCATAAAGTTTGAAGTTGTACCGCAAATTGAATTTTAAGCGTGGGAAACTATGTCGCAAACGCAATATACGTCACGAAGTTGGTTAATGCGAATTTAATATACTCTCTTGTATTCTTATACATATAACGCTTATAACACTTTTTATGAAACTGGCTATAATTTAATGTGACGGGCTGTAAATTCAATATTTGTTATCTATCTTAAGTTTACCAGATTACATAAAACATATTACATTCCTATCTGGACAGATGCAAATGTTGGAATTCCGAATGATATAAGATCACTGGAATCACTGGATAATTTCATAATCAGATAATGCATTTCATTACTATGTTCCTACGGGGTTTTATTACGCTCAGTCAACGCGTATTTCAAAAACATCGATTGCATATTCCCTAAACTGTTGTAACAATAACCGGGATAAACAGGACACATTTTTTTTTAAATCATCTACCAGACGAAGCGCAGTGGTGGCTCAGTGATATCGGCCCCAACTTACGAGTTGTAGGTCGTGAGTTCGATCCCAGGCAAGCACTTTACTGTGTATCTAATTTCATCACCACTGAGGAAAACATCTTGAGGAAACCGGCATGTCCTAGAACCAAAAACTCGAAGAGATGTGGCATTCAACAACCCGCACTGGGCCTGCGTGGTGGATTATGGCTCACTTCCTCTCATAGAGAGGAGACCTGTGTCCCAGCAGTGGGAACATTATAGGCTGATTTTGTCATCTACCAGACAAGTTACCGGAGCTTATTCAGAGGCGGTGAAGTGAAACGGCCTGTTTCACTTCACCACTGATTGAAGTCTAAATTGTAATAAAAAAATCGTGATCATAGTGATTCATGTATGGTATTACCCAGTCACTGTGTTGTGGAGGTCAGATAGGCAGTCGCTCCATGTAAAATACTGGTATTCAGCTGCACCCGGTTAGACGAGAAGCCGACCCCAACATAGTTGGAAAAAGGCTAGGCAGACGATGATGACTGATTCATGATTTCATGCGTAACTACTTGTATTGACCGATAACTTGTATGTGTGGTGCAAACTGTAAATATAAGTTGGTTATTAATAAATAAATTCTTTCTGACCTTTATTAACTTTATCCCTTACTATTCCAGAGGCAACTACGACCAGTTCCACAAAACGAAGACGGAGAAGCACAAGAACCAACAACGCGAGTGGGAGGCGCAGCAACAACATCGTGCGCACACGCAGGAGTTCATCGACCGCTTCAGATACAACGCCAACCGCGCGTCGTCTGTCCAGAGCAAGATCAAGATGTTAGACAAACTGTGAGTATGGATTTTAATGCATAAAAATTGTGATATGGTTCGAAGATATCATAAGATATGTGATATATCTAACAACTCTGTGTTGTTGATGTGCCTTAATAAATAAATAAATGAACTCTCACTGGGCCCACGTGGTGGATTATAAACCCCTTTATTTATTATTTATTTATTTAATCTTTTCGCACACAAAAAGGTACAGACGCCAGCACATCATGCTACCCGAAACTGTCAAATTTTCAATCAATCTTGAACCTTATAATTTAGCGATAAAGTTGAAAATCTATTAAAGAAATTT
This sequence comes from Eremobia ochroleuca, assembly GCA_949629135.1. Classification (NCBI taxonomy): domain Eukaryota; kingdom Metazoa; phylum Arthropoda; class Insecta; order Lepidoptera; family Noctuidae; genus Eremobia; species Eremobia ochroleuca. Next base: position 6,328,094 of record OX451396.1, on the reverse strand, counting down.
GACAGATTGTAGTAGCTTGATATGCTGGCGTCTGTACAAAGGCGGACTTAATGCCTTAGGCATTCTCTACCAGTCAACCAAGGGTGGTGAAGAGATTAGATGGCAGGTGCTTTGGTTGACGAACAATGATTAAAAAAAAAAAAAAAACTATTAAAATTATTAGGTTTAAACCTATAATAAACATACATACTATTTACTATAATCCTTTTCGAAGAGAGGAGGCCACATTATAGACTGACTACAGTAATATTCTAATATTCTATTTTTCTATTTCTACATTTTCCTTGCTCCATTCTGTCCACAGTCCAGAATTAAAACCGGTGGAGAAAGAAATCGAAGTAACCCTCCGATTCCCTGAGACAGAGCCTCTTTCGCCGCCCATTCTACAGCTGAATGAGGTCGGCTTCTACTACTCTAAGGACAAGGTCATATTCTGCGACGTTAACCTTGGAGCGACGTTGGAGTCCCGGATATGTATTGTAAGTATATTTAAGCGCCAATGCTGAGCTCGAGGTCCTGGGTTCGATTCCCAAGTCAGGCATAGAGTTATACGGTAAGGACCAGGCCCGGGTCGACGGCGCGTTGTGTTCCACGCGCGCCTCAAAGAGATGTCAGCAGTAACTGACGGGGTCCGCTGGGGCCGATGCCTGCCAGGGTCGCGGGTTGTCCGAAAGAGTAATAGTGTTATTGGGTTTTTCCAATAGGAATTTATCAGTATCAGCCAGTCTAGATTTGTTACCGGTTGATGGCAATAGCCCCCCCCCCCCCCCCCCCCATTACATGGGACTCAAAAATAGCTAGCGAAATGTAGGTGTACTAGATAAACCTCTGCCTGAGCTTTCGTGGATTACAGGCGTGATGTTATGCTATGTTACGTTATATATTTATTTATTCCTTTATTACAGGCAACTAGGGACCATAGAAAAAACAATACATACTACTACAAACATGTGAACACTTATAAAGTAATACATAAAAAAATTATCATAAATACAATACGAGCCGACAATAATATAACTTAAAAATACTATAAATACCTACATACAACATACTAAAACTACTGCACACGAAGTGTCGGCGTCGTGTTTCGCTGACTGGTGTCATGTAGCCGGCCACGAAACGGGCGATACACAACACCCTTCGGCCAGAACTCTTCCTTGAGGAACTTCTCGAGATGATGTGTCGGACCACGCACCACGAACGACTTGAATTTCGTGTTGTGACGCGGCTCCAACTTCTCGACCCTTAAAATCCAGTTGGTCCAAGTCTATATTAAAATATTTGCAAGGTGTGACGCAAGTGTACTGTGCAAAACATCGAAAGTATGTGACCCGTGAAGTAACAACTTCACGCGTCACAAACTTTGCTAAACTTACCTCGTGTGCTACCAAGTGGCTGAGAAATCAGCAGAGGTATACCACGAAAAACATGTTCGATATAAGACCGTATGAAGTCGTTTCAAATCGTTTGAAACAAATTAGTGGCGTATTATTGTCTCTTTCTTGTTACGTATTAACAACTAAGGATTGCCTTTATTACGATACAAACGAAAGAAATGCTACAGTCGGGTGTCTTCAGCATTGAAAATCTGTAAACTCTCAATGGTCATGGTTCATATACTGACTCATATTTTTAAGGCAATAATAAAATCTATTTGATTTTTTAGGGTTCCGTACCTCAAAAGGAGGACCCTTATAAGATCTCTTCCTTGTCCGTCTGTCTGTCCGTTTGTCAAGACCCTTTTTCTCAGGAACGCGTGAAGTTATCAAGTTGAAATTAATATCAAATACTCTGGGCTGCAATCCCTCGAAGCAGTGAAAAAATCAAACTTATAAGTCAACGCAATAAAAAGATACAGGCGCTTATGTTCTGTTTATGCCGCCTATTTTGACACTCGCAAGGGAATCAAAACCTATAGGGTACTTCTCGTTGACCTAGAATCATGAAATTTGACAGTTTTGTACTTTTATTAAAAAAAAAAAAAACGGTAAAAATATTGACACGATTCCCGAGATAAACTATGTATTTACATACCTACAAATTTGTTCGGAACTTGACCGGTTTTTTTTATGTCTCCAAGCTTATTTTGTAATGAAGGACATTACTGTATTTGGGCCTATGACAAATCGCACTGATTGTGCCTTTGCAATAATACACTGCATTGGCTCTTTTTCAATTCTTAACCAAATTGGGCTCTGCTTGAAGGCCTCCATATTATGTTTAATAGTGTTCTTTTCCGCGAATAAATACCGTAGTTTTGTGTTTTACCCATTAAAACAATTGAATGATCATCAACGGGCGACCGATCAAGGTTTTCCATTTCCTAGAACTTATTTAGCATTTATAATTCGCCATATAATCGGCGTGTCGTGACTTTTTCTCTCAGGCCTGACAACTGTGCATTTTGATACACAGATGTCAGGCCTGTGAGAAAAAGTCCACAATGATCGACCGTGATTGACAATATAATGGCTTGGTAACACGAATCGCGAGTATTTTTAGTTTTTGCTACAGAAATAATTATGGGTCTATTAGCTATTATCGGCACAATTACTTGATTGACTACATTAAGTTTGTGTACTTTACGAAGTAGGATATCTGATATGATACCCGTTGAATGCTAATGGTACAGTCGCCAGCACATCAAGCTACTACAATCTGTCAAATTTCTTTAATAGATTTTCAACTTTATCGCCAAAGCTTAAGGTTCAAAGTTGATTGGGAAAATTTGACAGTTTCGGGTAGCTTGATGTGCAGGCGCCTGTACATTACGATACGAGTGACTTACACACTCACCCGTATCTTATACCATTTTATAACTCGTGTAACCTAAATCCGCACTTAAGTCACGCGTTTCTGCGCGCTTCTCTTTGTAAAAATGGACTTAAGTCACAGAAAAGCGTGACTTAAGTGCGTGATTAGGTCACACAGCTATAAAAGATAATACTTTACGGCTTTAAAAAAATATTATTATGAGAACGTAATTTTTTGCAGTTCCAAACCAGTCATAATAATATCACCATGTATATTATACAGGGTGAAATTGAAAAGATGCGACAAATCGAAATGGGAGATTGTACTCATCATTATGAACAACTTGTACCATGGGACCAAACCTGAAATTGCGAAAAAAAAAAATCAGCTGTTCCCTACATTTTGACGAGTTATGCGAACATAAATGTAGGGAACAGCTGATTTTTTTTCGCGATTTCAGGTTTTATCTCATAGTAGAAGTTGTTCACAATGATGAGTACAATCTCTCATTTCAATTTGTCGCATGTTTTCAATTTCAACCTGTATAGCTTGCTCATTGGGGCTTGTTGCGTGTAGCGTGATATCAATTACGTGCAGAGAATCCAGTTGGCCTTTAGCTTTTTAAATGGAACTGTGCACTCAATGTTTTCCATTTACTAACTTTAATATTTCTCTTTCTAGGTGGGAGACAACGGCGCCGGTAAAACGACGTTACTAAAAATAATCATGGGTATCCTATCACCTACTAGTGGAATTCGCAGTGTGCACAGAGGACTGAAATTCGGCTACTTCTCCCAACATCACGTCGACCAACTGGAGATGAATGTCAATTCCGTAGAACTTTTACAAAGAAGTTATCCAGGTATGCACCGTATGTAGCATAAACTAGAGTTCATTTTCGAATGTTCGTTTTTTGGCGATGTAAATTTACTCGGTGGATATAAAAAGGTTTATTTATTCCTGTCTCAATTCATGCTGAGTCATTTATTAGCAACTCATCTTTTTTATAGATATTTTAGAAGTTCACGTGTATGCGTTTATTTTGATTGATTAACAGAGTTTTTACTGATGTTTGTTTGCAATCGAATTAAAAACTTGATGAGTTACTTTTTTTGTTGTTGTTAAGGATGTAAAATGTAATTTCCAATTTATTTATGTTAGTAAAACCATGGCAAATTAGTCGGCACCTGACGTAAATTTACGTATTTTTAGTAGGCAATTTTTGAATCACGTCTAAACTTGTCTATGTAGTATCATAATTCGACAGGACTAAACTAATATTTATCTTTTGCCCTTTTCTTAATGAAATAGAAAGAAAAAGATGCACTGAACTCAAATTTAATTTAGTTTGTGACCAACAGTATCGGCACCAATATCAAACAGAGGGGCCTACAAATGGGTAGTTGCATGATATTGAATACTATATATTCTAGTAGATAATATATCCACACGTGTAATACAATAATAGAATTCGAAATCAAATTTGAAATCGGTCGAAAAATAAAAAACTTATAACTTATAGAAACTTTTTGTCTATCTCTTAGTTTTGCATGTAATTTATATGGCGATACTGAACTATGACGTCACAATTCAGTATTTCCCTCTCTGTCTAATTGAGAGTTTTGAACGCTCATATCTTTTCAATTTTTAAAAATATAAAAAAAACTGTTTATACCAAGCTATTAGTGAGGTAAAAAAGCTTAAATTTAAATAATAAAAAAAAATTAGTCAACTCGCGGATTCTTGCTACAGAATGTCAAAGCAGACATTGGCGCCGATCGCCTTGTTCACAAACTAAAGTAAATTTAAGTTCAGTGCATCTTTTTCTTTCTATTGCATTAGGAAAAGGACAGAAAATAAATATTAGTTTAGTCCTGTCAAATTATGATATTCCATAGACAAGTTTACACGTGATTAAAAAACTGGATACTAAAATTACGTCAATTTACGTCAGGCGCAAACTAATTTGACAGGACTAAACTAATATTTATCTTCTGTCCTTTTCTTAATGAAATAGAAAGAAAAAGATGCACTGTACTTAAATTTAATTTAGTTTGTGAACAAGCCAATCGGCGCCAATGCCGTTTATAGGCAGATTTTACGTATCTATACTTACATCACTTATTCCACAGGTAAAACAATAGAAGAATACAGAAGACAACTGGGCAGCTTCGGCGTCAGCGGCGACCTAGCTCTGCAGACGATCGCCAGTCTGTCCGGAGGCCAGAAGTCTCGAGTAGCGTTCGCCAGGATGTGTATGGGCAACCCCAACTTCTTAGTACTTGATGAACCTACGAACCACTTGGACATCGAGACTATTGAAGCGTTAGGGAAAGCTATTCAAAAATACACGGTGAGTTTTGGTCGTATTTTGAACCTTTTCTCTGGATCTAATGGCTTCTGATTTATATTCTGTAGAATTGTATATAGCATTAGCGCATTAGCGCTATAGATAATTAGGAATCACTATTTATTTTGTACGAGCTAGTGTTGATGTGTTGCATTTCGCAAGTTTTTTTTTTTTTACATGAGAAAACACTCGACTAGTTTAATATGCAACTGCACCTCCGACTGAATTTTTAATTTTTTAGTTATTCTGTGCTTCTTATCTAAATTTTAACATTGATTCAAGTAGGTTTATATTTAATTTTTTTAATTTTTTTTATTTACTAAAACAGGCTTCTATGACGCGATTATAGTCGTATGTGATGTAATCATATTCCAATAGAAATATAAAACAATAATTTATTATTCGGTAGACATAATGTTTCACCTAAATGCGTGTAATGTTGGAATAAATAACTGCTCTGTCAAACTTTTAACTGATGATGAATTTTCGTTGATTCTAGGGCGGAGTTATCCTCGTATCTCACGACGAAAGGTTAATACGAATGGTGTGCAAAGAGCTGTGGGTTTGTGGCGGCGGGTCCGTCACCAGTATAGAGGGAGGCTTCGACGAGTACCGCAAGATAGTGGAGAGAGAACTCGAAGCACAGAACAAGTAGACCAATATAGCTGGAATGGCAACACTGTGTCGTGTCGTGTCCACGTGCCGCGCTACACAATGTATTCCGTTGTTATATAGGCTGATTATTATATAACGTGTGTTGTTGTTGTGGTGTGAAGCAATCGCTTTCTCCCTTTTGAATTTTGATGGTTGACATTGCCCAAGACGGCACGTCGATACGACATAACACAGTGTTCCAATTCTCGCTTACTGCAATTTTCACACCTACCCACATGTATACATTATATCCATGTAAAAAGTAACCTTAAATTATATCGTTGTAATATAATTATAGTTTTTCATTATTAATTTATACTTTCTTATTTACTTTTACTTATGGGTATTTCCACGAAACTTTACCCTACCGTGATAAAAATTCAAATGTGTTATTTACTAAAACAAAAACCATATCTGGAGTTCTAAATAATCATACTGTCCAAAATTTTTAAAATAAAAATTGTAGCCCTTTTCCAAAATTATATAAATTAATCAGTTTGTATGTCAACCTCATTTGTTCTACATCGCGCCTTTTTTTAAAAAAGTTTGCTCGCTATTGCATCATCTTGTTGACAGACTGCAAATTATTTTGGCGCGTAGTGCAGGTTTTTGAGATTCCCGTGCAAGTGATTTATTAATTTAAAGTAAGTATTACTTTTGTTTTTCCACGCTTTTATCAGCGAGTGTAATAATGTTACACCCGTTACAAAAAATACGCAAATAGTTTTACTGCGACGTAAATAATAACGTTAAAATCGTTGTACCTTGTAATAATAACAAGCTTACTTTAATAGTCAACACGGCCGAGTTTCAATATTGGATAGAAAGTTTAAGTGTCTTTCTTTTGATGATAAATATATGTCACACCCGTTACAATTATTTTTTTGAAATTTTTATGTAGGTCGTTTTACGATTAATTTGAAATTTATTTGTTACCAGATATGAAACCCACCAACAGAATGCAAAAGCATCGAAAAAAACTGAAAGAAAATAAAGAAAATTACGAAACACATTTACTAAAAGACTTGTAACTTGTACAATATTTGTAATACAGCTACAGAAGATTTCGGAGTAGACATAACTTGGTCATTCTTCCCGACTAGTCATGGAAAAGGTGCCGTTGACGGCATTGGTGCGGTCGTTAAGAGGATTTTGTGGATTTCTGTAAAAGCTCGGGAAATCATCGTCAACACTCCACGAGATTGCTATGAACATTTGAAGAAAAAGGGATCAGGAACCGTCAAAATTTTCTACCAGTCCAACGAGGACATTAAAGAACATCAACCGTTGTTGGAAATACGATGGGAGGGCCTTAAACCGATCAGAAATCTACATGGAAAGCACTATTTTCAAAAATCACATGATTCGACAAATTGCATCAAAGGTGATCGCGTACTGTTTCTTCCAAAATGGAAGACTCCTGCCTGAAGAACCTACGTCAACACACTCGTTTGCGTTATTCTGACATCTATACGGATTCAGAAAGTGATTTAGAGTAATTAAATATAATTTACAAGCGAATTTTTAAGATTAAGTGGGATATTTCATAGTCGTCAGAAGAAATTTATTTAGTTTAGACCAAATCTCATGTTAATTTCCCGTGTTTTCTTATCTGGAGTGATTTTTAATAAAGCACCGTTGATTAGAACATTTTTTATTTTACCATAAAACTTGAAAAATCATACAGTGTCGCACCCGTTACAAAGGCCTGTCGCACCCGTTACATTTTCAGAAAATTTTATAAAATACATTATACGATGTTTGTACATTTCGACGAACGTAGTTGTTTGAGATAACTATTAAAGTTTTACATAAAAAAATCTTACTGTATACTTTCATCCAAAATTTTACAGGTTTGACGTTGAAAGTCATCTTGGTCGCATTTGACGATTTTCTAAGGTCGCACCCGTTACGCGCTTCATGAAGTTGCATAAGTTTTTCATTACAAGTTTCTATACAGATCTTGTTTGAGTTAAATATTTAATTTTTCATACTATTTTTGTTTATAAACGTAATTTGATGTAACTGAACCAACATTTTATTATCATGAAAAAACGCAGTGTCAGTGTCGCACCCGTTACAATGGAAATACCCTTATACATGGTTCTTTGGAAGCGAAATGAAAAACTTGTTAATATCAATGCAAATTTTTATTCATACCTTCAACCTCTCTCTCACTTTGTCTCCATTAAATACCTTCAGCATACATAAACGCGTTATTCGAAATATTCGAAAATATCGATGGCAATTAAAAAAATATAATTAACTTAAAAATGCATATTTACAAATCAATGATCAAATACATAATATACAATTAAAATAATGACTAAAATAGAAAGAAATTAAATTATTCAGTGGAAATTAACGAATTGAACTCAATTTCAGGCAGTAAAATTATCTTGAGACATACATAGGTAGGTGCTCTGGTTCTAAATACGAGTATATTTCATATGAAATACGTAGGCGCACGTGGTGTCGGAGGGAAGGGTATTGTGATTGTTCAATAAATTAAAATTGATTATAGGACTATTGAAGTATACAATACATAAATATACTGGTATACAATAACTATACCGGTTATTATGGCAATTTGTGATTGTGAATATATAGGTAAAAATTAAAAAGTTACACTACCAGATCACAAATACTATTCTAAATTACTTATGTCCAGTTGGCAATGACAAATGGCTTCTGATCACTCGACTCTTACTACAGTAAGAGGGGTCGATGAATAAAACTTATATATTACTGATGTTTCTTGCGCCTGGGTTTAGTTTTGTCGGCGTTCCTCAGTACTTCTGCGTAGGAAAGCTCTAGTTTCCTCAGTTTATGTATTTCCTGTGACGCAGTGCTCTGTTTCATGTCCCACGAGTCTGTCTCGGGGTTCCATCCTTGGTATATCTTGCCCGTCGTCCGGCCGCTTGCGCTGGGTGTTGGCGAGTTGAGGTTCCTGTTGTAGAACTGTAGCGTGGAGCCGTTCCACTCGCTCTCGGCCGCTCGGACGAGAGGACTCGCCTCGATGGGCCTGTAGTCCCTTCTCTTCTTGCTCGATGACTTCTGGTAGGTGATCTTAGGTGGCGACGGGAATACCGGAGAGTCTGCGCCCTGGCGGTCCTGGCTGTGTTTGCGGTTGCGATGTCTGGACTTCTTTCTAGTGGCCGCTATATACTCCAGTGGCTGACGCACCAGCGGAGTCAGGACACGTTCTTTCTCTTCCTTCTTCTCTCTTTCCTTCTCCTTCTCACTCTCTTTCTCTCTCTGCACGCTCTGATCTCTCTCCCTCACACTCGTGTGCTCCTTGGGTTGGCGTGCAGGGCTTAGCTTCGGTGTCTCCGTGGTACTCTCGGCCACTGGTTTGTTCTCTTTGTTACCATTTTCTTCCTTCTTGGCCACTTCGGGCTGGGGTTTCTCTTTTTCTTTCAAAGTTGGTGTTTCTGGCATAGTAATATCAGACACTGGAATCGACTGTTCAGACATTACAGATGAAAATACGCTCTGAGTATCATCTGTGAAGTTGCCAGGTGCCTCTTCGTTCGCCGGTGTGACGGGTGGCACCTTGCCGTGGGTGGTGTCGTCGAGGAGCGGTAGTTGTTCTCCATCGTCTTTGTTCTCCGCCGCCTTCTTCAGGATGGTGAAGATCTCCTTGAATAGTTCGCGGTACTCTGGTCTGTTGCGGAATCGACTGTCCATGGGGCTTACGTCATCGTAAATGCTGAAACGGTAGTCTTCTCCGTCAGCGATTGTGCACAAGAATGAGCCTGGTCGCTCACGTTCCGTCTGAGTGGCTTTGTTGCTGGTCTCATCCGAAAATCCGGAGCTGGAAGTCTCTGCCTCTGAGAAGTCCGGAGTTTGGATGATCTTCTTTCTAGAGGTGGTTTCAACCTTCTTTGTCTGGACTCCTTTCTGTTGTTCCTCGCCGTGTCCGCTTTCCTCATCAGTGTCTTTGACACTGAACTGGCTGTAGTCTCCAGATGTTTGCAGTTCATCCTGGAGAGACAGAGGTCCGCACGGGTTCTGACTGCTGGGCAAAGTAGTCGGTTTGGTCTTTCTGATGTTCTTAACCTGTGACAGTTGAACTTCTAGAAGAGCTTCGTACTTCTGCACCAGTTCTCTGTAAGGGTTATCATGGCCATCTTCTTTATTCGCCCATATACCCTGGAGTAACTTTTCCTTGGCATTCTGAAAGGTCAACAGTGATTATTGGTTATTATTCTGAACCCAGTGAGATGGTGACAAGTAGTTGCGCTTGTAATGTGTTTTAAAACTTGTACTGCTTGTTATTTAAGTGACTGAGTAGTGTGTTTTATCCGAATGAAGTTATTGTAAAGAAATGAACGTCATCAATACTGTTACTGAACAAGAAGCCCTAGTTATGTTCATAGGAAGTTAGATGAACGTTGAACATGAAAATGATCCTTGGATAAAAAAAGAAAATTAAACTTAAGGAAATCTAATAAATATGATTAGTCAAAAATACACCCATAATTAATTATACAACGTGTAACGTTAAATGCGCAAAACATGAAAATAGTTTGATCAGAATAACGAGCAGAATTAATTGAACCACTTTTTAATATATGTCACATTTTTCAAAAAATCTTCATTAAAAACGTTGCCGTGTCTATTTATTAATAGGTCAAGCAAGCCAATGTCAGCGCGGCGCAGCGGCCCGGTGACGTCTCCTCCCTCGATAAAGCGTCGTCGCAGACTCAAGAAACGATCAGAATGGCCAGTAAAACTAAAACAGCACATAAAACCTTTACAATTTTTTTAATTATTTATTTTCTCTGTGAAATAGGTCAATTGAATTAAAAATCAGTTGGGGTGTGTGAGGTTTTGCGTATTTAACGTTACACGTTGTATATTAGTTTCATTATAAAATTGATATTTGATATCCTTTGCATGTTAGATAGACATAAGCTAATAAATACACAATTACAGAATAATTACGTTCGTAAATATAAATATAAATATTATGATTTACGTAGTGAATAATATTAGTATTAAAATCCCACATCCGTGTAGTTACCAATTAAGTATTAGGTACACATCATTTACATACATAACAAACATCGTTAGTTACGTGGTGAATGTTACCGACTGTCACACTTGGTTTACCGTCACCATTGAGTCGTTCAGCGTGCACTATTCGCGTTTAGTATAATAACGTGTCGGTAATGGACGTACCTTCGACTACATACGATATATCCAAAGAAAACTACTGCAAATGCGCTTCATAATGCATATGCAAAGCGTGATCAACAACATCAGGTACAGTTGGAAAAGCTTTGTCGCCTAGAAACGAGCGAAATTTGTATGAGATTGTTGGCGAAATCCAATGCCAATGTTTTATTTATCCAACACGATCATCTCCGTGGAAAGGTGGGAAAGTAATACATGTATCGCTTGCTGAACAATAGATACCCAGCAGCAGGGAGACACATGAATACTGAATGATGTTCCAATGGAATTCCACATTGTACTACAAATTGATTAGTTTTAGCGTGTTAATGATGTTAGCCGATTTGCGTATTACGCAGAACTGTGAGTTAATGTTGTTACGCAAGAAAAGAAATAAAAGGAAAATTAAATGTACACTTTGTTAATAACAGAAAAGAATTTCTACAAAAGGATAATAAAGCTTTAACAGATTCTTTAGAACCGTGCAGGGGTACCGTGGTGATACTTACGTCGAATTTGACAAGTTTGTTAGTGACGAGATCTTCTCGTGGACTGTCTTGGTCAGACGGAGGAAGGATTAGGGAACTGATTGCGCTCCTATCATCGTCGTCTCCGTCGAGCATTGACGACATGTCATCTCTTTCCGCGCCCCTTAGACACCTAATGCATAGCTGTCCTTGTCTGTGACAGAAAACAAAACACATCAGAAATGCTGCCATGTAATAAACATTTTAGAAGCATCAAATTGTAAGCTTCCATTACCTGACTTCTTCAAGGATAGAGAATTCCTCATGCATCGACTTCGGTTCATCTTCTCTCTGTTGCCAATTCCTAAACTGGTCGTGGAGTCTGTTGTTCTCCTGGACCATTGACGCCAGCTGTTCCTCCAGTTCCGTCACTCTTCTTTGTTCTTGTGCGAACGATACTTTGCTCTCTCTGAGTTCATCACTAAGCCTGAGTAAATCCTCATCCTCTTTTGTCAGTTCTGGGAGAGGTGCTACCGTCTTAATCGGTGTACTGTTTACGTCAGGCTTTTTGATGCTGAGAGTTAGTTCCACAGATTTCTCTTTTTCTTTGGGTTTCTCAGTTTCGGGTTTCCGTTCTGCCCTTCGCCTGGATATCTCCAGCTGAGCGTTTAGGTCGTCCACAGTCTTTTGTAGTTCTTCACATTTCGTCTCCAGTGTTTCAATGGTGGCACACAGACTGGAAACATAAAAGTTGATGTTTAAAAACAATTCTAAGCGATGAGACTGACCGGTAGAGAATGCCTAAGGCGTCCGCCTTTGTACCTTATGTGTGCGAAAAGTTTAAATAAATAAATTAAGAGCTAGTTTAGTCATTCTCTGCTTATAATTATAATAAATGTCCTATTAAGCATTTTGACGCATTGTGTCACTATCCAAAACATTCCGTTAAAATGCTTAGAGCCAATTTCGCCATAGGTACTGGATTAGTTAATAAAAAACGCCGTCACGGTAGGTTGTCCTACAGTCAACTTACGTTTTAATGTGTTTCTTTTCGGTGGCATGGTCGACAGCTAGCCTGTGGTTAGCGCGCTCCAAATCTTGAATGCTCACTTCGAGTTGCTCGTAGATCCTCAACCTGGAGTCGTTCACCTCGCGCAGAGCGACGGTCTGTTTCGTTAAGTACTGAAACAATATAATTAGCATTAAAATAACGTTATGTTACTTTATGTTCGCGAAGTAAATTATCTTAGCAGCCAATCTCAGTACAATATTGCGTAGTTGGAATAATTTTGATATTTAATTTGCAAGAGTTTTTGTCGTTATGCTGGGGTATATAAATAGTTTGTTTACGATGTTCTAATCGTTGCTAGTGACGGTTATTACGGAGGGTTATGAAGTTCAAACGGTAATAGAGATCGTCATTATGATTCATGTTTTCTATAGCAATAATGGTAGGGCATAATATGCCTACTAAGTACCAATTAGTTCGATGTTATTATGTTGGATATTTCAATTTTGGACGAGCGACGATTTGAATCTGTTACTTCAAACAATTTTATAACTACCCACAAATTAAATTCTTACCTCAATTTCCTGTGTTTGGTCTTCGATGACATTCTGGTGTTGACGAAGAGCTGTTTCTAGTTCCTTATTTCTCTCCAATAGGGTTTTGCCGAGCTCTGCTGCCAGCTGCAAATCTGTAATTAAAGAAAATTGGAATTTTATTACGACATTTTTATAATTTTATGTTCGTTGTTAAACTTCAACGCTTAACATTTAATAATTTTATGACGGGCCATAACTAACAAGAGTGTTAAACCAATTGCTTGATCCATTAATTATTATTTTATTAAGTTAACTTATCTGGGGTGGTGGATTACGTTACCAAGATCACACATAATAACTTAAATCAGTGTTAACTTAACTATCCATTTTAAATACGGTCGTGACTAGTCGCCTAGCCTAGACAGACACGTTAAGACATTGGAATGCGAAAAGTGAAAGACATTGCATCTTAAGATAAGCCGGTGACTTGGACGAAGTAATTAACCTATCAGAACACCATCGCACTGCAGTTGACGACCAGCCGGCTCGCGCGTTGCGACAGCTGTCAACCAGACACGGGTAATTGAACAGCTGCCTCCATACAAGTTTACGCAATGCTGTGCCTGTACCAACGCTTGGTAACAAATAACATGTCAACCGTATCTAGAACAAAAGACGCAAAGCACAACGCCTTCATCGATCCGTCCGTGAAAGGTTTTTGTAACCTTGCTCGTGCAAAGAACAAAACTAAAATATTTTCGCTTAAATCCAGGTCAATGAGTATGTACGGAACGCACGTAGATGAAAGTTGATGGACATATTGAGGAAATTGTGATTTATTAGAGATATGAATGTTGAGATTATTATAGGCGGGACAGTCGCTTCGAGAAGTTACAATAGCGTTAAATAATAATAATAATATTCCACAACTTTCACACAACGCCATCTAGTACCAATCTAAGCAGAGAAAGAAAAAAAAAAATAAATATTAAAGACGTTGATGTGTTAATGGATAAGTAGATAGGTATGCCTATTTTTAATCAACGAACATTGTTAATCTGAGTTGCAGTAGCATTAACGACTAAAATATTGCAAGAAACTTTGATGTTTATACGCGAGATAAGCCATTTCACATTATTATGATATGAGCTAGGAAATGTTCTTCGCTCTAAATACTAAGAGCTATGCTATGTCGAATATTTGTTTCGTGTTTCATGGTAGGAGGGACATACCGCAAACAACACTTAGATTTTAATTGGAAGCACTCAGATGCGACGTGGAGTTGAAACCCGTAATGATAAATAACAATTCATGGACAACGCTAGGTAAAAAATTGCGTTTCTTTCAGTAAGTTCATGCAAACCGGTTCCAGTCTTGGTTTTTTAACGCAAACCACACGTTTACCAGTCAGGCTGCCTTATGATATTATAATGGTGTTACAAAACTCGTTTAGACCTTATGCCGCACGCACAGGTTATTAAGAAGTAAGAAAAAACTGACGTACGTTAGTTATGCACCAATGAAATTCAAAAATTACGTATTCTATAACCATCGCGTGCATATTACTGCGTAACGTATTGGGGATTAAATTTCATCTAATCGAAAAGTGCTTTTTATTCTTTCAACTCGCCATCAAACCAGTATTTTTTTCGCGCCGACGTTTTTTGAAACGAGTGGAGTTGCAAGTCAGTCACCTGTTACTGATGTAAGATATTTTTACCTTGCAACATTGTTTCTAAACCTGCTTCCACACGTGAGCTGGTCAAAGGCATGGAATTACGTCCACCGCTCAATTGCTACCTAAGTACCAACCTATGTGTTTGACGGACGAGGGAAGTATGCAATTCTTGTATCTGCAAAGCAAACGTGAGGAATCGTGATAAAAATACAACAAAGAAACAAATTCGCGATAAGTATATCATTTTCTGGGTAAATGCATTTGAATCATATTTGAATTGATATTTATTTGCAGAAATAACATTTTTCAGTGGTTTGTTCGTGTTCGTTCTTTCTTTTATTAAAACTTTGAGTTATATATTCATTTGCTAAAGATAACGTTCAAAATGTATCGTAATTTCTGAAAACACAGGAAAACGAAGCAGTAGTTACTTTCTTACAATATAAATATCATTCAGTCGTGAAAGTACCTACAAACCTAGGTCTTAACACTAACATGACAGGCGGCGATTTTATCGCTGTTTATCTGGCAGATCAAGTAATGACTTCCGTTAGATCTAAAACACATTTCTAAACGAACTCAATAAAGAGTTAGGAACCTACTATTGTGTCTACAGCACGCCGAAAATAAAAAGAAAAATCGCTGAAAATCGAAGGCCTTATTATACGTAGAGACCACAGGAGTGTCTTGAGGTTGGTCAAATAAGGAAAACTCGGAATTTTAGAAACTTATTTTCAGAGGAATAAAACCAAGGGCAAAATGTACAGACGCCAGCACATCAAGCTACCCGAAACCGTCAGATTTTCCCAATCAACTTTGAACCTTATGCTGTAGCAATAAAGTTGAAAATCTATTAAAGAAATCTGACAGATTGTAGTAGCTTGATGTGCTGGCGTCTGTACGTAGGTCGTTTTTTGTCTACTAAGCAAACGATCTTTACCATCGAGTGACATCATCAAGTAATTTTACCCAGCCAATGCACTTTCCACAAAATTTTATCACCGAATCACTTAAAATTCTATTACCCACTAATTTCATTGCAGCCTGCATTATGGAAACAATACGATACTCTCTTGGCCATCGAGTTTTTGCAAAGAATGTAATCTGTTATAAGTAACATAATGTGAAACTTTCTCGCACGATGATATTCAGATCAGCGTAATGATTTGATGATCTGATCTTTCAAAGAGAAAATTATGAGTACCAACTGTTTTCACAACAATGTAACCATAGGTGTAATGATGCTAAAATAACTCACTTAGAATTGGCAAAAGAAAAGTTTAATTGCGAATCATTTTAATCTACATGATAAAGTAATTTGAGATGGTGCAACTTGGTTATCAACTTGTTTAATAATCTTTGGGTATTTCTCGATTATATTAATGCCATAAAAATGTTATGGCATAGCGGGTAGATAAGTCTAACTTTTTAATCCAGAATCATATTTTTTTTCGTATGATAGAGCGTTTTAGTTCAATAGCTCTTATTACAAAACGATACCTAAGTGGTTTACCTATTTCATGGTTAAAAGCAATAAAAAACCGGAGTAGTTATTTTATGTCCAAATTCAAATCCCACGACTTATGATGACGGCAGCATAATTTGCAAACTAATCGGTACAAAAACTCTTCAATTGTTCATAATATCGCATTGTGAGGCATACCAATCAAATGGGCTGTCACACAGCAATAAGACAATGTGACAGATGCATGACAATGACTCATTGAGGAGTCACAATGAACGACCCCTGACTTATGACTTGAGCAACTACGCGTTATGGATTTTAAGTTTTTTTTTTTCTATTTCAAGCTAAGGAACACTTGATTGGGAAATATTTAAGAATAATATTTTATAGCTTGATTGCTCTTTATTGATACTTTTTGTTTACGTTATGGATAGCGTCTAGATTTTGGGTTGGGCGTAGGTTTTTGTTATTGTAAAAATAAAACTTTTGACTCATTCAAAGTTTTTTGAGGTACTTATATACGATAGTGAGCCTTGTTAGGTAGTTATATCGGTCTATAATTTATCTATCCGTTTTAACTTAATTTTATGTAAATTTATTCAAATATGCTTTAGCGCTAATTCTAATCACGACAGTTCGGCGCAGCGTAGACTGAGATTATAAGTTCACGGTGCAAAAGGTACCTACTGCAAGTCAGACTGCAGTGCTGCATACATGCCTGTATTGATTGCGATAACAATGATCTGGCGGGAACATTAAACCGGCACTCTAATTATAACACACTATTAATCTAAATCTGAATAATTTTGAAGGATATTGCTAATACATTGCGTCGTATGTTCAAAAAATTTGCCTGCTCAGCAACGTAAATAACGCAATGAATGTCGTTGAACTGTCAAAATGAAAGCCACTGCTACTGATAGTGTGTAACGCAATTACGCCACCCGCTGGTATTTTGTTGTTATATATTATTCTTAGAATATTTATTCCATTTTATCAGACGATCGTTAGAAAATTACTCAATTAGCAGCACTAATTGGTAAATAATGGTGTTGTTGATTTGAACAATATCATTACTTAAACCATTTTATCACTGGGAAAACATAGAAAATATTGTTTTTATTTTACCACTTTGTACACGTTGCACAGCATTTCTGATGGGATTCTTCTAAATAAGAAACCAAGTAGATAATACTTACGTACCTACCGAACTAATTCCTCCACGATACTGACAAGCGGGTTAGTGACCGCAAAATAAAGATAAATAGGTATTCGGCAGGTAGATATTATGTCCTATGTAATAGTTGGACATACTTTTTTGGTAGATACTCGTAATTAAATTATACAAAAAAAAAATGCCTGGTGCAGTACACTCATTTTGATTCACAAGCAAGGTTATTTTGAAAGAATGAAATTACGATCGAGGCCAATTACAAAATGTATCCAATTTCATTTTGTAATCTGGATTTAAGTGTTTATTAAACATCAGTTAATCTCTTATCCACATTAATACTTATGTATCATTACGACACTTCGTATCACCAACGATACCAGTTTCAGTTCAATTCGGAGTTCAGTACAATCGCGTCCCAAAAGTGCGTAATAAACGCAGTAATAAAACTTATTTTACTGTCGACTGCGGGTAGTTGCGAAAACATTTAATTCCACGACTGTACAAGTATGAGGAAAAACAATGACGGTTGCGCTTGCGAAGCTACGGAGGTCGGCATGCCACATTCTCTAATATGCATGAGTAATAAAATTTACTGCTGTTAAAATGTTATAGTGTCATCATTAGGAAACCGAAAGAGTAACCAAATGCAATTTCAAAAAAATTAAGCTCAGTGTCTGGCGAAGAAAATTATATCCAATGTGTTTTTGGCGAAACGCGAAGTTTTCTAACAATCGATTTTCAAGTAGTGACAAAGTAACAAAATCTCAATTTGCAGGCCAGGATATTCAAAACAGTTCACTTAAATTACCCGTAAGTTAGAACTACTAGCTTCATAACCTACAAATATTACAATATTTAACCTTTAAAATATAGAGCGTAGAGATTAAAATCTCTCTTTAGCTATCAGGTAGAGCCTTGCTCCAGACACTATCAATCATAAAAACTGTGGTTAGTTATCTTGATTTTAAATTATTCTCGGCAAAAAATAATCCAAGTTAATGTACAGACGCCAGCACATCAAGCTACCCGAAACTGTCTAATTTTCCCAATCAACCTTGAACCTTATGCTCTAGCGATAAAGCTGAAAATTTATCAAAGAAATTTGACAGAAGTAGCTTGATGTGCTGGCGTCTGTACAAGGTAGGCTACGTATTACTAGTTATTGATAATAACCGTACATTATACCTATATTATCGTATCCGTCTCTAACTCATGTGCAGACGCCAGGGACATCAAGCTACTACAATCTGTCAATTTATTTAATACATTTTCAACTTTATTGCTAAAGCATAAGGTTCAAAGTTGATCAGGAAAATTTTACAGTTTCGGGTAGCTTGATGTGCTGGTGTCTGTACCTAGTCGAGAGTTCAAGATTAAAGTACGAAGGTTGCTCAGTTTATGTGGGCAAGAATGAATATTTATCATGGCCGACTGTTTAGTCAAGAACTCAAGACACTAGCAGTGGTAGTTAAAAAAATTGTTATGGTTTATTATGAGATTTAAGGCGATTTTCTTAGATTTGGATGGGAAAACAGCAGATAGGCAGTCGCTCCATGTAAAGTATTTTAGGTGTATCTGGTTAGACTGGAAGCCGTCCCCAACTTAGTTGGGAAAAGCCTTACAGTTTGATTGGTGGGGAAGTCTACATTGGCTTTTCTTTGCTGCTGCTATGTTGGTGGAGAACCCGGAAAATGAGATTGGGTGTCATAGGTCTGTGTGTATCCGATATGTAAGTAGGAACCTGCGTTGAGGATGGTCATATCAACTACCTCTTTAGCTACATTGTCATCGTTGATGTAAGTATGCTGGGTTATTGTTGAATCTGAATCAATGGTAATCTCTTTCAAAGATTGCAGAAGTTTTTTTTTAAGTTGAACCATTCTCTTTTAAACAACGTAGGTGCGTAGTTATCATGTCTTAATCTTAATTTTGCGTTAAATGTTTATGATCTATAACCGCACAATGTTTTTAGTATATTAAGTTGATATATAGTTTCGCCGACACGGATCCATGATAATAACTTGGAATAATTGTCCTGAACTGGTTTTTTTTTATGCTCCATTGTGGTCTGTAATGATATTTATTTATAGACTGCATAATTACTTATCAGTTGAAATCTTACTAACGAGCCTATTCTAACGACTTGACTTAAGTAAGTAATAGTAAATACGCAGTTATACAACGTGTAACGTTACATGCGCAAAACCTCAGACACCCCAACTGATTTTTAATTCAATTGACCTATTTCAGAAAGAAAATAAGTCATTAAAAATTGTAAAGGTTTTATGTGCTGTTTTAGTTTTACTGGCCATTCTGTACGTTTCTTGCGTCTGCGACGACGCTTTATCGAGGGAGGAGTCGTCACCGGGCCGCTGCGCCGCGCTGACATTGGCTTGTTTGACCTATTAATAAATAGACACGGCAACGTTTTTAATGTATATTTTTGGAAAAATGTGGCCTATATTAAAAAGTGGTTTAATTAATTCTGCTCGTTATTCTGATCAAACTATTTTCAGGTTTTGCGCATTTAACGTTACACGTTAATATATATAATAGTATAATATTATCAAGTTACTTACTCATTTAGACTTTTTCCAATACATTGTGTACCTACTTACCTACCTATTTATACATATTGCATTTATTTTCCTGAATTACCATAAAACCTTTCTGGTATTTATTTATATGCACGTAATTTAGCAAAAACATTACTATTCAAGGAGAGAATATTTCATGCAGGCAATGACGTTCGGGCACTTACATCAGTTGCAGCTGATATATTATCGATTTCGCTAAATCTTATCAGATTTGGCACGTTATATTACTTATATCAAGAAGATAATTAAATCGATATCAGCGAAATGATAACAAACAGCAGACTCCGTCAAGGTCTGTGCAGTTTTCGTAATGTTAACCTTAAAAAGTTACGTAAATAAATAAATTACTTAGTTAAACTAATCTTAAATGCAACAGCATGACGAGCAAGAATCAGCACGATACACTCCAGTACCGTTACTATTGAAAACGCACAGACGGACGTGCTCGAAGGTGTTAAAAGCACCGGTAACTCCATTATGCACCAACCAAATACAATCATGATTGTACCTTGCCTTACCTTGTTTTGGCTATTATTTGACAATGGCCTATAGAGGATGAGTCACCCCTCAAACGCTAACAAATAATTGCTACGATAAACAACAATACGTAATACATCACTATAAATCTTTCCTGTTCAATGCTCGTGACCATAAATATCCTTTAGAAAATAAACCATGACAATTATCGACGAAGATAATCTAAACCTAACTAGAAAGGAGGACCTATAGAAAGCGGTACCGTAAAAGTTAGCGTAACAGACGTTATTCAAACAATTCCATGCTTCGATTCTATTTAGTTTTGTTCTTTGTGTGGCGAATTGCTTGGTGAGCGCAACGTCTAGGGCGACGTCCACGCCGCCGGGCGCCGCTCACACAGCCTTGCGAAACTAACCTTCGGTTCCTTGCAGGCACTCCAGCTCGACAGTGTAGTCCCACAGATCCAAGGAGTTCAGTCCGTTCAGCTCCCATGAGTTGAACGAGTCGCACTGTTCCTGTTCCTCGCTCATCTTCCACCACTTGTTAGAGTTCACTCACGAAGCCTTTACGTGTCGGCACTAGCGGCCATAGTTGAGCTAATTCATTGTAATTTTCGGTGGTAGCGTTAGGAGACGCGGTCGGAGCGGCGGCGCAGAACGGACTGAGGCTCGACCGCCGCTCTGCCGGCGCTCGGCCGCAGCACGGTGCAATTACCGCGCGCCATCGCCGGTCCGCCCCAATCTCATTTCTTTCGATTACTCGATCAGACGAAGAAATTAACAAATGTTGTACAGCCGACGTAATTCATAATTGAACAAAAAGTCCAAACTAATCGCTGGAGAAAGTACACAGCTCGCCAATGTGCCACTGGCAATAAATCAGGAGGATATCGGTATAGAAATATACCTGTATGTGACGATGAGCTAGAAAGCGTTGGTTCTGTACACAATGCTTTCGCACGCTTTACATTTGTTAGCGTCATTATAGATTACCATCGATCATAATAACATAACAGCAGCAATTTGTATGGACATAATCTGTTTGATGCAATTATGGGGGAATCTGGGTGATGTTCTTGTGATGTATCTGTCCAATCTGACATTCAATATAAGAGTCCCGTTGTTATTCAAAACAACTATAGACTTGATTACATTGTAGAGGCACATGCTATAGAAATGACGTCGGATGATGCATCAGGAGGGCAATTCTCTTAATTTTAAGTATGTTCACAGTCTGATGTCAGTCTGTGTCTATCAAAAATACCTCTAATTTCCACATTACATTTACATTTTTGATAAGTTTTTGACATTGATTGTCGCTGAGATGAGATTGCTACTAGATTTTGAACGTTTTTAAGTATGGGAATGGGCCTTCAGGTGCAATACCCGCGACGTCTGATCGCCGCGCGGCCGATCGAATGCGCTCACTAGACCGAAACTACGCAGCGACTGCTAGTCATATCGAATAAATAGGACATTTCGTTACGCAATTGGTCATAATCCCACGACACTAATATCTTGTTACGGAGTAACTTGTAGCCAAGTTATAAAAATAACTCATAAAGCACCGTTAATACTTCAGACAACACGATAAAAAAGCATTGGAATTGAACTAATAAAGTAAATTGGAAACATTAATTTGCTGTAGTTAGTTTACCGTAGATCCGGGTTCATTTAGTGTTTTATCAGTTTATTTATTGATATCTAACCACTTCAGTGCTATCAGCACGTACGTACTAATTGAAGAGTTCGTTGCTTAGTTCTCGAGTGGAGTTTAAACCTTTGAACGCCAAGCGCATGTGCGTATGCTCTCTACGCTAAGCCATTTATTTACTATTAAATAGGTACCTACAAAATGCTAGTGATAAAATGTTAAAATTAATCCTTTTACCCATTTTCTTTATTATCAGATAATAAAGTAGCACATCTATTTGTCGCCTATACTCGTCGTTGGCGTTTTAGCGCCCGATTACGTTTGTCGCTTGTAAGCGTCATTGGCGTTCAAAGGGTTAAATATTTATCGATTGGTTCGTCCTCAAGCCAGGGTCATCATCAGTCGTTACGGGTCAGCTAAAATTGCTCCGCCAAGAGACATGAAGTCGAAAATAGAAAGTGAATACCAAAACACTGCAATTAATAGTTCTCAGACAAGACACGGTGAATCTGTAATTCAAACATTGAAATGTCTTGATTTATTTCTTAAAATTGATATGTTTGTTTATTGCAATGTTGACACGAAGTAGATAGAAACTCAACTAATCATCTTATTGATTATTCGGATACTTTGGATTGCTGTGCTACTTCAAGTTATATATTGTATCAATCTATGGGATTACATTACCTATTTGATGTCTTAGATATGAATTTGCGTTTGATATGAAGAAAAATGGTTGGAAAAATCTGAAATCCCAATATATGTTCTCTTAGGAATAGCCCTAAAAGAACATTGGAATTTGAGATTTCTGATATTTATTAGAATCGGGAAAAAGGGTAGATGCTATGTATCCTAATATTTATCCTCTCTTGTCTATCTCCTCCTTCCTGGATTCACCTCAATCAACTCCTAAAAAACAACGGCAAATTTTCGCGTCAATCACGTCCAGTAAGGGAAACAGCTAACAAAGATGCAGTTGCGATGTTAATTGAGAAGTTCCAATTTACGTCTTTGTCCTATAACTGTTCCGTGGGAACTTCTGATTACACGCACAACCGTAACAATGAATGTGTGAATAAAATGGTCTTTGAAACATGACGTGCTGAGTGAATTGTCTTCGTCTCATGAATTATTCTCGAACTGCGGTTGGCCAATGTCCGTGTCGGCTCGTCAGCACGAATGTTCGGGTGCGTTGACACATCAAGTAATTTATCTCAATTATGTGCTACCAGAAGTAAATGTTATCATAGTCACGCTATCTTTGTCCGCGGTACACTTTTCAGCAACTTTATTTGGATGGTGATTTCTTTTGTTGTTTGCTTAAGTCTCTTCTGCTTGAAATGGAAAGACTAGGTAGTTTCGTCATCTGCTCCACCGCTGTTATGTTCGTTACCTTCTGACCTAATGGTAAGGGTGTCAGACACTAATGTATGTTACTAAGACATTTTTTCCGCGTGATCATGTTCGCACTTCGTTTGTTTCAATGGGATTGAGATTATCTTAACTTGTGCGATTGAGAAAAGTTTTAGAAAACATTACTTTCATGATGAAAGTAAAAGAAAAAACAACCGAGAGTGTATCCGATGTTGGCATGAATGACTATGGGATCTCGGCTGTTAATGGAGTAAGAAAAGATTGGCAATCTATCGTTGAATCTAAATCTACGTGTGAACCATCAACAACTTCAATCATAACAAATAGGAAAATATAAGGAGATATGGATCAATAGCTCTGCATTGTGATTGTGTTTGATCGCTAAAATGAATGATATAAGCAGGAAAAGCTAATGAATAATCCTTGTCTGGAAAACACTTTGGATCATGGCTAAATTAAACATTGCTCGTAAACTGCACTTCATCAACTCTTTAATCTTGTTTAAATTAATGAATCAACGTTCTTTTCCTCCATTTAAGTGGTTAATTAAACATTCTTAGCAAAGAGTAAGGCGTTGAATAAGTGGTCGATAATTTTTAAGCGATGGTCGTTATTTATAACGTCATCTATATCATAATTTATAATATAGTAATTTATCAAATCAATTGTCAATTACCCATGATGTTTCATAAGCAACCTTAATCCATATTGACTTGATACACAGATAGATTTTATCCCTCAATATTTAGGTAAACGTGTTTTGAATTTATCAAGACTCCGTTTGTTTTTATGATTTCAGCAAATAATTTAAACATTGCTTCAAAGAAGGTCGAGATTATTTCGAGTTCGTAACCTTTCTGTAGATATAATAATAGGTAGGTACTGGGTAGGTAAAGATTGCTAACATTTCGTGAATTTGCGTGATCTATTCGTGCGTTTAAAATTGATTAGAACCCAGTTTCTGGCGAGATAGTCATTACTCGCTCGTTACGCCTACGTACAGCGAATTTTTTTTTTAATATTTCCAGCTTTTATAATTTTTATTATATTCATCTTCTAGTGTTACTATGTTCGAAGGAGTTATGATGGTTATGTCTTTCGGTCAGAAACGTCAAATCTTACGGTTTTTATCGTCAACTTTAAAGCCACGGTTTCCTAAAAAAGGTTCGCAGTTTACCGGGAAATGACGTCACTTAAACGTTATTTATGAAAGTAAGTTGGTGTGTTTTCTTAGAGAGCGTTTTTTGATACCGTAAAGTCAAAAGTACCGCCCTCTGCCGCTCTTCTACGAAACCGTAGCTTTACGATTGCAGAAATTCAAAAATAAATTAATTAGGGTGATTGCGCCGGTTAGCGACCAGTTAGCTGGGTTGCCCACTTAAGATGAGGAAAAAAAAATGTTGTATACACGCAAAATAGTATATGTTAATGTGAATTTGTCCCAAATATAATGTAGTTTGGATACAAAAACAAAAAATAAAATACATTCATACAAAAATATTTATAAAATGCTGAAAAAGTGAAAATATAGCGAAAACGTCGGTTTACGACCATTTTTATCAGTTTATGACCACCAGTGAGCTGGTTTGCGACCGCTATTATAATATGAAAAATATGCCAATAAAACAATTATAATCGCTTTAAAAATATTTTAATTTTTGCCTTTTAATAAAAACAAAAATGGTAATCATTTGGTGTAATGTTTTCTTATAATTAAAAAATAACAATCTTACATTTTGTAGAGACTTAGTCATAGTTGTAATAGAATCAACAATCATTGGTCAAAGAATATCCTTAATATGTAGTATAACATTTAAAAATAATCAACATCAATCAATATTAAAAAAAAAAAACGTATATTTTAGGAACCATATTCCGCTTTTCTTATTCATAATTATGATATATTAATCATCGGAAACTGCAACAGTATCTGAATCTAGTTTTTTTTCCTTTTAAAGCTTTTTTCAGTGCTTCTTCTGTGTACTGGACAGTCTTTTTCTTTTTTTTTTTTGTTTACTCCAAATTATTTGGGAGCTCCATCTAAAAAAAATAATAAGTAGTTTGCATTTTATGACTAAATTTTGTTTTAAACTGACTAATAGTAATATTTAGTTTTCGACAGATTAGGTACCTACAACAAATAATTATGAAACGGACATTTCAATAACCAACGAAATTCAAAAAATCAGACGTGGTCGCATACTCAATGAACTTTCATACTTATTTCTGCTAGCGGCCGTTATTTCTCATACTAAATTATGGTGGTCGGAAACCAATGTCTTTATTTCGCTTACTTTGGTTTACGACCACCTGTTTAGCGCCCAATTTTGCAGGTAAATTAAACAAAATTCTTACAAAGAAACTGGTGGTCGCTTACCAAAGAACTACAAAGAATAACTTTTACAATACTACATTCAAAATTGTAACAGTCCTGTATGAAGCATTAGGATCATATTAATCAAAACAAAATAATGCTGATCTCGTCGGTTTGCGACCATGTGGTCGCTATCTAACGTTTTTGATAAATAAGCATTTCGGTTACCGACCACTTGATTTTATCTTAATAATAAGTTTGAAAAAGCAAAATACAACTAAATTATAACCCATACTTATCGATTGTACAATTTAATATGTAACTGGTGTGTAAAACATGAAATAAGTATTAAAACTTACCTTTGAGCGCCGCGCGCCGTGTTAGTTTTTTTTCAACTCGCGGTACGTCCACTCACAACAGAATCAAGACGCGCGCTGAGCAATATTTTTTAGGTTCTGGGTTAACCCATTTGTTTCAAACTTTGCTAATTCTTATTTCATAACTATTTATAAAGCACGTTAGATTTATTTTTTATGTATGTTACCTCTACAAATACTATTTTCTCGATTTAAAGAAACTTAGTCCGTCAAATGGTCGCCTACTGAAGGTGGTCGCGCAACCGGCGAAACAACCCTACCTCTTTCTTCTTGGTAGTTAAAATCAGTAGAGCAAAGTTCCCATTTAAATTCATTCACCCTAATATTTAATGTTATTGCCAGATTGAATCGCGTGCAATTAGATATTATAGATTGGTAAGCTTATTGATGACGGGATTAAAATTGATATTATAACTTTCAATTAATATTATAATATAAAATTGTCGCAATTTTGTGGTTCTTAATACTAAATTAATAAAATTTATTATAGCTAATACCTAGTTTTCAATAAATTAATGTCAATGAAATGTTTGCGAAACACAAAGGTCAAAGGAATACGTGATTGGTTATTTTTTGTAACTTTTTTTATGTGAAGTCACACCTTTTTAAAAGCCCAGCTTGCCAACGTCGCAATCGCAATTGATCTGTGATGCTAAATCACAGAAACGAAAAAAATTGGAAATTCTTGGGTTAGTCGAACTTGAAGCATGAAGACGGGAAGAGATGTTAGATAATTGTCGGCTGCACCTATCTTGTTACTCGGGTTTGCATAGCTGTATTTGTAATGTGACATAAGTTTTCTGCTTCGACTGATGAACCGAATATTGAATCATGTCCCTAAAGTTATGTAGAATCAACCCGTCAACGGCGCCTTCTATTTTCCTTTAGAACAACTCAGGGATATTGGGAATGCGATGGTCCATTGTGCACTTATGACCATTGTTTTTTTAGTCTTGCTAGACTGCATAAAAACAAACAAAGATCATATATTCGAGCAGCAAGGTTGCATGTAAAAGAGATCTTAGTACTTATTTAATCCAACCACGGTGCGTTTGCACAGCGGTGTAAGTTACAAATCTCAGAGTCATCAGTGGTCAGAAAACAATTGTTACCACCGTTACATAAATATCGTTACAAAATATTTTGCTCAATACATGTATCAGTGTACAGGGGCTATAATCAGAGGTAAGTTGTGAAATTGGTACAATTGCTCAGTTTCGTAGTTGTGACAAAAAAGTGTTTTTACATAAACTTGTGAGTTTATTGAAAAAAATGCGAATCAATGGTAACTGATAAATGAAATACACGCAGTGCGCATTGTGCCAAAGTCGTCGTTAAAATACTTGCTTACGCAAGAATGAACCAAGACAGACAGGTACACAAATTCACGTTATTGAAAAATTTAAAGAGTCATCAAAAAACGGGCGATCGGAAATTTCATATCAAGCCCTCCATTAATGTTAAAGTGTGGTGCTAAGATTACCCACCACTGCCGGTGACAGCAACTATGACCACATCATCAAACAGCATACATCATATTAATCCCAAAAATGGACATGACGTAACAGAAGCAGTTACTTCTTGCGTTTGTAGGAACTAACCTGGGATTACAGAATCGATTTCCCCTTAATATTTATTTATATCTATGACCTATCTACAACTACGTAACATAAATAATCTCCAGCAATTTGTGGTTAGGATTAGGAGAAAGTGTTTCAACCTGGATAAGAAACAGGAAGGGCACGGCGGCCACAAATGTCAGCTCATCGTTCCCATAGCGGAGCGGGCGCATGCCGCAATCTGTTGAAAGTAGAATCAATTTGTTTTAGAAAGTAGATTGTTCTATAGCCTCGCCTTTTGCGAATGCTTTGCGAATTATTTTTAATACTTTTGCTGTTACGGAGAGGAGGGTTCTAGTTTCAAAAGTTTGTTGCAGCCTCGCAGGGCCTCTTGCAAATGCTTGTATATGAACTTGACATGTCTTTTGATTAGGTATTCAATCCCATTGAGTAGCTAATTAGTCTTGCAATGAGTTGCTCTATTTCAGACATCTGGAACTGAAACCTTGTCATTTATTGAGACGTTGTCCCCTGCATCTGTTCGTAAGATTTTAGGGCTTCCAGAAGCACATGTGACATTATAAACACCATGACGTTTTATACACCAATTCTTCCCGTTCCTTGCAATGAATATTCTCTAATTCGTAGGTATACGAGCAATGTACCTACATAATGAATATGCCTTCAGAAGTCTGAGCTGCGACCCTGAATATATTTACCAACGTCTGTTGAACACACTTTAAAAAACAACCGCATGCAAGAAGTTAGAATGATAGATGGTTGGAATTTTACGGTTTGCATGCACGCGCAATAATTGATCTACGTAACACTGTATGACGAAACGTTGAGACGGCGACAAAATGCTGGTAGCGAAATGCATTGGCTTTGGACAGTGAGGGACGGTGACTCATGTAGTCACGCGGTCAGTTGCAAAGGTTTTATTGTCTTTTTTTGGTATGAAGTTATAAAGCCACAATTAGGTTATGTGATTAATAATGGCTTCAATATTAAACGGGTACATATTCGAACGTTGAAAATTAAAATACCTACGGGTAAAATGTCAATGTTCAAAACATCGAAAATTTTAATATCGATTGTATCGAAATATCGAAAATTGTTATACTTAAGATTAAAATGTCTAAGATTGTAATGCCGAGTGATTAAAATATCGAATAATTAAAAATGTCGATAGTCATTATACCTTAGTTCAAAATGTTAACATATATACACTTAAGTTCATTATACATACGTTAAAAATACCTACTAGTTAAAATATCACTCGCTCAATTGGGCCCCGTCCTCCCCTTCGAACCTAACCTGTCCGAGTTGGGGTGCCCCAAGCTCCGAGCTCGCTTCGCTCGCTCTTGCATCCTAAGTTCTCATTGTCTTTTTACGAAGTCTATCATCCGTGAACTAAGACTAACTATGACTTGTACATAATAAATAAATATCGACATTTATGACATTCGATACTCTGTACTTCGATGTTTAGGCCTTTCGATGTCATTTTTGTAGATAATTAGATTTTAGATATAGGTATTGGACGTAGGTTATCTAACCATTCGGCAGTATAAACTTACGTTATTTTAATTTTAGACGTTCAAATATGTACCCTATTAAACACATTGTTCGCCAATTACAGGCGCTTACTGCGCCATTTTCGGTATGATTGTGTGCAATGCAACTATATTTTCCTTCTAGGATAAATAGTTTCAAAATCATGATTCAATAGTGAATGTACTTGCACGACTATATTTGGTTAGTTTTACAAACCATAAAATATGCCTAGAATTTACACAGCTAACGTAAGTAGGGACTACTGCCCGTAAAAATATTATCTCATCTCTGCGGAGCTACAGAACACATGACAAATCACTATTTCATCTGTGGTGGAAGCCTTTACAAATCGAATCGTATTCGGGTCAATCACTGAATATCGAGAGCTTGGCTCCGATTGATTTCTCAATTATTTTCCAATCAAATCAATGGAACTGGAATGTTTCTCTTTAAGATCTTTAAACAGTTTCTACGGCTAACTAAGATAGAGTTTTAGTGTAGGTACCTAGAAGGCACAGAGTCAGATAGTTTTAGATAGATAAAGTCTTTACAAAATCGGTCGGCTTTGAGTCGTTCAATGAATTGACTAGTTGCCTTCGAATGATGACCCAATTAATCTCACATCAATCATTCACTTCAGGGTAGAGCTGGCAAGTCTCCAAAGGCTGTATGCTGCTCGACTTCTAACAAACATTGAGTGACGGCTCCACCACAGAATTATTCAAATTGATTGACTGTAAATAAAGCAGAACAAAGAACGCATTGAGTCGTGTTGTGTTCTACTTTTATCTTATAATCTTCTTGCAAATGTCGGCTTATCGGTGACATTATTACATACATTACTGTCTGTACAAATCGAAACTGAATGTAATTTCGACTAGATTTGTATCGTGTGAAGTAACCGTTCAAATAACACTTGCATCACTTTACTACATAATTAAGTGTTTGTTTACTCGCGTACATGTGGATATGAGGTCACCTCACGCTCGCTACAAGATCACTTGGGAGTTGGGACACAATGTGTTACATTTTATTAGACAACGCGTCATTCGATATGTAATCTGGTAATTCTGAATGAAGTATTTAAGACATGAGCACGTGACTACTTAAAGCTCTAGAGATCAATTATGGTGACATTAGACTTCGATGAGCATCAACTGAAGACAATTTGGGTCATTTAAAATGGACATAGAATGCAGTCGCAGTGGCCGAAATCGCTTAAATAACATCATCAATATCATTTTAAAGAATACATCTTACATTTAGGGCTGATTTTTCCAGCGCCAGATAATTTTGTCCGAGGAATAATTTTGAATTTTTGACAGTTCTTCCATACAAAAACTGTCAGACGTCAATTTTATTCCACAAATAAAAATATCTGTCGACTGAAAAATCAGCCCTTATTTGTGTTTCTTTTTCTTGTTATATTTGTGTTGTTATTTCTTATGTTTTTGACTAAAGTTTGCCTGATCTATATTCTCAAAATATAGTCCATTCTAAGGTTTCGTTCGAGCCCAGAGGTAATATGATAAACCAAGCCGCCTGTATAAAGATGTAGATCTACAAATCACAGTAGGGATTGTAAAATGTCATTGGCACTAAACTGTACCTACGTCATAGAAAATTACAAGTATTTAGTATGCACGAGACGCTTTTCTATCACCTTATGCAGGTGCAGCTATAATATCTTCGTTTTATTGTAGGTATGAGTTCATATCTTTAAATAAGTAAATACGTCGTACATAACAGGATTATATAGAAGACAAGGTTCTTACATAAAGTGTGGGTAAATAACATTTAATGAAATACCATTAGCAGGTAGGTACTGCTTTTTTTCCGTTTTTCGTTTATATTCATGTGTTTATCGACACACAAACAAAAACAAATGAAAAGTGTATTCATATTTTCGTATCTTCCAAAAAAGTAAATAAAGGGTAATTTGACATTTTTTTTATTTGATGCATTTTCGATAGTGGCTTTAATCGTTTATTGATAGACCAATCAATTAGAATTGAATTAGCCTAGACAACATTTTATTAAATTACTCATTTGAAACTTTTATTGGTTCTATTCAGTTCAGAAAATGTATCAACCGTGTTGACTATAAACCTAATAGCCTAAGGGACATCCCTAGACCTGCATCCTTGTTAACTAACTAGGCCACGTGGCGTGTGAAGCAGAATTAACGTTCATTAAACACAACGGTCGATGACAGTCCGGAACACGATACATGCAACATAGCGCACTGTGGGAGTTACAGGCAGGGTTTTATTAACCGTAGGAGTCAAGGGTAACATCCAATAAGTTAATAATATACGTAATCTTTGTCTACAAATGACTGCAACTTGTCATCAAGCCGCCTTTATTAAGATAAATCTACACGCAACTTTCAGGAACTATCAAGCGCCACTTCATTTTATCTCTCACGTCGAAACTGTCTATACTAGCTGTTCTATCCTTAAAGCAATGATAATGATCGTAAGACAGCTTTTATATGAATTATGTAACATATTGAAACGTTCCAGGAGTGCATGTCAATTAACGATCACTTAATAAATGTACGGTAATATCGCTTTATCTGTTAGTGGTTGTGATTTTCCGTATCCTGGTGTCAGTAATGTGCACCCAATAAATACTTCACATAAATAAGTAGTAGAACTCAAACTTAATCTAAATAATTTATAGTAATTAAGTGCAATCTTAGAAGAACCTTTTGACTAAATTATTTAAGAATCATGTACCTACTTTGATGTAGCATGATCTTCTAGTCGTGTTGAATTATTTTCAGTCTTGAAAAGCGAATGCGCTTATTTGGCGCGATGCGGCTTCAGTTACGGTTTCGGGTAAATGCTTATGTTTTGTCCACATGACATTGCTATCCAACTTTTTGTTGTTATTTTAGCTAAGTTTTCTATAAAATAGCCATGTTACAGGACGTATACAGGTCTCGGAGAAGGAGGCGTCGGGGAGGCAACCGCCTTGGCACCTAATACGCCGAAACCCGCTTGCCAATCAAGGTAGGTGGACCTTTGGGGTCACGGGCGCACAGAGTGGGGACTGTCCACCCACCGAGTGACCCCAGGGAAGACGGTGGCACAGTGGTCACGTGCTGCCGTGCATAGCGAGGCTCAGGGGAGGCCCCTTTACAGTCTGTCCAGGGATGAATGTTCTACAACATTCTAGAATAATATCGAAAACAATTAACATGAAAAAGGAAATGTATAGAGTTTTGTAGAGTGTCTCATTACTTTTGTGCCACCCCAACACTTTACGGTTTCAAGATATGCTTATGTACTACGCATATTATTCTATGCTTGGATATTACGAAGTGTCTGCTTGAAACAATGTGTGAGATGACCTTTGCAATAGGTTAAGATAAACGGTCATTTGTAAAGAGCCCTTATCTGTCTCTGTTATGACACTAATGACCTGTTTGCCAAGAGCATCGTTATCCATTTAAGTAATTAAGTAGACAGTGTAGGTAAGTATATAAAAGTAACAGATTTTTTTTTACACTATAACAATAGGTATACTAACAATTGTCAATCATCTATCATTAAGAATTCGGGAATGACGAGGGAGACAAAAATAATTGTTGTCATAGTCTATTTTAGTGCTTAGTGGTATCTACTTTCTATTCTAACTATGTAGGTATAGGCTATAAGATCACCATGGGTTGGCTAAATGGCTATGTCCGTTAGAAGTTGGCCGTAACATCCCAGCGCTGATATGCTGGGTTCGTTTTCTCCTCTACTGATCATTTTTCTCCAGACAGTTCATTTTGTTTACATTTATGTACTAAATTAATTATATTATTATTATTTATTTATTTGTGTTCTATTTATTTATCTATCTATGTACTGTTATTAATTCTTGTATTGTATAGTCATTTCCTAGCTATCTATCCCGCATGTTGCACCTGCCACATTTTTTCTCTGCATCACCCTAAGGT
Source organism: Eremobia ochroleuca (assembly GCA_949629135.1). Taxonomy (NCBI): domain Eukaryota; kingdom Metazoa; phylum Arthropoda; class Insecta; order Lepidoptera; family Noctuidae; genus Eremobia; species Eremobia ochroleuca. The sequence continues at coordinate 6,294,966 of OX451396.1, read as the reverse complement.
TGACTGGTAGAAATTGTAGAAAATGCCTCAGGCATTAAGTCCGCCTTTGTACAGAACTTTTATTACTTGTGCATTTAAATATATAATTTATTATTTATAATTTATTTAAAAGTTTTGATAAATAAATAAATAAATAATTTCTTCTATTCTATGTAACAGATTATCCTATCTTACTTATCGTTAGTACGGAGTCCGTTCTAACGATAAGTAATCACTAATCACTCATATTATATCTTACACAACATTCAACGATATTATGTAGATGATTTACCGAGCAGCTGTTAGCGGTTTAATCAAAGGCTAAACAACTTGATTAAATTAGGTCTGTACACTACTGTGCAAGGGTCAATTTAACTCCAGATTTAACTCTCGCAGTCGGTACGGGTTATTGTGCTTGTAATAGGCTCTGCTCGGGTGCTCAGCGTATACCGGTAGCATTTACGATTGCCTGAGAATTCAGCGCCGACGCCGCCGGCGCTAAAGGCGCCTGTTTTAAAGGAACCCGCTGACTTGGATCGATTTGCGTCTGCGCCGGTAATAAGAGCTGTCGAGGTGCATTGTTGTGGATTGTATGGATTGCTTTACGGCTTCCGTGTAGAGCTGGGTTGTCGACTCCTGAATGTAACGTTTTGCAATTTTTAATTAATTTTAATATGGATACAAAAATGCGTGACTTTACTGGCACAGGTAATTTATTATGCTTGAAGCTTGCGATAAAATATAATACAAATCGACTTCCAACTCAACAAACATAATTTTAACAACCAACATAAAGTAAGTACTTAAATAACACAGCAATTTCAACTTCCTGAGCTTTATATTCAATTTTAACTGACAATGTGGTAAAATTATTCTTGAAACCGGTTGAACCATCAGATCCCAGGTGCCCGGTTCAAGGGCAGGCACGTCCATGCACAGAACGTTAAAACGGAAACTTAACATTAAGATTTATAATTAGCTCTGAAGTTCTTGAGGCATGCACTTGAACACTGCAATTGTTTTAAGAGTTTTAAATCTCCATTTAAAGCGAAACGGAAATCACAATCGGCCATTGGTTTTCCGATCTCTATTTTGGTGTCCATTGTTCTGTCTTTATTTTTAAAGCATGACGTCCTTAACTATATGTATAAATCCATGGCCTATGGACAGGCCACAGTACATCCACACATCATTAGACTCGTACATATTGTGCCATAGAATCATTCTGATGTCGTTTTTAAGATACGCAGGTCGACACTAGTTGACATTTAAATTAATCTGCCCTGTTTCGTGTCCTCTAACAAGAACATGTAGAATTCGAATTAATAAACCAAGCAACGTTTTTTCACTCCAAACGTAACAAGACGAACCAGACGTAGAAAGTAGGCAGTAAGTAGCATCCATGTAGAAAGTTCAGCGGTCAACGTGGTTGAAATGGGTTCTCATTACAATATTAATCAATTTATTATTGGTAGCAGTTTTAGAAACTAACTACGCGAAATAAATAGCTAGTGATAAAAATACGCTTAGACGCAGGACTTAAAAACATAAATGGCGAAATTTGGTGGTACTATAAGTACACTTCTGCCTTACCCTTCGCGGAATACAGGCGTTATGTTATTTTCTATGATAAATAAACCTACCTAATCATCAAACAGTAGATTATTCACTAAGGGGATACAGTGGTGTCTTATTGTCGCGGGCACTATTTTGAATTCTGAACGCAACGAAGGATGCTACGAGTTCTGCGGGCTCCTGAGCGTAGCGAGAAAGCTCTGAGTTAAACCCTGAGCGAAGCGAGGGAGTTAAGACTAGAATCCTGATTGCAGGGAGGGATTCAAGCTCGCCCAAGACGAAGACATCATTATCCCCGACGACTCTACTTTTCGCACCTGCTGCGAGGTAATAAAAACCAATTCAATTATCGAACTAAGAGCTTACGAAACTGTTAAATACCTAGTTATGTGCAGTGTCATACTCTAATTATTTACCCGACTACGTGGCGGGACAGGGTTATGTTTTTTGCGTACTTAACTATGTATCTTTGTTTGTGGAATTCCTTATATTCTAGAAGCATCCTAACGATCGGATGGATTTAATACACTATGAGTTTATCGACTTGTTTGGGTCGCGCGAAGATTATAGGCTAACTTTTGTTTTTATAAAATCAAAATTGCGGATTTTAGACGATGACAAAGGAAGGCTTTGAAAAAAAAGTACCATCACTATGTGGAGTATCAAAATAAAGGGCTTGAGGAGACAATTCCAAAAATATGTCATACTAAAAGGATTCAAATAAAAATAAAATTACAAAATCAAACCTGACTGCAACTGTGATTCGAAACTTTTCAAGCAGTCTGATGCAGTTGGTGGCATCAAATCTGAGATTGAACTAAAATGTCATACCTACTGCTTGTCGGGTTTTATTTTTATTTTTCAATCTAATCTCATGCATTTTCATCAAAAACACAATAAATAATACTTATCGTCAATGGAGCGTCAGCTCAAATCCAACATTCCAACATCACGGGGGTTATACGCGCCACAATAACCGATCATTTTGTTCGGCGACGGCGACTAAAACCTATGAAGTAAGAACTCGTGAAAACTTGGGTGAAGTGAGTGTGGAATGAGTCGTCAATAGTGTCAATCCCTAGCATCAGCATGACTCATAGCTCACTCTAAGCTCACTTCACCTTAATTATCACGGTGAGATTTTTCCAGAATCGACCAGCTGTACATTAATCGTTTTTTTTTTAATATTTTTTTTTTTGTTAATATTTCCATACGTTTTTCTCAGTTGATGTTCCAAATTCAAACCACATTAATGACCTGCAGGTCATAATGAAATTCAGTACAATATTAATTCCCGGCTAGAGACTAGGGCTTAAATGACTTGCTTTAGGTTAAGTTTGAATGACATATAATTTGACGTTAGCGATCAAGTGGTGTGAAAATGTAAATTTTATCGGCGTTAGTGGCGTTTTTTGGGCTATTTTTTATTAGGTACATATTCGAACTGCTATGGAAAAAGCGGCTTGTAGAAACATTCTCATAAATAATTTTGGCTTAAATTAATGTGATATGTGTCATGCATTGAATTGCATTAGATAAATAAGTACCAGCAAGTGAAACCACAAGTAACATGAAACTTTGGGAATGCGAACGTAATCCACTTATGTCGTACAGGTTCGGTTTTGTAATCCATTTTGTTTGTAAAATAAATATGAATGTTCAAATAGTACTATTTTACTATTTATGAAAAATGTCACGTACCTATACAAGGTGTAACTAAATAACGTACAACCTCTTAAGGGGTCATTGTACTCATCATTATGAACAACTTTTACTATGGGACCAAACTTGACATCGCGAAAAAAAAACAGCTGTTCCCTACATTTATGTTCGCGTAACTCGTCAAAATGTAGGGAACATCTGAATTTTTTTGCGATTTCTGTTAAATTACAACTTGTATATTTTTGAATTTCCTCATTTTCTTTCCCTGTAACTTCATCGTGAACAATAAAAATAAATTGTTAACCAACTTAAAATAAAGTTCGATTTCTATGCCACAAAAGAAAATATAAAACAAAACTAAACCCCTAATTAGCCTCTATGGGGTTGCATCAATACAAAATACCTCTACAAAAATCGATTTTAAAACCCTATAAAAGTTTCCAAGCGAGGGGAACCGGTCAACGCCCTCGGCGACGCGCCACAATGCAAAAGTTCGCCAAAACGGGGCGCAGGGGCACTCGCGCGTCCTGCCACTGACAACTCCAGTTTTCAATGTCACTTATTAGCTTCCTTATGAGTGAGTCAGACTTACCAGTTTCGGTTTTAAATCGAGGTCATGTACTCACGACTCTGGAATGTAGGGGACAATAGATTTTGAAATAACTAGTGTGGTCATCACACTTCAAACCTTTTGCTTGAATACTATCTTGTGTGTTTTATAAACATATTGAGCTGACCACATTTCGAAACCACGGCTTGTTATGTATCTTAGTCAAGTGACAGCATAGTGGTAATTTAAACATTGATTGGCTGTTTTAATGTTAACGCTCAACCTCGAAATGGTTAAGTAAGCCGGTGTTGTAATTAAACGACATTCAAAAGTACACACATGTTATCCCTGTTATCAAACTGTACATAGCCGAATTATTTTGTTTGGATTATTTAAATTTGAATGCAAAGTTGATAAACACTTTTATTTTAGGAAATTACTAATACTTAATGTTACTAAAGGATTTATGTTATCGGATTTACGTTTTAAGATAATTTGGTAGTCATTTCGAAATTAAAATGTATTGTTTCGATATAACCTTGTTTCAGCTTTGCTGTATTAACGAAATATCATTATGGTATTGGAAAATTAGCAAGCATTTGCAAGACGCGTGAGTTGTGTAAACACGCGCAATCCTCGGTGTCCGTGGGGAAAATCAATAAGCATTTCCATCAGTCGACGCGGACGCTCAGTCGCGTCATCCTAAACGAACTTTGTCTTTGATTTAATTTATTTTCCACAATGCCCTTTGTAAATGATGTATTCATTATGCTTGTAACACAGTATGACGCATAAACACTGCATGTATCGATTGGACTCACCATCTAACATGCAGCGACGGGACGCAACGTCGTCCTCGTCCAACTCCTCGACGCCTGCACTCTTCTCCTTAGCCACTTCCATGATGATTCACCCACTTGCACTCTTAACACTGTTTACATCACGCAAACCCTGGGTGCACAATATTTATCACAGTTCGAAGCCATGCCGAATACGCGAGTGTCACCAGCTGATCGCGGAGACGTGTGTCGCCGCGTGGAGTCGCGCGGAAGCGCCTTATCTCGATAGCCGTAAGCAAATAACTGGTTGTAATAGACCAGTCGACCGCCGTACTTCGGCCGTTCAATGTCAGTATCGAATGGACAATCAATTATGCGACAGTGTCGAGTAAAGAGGACTCGCGTGTCGCAACTCGGCTGCCTCGTAGTCTGCTATACGGCCGGACATGCGTAGTGCGGGGTGCGACGGAAGGCGCATGCGTGGGCCGGGAGTATGGCGGTATCGACGAGCTATGGCTACCGAGGGCTACGGGTAGTATGGCGACGGCGGGACGCCATGCCTGCGACTGACCGGCGCGCTACGCTCCCTCTCGAATGGAATTTAATTATGCTATTTGCTTGCAGCATCGATGCGAACTCGAACGCACTCAAGGCCTTCAACTTATTTTCTTATCGCGCGATTCTGCAAACCTCAATTAAAAGCGCAAATGTCGACTCACTTGATATTAAACTTCGTAGTATTTTGACGGAAGTTCATTAATAAACATTCAGTAGGAAATCTGTAACGCAAGCCATTAATTTATTTGAATACGAAATCACTAGTGTTGTAGATTAACCGATATAGAAACTCAATGAAAAAAATAAAACTGCTTTTTGCTGACACGAATTCACGAAGTCGCGTTTTGATAAGGAAATCTTCCCAGGCTAATTGTAATAAATTCTACGTAAAATTATTATTATTATTTTTTAATTTATTACTTCGTGATTATAATTAAGTATATACTCGTATAACAATTGGATAGGATGGACGACCTGCAAAAGATCGCAGGGAAAACCTGGATGAGACTCGCACGGACCAGGGAAGCATGGCACAAGAGGGAGGAGGCCTATACTCAGCAGTGGGTGGAACAAGGTTGCCAATGATGACGATATAAAACGAATGGAAAAAACTTAAATTAAACTTATCTAATCATGCAAGGGCTTTTTTTCCATCGCCAGATAACTTTTATTCGAGGAATAAAATTGATGTTTGACAGTTCTTGTATGAAATAACTATCAAAGATTCAAATTATTCCTCGAATGAAGTCAGATGATTGAAAAATCAGCCCATAAAGATATAAATAAATAAAAATACAACGCCTACCAAATTATGAACCTACAATGTATTGAGAGCGTTTTGTGTGTTGCTCGATAAAGTTTGCCAGGCGTTTAACTATTGACTACAGTCAAGTGAGATACACATTGTCTACAAAAAACTCAATAAATGTTTAGTATTTTTCATGTTATCATGGCTATTAATACCTACATAAAAAGCGTTAAGATTAGGTCTGAGGCACGTGACACATGATGAATAGTGCTGATATTAATAAAACTGGTTAAACGGAAAAAATAACAAATTCTAAACAAGTTGCGAATGACATCATTTTGGGCCCGGCCGAAGTTCATCGGTTTATCCGGTTGATTTGTATCATCATCGCGAAAATTGACAATGATGCAAACTACGATAATAAGTAGACATTATTATTCTAAGCATGCTAACTCCTCGTTTTATCGAATGTCTGTGAACTATTGTTACGTGCGACGAAAGTAAGTTGCTCGTAAATTACTTTAGGAACTAAAAATAGGTGTTATGAAACTTTTGAGATGTAGCATAAAAAGTCATTTAGCCAGATGACCTAAATTTTGTGGCAAAGTATTAAATTGATAAATCATTTTTATTTCTAATACTCATTAAATAATTAAGCAACAGTGTCACTTTTAATATTATCTTTGGTCGCACAGAACACGTCGAAATTCCTGAGATCGATAAGAAGATACAATGAGATGTAGTTTCGTTTACCATCACGTTCCCATTGGCTGGGGTGTCTGACATCGCTGGCTCCCGATATGATAAATAATGCTCCCTTTGCGGGAGATGTCGGGCACTAACTAAGTTTCGAGAAATGTCGGGAGAAAAATCAGTTTATTTTCTTCCTGATGTTTTCGATAAAAAGCCCGATTCACTGATCGGTTTGCGTTGATACGGTTTGTATCAAATATCTACTCTGCCACAGTCCCCCAATATTTGGAGTAAACTGATGACATTTTCAGTCTATGGTATACTAGTTATCTATTTATTGAAGCGCACAATTTCTCTTTATGCGATCACTTATTGGGATCGGCAGCTATGTAAGTGACGTAAGTAACACTGAACGGTTGATTAAAAACGATCAAGACCATTATAGTTAAAGACTTCGTTTACATCGTGTTCATTATGCAGCCACTTTATATTCAATAGCGTACCTAGATTCTGACCGAAATACGTAAGGCACTGTACCTATTCATGACATTATTTTCCTCTTTCAATCTTAATACAGAAAAGAAAAAACCAGGGAACTATTTGCTTAACAATAACTTTCGGTAAAGAATTTCCATTCAAAGCAAATTACCTAATTACACTTCCGGGCGGTACACTCCTTAGATGCAATAAATAAGAAATCTAAATAAAAATTACGAGCAAATAATGGTTGTGCAACCGATTTGATAACACACGACAATAAAATTAATAGCACGAAAGTGTGCAAAACGATTCAGAGCCTCCAACAAAGCTCCATTCAGACTACACAACAATGGTTACATTATTTTACGGGCGAAAGCACTTGCGCAAGACCATGTAAACGACGATTAAAATAATTTATGGTTCAACCTAATGACTTACATCACAGAGCCTCCTTTGATCGCTCGTTACAAAGCTGCTTAGTCGATCTCATTAATAAAATGAACAATTAATGGTTTGTGCTTGGTGCCTTTCTGAATTCTTTCGATGATGGATAACTACTCAATAAAGTACATTATACACAATATACACAGTAGAACATGTCACAACAACATTATACCTAAGGGTTGCTAGCGGTCTGCCAGGGTCGCGGGTTGTTCGAAAGAGTTACCGTGGCCCTTGGTACAGGCAACTGAAGGAACATGGGTGGGTTTTAGTCAGTAAAAGTCTGACACACGCTTCCGCTCCGCCCAGAGTGGTAGACATTATTTGATAATTTCCCAACCAAAAAAAAAGGGTTGCTAGCGGTAGCAATACCTAATGTGATCAGTGTCCTATTTGCAGTCGTAAATGCAAAATCTCGTTTGGGGCTACGGCGTAGCACGTAGGCGGTCGGGCTACGAAACCTAATAATCCATTTATGGTGCATAATAAGTAAGTATCATACCCATGGTGTTCATTACCTTTCCTCTATTTACTTATGTAATTTGTTAATTTTCGCATTATACTTGATATGTTTGTTTTAGACTTCACACATTCATATTTTTCTCTTCATGTTCTCACACACTATTATTACCTACATTTTTTTTTTTACTTCTTCTTTTGCAGGTCTGCTGGAAGAAATAAGCAGTACCTTTGTACTCAAATTATAATTATGTCATATCCATATGTATTTTTCTGTGTGTACATAAATAAATAAAAACGTTCAAAATCTAGTTTCAATCTCATCTCGGCGACAATCAAATGTCAAAAATGCAGATAAACGCTATACAATTTTTGACACATTGCGACTGAGATTAGAATGAATTCTTAAAATTACAAAAATTGTCCTCCAGGTTATAGTTTGTCTATGTTTGGGTATTAAACCATATATTTTACAATTTTTTTACTATTTTAATATACAACATTATTTTTAGTGTATTGCAATCCTTAATATAGTTGTTTTAGAATAAGTAACTGAATCGATTCCAATAATTTTTACACCATGTTATATTTTGTCCCAAAAATATTTAAAAAACGGTTACAAGTTGGGCACCGAGCGACACTAAGTACATATCCGCAATCATATGCGCACAACATAGGTCACAGTCGGTCAGCCGGAGGCGCGTGTTAAGTGGTAACCAACTTTTTGTACAGACAATCAGGTAAGATAACAGAGGGGCCCGTGGCTAAATAATAACAGCCGCACAGGTCGATCGATCAGGTTAAGCTACGCTAGCCACGGTTGGTCTGTGGATGGGTGACCATCTTTACATACCGAGACTCCTCCGTGCCTTTGAAAGCACGTTAAGCCGTTGGTCCCGGCTGTCATTCGTATTTCTTTGACAGTCGTTACGGGTAGTCAGAAGCCCGAAAGTCTGACAACCAGTCTTACCAAGGGTATCGTATTACTCAATAACTGGGTTGTGGAGGTCAGATAGGCAGTCGCTCCATGTAAAATACTGGTATTCAGCTGCATTCGGTTAGACTGAAAGCCGACCCCAACATAGTTGGGAAAAGGCTAGGCAGATGATGATGAATCAGGTAACATAACAAGCTTATAACTCCGTGATTTTTCATGATACAGTTTTTAAATTTTGTACATATATTTTTTACATAAAAATAGTAGACACGTGTTTCGAGTTTCACACATACTAAAAATAATGTTGTATATGTGTCAGTAATTATTGTATTGTGCACATAAGCGTATGGATTACAAAAAATGTTACCACAGTAGTGCACGGAGTGTGTGCCTTAACTGGTTACCTATCCCGCTTCTCTGAGGTACTTGTATGCATGGAGAGTAACTAATTTACAGTCTATACAAATGATTATATTTAAAGTACGTTTTCTCAGAATCAGCTATATAATCCATTTCCTTATTAGAAAATCAAGTATTGACAGGTATAAGGAAATTACTATCTTTGAACAAAATCCAATCATGTTGTCGGGTTTTACGTTTATTTTAAACACTCTTGAGTAAAGTAAGACAGTAATGAATGCAAGCTACTGCAAGCTTTGCGTACATTGCATTACACGGCGGATAGGCTCCAGATGGGATCTCGTACTTAATGGTGATGATGGTGTTCTGTGCAAGGAGCTGCCATTCGCACGGTATGGGCTATGCTATAGTGTAATCACATGCACAAGTGTTAGAATAACTTCACATTGTAATGTAGGGTGTGTAGTGCGCTCCAGAACTATATCAGCTGCTTCTTTTTTTCTTTCTCAGCCAGCTTAGTTGCAGTTTCATGGCACCTTAAGCCAGCGGGGTGATTGCGTAACAGACTATAAATTGCAATCCATTTCATTTTGACAATTCGACAACATTCATTGCATAATTTACGTAGTCCAGCGTACAATTTTTTCAAACATATGAAGCAATGGATTAGGAATTTCTTTCAAAATTCTTCGGATTTTGAAAGAAAGTGCGATAGGGATGCAGCTTTCGGAAAGAGGTTTTGTTATCGGAACGCCATATTACTTAACAATGTGAATCCGGTTTTATATGCTTGGAGATTAAATTCTACCTGCGTGTCTGCCAAAGATAGAAATGTTACCGTTAGTAAAATATATGCGTTCGCATGTTATTACCGAAGAATGTTGAGTGTGTGTAATAGTATATTAGTCGACCTTGAGAATTACTTCATTCAGCAAATTGGCGTGCTGACGACTGGACGTGCGTGTTAAATATACCAGCTGTTTCCTATAATAGTATTAGGGTGTGAATCTAGTGTGTGTATCTAGGGTGTGTCCTTTCGTAGTGAAAAGACTTAGGAATTCATACTTTTAGACTTTTTTGATAAAAAAGTCGGAGTTTTTATTTAGCTGCACCACAAGACATAGCATAATTTACCTATATAATGTTCCCACTGCTGGGACACAGGCCTCTTCTCTTCGAGAGGGAGTGGGTAGTAATCTACCATTCGGGCCCAGTGCGGGTTGGTAGATGTCACATGTCTTTGAATTTTTGGTTCTAGGACATGTCGGTTTCCTCACGATGTTTTCCTCCACCGTTTTGACATCAGTATGGATGAAATTATTCACACAAAGTAAATCGCCATAGCTAAACATTAAATATTCCTGTCTTTTACTAGACTAACACGAAAACAAGAGTGAGAAAAAACTACTTGCGAATAACATTTTTGTGTTTTTTTGTCGGTAGCTTATGGCGCCGAATCTTGATCGTATCGATTGATGAATCACTTTTGCAAGCAACAGTATCTAACCTACCTAGTACAGTCTGCAACAGTGTTATCTTTGCATCTGAATAATAAGTAGGTATGCTGTTAGATAACAATACACAACATGGCGACGGCTGTACACATCCATTCATTTTGTGTGTCCGTAATTAAGACCCCCGACTTAATTCAGCTTTACGTAATTGTGGGTACGCGTATCGGTGGTGTAACTATTTATGGAAATATAAAAGGAGGTATGTGTTTAGAAGTAAGTAGCTGTCTTTGAGCTGAAGATGAAGGCAAATAGATAAAAGATTTATTCAATATAATGTGGCCCGCGCAAGATTATGTCTGGACTTTAAAAGAGACTGCGACCTCTGAGTTTGTTTCGGACTTTCTTCTCGGAGTAGTCAGATAACTTTACAAAATTCTGAGCACGATCGAGCGACTAGCAAATTATTTCTGAACCTCACGTATGTGAGGGTCTGACTGCTGAAGGCCAGCTTACATGAGATTTTATTCAGTATTTTTCCCAAGACCTCTGAATACTTTCCAAAGGATTAATAAGTTTTTACTGTTCTATGCGAGTTTTTTACTCCCGGTTGCAAAGGGATAAGAAACACCCAACTCATCTAGTTTTAAAACGTTTTAATTATGACGTGTCAAAGTGTCTTTTTGAACCACTTACAATAATAGAAGGTTTTTTCACAGGAAAATGATATTTTGCAAAGCTGAGGGATCCGTTGTAGTAATTACCTACTATTAGACTTCTAAATACTATGTACACTAGGCTATCATGACACGCAACGAACGGCTTGTGCCATCCTGCTTGGCATCCTGCTGATGTTGTTATTAGCAGACAGGATGAAGCTACAGCTCATCCTCTTCACCACAAGAAAACATGTATAAAGTATAAAGTGTCGGTACCTTATATTACAGCTTTTGTCGTACATAGACGAAACAACGAAATTACACACATTTTTAAGCAGTGCGCAAACTGTAACCATGAATTCAGTACATGATTCTGAACCCACCTGCACAGACAGTTATAAAAAAAAATTGCTCTGCCAAATAAAAAAAATAATTTTATTAATTTAATAAATTTTACATATTGACAGCGTCAGTATTGCAATTTTCTATGAAATACTTAGTTGTTTTTTTTTTTTTTGATAACCGACTTGTGTGCAAAACGTTTAAATAAATAAAAAATAAATATTTCAACGCTAGGGGGTCTGGAATCATGTGCTGAATTCATGGTTAGTTTGCGCACTGGTTAAAAATGTATCCTCTATGTGTACCTATGTTTAACCTAAGCTTTATTTATATAATTTCCAGCAATTTGTTGTGCTGCAGCTTCACAGATATTTTAATAAGCTGTCAGCGGCAGACATAGAATAATTGCGGCTTAAAAACACACGAGGATTTGTTTTATGTCTTGGAAAAAGAAATATTAATTTGTACTTAAATCTTATGTATGTTAGTGTAAGTTATGTACAACATGTCTCAGAATTTAACGCACAACCTCTTACTCTGGGGTCATTGTACTCATAATTATGAACAACTTTTACTATGGGATCAAACCTGAAATCGCTAAAAAAAAGTCATCTGTTCCCTGCATTTATGTTCGCATAACTCTTCAAAATGCAGGGAACAGCTGATTATTTTTTCGCAATTTCTATTTTGGTATAGTAAAAGTTGTTCATAATGAGTACAATGACCCCTTATGAGTTTGTGCGTTATTTAAGTTACAACCTGTATAATAACCGTGTGCCCATTTAGGTTACCGAAGCAGGGTTACAAAGTTTACTTGTACCCAGGAATTTGCAATATCTAGATCTAAAAGAGTATCCTTGGAGTCTGTTGCCTGTTCTTCTCTATAGAGATCTACGTATTGGAATGGGCAACTAGCTTCAACTTTCTGACTAACTGACCGATTCTTGACAATCCAAGTGCCTGTAAATGGTTTGATTGAAATAAATGCTTTGAGTTTGAGTGTTTCGTTGTTTAGTGGTTTCTTATATTTTATCTTGCTCGTTAGTCAATCAGTCATTCCGTAATTACTCGTATCATTTGTTATAAGTAGCCATTAGAACATCTTAGAAATGGTCTTATAACAAATATTATTAAGACACAGTAATGTGATTTTAAACTGCTGATAACACACCTCACGCATCTTCAGTGAACACAGTTCGTAATCGTAAGTAATAATAATAATAATATGTAATAATCCTTACATAGAGCGTTCAATTTCTTTAAAGTTTTCCCAAAACTTATGCTGCCAAAGACCTTTTTCAAGACCAGCTGAAATTCCTTACGCTATGTAAGGAAGGGAGGAAAATATAAGAAAAAAGAAAGTCCGCCCTTTCCTCGCATGGCTGCATTCTACATGTCGCCATGTCAAAACATCCTGATAACAGTGCCAGTTCTAAGTAAATATTAATGTATTACCTATACACATAAACCTTTCGGAATAAATTCTCTAACGATGATAAAAACCGCATGAAAATCCATTGTGAAGTTTGGTCTAACTAAGCGGCACCACAGACAAACACGAAAAGCGACTTTGTTTTATGCTATATTGCACCTATATTGATGCTAGCATAAGCATATGATGCCCATAATGTTCCCACTACTGAGACACAGGCCTTCTCCCTTCGAGAGGAAGTGGGCTGTGATCCACCACGCGGGCCCAGTGCGGGTTGGTAGATGTCACATGTCTTCGAATTTTTAGTTCTAGGACATGTCGGTTTCCTCACGATGTTTTCCTTCACCGTTTTGAGAGCAGTGATGATGAAATTATTTACACAAATTAAAGCGCCTGTCTGAGTTGGAACACGAACTACAACTCGTAAGAATCCCATTACTGCATTTATACAACGTGTAACGTTAAATGCGCAAAACCTGAAAATAGTTTGATCAGAATAACAACCAGAATTAATTAAACCACTTTTTAATATAGGTCACATTTTTCAAAAAATCTTCATTCAAAACGTTGCCGTGTCTATTTATTAATAGGTCAAGCAACCCAATGTCAGCGCGGCACGGTGACGACTCCACCCTCGGTAAAGCGTCGTCGCAGACGCAAGAAACGATCAAAATGGCCAGTAAAACTAAAACAGCACATAAAACCTATACAATTTTTTTAATGACTTATTTTCTCTCTGAAATAGGTCAATTGAATTAAAATTCAGTTGGGGTGTCCGAGGTTTTGCGCATTTAACGTTACACGTTGTATAATATTTTGCCACCAAAAAAAAAAGGCTGATACCACTGATCTCTAGATGCTAGATTTGATGCAAAAACCTAATAACCCAAAAACCAAACCTAGTTTTCACACGAAACTGCAAATCGATAGAATTCGCAGTTATTTAGGTTAGGTTAGTTACCTATTACCAATACCACTAAATCAGTGGTTCTATTTTTTCTTCTCTCGTGACATGGAAACCTAGCTCACGCCTCGCGGCATGATTCAACCTCATCTGATTAAGATCTCAGATAAGATGCGGTTGCTGATTCTTATATATTTTTTTTTTGCTGTTCGCGTACCTACTAGAAATTGGTTGTCATACTTAATTTTCTCAAGCTTCGAAGAAACAAGATTTATTTAAGACTTTTAGTAAGTAAACATGTTGCGAATGAACGAATGTAGTTTTTTATGAAAACTTTTTAAGTGTGATGGGAATTAATAAGGTGCTGTTTTTTGCACCATCACGCGTGTTATGTTTTCGTTAGGTGACTTTTTGTAAGCTTCCATGTTTTTCCACGAAATAATTTATGATGTTTCTCTGGGTCCCATTTTGTTATTAATATCTGTGACATCATAAAATAATATTAATAAAATTATGTTAAAAATTATGGAATAGTGGTGGCCTAGTGGTAACATCTACCAACCCGCAACGTGGTAGATTTCGGCCCACTCCCTCTCGAAGAGAGGAGGCCTGTGTCCCAGCAGTGGGGACATTGCAGTCTGATTATTATGCTATGTTGAAGTACAGACGCCAGCACACCAAGCTACCCGAAACTGTCAGATTTTCCCAATCAACCTTGAACCTTATGTTTTAGCGATAAAGTTGAAAATCTATTAAAGAAATCTGACAGATTTTAGTAGCTTGATGTGCTGGCGTCTGTACCAAGTTATCCGATAATTGCGAGGTGGCTGTCAAATTATTATTTCACGTTCAATTATAAATTGGAAGTGTTGAAACCGCAGCAAGTCCTGTTATTCAATTTAATTGGTAGTTTCTTTGCTATCAGCGCGCATTCACTGCCTCAATAATTTAGTATCTCAGTTAAAACAATAAGATAAAGTCACGCACACTATATTTCCTAGGTTTTGTTCTCCGGGTTCCTGGGATATCTAGAAACTTGTCACCTGGCTAGCATTTCGAGTATTTCCGGAGAAACTAAGTGAACATTACGTCAGATTTAATTGCGTCATCCATTATACTTATAATTGTAAGTAGGTAGATATAGCTTAATATAGGTACGAGTAAGTAAATAAATCATAGAACAATACCGTAGGTTTAATGAAGCTTAATGATGTACGTACAATGTTTTTTACCGTGTAGTTCATCAATCAAGAGAATAAGGTCAAGTAATCAGTTACTAAGTTTTATATAATAGTACCTACCTATGATACTTACTCAGTAAATGACAGGAAATTATTTGCATGTACAGACGCCAGCACATCAAGCTACCCGAAACTGTCAGATTTTCCCAATCAACTTTGAACGTTATGCTTTAGCGATAAAGTAGAAAATCTATTAAAGAAATTTGGCAGATTGTAGTAGCTTGAATTTGTACCTAGCCGATTATTATAAATGTACAGACATTTATAATAATCGGCTAGGTAAAAATTATAATGTTATGTTTTATTATATTTTATTATTGTAGAATTTGTCAACCTATTTAGCAAGCGGATGTCAATGTTTTTTTCAAGTATCGATTTTATGTAATGGTTACAATAACAGCCGCACGGGTCGATCGATCAGGTTAAGCTACGCTTGCCGCGGTTGTTCCGTGGATGAGTGACCATCTTCACATACCAAGACCCCTCCGTGCCTCGGAAAGCACGTTAAGCCGTTGGTCCTGGCTGTCATTCGTGGATCTTTGACAGTCGTTACGGGTCGTCAGTAGCCCGAAAGTCTGACAACCAGTCTTACCAAGGGGTATCGTATTACTCAGTAACAGGGTGGTGGAGGTCAGATAGGCAGTCGCTCCACGTAAATTAGTGGTATTCAGCTGCATCCGGTTAGACTGGAAGCCGGCCCCAACATAGTTGGGAAAAGGCTAGGCAGATGATGATGATGATGTGGGTGACATGTGTGTAGGTAGGTACTTTTACATAAAACTAATATTATAAAGGCGAAAGGTTGTGTGTGTGTGTATGTATGTTTGTTACTTCTTCACGCTCAAACGGCTGGACCAATTTTGATGAAATTTGGCACACAGATGGTTTATAACCAGGATTAGCACATATAATACTTTTTATCTCGATATTCCTACGGGATCGAGACTTATGCGGGTGAAACCGCGGGGCGCAACTAGCTTTTAAATAAATACAAAATACGAGTATGATACCGATTAAAGCCCATTGAAGTTATTGTTTTAAATAAAAAAATACTATAATAACTGTAATAATTTAATATTTTTACTCAGGTACCATTTCTACAGTTTTGGCAAAAATAAACGTTTACAATATGTGTCCACCAATTTTGAGAATACTACGGCTGTCGTAGTTTTCCGTTTACAGACACGTTATGTAATGCAGTTACCGTTATCCAGTAATGTTATTACTTAGAAGACGCCGACGAGTTAAAGTATCCGACATTTTTCCGAGAAAAGCCAGGAAAGCTACCCAGAATCATGGTGTTTAGAGGTCCGTTTGTTTTCGTGCTACAATAAATGTTATTTCACTTGGGTTTGTTTTTTCAATGAAAAACAGCGGGGTGATTGCGTAACACACTAAAAGTATGGAATGGCTTTCATTTTGACAGTTCAACAAATTTCTTTGCGTTTTTTAAGTTGTTGAGCAGACAAATTTTTCGGACATATGAAGCGATGGATAAAAAAAAATCAAAATCAATCAGAATGATGATTCAAAATGATTCAGATTATGTTTGTTAGTGTTTTGCGCAATTAGGGTGCAGACAAAATGAACTGTTCCTAGACATTTCGTAAAACTTAAATAGATCTAAGGTAAATCTAACCTACAGACCTAAGGTCAAATCACACTAATATTATAAAGGCGAAAGTTTGTGAGTGTGTGTGTGTGTGTTTGTATGTTTGTTACTTCTTCACGCTCAAACGGCTAAACGGATTCCGGTTCGATTCCCGCACGGAACAAATATTTGTATGACCTACATGTATTTGTTCCGAGTCTGGGTGTTTTTCCATCTATAATATGTATGTATTTACAAAAAAAAAAATTGTAAATAAGTAGTTTATCAGCCATCTTGTTACCATAACACAAGCATTAGGTTGCTTAGCTTGGGACAAATGGTGCTGTGTGAAATGTCCAGGGATTTATTATTATTATTATTATAACCCGGATTAACATATATGATACTTTTTATCGCGATATTCCCACGGAAACACTTATGCGCGTGAAACCGCGGGGTGCAGCAAGTAGGTATAATAAATTATAATTCTCTCATTAATCTAATTTAATTATTGTTCTCTTTTGTCTCTAATATTGTAAGTTTAATGTCATGCATACCTGTTATTTGCATGGTTACTGAAATGCCAATTTTTATTAAGATTTTTTTTTATTTGAGTTGTAAGTCGCTGTGCTGTTGGTGTGCTTATTATAAATAAATAAATAAAAGTCAAAATAGACATATACTTCTGCGAGTAATAAAAAGTTTGCTCTAAGCGTATGGATATAAAAAAAAAAACTGATTAAATTAAGAAGTTTAAAAAATTAAACGTGTTAGTTATACTACATAGAATTTCGCGATAAAATACTTATACTGATAAATAGACTCACTACCCATACTTTCGCTGCAGATTAGGAATCACTGATAAAATAAATTTTAATTGATGGCCCTACGTTTATCACTAATTACATTTTTATAGCGGATGCTCAAAAAGAAAGGTTTGTACTGCACATTAAATATCTTATTGAAGTTATAAGGAAATCCGTGGAAAAAGTAAAAGGCCTATTCTAATTAATAAAGATGTCGACGGCGCATGCAATGTGAATTACCTATTGTAAAAGTTTCACATGTCTGTGAAATGCAAACTTTGAAATTGTAGTGGTTTCTAGCGCTACTGCCGAGCACGAGGTCCTGGCTTCGATTCCCGGGTCGGGCAAAGTTAGTTGTTGGATTTTTTTCATCTGGAATTTCTCAGACGCAGCCCAGAGTGGATTTATGCCCGGTTGATGGTAACAGGGTCGCCCCCTGTGAGATGGGACTTAAATGGCAAAATGTGGGTAAGCAGAGGTGTACTTACAGTACACAACTCTGCTTAACCCTTCGGGGATTATAGGTGTCATTTTATGTTATCTGAATAGTCATTATTTAAATTCATTAATTCATTTTCCCAATCATGTTTTATTACTTAACCCTTTATATGGCAGATGATCCTGGCTTATATGTTAAAAATAAAACACTGAGATATTAAAACTAATATTTATTGAACATTTTTGAGATACTTTTTTTTACTTAAAAAAAAATTATGGTGCCCGCATTTTGGACACTGTCATTTCTCAATTTTTGTATGAAATTGAGCAAAACATGGTGCAATGCATAATGGTACTTTGCATTTGATACACTATTTTGCTCTTTTTGCCAAGAGCTTCACTGCTGCATTTGCCTAAAGTTTAGTTTAGATGTGAAAATTCAAAATGTATGGGGTCCAATTTAGAAAAAAACGACGTACGAACAAACGACGATGACGATAGTATTTCGTTTCTTATTTTCTTCAAAATTATGTCACCGTTTCCTACAAAGTCAACTGCCCCTTCTGTCTTTGACAAGGGATTCATTCACAGACAAGAAGTCAGACCCGAAAATAGACAAGCGTCTCCCCTTAAGGAAATCTCATTAGATTCGCCAATTGGTAAGCTTTGTGCAGAGCCTTCGTCCCTCTTGGGGAAAAGGGACGAAGGCTCTGCACAACGATAAGGGTATCGTTAAGCTAAAAGCAAGCAGAAAGGCAATCTTACCACAAAATTACCAAAGCTATAGATACCTATACAACACGATTTTCACACCCATTTTCCATACATAACTAGTGCATGAGCAGAGCCGTAAATAGCGTTACCGCTAAATGCATGGGCACGACTAAACGCGGCAGTAACGTGAAGATATACAATGTAGTGATGCAACTATATAACTATGTGCATACGGAGATGGGTACCTAGCTCTCGGCAATTGAACATGTAATCGATATGGAGTATAATTATGTCACTTCCCTCTATTTAGATAGTTCATGAAGTGTGTGGTTTGTTTCATTAAACATGATCTTTCATTGCCACTTTAGTACCTCACGTGTCTATAGGTAGAATATCCCACTTACAACATCGTGTTTTCGAAATTATTATCTTTCCAGTCACATAGCTGTTGCTAGACCGAAGTACTGTAGAGATTATCGCCTATTAGGTGCTTAAATGTCACCTTTATAAATACTTTCAAAACTACAAACATTGATTTATAAAAAGCATAGATAAAAACAAGCAAGAATCAGATTTGGCGGACAAGCCAAGACTCAAGGATTAAAATGTAGAACCATCTTCTAGGATTCATTATATGTATATTGAAATAATCTGACAAAATATGGTTTCATTTACTCGTCCCGGTACTGATATGATGCTTGTAAAGCTCTCACAGAAAAATAAAAAAATAAAAAAATTAATAAGTACCTACCTCGCTTGGAAGTCTTTGCCCAGCAGTGAGACAGTATACTGCCAAAATGGCTACCGGTTTGTCAAACTAATCTACTTTGAAGTACAACACAATCTCACTAATGCGGCACTATTAAAAACTAGAGGGTGCCGAATTATTGGACGTATCGTTGTTGTTGAGATTGTATTGTACTTTCATCTTCTTACTATATTTACAAAAGGATGTTAACTCATGTATTACAACACACAAAACAGGTTGCATAAAGAAAGTCGGTGATTAAGCCCAAATATCTGATAAGCCCACATGGTAATTAAATGTTCGATGTTAGTCTCCACTATCACAACCCACATCAGAAGAGAGGATGAAATATCACCAGGAGGCATTGAATTTAGAGCGGTACACCTCCTACAACCAATTATGTAGTTCATACGTAACTAAATCGATTCTTCGTGACTCGATAAGTTTTGTTTGTTTAAGAAGTCATTCGATTCAATGCGCTGTCGTTAGGTAAATTATATAAATTATGCATGTTATTTCATTGTGCTGCCTATATTACGGTTATTTGAACTTGTGCAAATGGTTTTATGTGAAGTGTTTCACGCATACCATTTCACGATTACAGCGTCAAACTATTATACTTTCCATGTGATTGCGAAATCTCCAGTTTCAGATTATATCGTCAATGGTATACTAAATTGCCTCCGTCACTTTCAGATTAAAATATCTGTAAAAGTAAAGATTTACAACACATTTATGGTTTACGATGTAACAGTAAACAAGACGTGACGTTATATATACATATAATTTTATCATCGATCAATCGCTTTCAGGAAGCTTCTTGAAGCATAAAAAGTTTATCAGTTTATTCACGAGAACATAAGTTAATTTTATTGTAATCCTTTTAATACTAATCTATAATATGTCGCAGCCAACTGCTTTAATTAGCCGTTTAGTTAACCGCCTAGCCTTCTAATTAAACGGCGGCCGTTTAACTAACGGCCTGAATGATATTCAATTATATATTAGGTTGGTACTGTAAACAGTCACGCCCGCACCGAATTGGTCGCAGTAACTAAGCCAGGGCGCACCGACCAAATGGGTTAGGTTAGGTTAGAACTGTGAACAACCGCGTGCGAGCCGAGAGAGCGAAGCGACGCGAGCACTACTTTCAAAGGCCAGGCGGTTAAATAAACGGCTAATTTAACCAGTTGGCTGCGACATATATACTAATAATAAAGCATAATGAAGAATTTGTTTGTTTGTTTGAACGTCACTGGTATTTGAAAAAAAAAAACGCATTTCATAGCCCAATTCTTGAGGAAGCTATCACCCTATTACATTTAGGAGCCGAGAAAAATGAAAAAAGTCACAAAGAATACTAATCGAAAACGAAGTTATAGCGCAAATGAGGCGAAATTTCACGCGGACAAAGTCGCAGGCAGAAGCTAGTGATACTATAATACTTAAACATTCTTAATAGTTATAACATAACACATAAACTTGATTTACTGTTAAACTTATTACAATAAATCGGCTTCACAATAAACGCGCACGAGGCGAATCGATTTAAATGGCAGCGATTAATCAGGTTGCATCTATTAAGGCGAGCACCAATAAATATGAATATCGATCGCACTCGTTTGCAATAAATAATCGATTACGTAATCGGTGTCACCTGTCGCAAAGCGGGCGGCGACATCACTATGATATAACGGACGCAACCCATGAAAAGTAACTGGCAGTTAAATTAACAGGAAACGTAATTGGATACAGGCATGCGGTTTAAATGCCGCAGTTAAAATACATCTGCCTTAAAATGTAATATGAAAGGAGCTGTCCGCACGTCTGTTGGTTTGTTGAATGAAATGTTTGAACTGATTTCGGTCGGGCTTTTCGAGCTTTCAGCGGCTAAAGCTTATGTGGAAAACTCGAGCAGTTTTATAAAGCGGCCAAGCTAAGCTTTTAATTAAATTCAATGTGGTAAAAAATATGTTGCGTATTGGACTGGCCTTACCTGCGCTTCAATGCGCTTTTTAGAAAGAAAATATATACACAATGTACGTGTGAAATTTATCGAGGGGCCCGTGGCTAAATAATAACAGCCGCACAGGTCGATCGATCAGGTTAAGCTACGCTTTCCGCGGTTGGTCTGTGGATGGGTGACCATCTTTACATACCGAGACCCCTCCGTGCCTCGGAAAGCACGTTAAGCCGTTGGTCCCGGCTGTCATTCGTAGATCTTTGACAGTCGTTACGGGTGTCAGAAGCCCTAAAATCTGACAACCAGTCTTACCTAAGGGTATCGTATTACCCAGTAACTGGGTTGTGGAGGTCAGATAGGCAGTCGCTCCATGTAAAATACTGGTATTCAGCTGCATCCGGTTAGACTGGAAGCCGACCCCAACATAGTTGGGAAAAGGCTAGGCAGATGATGATGCCGTGTGAAATTTATTAAAAAATGCCAATTTGAAAGCTGTCAGGTGGTACGAAGTAGAAGCGCAAGTTCCTTGTTGACCCAGCGCAATAATAATAAAAATGTAGGCACGGAAATTGTTCTTGATTGCCAATTGGACTGAATTGGAAATAATCACGGAACATCTTAAAAACCATTTATAAAAGAGAAAGTAAGGGGTAATCATACAAATGTTGGCTTAATTTTGATAATTATTTTGCATCGAGTGATTTGCAAATATCGATTAACATCTAGGTAGGTAAGTGAACTGCACAATACAAATAAAATATGTAGATGGACAATTTTTAACACAGCGCTCAGACGTCTAACCAAAGATACCCAAGAACGAAAAAAAAAATCAGATTAAAGTGATTAAAAAAAAAACAAAAAAAATAATACAAAAAAAAAAAAACAAAAAAAGAAATACATATTAGTATTTAAAATAATACATATTAGTGTATGTTCGTTAGTTGATTATTTTTCTTGTAAGTATCTAATGCGTTTTTCTTATATACCTATATATTTTTTTTATCATTGTCCTTATTTTGGTGGTATTAATGATTTCTAAAAGTTTGTCCATCTATTTTAATGGTACCTTATATGTATGTATAAATTGAAACAGGTATTTCATTTGCTAACATTTCAGTGGAAAATGTAATGGGTGTCAGAGTTCGAGACAGTCATTAAAATGAACACTTATATGGAGATTCGATTAAGCCGACAAACCCAGAATCCGACTTAAAACACAGTGAGCCCCAGAAGATGTTTCCATTATTAAGGCCAAGTTAATAATTTGAGATTGCTGCCAAATAACGAAGATTTCAGCACACTCGCTTTGAAGTAAAAGTGGTTAACTGAATTGACGAAATTGCTATGCGATTATCTTGAAATGTTTACTATCGGAACGTTCCTTGATGTGTTGAAGCGTGCAGGACTTTTTGCGAACACTTTAAACTTATGTAATTAACCCGGTTTCATTTGCCATATTATATATCAATTATATACTCTAGCGGAAGTTGCACGCGACGATTTGTAATCATAGGTAACCGTTCTTTTGCTGTAGCATGTGCGCGAACATAATACATTTTTATAGGCTATGTAATCTTATTAGGTTTCATGAATCATTCCAATTATTTGGCGACTTAATATAATTTATATCTCAAACATTAACTTCGCGATTTCAGTTATATCTACTGTTTCGACGTAAGAATGAGTCCTCCTGGTAGTTTTCTAGCGTTTATTATTGATAGAAACTCACAGACAGTACAGATAAGGGGACACCTTGAAGCAGCATTTCAATGTACGTGTATACAATGATCCGCCACCGTTCCATTGACAATGGCCACTCCAATGGAGCTCTTGTTCGACTAAAGAGATGAAAGTTGACGTGTCTCCACTCTGTCCACTATTTACCATTGTGTACAGGCACCATCAGGTATGGCAAGGTAGGTTAAGTGCAGGGAAAATAATATGCATGTTGGAAAATGAAGATGAGTTCAGAATGTTTGTGTCAATCAACATCTATGATACCTTTCCTTTTTCTTCTTTCTATAACAACACTCAGGTAGGCTTTAGCGAAATGCGCTGAAACTGATTGGCTTAGTTAGGGGCAGCCACATTATGACCTACGAACCCAATTTACTCTAGGTTAAACCCACTGCTTTGCGCGATCTTTGGAGCGAAAACAACCAATTTGGTTTGGGTTAACAACGACATGGGACTTATCCTAGCTTATAATCTAGTTTGTGTGTTAGATTTTTGTTTATAATAGACTGATACGAGTATAAGAGCAATTCTTTGCACACCAAGAAAAGCTCTTATATCAGTCGTAGTACGGCAGAGATATTTTTTATCCAAGAATTCTTATTGGTTGTAGCATTTGTTTGACCTTCTGACTTCGCGACATGTCTATTTGCCCAAAAAAATAGTAAATATCTCTCGTCATCGACTTCGTCTCCATTCCATGAAGGTTGTGCCCGAAGTTCGGGGCTTGTCAAGTGGCTTACCTTCATAAATTATTATGTAAAATAACAACATTTATCACAGAAACATGAATTTAATAATTGCTTCTTGTGTGTTTATTATGCTGGGATATTTAATAAAGTAATAGGGAAATAAACCTGTCCATAGTTTAATTTATTAATTAGAGTGAAAACTAACATCGTGAGCCTAAATCTAAAAAGGAATTAATTCAACTAACTCAAAAGACAAGACTACCTGTAAATGGTAGAATACTACATCCTATTACATTCTAAATGTTTATTCAATGAACATTCTTTACTATTATTTAGCGTATGGGAAATATTGCTATTTTATTACGATCGAAATGGTCGTAAAGCTTACGCCATCCATTATTTTCAAGTTGCCATCGTAAAATAAGAATAGGGTTTTCTTATATCTGAAAGCCTGTAAAGTACTGGTAGGTAAAGGTTTATGATCAAAAAAAAATGTCTACTTATAAATTGATTTTGTCTGAGCTTTGCAAAAAGTATAATAATAGCAACAGAAGTCCCTAAGTGGCAAAAGTTATGAAGTCAATACATTTTGACCTATGTTTTAATTGCCACAATTTATCTATCTATATATGTATACATAAAAACAATTGCCGTGCGTTAGATTTGTAGTCCCGAAAACGGCTCGACCGATTGTGATGAAACTTTGGTAAATGTTGTGTTCGCGCCGGAGGTTCCTAACAAAAAAAAAAGAAGAAAAAGGCATAGCATCGCATACCTAGTATCAAATAAAGCTCCGAAATGTCACAGTGCATCTCTAGTGAAGGTTTCAAAAGAGATGCAACCAATCTAAAATTAGATACAGGTTCCCACCTAGTTCAGGGGATAGGGTCAAAACTTCAAGGCAACCATCTGAGCCACCACGTTATTTTATTGTATACTTATACAAATATTGTTTGGTTTTGTAAATGTCAAAATGATATTTCTAGAAATTGTAAAGTGTATTGTGGTGAGAAATAAACTATTTTATTATTATTATTTTTTTTAATTAAGACCGAAAAAATACAGTTTCATAACACCACTTCACATGAACCGAAACAAGGATGGAGGGCATTATGTACTTGTAAGGTATACGTCAGGAAAAAATAAGTTCTCTCATAACAGTGTCTGGGTAGGCCCTTGTATGGGAGTGGAACTTTTTGCGTAATCAACCAGTCGCAAATGTAGAAATATTTAGCTCTAGTCGAGCATTTATAAAATGTAAAGCTTTAATTACCTCGGTTTTTATTTTATCGGTTGAATGGCACAATTCACGGTGTTGCAGAATTATTTTTATCCGGTGAAGTGTAGTGTATGAAATGCGCTTTTGTAACATGCACGGGACGGACAAATATGAAACGTGTAGGAAATACGTTACGCGTATATTTCCTGTGAGTCGAATGGGGGGAAATTGGTCACTGTAATGGTTTTAACAGGCCGGTAATCTCACTTGGCATTCTTACGAATAAAGTTTCCCCGTCTCTTTTTTAGTGCTCGACCACAATCGACTTCTTAGGAGTTTATTTTTATTTCGACTTTTATTTTGTGACCTAGATTTTTAGGAATTCCAATTACAATTTTTAGACTCTTATGTTATTATCTTTTCGCCACGGAAGAGACAGTCATATTCTCTCAAAAATGACCATATGCTGCTTTCACGACAATTTCGACCGTTTGCCGTGCAGTTTGATAAAGGGGTAAACCCCTTTATACTCCTACGGAGGTTCGAGCGGCATTATTAGCACATCAAACTTTCATCATGGTAACTGACATTTTATTGACGAATGAAACTGAAAGTAGGCATATCAAGAGCGAAACTAGTTTTAGAACTAAAAACGAAAGTCTTAAGGATAGAACCATAAAATAAAGTATGCAAATTACGTGTAGGTTTAATCAACATTGTGATTAAATCCTGCTAATCTTCTTCTAGTGTGCTTCGAGATTGAATTGGTTTTTACGAGTTAAAATATATAATTATTCATAGTGTAAAAAGGGTTTTTGAGCAAGCATATGCGGGGCGAAAAGTTGATAGCTGAGTAGGTGCGGCGTGAGGAGAGAATACCGAAAATATATTTGAAAAGTTTCACATAGGAGCCCCGTGGTCAGGAGTCCACTTTCGGATTTCAAAATAGGGCCAAAAACAAAGTGATCTTCGGAGCAGTTGATTTTCATATGATCGTGTGCGACCTAAAAAATAGTCAGTCAATTGTTTGTTTGTTTTAAAGTTGGCAAAGATGGATTATCAAACAACTGACGGGCACCTCTGAATATTTTTTAAAATGTTTATAGCTCGTTGGACAGCCCATAAGATGAGGACGTTTTTCAAATAATTTGTTTGCTTAGTGACATAGTAAAATTTTGAAATAATCAACTCTGTTTATGGTGTACTCTTACAGTTTTCTAATTTTGCTGCTTAGCTTTTAACCCTTTACCGCATAGGAAACCATATATGGTTTGACATGTTTACAGTTTATTTACTCTAAAAAAAAAAAAAAAAACTAGCGAATAAATCCTAATGGGGTTTGTTTTTCATATCATTAGCAATAATAAAACACAACTATTTTGTCTATCATCACATACCACTTGGACATAAAAAAAAACACTAAGTATAATTAATTCTGAAGCTTTAATAAATATATTAACTTAAAAAAAAAAAATTGTCACTTATTTAATATATCATGCAGTAAAGGGTTAATCAATATTTTCAAGTGTTTGATATTTTAAAATTTCTCAATACCGAAAAATCATCACAAAAGGGTCAGATTGAAATTCAGATAGCATACAAAGCTATTCGATTAGTTGATTTAGAGATAAATGCAAAATTATGACCACTTTTCTGAATGAATGAAATTTCGTCATGTTTGCCAAAGGGCTCCATCAATCCGTCAGATATTTATTTATTCAGTATCAGAACATGTAGCACTGTTGCACAGAATAACTTTCATTCGCCCTGAATATCCTTTTAAAAAATGTCCAAATCTGAGTTTTTAAAGTCATCAGATTTAGGGAAAGCCCACAATTTCACCGTCAGATTTGCGTATTTAAGTCATTATAGGTTAGGTCGCACACGATCATATGAAAATCAACAGCTCTGAAGATCACTTTATTTTTGGCCCTTTTTTTGAAATCTGCAAGTGGACTCCTGACCACGGGGCTCCTATGTGAAACTTTTCAAATATATTTTCGGTATTCTCTTCTCGTACCGACTCAGCTATCAACTTTTCGCCCTGCATATGCTTGCTCAAAAACCCTCTTACCATAGGTAAGTACCTAACGAAAGCAGTTCTTACATTTCTAAGGTACCTAACATAACATCGTCACGCTTGTTTTCTCCGAAGGGTTAGGCAGAGTGGTACATAGTACCTACACCCACGACAGCTACATTCCAACAAATCCAGATTTCGGGCTGCTACTGAGAAATTCCTGATGTAAAACCGAATAACACTTTGCTCGACCTGAGAATTGTAACCAGGACGGAATGCTCTCAGTAGTGCTTGAAACAACTAGGTAACTAGACCAACGAGGCCAGGTAAGTAGGTAAGTACCTGCTTGGTATTTTTAGTAGTACTTTTACCTCCAATTACCTACATCAACAAATATTAAGGAAGGACACTGGTAGGTTCTGGCTGTAAACACAAACTGACATAATATAATCTCCAACGTTGTACAAGCTGTAAGAACTTCCCGACACCCCAACAAATACAAAGTCAAAGATCAAACTAAGACATGTCGAACAATCATTACCATTCTAACAACTGCAACAAGATAGAAGGTGTACAAGTTGCGCAATCAGAGCACTGTGCTGATAAGCAGTACGTGATCACCCGGAGCCCAGGAAGGAAAGCAACCAGGGCAAAAACTAGGAAATTGATTCGTGATCGTGCAATGAATCAGCTGAGGGCACCGGGCTTGAACTCTTGCTGATAAGGGGTTTAATAACCGCACGCTTTGTGGCAGGAGCTTGTGATGGTTTATTTGGATGTAGGATACTGTTTCGGTCACACGACAGAACGATTTCTAATCAGTACCTATACAGCGTGTAACGGAAAGGGGGTATCAACCCTGAAGGAGGTGAATGTGCTCATGAAACTCAACAACTTTCCCCAAAGAACATAGGTCGAAATATGAAAAAAAAATTTGGCCCTCCCATAGTAAATCAATCAGCTGGTAGTCAGTTTTGTAAGGGAGGGCCAAATTTTTTTTTCATATTTCGACTTTTGTTCTTTGGGGAAAGTTGTTGAGTTTCATGAGCACATTCACCTCCTTCAGGGTTGATACCCCCCTTCCGTTACACGCTGTATAGCAAATGGCATTATGAATAACTTTTAAAATATAATAACAATATGGAAGAAAAGGCCATGTTGTGCCGGTCCCAAATAAATTAGGATAAGGACAGGATAATTAAGACTACCATAACAGTGTAGTCCCCCTTTAAGGGAGAGGAACCTTAGTATAGTAATACTTGTAATAAAAAAGTAGTAAGTGAAAACTATATAAGGTGATATGAGCGGTCGATAGTGTCAACCTCTAGCTTCAGGTGCAATGACAGCTCACTGCAAACTCACGTTACCTAAGTTTACACGGTGAGATTATTACAGAATAGATCAGCTGGTGTGAACCAAGCCAATTGAGATATCATCACGATTTGCTAATGATTACTCAACCACATCCTTCCTTCAACAATCTGAAACATAAAATCAGTATTTCCTCTTCCGAACTCAAATAATAATTTCTATTTCTGAACCCCGATTTGAAAGCCAAGATTTCAAACATGAGACACTCGACAGCGTTGTAATGTTTCAGCGCAGAAACAGCGATGAAGGGCCAGATCGGCGCGCGCGCAGCTTTCCACGTCCCGCTCCTCGGATATCTGTCCCTCTAGACATAACAAGATAAATCGACTTACATTTGAAAGGTAAGCAATTTGTATAGTTGTCTCTAGCGTGAAAGCGAAATCAGTTGTTGAACGTTTATGTATAATGTGGGCAGGACGTAAAATGAAGTAAATGTCCCTCTAGCTACCGAGCTATGCCGAGTGTGGGAGGTAGAATGTTCCGTACCGTATTGTGGATGTAAAATCTATGGTGTATTATATTATTAGAGAGCTGGGCCCTCATAGTATTCGTTATTTAATGTTTTATGTAAGACTAAAGTGTAATATTGAACTACAGTATAGGCATTTAATAATATTATTTACAGCAGAATTTATGTTGTAGAATATTATTCTACAACATAAATTCTGCTGTAATAAACTATACTTAGTGTATGTTACAACTTCTCGTTTTCAAATCCCTCATGCTAATATTATTCCTCGAGGTATCAGGCTCACTTTCACTGAAAGCTGTAATTTTAAAATGAATTTATTCATTTGTTTAGTATTAATAAATGTGGTAATTTTACCATGGAAACCGTGAGTCTTAAATCTTATTTAACGACCCATGGTTTCAAATTTAAATACTCCTTTCTAACGTGATTTAATTTCATGATCCTCCCAACTTTCCCCACTCTGGCGCACTTATTTACAATCGAGAGCTTCGGCCAGGGATCGGTCACGAGCGAGTGCCCATAGAGATGCCTCCGCGACGGGAATCGAGTGATAATCGATTCGCTACACTCGGGATAATTTCAGTCTCGGCACTAGCTTTGATCTTCGAACGTGAATGTCTATGGTGTCATTAAGACGGTAAGTACCTTTGCAGGTATTTGAAGCAGAAATATGCCATTATACCGAGCGTGCATGGTATGCGAGACGGGGCCTTGAAAATTATTACAGCTTTCGTTGCGAGATAATCAGGGCAACGCTCCTAACCTGATCGCCCTGATCGGGCTTAGGAATTGCCTTATTAACTCGAGTGGAAGACTGGCATTACATCAAAGTAAGTATTAAACATTCGCTATTGGTAATACTGTCTGTAATACGAAGAAAGAAATATTGGTTGTTATGCTTGCAATAATGGCAGCTTAACATGGAATAGAATAGAATAGAATACTCTTTATAATGTACTCCTTATAAATCACAGACATAAATATATAAATTTTACAAAGGGTGACACAATGGGCGGTCTTATCGCTAAGAGCGATCTTTTAAAGACAACCTTTGGATGGATTGGAAAGGGAAGGAGAGACAAATATTGTAGGTAGTCTGTGGTGTACCATTTACACGATACAATGAATACATACATAAAGTATATTATACTAATCTAAATAAATATATACATATAACAATAGACATGAAACAGGAGTAAAGAAAATATAACGGTGCTGTTTAAGGAGAGAGGAAGTGCTTTTTTTTAACATGTTTGGATTTATAGACGTGGTTAGACTTAACAGCTCACCACAAAACTTAAACCCAGGAGTTTAAGACCCTCCGACCTCCAGTTTATTTATTGTTGTTTCCGAGGAAAGCGATTATGTTATCTCTATAATTGAATTTTATTGTTATACTCCCTAATTGTTATAATGTACTCGTTAGATAATGTTGTTAGATAAATGCAGAATATTTGCTTGTACACGGTCGTGGGAAACTTTCGCGCGTTGTTTACTATTGAAAGTCTACTAAACGACTTTAGTAACGTACAAATAGGTCCGATTAATTAGTTCGATACGTGCTTACACAGTCCGTTACGTCGGACAATTAGATCTTTTATCTTCTTCCTTCCGACAGAACAGCATGGAGTATTTAAGGCTTTGTTCAGGTGGTCCCGCGATGTTGCAGGTATTTTACAATCTCATCGTGACATCGCGCGTCCGTCACTAGCTTCGTGCGAATTTCCGTGGCCCGTTTACATCGCATTTTAAATCGCGTCAATCTAAACTTAGCCGTATTTTTTTCATATTTTTAATGTCAGCTTGCTAATCGCAGTTCAGTGAATCTGCACTTTGTGGAGTAGATACGGATCTGTGTGCGTGCATTACACCTCTTATGAAATCGTGTCGACATAACGTTTAGACTAAACGATTAGCGTCACTCTTGAGTGATACATCTATTAGTTTAGAAAAGAGATGAAATCAATAGTTTACACTTTATTATTTTTGGCTAACTGCGATTAATAGATTTATCGACGAAAAAAATACAAACTCATCGCTAGTTTAAAGCTACATAATATCGATGTTCAATCCCTGTCGATAAGTAAGTGCTCAATTACTGATCGTTACATTACCATACCATCTCAGCCTGACGTAATTCAAATGTTAATAAATTCTTGTTACTCTCAATACCAAAACTCGGTAAATGTCAGTGCTAAATATCGGAAAACGGGTCAAATGATCGTACATTAGACTTTCCCTGGCCCATCGGAATGCGCAGACGCCGAGACTAGTACTTACATGGAATGCTAACTTGTTATGTGCCACTTTTATTTTAAAACAACAGATGTATTTACATAGTTCTGGTGGCGAAACCCGGATTCTATTTCGAGTAGGGTTGTCGGTTGTCGATTAAGATGGTTTTGGTTGATACGAAACGTGGGGCTTGTGGGTGCTCGTGGGGCAAGGGGCTTGTGGCTAAGTAATAACAGCCGCACGAGTCGATCGATCAGGTTAAGCTACGCTTGCCGCGGTTGGTCCGTGGATGGGTGACCATCTTCAGATACCAAGACCCCTCCGTGCGTCGGAAAGCACGTTAAGCCGTTGGTCCCGGCTGTCATTCGTAGATCTTTGACAGTCGTTCCGGGTCGTCAGTAGCCCGAAAGTGTGACAACCAGTCTTACCAAGGGGTATCGTATTACCCAGTAACTGGGTTGTGGAGATCAGATAGGCAGTCGCTCCATGTAAAATACTGGTATTCAGCTGCATCCGGTTAGACTGGAAGCCGACCCCAACATTGTTGGGAAAAGGCTAAGCAGATGATGATGGTTGATACGAAACGGTTTTCAGACTTGCATTTAAATTACAAACATAAAATATCCATGCATATATTCCTCGGAGAGGCAGACTACCCACCTATTCCTATTATACAACGTGTAACGTTAAATGCGCAAAACCTCAGATACCCCAACTGATTTTTAATTCAATTGACCTATTTCAGAGAGAAAATAAATCATTAAAAAAATTGTAAAGGTTTTATGTGCTGTTTTAGTTTTACTGGCCATTCTGATCGTTTCTTGCGTCTGCGACGACGCTTTATCAAGGGAGGAGTCGTCACCGGGCCGCTGCGCCGCGCTGACATTGGCTTGCTTGACCTATTAATAAATAGACACGGCAACGTTTTTAATGAAGATTTTTTTTTTAAATGTGACCTAAGTATATTAAAAAGTGGTTCAATTAATTCTGCTCGTTATTCTGATCAAACTATCTTCAGGTTTTGCGCATTTAACGTCACACGTTGTATATGTAGACCAATCTATTGCCACTTACGGGTAGAAACCCAGATACTAGGCTGCTACTGAGAATTTTTTATTGAAAATATCAATTACAACGTTTTACGTTCGTAAGTAAATATTACGTAACTAGGCACGCACATACCTAATGAAACAATAACAAACGCCTAATTAACAAACCTCTGTAATCCTTCATTACGTTTATGCTCACCAAACCGTTGTTCAAACTGATTGTTAAATTGATTGCCCGTACCGCTATTGAGCGGAGTAATTAATCGCTAACTCAAGACTTCGACGAGATTAATCGAAGTCAGTTGTTAATTAACGTTAAAATTAAACAATACGATTAGTTTGTTAGGTAATCCTTTCTCCGTCAGTATTATAAAACTTTGAACATTCGCTTTTCAATATGAAAATTGACGTGCAGTCGAAATGGCACGTATTATGTAAATTAATAATCGTTAAATACTCTCTATGTTTATTGTGCCTGTTGTTTTCAGTACGTACCAATAAAATAACATATTAGGTCTCTCTATGAACGTATGTAAGATACTATTCAGCGGTCAGCATGGTATTACCTAACTAATTAAACTTATTTCTCTTTTGACTCTCTAATTTTAATGGTTGTTATGCGGATGAGTCGATGTTTACACACTATTATTTTAAAACGAAATGAGATATTCTTTATGACAGACACAGGATGTATTCTCATGAACGCACATGTCTATACAAAGAGACGCGCGCGATAACACCTGCCAAAACTCTTTCTTCCGGACCAATGAAGTCTTAATCAACCACCATCTGTCAAATGCCATGTCGACATCAAAATAATCACAGCAAGTACATCATATTCGCTGACATGAATAGCATCGGTCGCTCTAATAAAATGTGTGTAATTTCCAATTTCGACTATAGCCCCAATCAACGTGAAAGTCGCCTTTCTATGAACTTTTTTTCGAGTAAACCATATCTCACGTGTATTAATAAATGAGACGTGCTATGTTGAATTTGACACGCTGTTAAATCGTGGCCTATGTACAGTCACCCAAGGAGATAAGTAACCAGGGTCGTTGAATATAGTTGAAGTTTAGTAAGAAACCGATGGATGTTTTCGAATGAAATTTTATTTGATAAATATAGAATATATAGATATATACAACGTGCAACGTTAAATGCGCATAACCTGAAAATAGTTAGATCAGAATAACGAGCAGAATCAATTGAACCACTTTTTAATAAGGTTACATTTTTCAAAAAATCTTCATTAAAAACGTTGCCGTGTCTATTTATTAATAGGTCAAACAAGCCAATGTCAGCGCGGCGCAGCGGCCAGGTGACGACTCCTCCCTCGATAAAGCGTCGTCGCAGACGCTAGAAACGATCAGAATGGCCAGTAAAACTAAAACAGCACATAAAACCTTTACAAGTTTTAATGACTTATTTTCTCTCTGAAATAGGTCAATTGAATTAAAAATCAGTTGGGGTGTCTGAGGTTTTGCGCATTTAACGTTACACGTTGTAGACGATCGTGGTTACTTTTCTCCTTTGGTGACCGTACCTACATATGTAGGAACCTCGAGGATGATGACCTAGCGTGACGTAATGGTATGTTAACCAATTTTCTCACGCCGAAAATATTTGGAAGGGAGTGGTTGGAGGAAACAGAATGGAACTTTTAAGTTTAGGACAGATTTTATGAATAAGATAGGAGCCGTGTGTGAATGATTTTGGAAAGTAAATACTTTAGCTGAAGCATAATTGGTTGATCTATCACCAATTAAGAATTAAAACGTTTTGAAACGGTTCTCAGTGATAATTACCAACAATTCGTTAAAAAATTAAGAAAAAAAAAACTCCTTTGTTACTTTAAGCAGGAAACAAAACGTTAACACATGACATTGTCTATATTTCCCATTTTAATTAGAAATATAATTATAACGAGTAGTAAAATATAATTTTATTTGATTATGCAATTAATTATTTGGCATAGAATTGACCATAACTCATTTGAAACAATGGGGCGCCGTAGGAACAGAGGTTTGCGTCTATTCATCATGGCTACACGCAGACTGTTGTACTAGCTAGTTGAATTATAATCATTATTATGATAAACTGTTTTACCATGGACCTTTGAAAGTTAATTAAAGTTCCACTATATCTAAGCTCCTTCCAATATATTATATTAAAATACAAGCCTCTCCGAGTTTATAGCAAACGTAAAATTAACTCTCCCATACGGTTAATTTTACCACTTCCACTTAAATACTAAACTTACTTTTCCTTCTTTTTAGCAAAAGACTTATCTCTCAAGAGCAATTTCATTTAACATACCTGAAACAAACAAAACAAAATCAATTAAGTAGTTGAACAACAAAAGCAGAATAGATCTCACGTTCATTCAACAACCCTTTTACTGCGCTCGGTATGGCGGTAAATCTTTTACTTGTCGATTCTCGATCTGTATGAGTTACGGCCCTATCTCCCTAGTTTGTTCCCTAGAACTTTCATCTCCATTTTAGGCATTGGATACGAGCCTAGGCCCTAGTCTGACCACAATCGACTATAATCTTTGTGTTTAGAATTAAGTAGACATTTATTTACTTCCCATTAGTAGTGCGAGTTAAATGTGTCAATATAAATCTATGTTTCCTTGTTCATAGTGCTGAACTGTATGTTCATAGGTATTGTTACAGGGAACGACTTTTGATGGAGGAAGAAAAGCGGGAGATTGAATTGCAGATGGCAGGTATGCGAACGATGAAAAGTGGGAGCTTGTAAAGATGCCCCCTATCGTATACAAGGTGTAACTTAAATAACGCATAACCTCTTAAGGGGTCATTGTACTCATCATTATGAACAACTTTTACTATGGGACCAAACCCGAAATCGCGAAAAAAAATCAGCTGTTCCCTACATTTATGTTCGCATAACTCGTCAAAATGTAGGGAACAGCTGATTTTTTTTTTGCGATTTCCGGTTTGGTCCCATAGTAAAAGTTGTTCATAATGATGAGTACAATGACCCCTTAACCCTTAAATGCATAATGTTGCCATTTGGCAACAAAGTACGTCATTTAATTTTTTTAAGATTGTGATAGCTGTGGGTTTCTGAACGCACCTCTTTTTGTCAAAAGAATATATATACTCTATGAATATTAATATTATTGTATAATTATTATATATTTATTATCTAAATTCTATAGACAAATACCTATACAATAGCATTTTTTGCAATACGATAAAATAAATCATGCATTTAAGGGTTAAGAGGTTGTGCGTTATTTAAGTTACACCTTGTAAATAATGTATAGATGTACAAGGATCTTGCGCCCGTGGCTAAAATCGAAACTAACCCCGCCATCTTTTTTTTTTCAATACATTTTGTGAAATGTATTGAAAAAAAAAGATGAAAACAGTTGCTTAAAATGTTTACCAGCAGCGCCCTCCCAGTCAACGTCATTCGAACACAAAAAGATCCTTGTAGCCGTGTATGAGTAGCGATTGTCATTTGTTCTATATTCCTAGATTGTCAATAAAGTTGCACAGTGAAATGTTTCATGTTATTTAATAGCATCCATGCCACCTGCAGGAACAGACCTTTGTGTTAAAAGATCGTGGAGAGATTATGTCGTGACTGTGAGTTGATATATTTGTGGTAACAACTTATTTTTTCAAGATATAATTCGATAAATTACTGCCATTGCCTTTCTACTTGAAGCTTGTAGACATAACAATAAAGTTGGAGGTTATTCCACACGTCCACGATGTGTTTGGAATACAACCTTCCATTTTACACGAAAAAGTCTAAAATAGTATGGCCACATATTCCATATATGAGTGTAACAACGAACATAGCAAATATATTATTTATATGGATATTTCATTTGCATTTGAATATGTCTCCGTATTTTACACTAGGACATGTCAAGGATTGAAGTGAGGTTGGCAAAACGATGGTAATATGTAAGGTGCTAAACGTTAGCCTCTCATAGTGCAAAGTTTCGTTATGTGTCGTCGCTAAATCTTAGCGAATGTCGATTTGTTGACAAAACGGTATTCAAACGGGAATTTATAGTAAACATTGGCTAGGTATTACAACGGTTGTATTGACCCATTGTTTACTATATATTGCATTCAGTAAGATATACAATTGCTTAGTTACGTTTCACAAAAGAAGAAAACTATTTTGTAATGGGTAGATTATTCAAATGTTTCTTTGTTAGAATTCCACTAAGATCAACTCACATTATATGCATACCAAGCGTGGTTACATAAAATGAGAATTTGTCCCTTAACATTCTCACTTACAGACTCTTAAAGTGCTGTTCTAAAGTAAAGGTTTCTACATTTGAAAATGACTTCTAAAATCGCAGCCATTACAGTTAAAAGCCCACAAACACTTTAAACAACCTATACACAATGTTCAACAATATTTCTTCAAACGACAATTTTCTTTCACCAAACAATGCGTTGTACAACGGGTACCCAACACTAAATAGATTCGAAACGATCATTACTTGGCCATAAGCTTTTAGCGAAACTTAAAGTGCATAAAGCGTTGTTGTTAAACTAAAACATTGGGCACAATAGGACAATATGGCTAAAAGTGTGTAAAACACACAACCTCATGTCGTGAATGATGGTTATTTGAAAAAGCGTGAGATGTAGGTACTCGTTAGGTCTGAATTACTTTGTGTTTTCGCAACTGAAGTGTTGCGAGGTGATGAGGCCCAAATGCTGACTTGCACAGTTGTAAACGTTGGCTAGATGATTTATGAAGAAGAACACTTAAATTGTGACTTAAATTACAAATGTAGGTACCTATTACAAATATAGGGTCGTGAAAATGTTAATGAAGTAACTGTGCAAGTTGTGACTTGTTCAGAAATCAAATTAATAAGTTCGTCGATTATCCAAAAAAGTTATCATTGACAATCAACAGTTCACCCATGCTTTTGTATTTGTATTTAACAGTGCTTCTGTATATTGTTCTACTTTTTTTGCACCAAATAAACGATGTATCTATGTATGTGTGGATTCTATGGTTAGTTTTATTTGACCACTTAGATCACACAAAGTAAGTACGCAGTTTTTACATTAGTCTTAATGTTTTCAGGAAACGCTGAGCCAAATATTCCAAAATCCGGTAAAAAAGAGAAAAGCCAACATGTGCCGACTTTCGCAGCATAAGGTGTAGGCACTAAAAGAAACAGTTACTTTTAAGAATTAGCAGATGACTCAACTAGGCGTAATAACATGTTATCACGAGGCATAGAGTCCGCAAAATCGCTATCGAAACATAACAGAATAGATAATGAGACAGTAATAACAGTTCCAACTAAAGTTTACGTCTTACGAGCAATCAAATGTGTTAATACTGCGCCTGAGTATAAAGAAAGTGAAATGCTTTATGCTGATGTAAATTGGTGAAATTGTATCTAAGCAAATAGTATATGACTTGCTGTATGTAAGAATGGGTAGCCAGATGGGAAGTGACCTTGTAATTACATGAATATACATGTATATGTTGCAAATATGCTAATGATATGGTAATAAAAAAGTTCCATGGAATGCTAGGCGTCTCTCGAGGTAGGTACCTAAGGAATGAACTGGGTAGAGGAACGGGTTGGTCTGGAATGTTAACGCGAACAGCGATAGATCAGTATTATTGCTACAGCTTTCTATGACGCGGTGGAATGCTGATATTGCATGGAATGATGAAGTTGCTTAGATTTGTGGTTGGTAAAATGAGAATTACAAGAATATTTCGTTCAATCCACACAAAACGTTAGAATGATAGGAAAATCGTTAGGCTTACTCCTAATAATTTTCTCACGTTGAAAATATTTGGAAGGGAGTGACAGGTTTTATGAATAAGATGAGGAATGTGTGTGAATATAAGAACCGGCATTTCACTATCGCCATTTCAGTCTGTCACTTATTACCGTCCAATCATGACATATTATCAAACCATCTAGACAGCTGAAAGCTGCAATGCAAATAAAGTTCACCCGCGAAGGAATTTTTTTCTCAATTATTAACTCTTTCTCGGGTTTATCTGGCTGGACGCTGCGGCTTACACATTACGCATTTTTATAGCAAACAGTCTATAATCTTCCCACTGCTGGGAAAACTGGTTACATAAGCCTCCTTTTATGAGAAGGAGTGGGCCATAAT
Organism: Eremobia ochroleuca; assembly: GCA_949629135.1. Taxonomy (NCBI): domain Eukaryota; kingdom Metazoa; phylum Arthropoda; class Insecta; order Lepidoptera; family Noctuidae; genus Eremobia; species Eremobia ochroleuca. Next base: position 6,256,500 of record OX451396.1, on the reverse strand, counting down.
TCACCACGCAGGCCCAGTGTGGGTTGGTAGATATCACATGTATTCGAATTTGCCGGTTTCCTCACGATGTTTTAATTCACCGTTTTTAGAGCAGTGGTGATAAAATCATTTACGCAAAGCAAAGCACCTGCTTGGGTTCGATTCCAAACCAAGGCCTTAAACGGCATAAGTCGCGTCCGTTACCGCTGGGCCACCACTGCTTTACGCAAACGCATATGTATAACCGTCATCAACCCGATGACTTAACTACACAGATGCTGCGGATGCCGGACGGAAGTGACACCCGGAAAACTGTCACCGCCTGTCATAACATAATGATGATTGATAAAAACAAGCACATACTACCACTAGTACGTGAAAAAGGTTACTCGTACCGCACCAATTAACAATTTCCACGCTAACCTTTACTTAAAACTATTTTCTCTATCAAAAAAACTTTCCGTCAGATTTCTCGTTAATTATTGGAAGCGTTTAAATGATCCTCCTACATAACAAGTTGCATAAGTACGAAGACGTAGGTGTCGGGTTCCGATCAAATCTATCGATAGCACCTGTTTCATGAACAATAGCGTTCGTTCACTTTCGTTTGCGTCTGCGCACAGCTCGTTAACATTTTCGTAAAATCGAACGCAAATCGTGACCGAACGAGTGCTCGCTCCCTTTCGTCCGTCACGAGAACAATGATAGGAACCTTTGAGCTTTTAAAATTAAATCAGTTCATACCCTAGCGTGTTCACGTAATAATTTCCCACGCTAGGCAACGGGGATTCATTTGACTAGTGTATTTAAGTTAAGGAGTTTAACTTACTTTAACTTTCATTGAAATTGTAGTGTTCTACGTTGTGCAGTCGGTAAGTTTGAATATTGAATGCAGATTAGATAGAGCTCGTACGATATTGATGTATGTAAATGAAAAAATGTTTCAGTGTGGTGGTTCTAACAGATTTAAACAGTGTGAAGAGCCACTCTGCACATTGTAATTTCTTTCTTTGGATCCCCTTTTACCAGTGACTGAAGTAGCTGAAAAAGGAATTAAACAGAGAGAGAGCTTAACTCGAAACACAAGAGAAAATCGATAAAAGCTCTACAGTTTCACATTTTATCTTTTTCAGCCAAACAATTCAACAAAAAGAAAAATGGCTGTGGAGATAAAAAAGGTAACCCTTTAATAAAACGTAACATAGTCCACAACCGTCATTTGTAACCTATAGAAGGAAACAGAATCGACAGGTCGTGATCGCAACTTATTTTGCAATAAATCGTTCATTTAAAACGGTAAGAAACGTGGCCTTTAAAGGCCGTGGTCATAGCGCAGCGGTTGTATAATATTCAATGTATTATAATAATAAAGTCGAGTATGGACCTGCGCTCGCGTAATCGCACTCGACAGGTTAATGAAGAGGTACTAAAAGGGAGTATGATGTGTTTAAAAAATGATATAACATTCGTTACAGTGAGGTAAACCATGATGGCAGGCGCTGATGTGGTTATGTTGTACAGCCGCCAGCACATCAAGCTACTACAATCTGTCAAATTGATTTAATAGATATTCAACTTTATAGCTAAAACATAAGGTTCAAAGTTGATTGGAAAAATTTGACAGTTTCGGGTAGCTTGATGTGCTGGCGTCTGTACATGGAAAGTAATTAAACCTGTTTAGAGGTTGTATAGGCATGGGTTTCCACTTGTGTAGTGCCATAATTCGCTTTAGTTCCAGTAAAGCTTCGTATAATTATGGGTTTATACGAAGCTTTCTTATAACTGGAACTAAAGCGATTAATCAAAAATATTAAGGAAAAATTATTTTATAACCGACAACTCAAGCATCCTGATGAAAAAGCAACCACAGTCTAAAATGTTCCTGAAAATAAAGATTTTGAAAGCAGCTTTTAAAAGTTTTATATCTTATCAACGAATAACAACATAATCATCTAAATCAGTGTATTTGTAGTCACAAATTGTAAGCAGTCACTTACTCAGGATTATAAACAGCTGTAATAAGATTATCTGCCACCGAGCCTGCGCCAGCGCACCCTGCGCAAATCTCAGCATAATCGTGATAGGTGAACCACTAAATAAACACTAGTGACACATTTATGAATTGTTTGTCGTTAGGCAACTGTTTAAGAGGTGAAAATGTACAATGGGAGTCAGTGCAACCAATTATAATGTAAAGGCGTACCATAATAATTTTTAGGAAGAATTTTAAGAGTTGTATTGCGACGAAATCTTTCATTTTTTCAGATGAAAGAGGAACACACCGGAGGTTTCTTCTATTTTAGTTACTATTATTTAATTCCCTTCCAAAAAGTTCTTTACCTTTGAAATAAAAGTTCAAAAGAAACTGTATAGTATTATAAGGAAGTATCAAATAATTCAAACAACTGCCGACTGCTCGGAATATCCTTCGAAATATGATAACGCGTAGGTATGCGTCAGTGGACTGTTTACATACGAACTACGAAAATATACCAACTCCAAAGGTATCAAGTTACTCTCACTTCTGACTAATAGAGATTATGAAAATGCTCCAATGAATATATTTTTTTGCACAATAAAACGTGATCTAAGAAGCCGTTGATGCATTCATTAGATATTTTACGAAATTCTGTAACACGATCGTTTGATAGCCTTTGCGTTTTTTATGACACTTAAGGTATGCATTGAGCGAATTTAAACGGTCCCGAGTTCGATATTCAAGCAAATTGTGCTCGCGTCAAAATAAATTCTTAGTACTTACTCCAAAAAGGAATGTTCCAGTACTATTACTGTTAAATAGCAAAGGAAATACAATAATCTGTTTAATAGACATGCCGATCATATCCAAATAATTATGTCATGAACCAAATTGTATTGTTTCCATATACAGCGTGTAACGGAAGGGGGGTATCAACCCTGAAGGAGGTGAATGTGCTCATGAAACTCAACAACTTTCCCCAAAGACCATAGGTCGAAATATGAAAAAAAAATTTGGCCCTCCCTTACAAAACTGACTACCAGCTGATTGATTTACTATGGGAGGGCCAAATTTTTTTTTCATATTTCGACCTATGTTCTTTGGGGAAAGTTGTTGAGTTGCATGAGCACATTCACCTCCTTCAGGGTTGATACCCCCTTTCCGTTACACGCTGTATAATAAAATCCATTATGTAAACCAACAATGGCCATTCATTGGATGTTCATAAGTAAATCGTAATTGAGCTGTCTGTGGTTATTCACACTTCAGTCATGCATCCCGCCGCGTCAATATACAGAGTTCTACGGAATGTAACAGGTGCGTGTTAACTTTACAGTTTTCTATGTTCAGCGGGGTAGTTGCGTAAGGGCTCTTTCCCACGACAAAAACCCCGTGATTTACAGGTACGGTTTTTTGCAGGATACCGTTTGGTGGTGTACGTATTTAACATACAAGCATCCCGTTTGCAGTATCCGGAAAACAGGATACCTGTTTGGTCCGTGGATGGGTGACCATCTTTACATACCGAGACCACTCCGTGCTTCGGAAAGCACGTTAAGCCGTTGGTCCCGGCTTTCATTCGTGGATCTTTGACAGTCGTTACGGGTCGTCAGTAGCCCGAAAGTCTTGTGGAGGTCAGACAGGCAGTCGCTCCATGTAAAATACAAGTATACAGCTGCATCCGGATAGACTGGAAGCCGACCCGAACATAGTTGGGAAAAGGCAGGCAGATGATGATGAATGATAGATTTCCAAACTTATTTTATCTTAGAGCTTTGATCACGTGTATGCTCACTCTGGAAAGAAACGCTGTTGCTCCGTTTTGCCCGATAAGTTACCAAATAATTGGACCGGTTTGTGGGACAAATGGTATCACATATCCATCGATGTGTGATTTAGAAGCCGCAAGACTTGTCGACGATGCATTAGACGTCGCCCTCCTTAAGCCCTGCAATAATTACTGCAAACGAAAAATGGGATCCAATATGTGGTACAGACATGGTCACATACGCCAACCTCTGCATGTTTGAAAATGGTGCGAAAGGCAACCAAAACCTTAGAGTGTTTCACGTCGGCCAATGTTTGACACCACTTGGTGACGATATAAGAAAACACAAAATAGATGTTAATGAAATGAACCAGTATTATGTGCAAAATGATGCCAAATAAGTAAGTAGAATACGTAGACTTTTTTTTTTAGTAAAATTAAACGATTATCTGGTATCAATGAGTTATCTTATTTAGTTTTATATTTTTCTAAAATAATAATGTTAGAGACGAATGCTAGTGTTATCGTCATTCATATCTATGTATGTGCAAAAAAGACAGAGAATTCACTACAGTTGTAGATAATTAATTGATTTATTTTATAATGTTTTAATAAGCAGTATTGAATCTGATCTAAGCAAAGAACAATGCCAGAAACTCTATAGAACTTTGCCCCCATTAAAAAAAAAAACCATTTACAACCATGCAATATGCAACATCTTATTGCTTATGTATTTACTGATAACTAAACATATGTCCTAATGCCTGTAGAACTTGCGGTTTCTGTTTAAATCTAGTAACAATAATATTAAGTATTAAATTTTAATAAGTTATATAATAATTGTTCTGTGTTATTGTTATGTATGAGATTTATATAATTAAGGATAGGTAGTATGTATGTATAGAAGTTCCTTATTAGGTTAATTTAATATTGTAAGTATATAAATACCACACCATCGCATTAGGTTAATCCTGTTTTGATAGTTGTAAAGGTAATTATAAATAAATAAATAAATATTAATTTTTGTTTTAAATGGCTGGGTCAGGTTCTGGCATAGTCCTTTCCATAAATTCTAATACTACCAAAACCCACAGATCACTTTTTATGTAGTAACTTTCAAGTAAATTACATTTCATCGGAGCAATTCAAATGAATATTCATGTTTAATAGTGTTAGTTAGTAAAAGAGAAATGACTGATTAAAATGCACACTGAACAATATTGCCATGGATGATCGTGGTGTCCTACATACCTAGTCGAGATCAAGAAAATTATTGATTCGTTGATTGAGTAAGATACGCTATATTTCACTTTACATCAGCGAACAATTCATCTAGTCATGATGAATAGTTTATGTGATCGGCTTCTGTTGTGTAAATTTTACCATCCGTGCCCTGCTGAGTCGTGATTGAGAAACATGGGAACATACGAACAAACTGAGCCACGGAGTTGCAACACCGGCCAACGCTTATGTACGGCATGCGCACGCAAGGGTTAATAAGGCTTCGTTCCGTTTTGAGGAACACTATCCTGCGCCACATGACGCCATGTGCTGTATTAGGATTAACCTGTGTCCTGCCGTCTAATATTTTGACGGTAAATGGACGTATCGCGTTACTTTGGTAGCCCTTGGACTTTAAAGCTCTTTTGTGTGAATTTATTGTCCTTCTTGACAATAAATCTTATGCTTCTTCCGTATTAATCTATCTCCTTATTTAATTTCTCTTTCTATATACTGTTACGTTTGTTTAACTGATTGCTTGTCGTTTTTTATATTTTCGTACCAATTTTGTAATAAATTGCACTAGCAATGTTTATCTCTGCATCACTGAAAAGTTGACAAAAAATGTTGGTTGGTAAAAAATGTCTATGGTATTAAGTCCGCCCTCTGTACCTACTCTTGTAAATAAAGAATTTAATTAATAAATAAGTGTAGATACACCACATGGCAAGATATAAAGGATCCTTCTAATATTGTAATAAACAAACGCGAAAAAACTATTCTTGCATATCTATTGCGTTTGTTTCGCAAATGCAACTTTGCGAAAAAAAAAACACACTTGATTGTCTACCTACATCACCAATGTGGAATATTGCCATGTCTATCTGAAGTGTCAAACTAATATTGATCATATCGTATTTATAATGTTCTTGACCGAGAACAAGCGTGCTAACCAATGGAACATATCCAAAGATTTGAATCGTTGGATTTGCTCTCACCGTACTTATATCGCGAAAAAAGTGTCCACACTCAGAGGACACGTTTCCATGGCGACTGCAACATTATACGAGTATGTGTCAGAGGTGTCACAATGAAACAGACACATGACTATCTTTCGAATCTAACGATTTAAATATTTGCTCGGAGGATCAATCTACGGAACAATTCAATCTATTAGGTCTTTACCTATGAAATTGCTGTTCTGCAATACTGACCATTTCAAATCAAAATAATTTTTGTTTGGCTAAGAATTCTAATTTCAAATTAATTTTATTTAAAAAACATGGAATTTTGTTTCCAAAAGTAGTCATTTGTTTATTGATTTCTTTAAGAAGGGCATCAATAAACTGCCACTGCGTTGGCAAAGATGCATTGATTGCATACTTCGATTAATACAAATAAAAAATACATGAAAAAAATTCGTTTAAATTTTTTCATACAAAACGGCAATTTCATAGGTAAAGACCTATTATTATGTATGATTGTTATTGTTACATTGTTTAAAGAACAAGTTTTATGGTTAGATTATACTAAAGAGGCATGACCTGCAGTGCGATTCTGTAACCATCACACCGTGAAAACTTGGGTGAAGTGAGCGTGGATTTAGCTGTCAGTGTCATCCCACCTGAAGCGAGGGATTGACTAAGCAAACATTTACAATCGAGATTTTAATATTTTTTATGCTAATTCGCATAAAAAATATTAAATTCCCGATTATGATTGTAAGTGTTTGCTTAGTCAATCCCTAGCATCAGTGGGATGACACTGACAGCTCACTCCACGCATGTTTTCACGGTGAGATTTTTGCAGAATCGACATGCTGGCAACCACTTTTATACATTTCTAGTGTACCTAGCAGTAGGTAATAATGAATGTAGGCAGAACCAATATCTTAATTACTTGGCAGTCGCAATTGGATGCGCTTTGAGTGCGATTTCCATTATCAGTTAAAGTAATGTAGAAAATCACATTTCGTATCAATTACCTAATTTAATTTTCTATATTAACAATTGCAATTAGGAGGTTCACGAACGAATAATAATTCACACATAATTATTTGAAACTACTAACAAAGTTAATTGAATTATTTATTACACGGTATGAATAATTAATTATACGGCCAGTTTAATTTAAATTGAACAATTGACTTATTCAAACGGCTCGATCAATCATTCGGGAAAAATGTTATTTATTGGTGAGTGAATTTTATTTTTATTTGGAGAAGGCAGGTATTCGTGTGTTTGATAGGCCAAGGCAGTATCTGTCCATAGAGTTTCAAACTGAGCTGTGAGTAATATTCTCTTTTCTGCTATAACCAAGGTTACAAAAGTCGATGCCTAATACATATTTTATTTTCTTATATTACACATCGCATCGCCTTCGCTCAGTGTTCTTTCTGATTTTTTTTTGCCTATCTCAGAAATTGGGCTAGCAAATTAAAAATATTTTTTCAAATCTGATTTGTTGTTGCAGATATTAGAACTTTCAAACAAACAAATAAACTCTTCAGCTTTATTATTATCATAAATAGATACTTAAAAAAGTAATTTTTGGATATAATCCAAGAACTTAACATACATATTAATTATACATATTAGTGTCCAAACTCAAACCAAAGCCTTTATTGTGAATTCGTAAAATGGAATTTAAAGAATATGAGTCCTACTACTAGGAATTGCGGGAAAGTTGCGTAACACACTAACAGTAGCAATGGCTTTCATTTTGACAGTTTAACAACATTCATTGCGTTATTTGCGTTGTTGAGCCGACGATTTTTTCGAACATATGAAACATTGGATTAGCAATATCCTTCAAAATGATTCAGATTGTGATTTTAAAAGTGTGTTAGGCAATTATGGTGCCGATATTTTTATCGAAAAGAAAAACAAGTAATCTTTCCTTCGACATCGAAATTAGGTATTTCATTACTTTTAGTATTTCATACCTATCTTATTAATATTCAACATTTTGTATAACTACTGGTATATTATGAACAGCTCCATGTATGTTCAGCAGGTCTGTTAATATTAGTCCACATAACGTTGAGTTCGGCCCGCCAAGCAGGTTGCTACGAACGAGGACCTATTTGCGGCAACGATGGGAAGACCTACGCGACCATGTGTCAGCTGATCTGGGCCAGACTCGAGGACACAGACCTGGCAGTGCTGCACGAGGGAAGCTGCAACGGAAAGTACCTCTCTTTGATGATAGCACCGTCGGATGGCGAAGGTGACGGTGATTATAACAACAGCTATTATTACAGCAGTAGTTACAGTTTTGTACTATTGTAACTGTTATATTTGTGTACTGAATACTAGTTCACATTTTACGTACGACTGAAAGCCATAGTGTATTGGACGGTCGTATATTTGGTATTTAAATATTTAGAATAGACTTTTTTTATATCCAACAGAATTATCTGAAATTAAATTCATACTTACACATATTTTTCGACAGCGAATACTACCTAATTGTAGTTTTATTATAGATGCGTACACGAAGTACAGACAAAGGGACAAATATCAAAAGGGTCAAATTTCTTTAATAGATTTTCAACTTTATCGCTAAAACATAAGGTTCAAAGTTGATTGGGAAAATTTGACAGTTTCGGGTAGCTTGATGTGCTAGCGTCTGTACATACACTGTAGGTAGTGGCAGTGATAACGATAAGGAATTTTCATACGCGAATTATTCAGATTCCTGACCACCAACTACTCGCAGAATACATCACTACGTCTTATAGAATATGAATATAAATACACAGAAACATTTTCATCCAAAATACAAGGTGTAATTTAAATAACGCAAAACCTCAAAAGGGGTACTTCTACTCAACATTATGGACAACTCTTACTATGGGACCAAACCTGAAATCGCGAAAAAAAAATCAGCTGTTCCCGACATTTTGACGAGTTATGCGAACATAAATGTAGAGAACAGCTGATTTTTTGTCGCGATTTCAGGTTTGGTCCCATAGTAAAAGTTGTTCATAATGATGAGTACAATGACCTCTTAAGAGGTTTTTGGTGTTTTACAAATAACCCTGTATAATTTAATCGTCAACAACCACTCACTTAACTCGTAAACAGGTACAAAAAATATTCATACAACAAACTTAACGCACATTATAGTTAACTAAAGTACATTTCTCATTTCTCCATTAGCTACAACTCCAGCACCCTAATTGCGTAACACACTATTACTCTCAATTTGAATCATTTTTAACTATATTGCTAATCCATTGTGACATATGTTTGAAAAATGTGTCTGCTCAACAACGTGAATAACGCAATGAATGTTGTTGAACTGTCAAAATGAAACCCATTGGTACTGATAGTGTGTTACGCAATTACCCTGCTGATCATAAAGAAAGACTTATACAGCCCATTACATTGTGTTTCAGACCTCCGTTAACTTTGTATAATGGTTTTCCGGAAAAAAAATCTGGCTCCTTTGGTAGAATTAATTTTACGTGATACGATGGGAAAACTAAAAAACTGATATTAATTGCATGCTGATGATGGGTTGCTGGTTGCCCACCAACCAACCCATTATGGAGTATACTACCACTCCACCCAACAGCCTGAATGACGGTCGTGTGCTTTGCCTTACTTGTACTATATTTCTACCAAATAAATATTTCTGTGCAAATGCAATAGTTTTATTTCCTTTAAATAATAATTAAGCGAGTACTTTTTGCATAAATAGTTGGTGTTCCCACAACTGTAGCAGGTAGCAGCCCCCATGGGTAAGATTAAAGAATAGGGAGTGCCACACCAGCCAAGCCGGATACCAAAAAAAAAAAAAAACGCCAATGGGAACCGGCTACAGCAATTTATTTTTACAAAATATAAAAATTTTCTTAATCTGTTGCTCAGAACATTTCTTTTCAGTAGTTACTGGATCCGGAAAGCTATTAGGGAAACTTGTAAAGAATCCAGGTGTAAACCACAAGAAGATAAGGGCGATTATGTCTATTGGGATGGCCTCTTCTGGGCCCTATGTTAGTAACGCAGTCAAGACAACTATTGAAAGCTGTAGAAGAAAAAAAAAGATCTATTTAATGTTAAGCGTAAACGAATATTGCGGTTTTTTGTTTCAATTATTTAAATATCATTAAATAAATGAAAATGCTTTTAGTACCCCTATACAACACAAATCAGCACTTTATGTACTTAAAAAAAAAATAACCTAAAACACAATAAGTACGTAAGAAGATATCCGAAATTCTTACATGTTTGTACGAATTTATTGTTTAGCGATGCCACTATGTTCGAACACAAATTATTATTGCTACGGATACATTATAAGCTTTAATAAGATTATCAAGATTGATAAGATCATAAAATAATAATTAATTGTCTTGACTTTAGCAAAAATAAGAAAGAAACGAGCTTGTTTTGCCAAGTGAAATAATCCAAGATTTACCAAATGAACTTACATTGCAACGCAGTTGTAGACCGGTTACTGCATTCGTTATCAAATTATCAACAAAATTATGATAGGCAACTTAGTAAACACATTAGTACTTCGACTAGAGTCGTAAAGGTAATTATATAATTAAGTAAATCGATTAGTCAAATGACAGTATGGCTGTTAATCAAGCAGTAAATGTTAATTACGTTGTAATTCCTGATTGCTTCTCTTCAAATATAAGTCTCATATTTGTGCTACAGGCCATTTTACCTACTATGCACGGTACTATTTGGATATGGCTTCTATTTTTTGGTAAGTACCTATAATTATTTCTGTTTTTCATTGATTATTTAAGCTAATGTGTCATCAGCCCGATAAGTCTATTTAGAATTAACCTCTGGTATGTCAGAGCGTAGACCTACGCGCCAAATTTTGTATCCGTAAACTGTCGGAACGTACATATATCTACGACAGACCAGAGGTTAATCACTGAAAATGTTGAGGCAGAAGCTACAATGCTTGTACATAGTTCCTTACAATTATGTAGTTTATAAAAATTCATGGAATAAATTGTATATGAAGATATTTTAAAATTTCGTTACTTTTAAAATAAAACTTGCCCAATAAGGCAAAAATTCTCACCATAATTACTTTTATATATCCAATGTAACTACATGGAATCGTTTATTTCCTGATGTTATTCCTAATTACTTCAGTCCTACATCAGTCGTAACTTTATAAAATAAAGAGTAAGTAAGCCCCCCCCCCCCCTCCTTATATGCATTATTATTATACCTTAAAAAATATTTCAAAAACACGACGGTCGTGATGAATACTCGTATTCTACAAGTAAGTCTGTTTAAGTAGAAAACGTGTTTTCTATGAAAGTATAGAGATTCAACTTTTGCTAACTCCTGGATAGCCTGGGCAGGATCGCATGTTACACAAATAAATAAAATGTAAAAAAAAATACTATTGTGGGAAATTATTACCAGTGGCAAAGTAGTCATAGTAATACTACTGTAATCGTAATACTTACTTAATATGTATAAAAAATGTGAAAGGTTGTATGTTTGGATGTTTGTTACTCTATCACGCAAAATCGGCTGAACGGATTTGCATAAAATTTGGGACACAGATAGTTTATCACCTGGATTAACACATAGGATATTTTTATGCCGATAGTACGTTCCCGTGGGATAATTTCCAACCTACACTCAGGTGAACCCGCGGGCTAAAGCTAGTACACAATGAGGTAAAATTATTTTTTGTGTTTGTCATTATAATTTCCAGCCACGGTTCTCCTTGTATTTATTTCACATTTACACGGAGCAGTATTTTGCTCGTCGAAACGAGCGAGAGTATTTTATTGCGGCTCTGACGGGAAAATTTAAAACACATTGTGTGATTTACTAGAAGCTATCTTCGAAAATCAAAATCTAAGTGTAGCTCACAAAGGAGTGATTACTAGTGAAGAACACCTAGGTGGTGAAGAAAGACACAGTAACATACTACTTCTCAAAGAACCAGGTACAGAAGTCACAGTAGTAGAAGAAGACGGTTTATTTGTTGCACACACAACACAAAAGAGTAAAGTTTCTAAAAAGCATAACCCAAAAAAAAAATCAAAGAAGGGCAAGTCAAAAGTGAAGGCTAAGTAAAAAAAAAATAAGGAAGCCTAAAAAAGGTTCCAGTATAAACATACAAAATGCAGCAAATAACGAAAATAGTATTAAGTACTATAGGAGTAAAAAAGCGACATAATATTAAACTTAACAATAAAGTAAATAAAAAATATATTGTAAATTACATTACTGGCGGAGAATGATACCTTTAGCACCTCAAGTGAGTAAGAGAGTATTGCATATAATATTTCATTTTAAACTTTGAGCAAGATGATATTCGAAGGGGACCGAATCTTAAAGTAACAAGTTTTTATTAAATCTACATTTGTTACAATATACAGCTGATCAATAATAAATTTAAAAATTGTAAGTATTGAAATAGACAAGGTATTTCTTTGTTTTTCTTTTATTATCCTTTGGTTCGAGTTACGGATTATAAAATAGGTACGCGTTGAAATATGAATTAAACAGACAAATATTTAGGCGATTCCTCTGCTGATTAGAATAAATACTCAATAGGCTTATTTTAATAAATTGTGCTCCAATTTGTTATTCGAGCGAATAATAATAGCATGATAATAGTGCATAAATCAGCTAAATGAATATGCCATTCGTATAACTAGTTGATTTTATAATATTTACGTGAATACTGGTAACTACTAGGTAAGTATGTTAATTAATTATCGAATCGCATGCAAGTATTGAGATAAACAGCGAATGCATGTTCGTGTTGACATCGTTCTGTGTGGGAAAATACATTCATACGAAAACTAGCAGCGCGATTTTCGGTGTCAGATGTCACGGAAGCAGGTAACCCTTTTTCTTCTGATGATGATATGACTTGGAGATACATGATTGGGTTCGAATAAAGCCCAAGTTAGATAAAAACACTGACTGCCTTGAGAAGCAATACGTTCACACACGTAAGTGTGGAGTAGGGATATGATAATAATGAAAGAGATTAATGACTATTCAAGATAGTTAAAAGTTTGTGAAGGTTGTTTGGAGTAAAATGTATCAAATGTGAATATTCTGGAGTTCTGGAGTTCTACGGGAAGAAAGAGAGCAAATATGTCAAAGCAAGGACTGAATTGTAACAAAAAAATGTAAGCAACCTATCTATGTATTCTGTAAAATCGCACCGTGAAACCGAAGTGAAGTGATCTTGAAGTGAGCTGTCGACGGTATCAATCTCTAGATTGATAGTTAGATAGATAGATCTCTAGATAGATCTAGAGCATCGGGTGGAATGAGAGCTTACTTCAAGTTCACTTCACCCAAGTTTACAGTGTGAGATTTGACAGAATAGTTCGGTAGACGTCAACTCTTCACCGTAAAACATTACCTAACTTGATGACACACGTCGTGATAACTAAACCGAGCTTCCCACAGCACATTAAGTCAACGATAAACATCTTTCACGATTAGATTCTGCTAATAAAATTACAGATGAACTTTGATCCTGGAAGATGTAACGTTTAACGTGATATATGTTAAGCAATGAGGTTGAAGATCCGGGTTGTACGAGGCTTGGGGTGTAGACTGTGAAGTTGTGGGTTCAGCTGAGTACAATTACGCAACCATTCCTATATTTTATAATTTATTATTTTAGTTCCACTTGCGCTTATACCACTCGTGGGTACCTTATATTCCTATTGCGTCTGTTTGTTCAGCCGCAAAATTAAGTGACGTCTACCGCAGATCCATTTGGATTAATGACCGAACGTTCATAAGAATAGCCAAGACAACTGTTACGAAAATCTAAAGCCTACTAATGTGACAGCTAGTTGCGAAGATAGAACAAAATTAATCTGTTATCTGTTTGTCTGTCTGTCTGTATTTATGTAATCTGTATAACCTCATTGCTCCCATTCGATCGCAGAGTAGGTCTTAACTAGCCCAGAACGTCTATAACAAAGGTAAAAAAAAGAAAAAAAAAAACAAAAACTATTTATTTCACCATGCATTCATTAAATAATTAATTAGAATAACCTTCAATCTTTTTGAGGTAAGATTATGTGCGCTATTGGATTGGGTTTAGATGTTACTCGCTCACAGGTATTTGTCCGTTAGTAGACCCACACGCAGGCCCTTCCCCCATTACAAACTTTTCAGTGGTAAATAGACTTTTAAGATGTTTTTCATTTGTCGAGATTTTTTGTTTACTAACTTTTTTTTGGCTTGGAAAAGCATACGTCCAGACCTTTTTACCGTATTTATTGTTTACTTTACCTTGTTATAGTTATAACAGATTTACAAAATGACGATTTGTTGCGCATTTGCAAGGTGGATAGCAACAGAACGGAATGCGGTTCACGATTAGCAAGGTGTCTCTTACATGCGCGGGCGCCGCGACCTGTTTGATACACTACTCCACATCCTGCCTGTCTCCCTAGCAATACTACTACGAGTCGACTATATTACAACTTTTACGAGTGAATGCGTGATGTCATTTGAGCAAATCAAGATAGGCATGAACCTCTGTTAGATAGTCAAACGAATTTGGACATTTTAAAGCATTTCATAAAACTAAATAGCCACTCGATACTCGTTTATGGGTAAAAAGTTTTACTATCAAGATTACAGATTTAACCCAAATCCTATTTCGGCAGTTCACTTATTTGTATTCATGTTAGTAGACACGCTGTTTGGGTTACTTACTGCGGACAAGATAAGCATTCCAATTATTTCACCAAGTACGCAAAGAGTATACAACGATTTCACCAACATATAAAATCGACTGTAGAACTACCATAAACAAAAACAGAAGAAGTAGTAAAAACTATTTTATCGCTCAAGGAAATTATGAAAGCAAACTTGATTCAAAAAGGTGTCACATAGTAGGGGCGACTAGATTGCTCATTGGCTGGCCATTGACATCGCAGTGCTTTCGCAGTATCCCGGCCTCGGCTGACAGCACATAGACCATGGGGCTCTCACGAGTATAGGGCGAAAAAGGTTCAAGTTACGCAAACTGGCGTAACTTCATGGGAGACGACATTTGAAAATTAAAACAATAGACACTTAGACAAAAGAATGACCGAAAGGTTTTTTGTGAGGCACTGTATCACGCCTGAAGACAATAGGATCTATTTATAGTGAATATTTGATATGTTACATTACGTATTCGGTGACCCAGGCGTGATGAGATTTATGTGTGAAGTTTTTTTGAGGGTATATTGTTACTGGTTTTTGTTAAATGCCTGAAGGTTATAGAAGCTGTGAATGCTATTCAGATGTCATTATAAGGTGACCGTACTTGTGTCCTGAACCATGAAAATAGAATTCGGAATCAAAAAGCACGTTAGCACCTTTCAAGGTTTTCATGTACAGCAGTGGGATTCTGTAACCATATCACCGTGAAAACTTTGGTGAAGAGAGCGTGGAGTGAGCTGTCAGTGTCATCCCACCTGATTGTAAATGTATACTTGGTCAATCCCTAGTGGAATGACCAAGTAGGTATACATTTACAATCATAATCGAGATTTTAATAATATTTTTGTGTTAATTCTATTGATCATTTTATATAATTTCAAAGATATATTTTAACTGTCAAAAAGTATTATTTTGTGGGGGGTTGCAGGGTGAAAGCTTGTTTTAAAACGGTTTTTACTTAAATTTTATTTTGTACTTTTTAGCATCAGAATTTGTTTAAATTTCCTTTCTATCACTTTCACTTCAAAGGTACTTGTAAAGACAAATCCAACGAACCCAAAAACGCCTTTACACAAGTCAACCGAGTTGCACTATCCATGTCATGCCATACTATAGAACGAGCTATCATAATTGAATGCATATACAAAATTTCGTGCCCGTACTGTTGGCCGCTGAGGAGATCTCTCGTTTGGAGCCAGTTCTGAGTCGGCAGTCATGGTGTATGAATGCGTAGATAAAATTTAGTCTCTGTGCTGTTAACCGTTAAGGACGTCTCTCGTCTGAAGACATTCCTGGGTGCAGCACTTAGGTCATGGTGGACTTTAGAACGGGCTATTCTGCCGCAGTAACCGAAAACGACGAATATTGGGCAAAAATGTAAATAAATATGAACCTTACTAATCTAAACAGGCGCATCCATTAAGGCTTATATTTCTCCATTCCCTTTCCTCAGCTGCACCCCTTTTACTAAAGGCGGCGGCAGTATTATAATTGAACGTATCGGTACATCTTTCGTGTTTGTACTGTTGACCGTTGAGGAACCAATCTTGGTTGCAGCAGCCAGTTCATGGTGGACTTTAGCACCGACTATCATCATTAGATGCGTATATAAAATATCTTGACTGTATTCTTGACCGTTAAGGAGCTCCCTCGCCTGAAGCCAATCTTAGGTGCAGCAGCCAGGTCATGGTGGACTTTAGAACGGACTATCATAAGTAAATGCGTGAATTAAATTCCGTGTCCGTACCGTTGACCGTTAAAGAGTTCCTTCGTCTGAAGCCAACCCTGGGTGTAGAATCAGGTCATGCATCATAAAAATGCATTGTCTTCGAAACAGAATCAACATGTACAAATTTTAACTCTATAGGATACGAAGAAGTGGTTTTAATTCAGCTTGCAAGATCTGACCCTAACATATAATACATACAAAAATTGCAAGTTAAAAAATAATAAAAGCTTGCAATTAAAACGACACAACAAAATGGAAACGTGACAAAAACAATGTAATTCTACATTGAATAAAAACACAGAAAAAACTTACTTACGGAGTAATATGAGAACGTAGCAAACAGTTTCCATTCACTGCATCCTTTCATTATAGTGACTGTATTTATTTCAATCAAGAGAAGCAATCCAGAAGTCATTTTAAATCAATTCTGAACAGACAGACCGTAGAAAATGTAAATGAAAACAGATATATGGAAATTTAGTACGAATGTCTCATATGTACGACACATACAGCTTTCAAACCTGAGGCTTTAAACCTTGAGAAATATGTATAATTATTGAATTCACACTTCCTAGTTATTTTAAAGTTCAAAATATTATTGTGTACAAGGAACCCACGTAAATTTTTAAGATATACCTACCAACAGAAACGATTACTAACAAACACAGTTTCCGTTTCGCCTTGCAAGTTGGTATTCGAATATTTCATCTCTGTCAGAGAAGGATATAGAGAATGAAAAAGATTAGATGCCTAATTAGTAAACAAACAACGCGTAAAAACTGGCTAACCGTAAAAAAAAAAAACACTGAAAAGTTTTCGAAAAATGATATTGACGTCTTTATATTCATATCGATACATAGCTTACCTACATGTTTGTAATGCATGTATCGTAATTGACATATTTGCCGCGACATCTCACAACAACTCACAAATGAGTTGGTAAATTCATGACTTCACTGTTTGCAATTCCATTTTGAAAGGCATTTAGCAAGATTTACCGCCTTTGGACATCTTGTAACATGGCAGACAGGCAAAGAAAGAAAACTTAATGTTGATACTTAAATATAAGATCCCATTAAAATAGATGAACAAACTTTTAGAACTCATTCATACCACCCACATAAGGACAATGGTAAAAAAATATATAAGAAAAACGCATTAGATACTTACAAGAAAAATAATCAGCTAACGAAAATACACTAATGTGCCATTTATTATTTTAGGTCAAAATAAAATCACTTTCATCAGTGTTTTTTGCTTGAATATCTTTGGTTAGAAGTATTGAGCGCCGTGTTAAAATTTGTCCATCTATTTTAATGGGACCCTGTATATAGGCTATCATTATCTGTTATGTAATCAAATTATCAGTTGGCAATAACTAATCAAATCGAAGAATGTTGAAATGTTATATGAAGTGGTATTTTTATTGATTCTTCATTAAAAACACATTGAATAGACTAAGGCCTTTGAATTTGCTAGCTATAGAAATATTAATTATTATAGGTGTGGCTATCAAATCATATGGTTTTCTTTCAGGTGCGATTAGGTCAAGAGGGTCATAGAGAAACAATGTTTCAACGTTCACCAGACACTATCAAATCATATGTACTGCAAAACAGAAATCTAGACCAATCTCTACTGTAAGTTTAGAACCACTGATTCTAAAAATGGCAATTATGGCAGAAACACAGATGGTTCATGATAGCTAATCACTCTCTATTGTGTTCAGATAAGTGAAGAAATTCTAATGAAATAACTCATGATTTAGCTTTTATGTCCGGCTCCACAAGCAATTTTCTAAATACATCAAAACCTCGCAAAGAAACTAAGTGCACCATTACGGAAACTTCATGAATAATTCAAGCAATTCAGACAACATTAAAACATTCACTGAACCATGAACTGCGGATATATATTTTTTAACATCAGCTCGAGATTATACTTCTAATTACCGAGTATGCACAACACTCTCCTTCATTAGTAAAATGCCATCGGACGCTCGTGGTCGTGACCAATGTAGATATTTTAAGGGCCTTACTCTCGTTTAGTACCGTAACACGGTCACTTTATGAAGCCTACTCCTCATTAACGGCTTGGTTAGAAGATCTGAAAAAAATATATGTTTGCCATAGATTCATGAACAACATTTTTGAAGCAGGATTTTTTTCTAAGGCTAATACTTTTGCCAGAAAAAAATATTTACCAATACGCTATTTTTGGCTAATATTCCCTACTACTTCCAAACGGCTTTGATGTTTGGAAATATTTTTACACTGAAAAATAGCTGGTTAAAGGTACTACAGATTTGAAACAGCTTTTTTAAATCAATCAACATTTGCATAGAAAATATCCCCACTTTCATATAGAGGTTCAGAGGTGCTCTACGCGGGCGCGGGCGGCAGTCGTGCGGTAGCACTGGGACGGGAGGGCTGTGTCGCTCGCTGCTCCGCTCCGGCTATCGACCGACTACGCGCGTTTGATTGTGTTAGTGCAAATATTTACAAACGAATTGTGTCAGTGTGCGTTTATAGACTAAGCTCGCTGCAAAGGGCCCATTTCTATTGTGCGCGTGGACGCTTTATTATTGGTGCTATTTCTAAATACTGTTTTTGTTTATATTGTATATTGTGTAAATATAAGATAATTTGTAAATAAATAAAAATGCCAAGGCAAAGCAAGTCAAGAAAAAAAGAGTTCAAAAGGCTATGAAAATGCATCTGATGACGTAAGTACCTACCTACCTATATACATATTACTGTATTTAACTTTATGCTTAATATTAGTTTTTGTAATCATCTGGTGAGCGATTGTTTATTCATTTTTTCATAATTGAAGTTAAATAATTACGAATTGTTCCAGGAAATCTAGAAAGAAATCATCAGAATCGAATAATCCGAGTACATCTGCTGATAATATAGAAGACTCTATTCAGGTAAATAATACTATAAAAAGAAAATAAAAATAGTTTAACGATTGACGATTGAATTAGTTTTAGTTTTCAATTTTGATAGATATGGTAATGTCAGACGTCAAAGAGAGAGAGCGAGAGAAAGAGAGAGAGAGAGAGAGTGAATTTGGTCAAAATGAAAATCCAAAATGGCGGCTGCGAAAATTTTCAAAATTTTCGACATGGGTGTCGTTTTCATAGTTTTCGAGGTTGCTTAAGCCGATAGTGAAGTCAAAATGAAAATCCAAGATGGCGACTGCGAAAATTTTCAAAATTTTCGTCATTGGTGTCGTTTTCATAGCTTTCGAGGTTGCTTAAGCCGATGGTGAAGTCAAAATGCAAAATCCAAGATGGCGGCTGCGAAAATTTTCAAAATTTTCGTCATGGGTGTCGTTTTCATAGTTTTCGAGGTTGCTTAAGCCGATAGTGAAGTCAAACTGAAAGTCCAAGATGGCGGCTGCGAAAATTTTCAAAATTTTCGTCATGGGTGTCGTTTTCATAGTTTTCGAGGTTGCTTAAGCCGATAGTGAAGTCAAAATGAAAATCCAAGATGGCGGCTGCGAAAATTTTCAAAACTTTCGTCATGGGTGTCGTTTTCATAGTTTTCGAGGTTGCTTAAGCCGATAGTGAAGTCAAAATGAAAATCCAAGATGGCGGCTGCGAAAATTTTCAAAATTTTCGTCATGGGTGTCGTTTTCATAGTTTTCGAGGTTGCTTAAGCCGATAGTGAAGTCAAACTGAAAGTCCAAGATGGCGGCTGCGAAAATTTTCAAAATTTTCGTCATTGGTGTCGTTTTCATAGTTTTCGAGGTTGCTTAAGCCGATAGTGAAGTCAAAATGAAAATCCAAGATGGCGGCTGCGAAAATTTTCAAAACTTTCGTCATGGGTGTCGTTTTCATAGTTTTCGAGGTTGCTTAAGCCGATAGTGAAGTCAAAATGAAAATCCAAGATGGCGACTGCGAAAATTTTCAAAATTTTCGTCATGGGTGTCGTTTTCATAGTTTTTGAGGGTGATAAAGCCGAATGTGAGGTCAAAATAAAAATTAAAGATGGCGGCTGCGAAAATATTCGAATTTTTTGTCACGCGTGTCGTTTTCATTATTTTCGAGGTGCATAAGTCGATAGTGGAGTCAAAATGAAAATCAGAGATGGCGGCTGCGAAAATCTTATTTTTCGTCATGGGTGTCGTTTTCATAGTTTTAGAGGGTGCTAAAGCAGATAGTAAAGTCAAAATGAAAATCCAAGGTGGCGGCTGCGAAAATTTTCAATTTTTTCGTCATTGGTGTCGTTTTCATAGTTTTCGAGGGCACTACAGGCGATAGCGAGCTCAAAATGTAAATCCAAGATGGCTGCGAAAATTTGTTTTTGTTTTTAATGTTTAAACATAATTAAATGTTTTTTTAACACAATTAATGTAAAAAAAAAATTTAATCACAATTAAATTTATTTATTACCATGTATGTTTGAAACTTAAACTTTAAATTACTTTTTAGGTTGAAACATCCACTGGCGCAGATCATTCCAGGCCAGACTTATACGGGGTGAAATTGAAAACATGCGACAAATCGAAATGGGAGATTGTACTCATCATTATGAACAACTTTTACCATGGGACCAAACCTGAAATTGCGAAAAAAAATTCACCTGTTCCCTACATTTTGACGAGTTATGCGAACATAAATGTAGGGAACAGCTGATTTTTTTTCGCGATTTCAGGTTTTATCTCATAGTAGAAGTTGTTCACAATGATGAGTACAATCTCTCATTTTGATTTGTCGCATGTTTTCAATTTCACCCTGTATATAGAATGTCGACAAGACCACAATATTATATCTCTGTCTGCACAAAAAACGATGGAAGTTCCAATTCAGGTAAAATTATGCCTACAAGTCCTACAACCTATATTTATTTTACAAATATATCTTATACGTGCATATTGCAACATCTAGTGGACCGCACCATTCCAGATCAGACTTGCTATTGGAAAGTCTTGAAGAAAATAACGATATTTCAACCACATTACAAAAAATCCAATTCAGGTAAAAAAACGTCTTACCTCGATTTTTTTTTTCTTGTACCTGCAAAGTTTATTGACTTCAAATAATCAATACTTAAATTTTTGCTATGAAACCAATTGAACGCTTTACACACGGGCATTGGCCTTCTGGTTTATCCAACTCTCTAGCCCGCCTATTGATTCCTTGACAAAAATCTTCAAATGTCATCTTCAATGTTGTTAGGGTTAATTTAAATTTATATATTATCTTTTTTAGGTCAAAACATCGCCTGAATCTCAACAAGTCCCCAGCTGTTTCATCGAAGGGCGACGTATAATTAATATTGCTTACTTTTATTCAGAACAAGAAAATCGCCAAGCACGGAGTTATAGACTGTGGATTAGAATCCGTTGGTAGTGTTGGAGAACGGCAAGTGGGTCAGATTACAGAATCGACCAGCAGTATTGTCTTCATAGAAAATGGCCGAAACGACGCGTTTCGAATAATAATACAATAAGATTTCGAAGCGCGTCGTTTCGGTGTTACTTTTACGTACGATTAATAGTAATAAAATTTTTTTACAAAAAAAAACCAGCTTCCAAAAAAAAAACACTAGAATGTGAAAAATAACTTTAATTCGGAAGTCGGTGTCTTTGGATTTGAATTTTCGTTTTTTGCCACCGACTTCGAAATAAGGTTATTTTTCACTTTGCAGTGTTTTTTTACTGAAGTCGGTTCTTGTTTTTTTTTGTATTTTATTTTTCAATTTTTAGTTGTGGCGGCTACCCCATACAAATTAGAATACCACTACCTGCTGTGTATCATCCAATTGGCTACGGAACCCTAAAATTGCTATTTAGGTACAGACGCCAGCACATCAAGCTACTACAATCTGTCGGATTTCTTTAATAGATTTTAAACTTTAGTGCTAAAGTATAAGGTTTAAAGTTGATTGGAAAAATCTGACAGTTTCGGGTACCTTGATGTGCTGGCGTCTGTACAGTGCTAGTTAGGTAGGTTTATTACTGATTTATAATAAAAATTGGTGAAACATTTTTTTTATAAGATCTCATTTTTATGTAATTCCTCCTACCTACAGTCTACGCAAATGAAATGTTATTCTATTCTTACGAAAATACTCGAAATCATTTTTAAACTTAGTTCCAACTAAGTTTGTTCACACACACTCACTCACTTATGTTTTAAACTAAAACAAAATTTCCGCAGCAGCTATCTTGGATTTACATTTTGACCTCACTATCGACTTTAGCACCCTCGAAAACTATGAAAACGATACCCATGACGAAAAATTCGAATATTTTCGCAGCCGCCATCTTGAATTTTTATTTTGACTTCACCATCGGGCTTAGCACCATCGAAAACTATGAAAACGACACCCATGACGAAAAATTCGAATATTTTCGCAGCCGCCATCTTGAATTTTTATTTTGACTTCACCATCGGACTTAGCACCATCGAAAACTATGAAAACGACACCCATGACGAAAAATCCGAATATTTCCGCAGCCGCCATCTTGAATTTTTATTTTGACTTCACCATCGGGCTTAGCACCATCGAAAACTATGAAAACGACACCCATGACGAAAAATTCGAATATTTCCGCAGTCGCCATCTTGAATTTTTATTTTGACTTCACCATCGGACTTAGCACCATCGAAAACTATGAAAACGACACCCATGACGAAAAATTCGAATATTTCTGTAGCCGCCGTCTTGAATTTTTATTTTGACTTCACCATCGGGCTTAGCACCCTCGAAAACTATGAAAACGACACCCATGACGAAAAATTCGAATATTTTCGCAGCCGCCATCTTAAATTTTTATTTTTGTCTTCACCATCGGGCTTAGCACCATCGAAAACTATGAAAAAAAACACCCGTGACGAAAAATTTACTATGGTTTGTGTACACATGATTGAGCAAATAAATGTATTTTCTTCCACATAAATGCAAAAAAATTGTCCAGTACAAACTTAAAATATACGTAACATCTATCTATACAAAATATATCAGCCGCGCATCCCCCATTCCCTTCTGGAAACGTAGGCAAAAATGGCGACCGACGTGCAGCATGTCTACGCCTCTGCATATTCTTTGATCGTCGTTTTAGTGTAGGGCGCCACCGCACGCGTTTTACGTATTCGGGAGTAGGGCGTTTAGCTCCGCCCACATGCTCAAGGCCAGTGAGCCCTCTACACACCTTAAGAGCGTTAACGCCAAATCCGCGGCACCAAGTTTAGGTAATTGCAGTGCTCTTTGCACTCACACAGATGCGCGCGTGTCTGTGTGCGTAGAGTTGGTGTGCTCTCTGTCATTATAGTCAAACTAACCCATGTTGATCCGTTGAGTTATGTATAATGATACTTATTTAACCGTTAGTTGATTTTTATTTACTATTCTTATTTTTATTACAACCTTGTGAAATAAATAGGCAGTTTTGGATACTTTATAAAGTATATATATACTAATCAGGGGTGAAAAGTTAGAAATCTAGTACAAATGTAAAGTCCTACAACGATTAATATTATATTAGGTCATCCCACTTCCAGTGTCATATTTTTTTATTATTATTATTTTACAAAAACTGACTACTATATTATATAACCTTGTGACACTAATCAATAATCTCCACCACTATTAATCACTCGCTCCCAGACTGCTGGCAAATCTTGAACACCATTTAAAGTACCACTTTCATTTAATTCATCAATAATGCTCTTTAGTTTAATATCTAACTCCTTTTTGCTATTGTATCGAGTACCCGACAATTTCCTCTTCACATGGCCAAAACAATTGAAATCACAAGGATTCATATCCGGGGAATATGGCGGCTGAATAATTTCAATCCATCCTTTATCTTCAATTAAATTCTGAACTATTTTTGATTTGTGCGGTCTGGCGTTATCATGTAAAATTATAGGACTCGTTATATGATGTTCGTCTGCCCAAATAGGAATATTTTCTTCTAAAAATGACTTATATCGCTCTCCAGTCATAGTTGTATTTTCATCATAAGTTCTCCAAAAAGCAATGCCTCTGACATCCATAGGTACTATTAGTAGTATTTTTCGTTCATGTAGCTCTGCACGTGGTAAATGTTCAGCTGAAGTGCCCGGTTCCACCCAAGATCGTGACTGATGTCTTTGACGAGGAGTATAAAATTCGACCCAAGTTTCATCAAGGCATATGAATCTATTAAGTATATTTTTCTTACGGTGATATCACGATAAATGGCTACGCGCAGTTTCATAACGAAACTCCTTCTGATCCGTGTTCAGAGTGTGGGGCACCCACACTGCACTTTTATTGACCAGACATAAATCCTCCGTGAGTACTCTATGTATAGTGGAATGAAGCCGTTTCTAATGCTTGCGAGTTTTCCTGAATTTTCAGTGTTATTTCACTGAGTTTTTCTTTTTGTTGAGTCTGAAAATAACATGTAGGTATAACATAGTGACACAAACCGTAAGCATCGTGTCCGGCGGTCGATTGTCGGCTTGAGACACAACAATGTTTTATTTGTGCTAAAATATGTATATAACGACCAAGTAATTCTTACAAGATTCCCTGCGTCAGGATCTTGAGATGAAGCCGTTTCTAATGCTTGCAAGTTTTCCTGAATTTTCAGTGTTATTTCACTGAGTTTTTCTTTTTGTTGAGTCTGAAAATAACATGTTGGTCGGTTTGTGTCGGTTAGTGACACAAACCGTAAGCATCGTGTCCGGCGGCCGATTGTCGGCTTGAGACACAACAATGTTTTATTTGTGCTAAAATATGTTTACAAATGTCCAAGTCATTCTTACAAGATTTCCTGCGTCAGGATCTTGAGTTGGAACCGTTTCTAACGCCTGCAAGTTTTCCTGAATTTCCAGTGTTTTTTCAGTGACTTTTTCTTTTTGTTGAGTCTGAAAATAATATGCAGAGTATAATATGAAGTGACACAAACCATAAGAAGCACCACGACAGGCGATCGATTGTCGGCTTGAGATAAATAAATAACGAAGAAATGTCTTATTTAGTTTTGGTTTAATAGGTGCTAATTCAAAATAAAGGAAACACGTGTCTGTTTAGATATAAAATCTCAAAAATTGCCATAAAATATAAAGAAGTAAAAAAAAAAAACTTAGAACAGCATTTTGAAATATTTGAACTTCTCTTTTCTGCCTATAACAACGAATCGGATATTAATTTTATCTTATTACTACTGTGTTTCATAAAAATACCCAGACAAAAAGTAATTTAAAAAAAATTATATTGACTTCAGAAAGTAGTAAGTATAATATTGTTTCTTATGGTTTACTAATTACACCTAATATAGATATTTTTTTTTATAAGTAGAGAACCCACCTCGTTTCAGTGGTATATTCTCAACTATCCAAAACTGACAACCCCAGATTGGTCAATTCAGTTTATGAGATTATAAGACAGAATAAACGCAAATTATTACGAATTCTATCCCCGTATGAATTGGCTATAACCTGTTACATAGTTAAAAAGTGGCTCCTCGGTAACTTACCTTTTAGCTTCATTAGCCTTGGCTAAATTTTCATATTTTTTTCTTTTTATTCCCGTATAGCGCCTTTTGTTAGCCATATCTAAAAAAAAGTAAAATCGAAACATACATAAAGAAGTCTAATTTAATCTTCTTAAGTTAATTGAATACCGTTACATTAAAATATGTACTCACCAAAGTTCTGTAATATAATAAAAATATATTATAATAAAAAGTATCAATATGTCCCAGTCGCGCTAAAAACTCGCAAAAGTACGATAATATTTTACGCGACACGCAGCGATGGGAGCGACACACGTCCTGTCTCTGAAAGGCCTCAGCCGGCAATGAGCGGTGGCGTGAATCCGCGCCGATTATATAGCAATACTAAATAATGCATAGTAAAATAAACATATAAGTTATTAAAAAAATATTTGAACCATGTTTTAGAACATAAATGTCTTAATTTACTAGGTCTAAAAGAAAATATAAATATTTCTGATTTCATCCTAAACTAACACGTTTAATATCTCGAAAAGTGGCTACAATTGACACTTTTGAATATACTTTTCTTGAATGAAAACTTACAGTAATCGTGTTTTTTTTTCAGCCATGCACTAAAAAATGTTCTTATTTTTTATAAAGTAATGTTGTAATAAGTTTGTCATATATGGTTTTACTAATATCTAGCATCTGCTTAGACCGTCGATCGCTAGTTTTAAAAAAGGCTTGCATAAAAACGGTTCTGATGAGAAAACTAAACAAAAAATTGAAAATGTTTTTCAGCCATGCACTAGATTATAAAATTCCCAATAATATGACGTCAATATCTCATCTATAAATTAAACACATTATGGTTTTATTGTCCGTCGGAAATCATCAATTTTGACTCCAGCATGGCTCTAACGCATGAACCCTCTTAACTACGGATATTATTATTGCCGCGCTCCCTTCGGTGTTCGAGCGCGGCACATTTCTACCGGCTTTACCAAAATGTTAGATCTTAAGTTTATTG
Source organism: Eremobia ochroleuca (assembly GCA_949629135.1). NCBI lineage: Eukaryota > Metazoa > Arthropoda > Insecta > Lepidoptera > Noctuidae > Eremobia > Eremobia ochroleuca. The sequence goes on along the minus strand of OX451396.1, from coordinate 6,229,656 downwards.
ATGTACCCTATGTATTTTAAAATTGTTTAACTAGTACGGTATATAAGCAGCGTTTCCAAATAAATGACACACTTCATTATTCGCCTTCTTATTTATAACACGCAATTACTAAAACCCTTTACCGCATATGTCAAACCATATATGGTTTCATATATGGTTTGACATGTTTACAGTTTATTTTACTCTAAAAAAATAAAAAACTAGCGTATAAATCCTAATGGGGTTTGTTTTTCATATCATTAGCAATAATAAAACACAACTATTTTGTCTATCATCACATACCACTTGGAAAAAAAAAAAAAAAAACACTAAAATTAATTCTGAAGCTTTAATAAAGACATTAACATATATTTTTTTTTGTCACTTATTTAATATATCATGCAGTAAAGAGTTAAATTCGATCATTTTATTAATTCCTGTTTCAATTTGGGGTTCCGATTTCGTGATATAGTTACGTAACACTTATAAAAAATATGAATATCCGTAGATAGGTGAATTGCTATCAATAAATATGGTAATATTACTTACATAATTCTGCAAATGTAACGTTATCTCGGCATAATGAGGCAGACATGAAAAAAGCAAAACCGATGAGGCGTGGACCCTCATAAGCAAATAGATTGTATGTTCAGATTTTTACTGATTCTCATATTACAGTTGCAGCAGACTATCTATTTGAATATTGGTAGCTAATCCAGACCAACTTTTTGTTTTGTTGATCTTAGATCTGATAAAAAAAGACTGTGTGTGACTGTGTAGCAGTAGGTTATATGCTCGTTAATACTGAAAACAATCCAGAGAAAGAAAAGATATATACAGAAGAAGTGATAATGGCTTCCGTTAATAGAATCTTTTATTCCCATATAGACAATAATGACAATATTAAGCTAACAGCAGTGCCTATTAGCTATCGATGGTTTTGGATTCGATGGACGTCTACAACATGAAAGTCACGACATGACCTAAAATAATACTTATTTAGCAGTAGTTCATATATGTAGAAACTAACGAAGGAATTAATAAAACATCTGAATGCATAGAACTTTTGGGGAATGTATTTGAGGTTAATGCCATGCTTTCTTAAACAGTTGCGTGCAGCGTCACAAATTGTTTAAACTATGTTGAACCCAAATTTAAATTACTGAGTGTGAAAATTCCATGGAAATGGTAGCCAGAAAGTATATTTTGAAAAGTGTATTATATTGAGACATTGGACGATATGCAGGTTGTAATATTATGAACTTGCCCATTAAGTAGGTGCTACTTGAAAATAGGGACATTGAAAAAACGATAACTGGTTACCAGATTCGTGAAAGTCCAAGATAATAAAACTTAGAAGACTCATAAAAAGCAGACGTCAGCGTACCAACAGGCAACTATGAAGAAAAACTTGAACAAATAAACTTTAACAAAGACACCATATACAGACCGTTTGGAAGAAGTTGGTTCAACTACATAGATCCAGTTAACAATAAATTGTGAGATAGGTTACCTACTATAAACTTGGTTAACGTATATATCTAGCTACCTTGTCTTCTGCTCGCGACTTCGTCCGCGTGAAATTATCGCCAACCGCGCTATTTCCTCGTTTGCTCTTAGCGTTATTTATATCGTTTTTTTTTTTACTTTCTGCTCTTGAGGGTCTAGCTAGTCCTATAGCTGTTCTCAAGTACTGGGCTATCAAATGCAAACAATATTTTTCGAATCCGATCGGTAGTTCCAGAGATTAGCGCGCCCAAACCAACAAACTTCTGCTTTATTATTAGTATACATATAGCAACATCTTCAAAGAAAGCAAAGGCATAGCTAGATATAAAAATAAACATATAAAAACGAGTGCGTTGACTCAAAATTACTCTGAAAGCTATCAGAAGACAATCGTAAAAAGAATCATTAGCGTTGCATTTATGATTGGCGGAGATCTCATGTAAGTTATACCGCAACGGCCAACGTAAGAAAAATACGATCGCTTTATATATAAGGTCAACTTTTATCAAGTACAAAAATTTAAACAGAACGTCTATCTATACGATAGAAATACGGTCCTAGCATTTTTTTTCAAATAATCAGGCTAGTTTTTTTTTTCAGTTTTTCTAACACATAAATTATAATATTTTTAAAAGCATACTGTATACCGACTCAATTGTTCTGGGTCTGCACCCCCAAAAAACCCACGGTCATTAAACCCGGTATTACGTCATCGCTCGGACTGCACTGACTTGTGGTCGAATCTCCATCCCTAGCTATGCTACTCGAAGCTATGATACCTAATTAGTGTAGACTATAAGAAACGATATTAACCTTTGCGCTAATCTATCGTATTTTAATTTTCCATCACACTTTTTCAGGCTTTGGACTGACAAGTTAATACTTACAATTTGTTATTTTGTTTTAGTAAGTATTGAATTAATGTAAAACTGTTAACAACTTACCTTACGTTTTGCATTAACTTGGCGTGTTAAAAATAATCAAAATTCATTAACAGATTTACACTTATTTACACAATTTACTAGTTATTTACACATATCACATCAATTGCTGGACGTGACGCCCTTGTTGTCGCACACACTGTCTAGCGCGATTGAGACAATGTCTCCGCACTTCAGTAAGCACTTGATGTTCACTGGACAGCACGACAAATGCACTCACAATTCGCGCACGTAATTCTTCCACTGTACGGATTGTATGACCGTCGTTCCCATACACTAGGTCTTTGGCCCTACCCCACACGTGGAAGTCCATTGGCGTCAAGTCAGGTGAACGTGGCGGCCAGCGGATAACGCTACCACGCCCAATCCATCGCCCTTGGAACGCCTCGTCCAAGTAGGTGAGAAGCATGTACCTGCGGCACCACATAAGCACATCCAGCAGCAGCTCTGACCCGAGTGAAATGGAAGGTATGGTACCCTTCACTGAGCAGGAGCTGCCACTCCTCTTCAAGCTGCACTGGGTGTCGTGGCCTCCCCGAGTCAATAAGACGAGGCTGGAAGTTCTCACTCTCTCTGAAGCGCTGCACGGCTCGAAGAATGGTACGAATATTTACCACTCGTCCAAATCTCTGGGCGTACAGTTCTTGTGTCCGCAACATTATTTCACCTGCGTCGTGAGAGCACATAGCCATATTCATGTATTCTCGGGATGAATACCGATACGGCATTTCGAAAATTTTCGCACAGACAACACGCACAATTCAGTAACTTGATTTTAGCGAACTGAAAGAATCTCCCGTGCTCAATATTGGCCGCGCCAGGCGGTGGCAGCGGGGCGAAGACGGGGACATGCCGCCGCCGCACGTGTGCCATTGTTATCAACACACAAGAAACCATTGTTATCTGCTTAGAGTACGTTAGCCATTAATACACAGGATGTTGAATTTGACTTTTTAAACAAAATGGTTTTTGGTGTTTTTCTTGGAAACTAGCGTATAGAAATGTATTATTTTTTCAAGAAATGTCTATCTTAAGTTATTGAATCTATCCTTAAAATATTTGTACTTAATAAAAGTTGACCTTATATACGTATACGATAATTTCAATCTTCATTATTCATTCAGATAGTAACATATGAATATAAAACTCTGTTTGACGTTAGAAATCTCTTCAATCGGTTTATAGACAACGAAGATCTTTGATTCAGCGATAATATTATGTTTTATAACGGACTTATTGCTTTGTTTAACGATGTGTCTATGAAATAGTCGTCGGCTTGTAAATATAGACACTTCAGCTTTGTTACAACACAAAGGTCAGGTGTAAAACTGTTATCTTATTTCTTATTGAGGAAGAGTGCTAATACAGCACTTAATAGTATTAAAATGTCATTACTGATTTAGTGACAAAGCGACCGATAACGGTCTACGTCATGGAAGGTACCGTCAGCAATACCCATGAAGTTGTTAATATGTGGTCGAAGTTAGATGCCAAAGCAAATACCTATAGCGTCACTCTGGTTTTCAACTTGGTAACAAGAACCATCGAGGTTGGGGTTTTCCGTTTGTTAGAACCATCCTACTAATTTGTATAAATAAACCATTTTCTAGCATTGTTATTCGTCAGAGCATTGTCATATTATTTCTGACTTTGTGTCTATTACACTACAACATTTCTAGAGCTTAAATATTTGTTCCACTTCAAAAACAAGTTGTCATGCAAGGCAGTACCTTAGTGAATTTGTGCCGAGGCCCTTAAGTAGGCGACTCCATTGATTTACGGCCATTCAAATGCTAATGTTTATATTTAAAAGTGATACACACAGGCGATGAGCTAAGAATTCGGATACACTTACATTATAACGGTTGTTTGACCGTATCCAATTGCTAATTATTCATTCCAGTGACGTTTTTGTCCCTTTTTGGAAACAGTAAGTAGACTGAATCATTACTTGCAACTGGTAATACTTTTTGGACTGACCATTCATTACAAAAGATGATACAATGGATGATGCCAATCAGAGATACTAGTCGAATCAAGGTTTGATAGTGTTATCGCAATCACACAATCATACAAGTAGCTTAGCTGTACAGCTTTTTCATACAGTCAATAAAAAAAAAACAATGGTGTATGTACAGACGCCAGCACATCAAGCTACTACAATCTGTCAGATTTCTTTGATAGATTTTCAACTTTAGCGCTAAAGCATAAGGTTCAAAGTTGATTGGGAAAATCTGACAGTTTCGGGTAACTTGATGTGCTGGCGTCTGTACAACATATAACTTATAGACGATATCAAGACAGGCGCAGTTGTATTCTATAAAAACAATAATTTTATATTTACCGCTATGATATTAATACTGTAAAATAGAACCTCCATTGTTTATTCGTTGAAATACAGACAGGCCAATAAAACATGCAATGTGTGTGCTTTGTCATTGAAAAAAGCATCTAAGCAAGTATTTGATCGATCATTACAAAATGTTGCCTTTAAACTTTTGGTCTTGTGGTTTTTATGAATTTGGTAACATGATTTACTCAGCATGTGTTGCGTGTTTAAAGTCAATTTGCAAAGAAACACTTATGTAGGTTATCAAAGAACTTTGCTGAATCGTTATATCAAATATTGTTTTGCACAACATAACATTATGCCTGTATTTCCTCAAAGGGTTTGGCAGAGGTGTACTTATTATACAGGATGTTCCAGAAATCGATATCAAGCTGGAATCGAGTAATAAATAGGCCAAGTCATAACAGTTATAATATAAATTAAAAAAAAAATACTTACTTGCCAAACTCGCATAGTATTTTTTTTTTCACGTCAGTCGAAGTTGGTCGAAGTATTTATTCATTTTGAATATTTGTTTGGGCCTAAAGTGACATTTTCTTCCAAGCTGGAGCAGTTGGCTTGTTGCGTTTTAGGCAAGCGTTTACAGAAACATTATACAGGATCCCAAAACAAAAAACAAAAAAAAAAGTTAAGATTTCTAGCAACCGGAGTTATATCACATGGTGCAGATATTCTCGTTTTTTTTAAACACACAACTTAGATTTATTTTTTTCTGATAACTATTATAACTTGGCCTATTACCCGATTCCAGCTTGACGTCAACTTCTGGGACAGCCTGTATATAGTACGCCCACATTTCAATATTCGATATTTTAAAAGCTTAGCGGAAAATCAACGATATATGCTCAGCATTTTCAATAAATTGACGGTCACAAAGCAAATAAAAAAAATCACGACCCAGAACCAAACAACATTGGAATATAGTTGGATTGGAGCTCATATAAAGTTTGGGTTCACTAATTCTGGGGTCAATGACAGGCCCACCGATAACTAGCAGTCGTGAGAACTTACGAACTGGACCGTACTGGAACCGAAAGAGAGAGAATGGCCTTACATATTTTTATATTATCTTTATTCTTTTAAACTTTTAAGTCCTGTAAAAAGTTTCTTGTTTCGTAAAAATCGTAATAAGTGATAAAGTTAGTGAAAGCGCAGGTATTAAATAAAACACACATAAAACTGAAGTGAAAGATATTTTCGCCACCTGTCTATCGTCATATTAACACTTGAATTTGACTTTTGTAAGCTAAAGCACGCATTACCTAATAGTTTCCATGGCTAAGTTCATTCACATCACTTTGTACCGAAAAGATGGCGGCACGTGCGTGCTGTTTACCGGTACCATCGTTCAACGCATTTGGGTTAAGCAGAAGACAGTGTTTGGTAAATATCGAAGTTGTTCGCAAACAGACAAGAAATTCATAATGTCTAAGTAGAATTTTCGTTCACAAAGTTACGCAGAATTTCTTAGGTTCGACCAAATATACCTCTACCTATTTGGCTAACAACAACTCCAGTTGAATCAGCTAAGCTACCATTTTATCATGTCCAATGCAAATTGCCCATAAATGACAACATTGCCATTGACTCAGCAATCAATTTCTTGATCACCTGCGTAGGTTTCTGACCTAAAATTTAAACTGCCAACCTACACAGAATGCCCTTAGGATTCTATTCCGTAACTGAACAGTAATAGTACTTACTTAATCTGACATAAGGCCTTAAGTCAATGCCAAAAACAAGCGTGTGAACTAAAGCCGGGTTTAATTAAATAAGATCCGTTTCACGCCCACAATGATTGGCGAAATAACAATGTTCTATCAAATAAATTACTGCCTTTTGGGTGTGAATCGAAATTGAAATAATCTCTAGCAATTATATTGCGTACCGTTCAATTATCTCGTCAGCAGTCAGCGAGCTCTGTCATTATTTTGTAAGAATTATCGAATAACTGAGGGAAACGGAGACCGGTTGGCGATATGATAATGAAATTATCGTCGTCGGCTTGATTATCTCCAAAGACAATGAATAACTAATGAGGCGATTACAATCTAGATTAAAAAGCCAGTTTTTATCTTCATTTCAGAACTCCGATACGGAAGAAGGAACTTCGCAAAAGCTAGTTCCAATTACGCTAGCGAAACAGAAATAAAAACTAACACTCTAACTTTTCTGTGATCATGTCATGTTTTCCTAAGATAGAAAGTAGTTTCCCACCTGATTGCATTTCTAATTAATAATGTTAAGTTTGCTTAATTAATAATGAATTTTAAATGGTTGTAAATAGTTCGTGTTGACGGAAAATCAAAGTTAATTTGACTTATATGGTGAACGGGATCCTGACGAGGAATGGCGGCATTATATCAGACTGTTACGTGATTCAACCATTTATATCTAAAGGTATGTCAGCCAATTAGTACAGGATTAGAAATACAAGTCTATATTAAGAAAATTCTCTGATACCCTTAAATAATTTTACTTTGCTCTTTGCAGTTTCAGACTATAGATAATTATTTTGTATTTTATCTATCTCGTTGTACGATTACATCGCACATTATTTAGCACGATTACATTTGCATTTTTACATAATTTAAATCCACATTATTGTTGAGTACATTTTCGACCGTTTTATTGTAAGTACCTTTGTTACAATTAATAAATAACTTATAAAGAAGTCAGCGGAATAGTTTTCTTCCATCTCAACTTATCACATGTACTAGCAAGCAAGTGCTCGTTCCATCGTATTTTTTATCAGCCAGTTATACAAGATTACTATCACAGCTAATAATATGTCTGTATTCAAAACAGCCTCGGCTAGGTAACTAAGTAGATACATAATTGTAGGAAAATGCTTGCTGTGAGAAAATGTACACGTTTATGATAAATTCTTGTGCAATAAAAACAGCACTGGGTATCACGAAATCTCTCGATACATAACAGTGTAAGCAAATCTTTACATGTGTTCGAACAAACATGAAAAATTCAAGTCTAGTCTCTTTTACACGGAATTATAAAATTCTAATAATTCGCTACATACGTTATTTACAGAATCACGTTTTTGCGTTCATTGTAAGTATATTACGTACAGTACGAAGAATCAAATTGTTATTATGCTTAGGTTTGGTAAATCGGTCCTCGAAAATTTTATGATCACGTATAATCTTGCAGAAATAAGTACCTACAGATGTACCTGTTTCAAGGAGGCAAGAAGATAATGTCCTTGCTTGAAAAGTCGCATTCCTGTATGTTTGACGTCAAACCAAGTAACCTTAAGAAGTGCTCTTAAGGATTGATTCGATATCCTTGTATTTAAATATGATACATATTATACAAATAAATACTCATTTTAAGTAATAGTTCCAATTCACAAATCTATTTATCATAAGGCATAATAGTTTCGATTCACAAATCTATCTATCATAAGGCATAATAGTTTCGATTCACAAATCTATCTATCATAAGGCATAATAGTTTCGATTCACAAATCTATCTATCGTAAGGCATAATAGTTTCAATTCACAAATCTATCTATCATAAGGCATAATAGTTTCGATTCACAAATCTATCTATCGTAAGGCATAATAGTTTCAATTCACAAATCTATCTATCGTAAGGCATAATAGTTTCAATTCACAAATCTATCTATCGTAAGGCATAATAGTTTCGATTCACAAATCTATCTATCATAAGGCATAATAGTTTCAATTCACAAATCTATCTATCGTAAGGCATAATCAGCCTATAACGTTCCCACTGCTGGGTTTCAGGCTGTCTCTGTGAGAGGGAGTGGCCATAATCCACCAGACCCAGTGCGGGTTGGTGGATGTCACATGTCTTCGAATTTTGGTTGTAGGTTGGTCATGCCGGTTTCCTCACGATGGTATTCGTCACCGTTTTACGAACACTGAGAGGGGCTTGTGGCTAAGTAATAACAGCCGCACGGGTCGATCGATCAGGTTAAGCTACGCTTGCCTCGGTTGGTCCGTGGATGGGTGACCATCTTCACATACCAAGACCCCTCCGTGCCTCGGAAAGCACGCTAAGCCGTTGGTCCCGGCTGTCATTCGTCGATCTTTGACAGTCGTTACGGGTCGTCAGTAGCCCGAAAGTCTGACAACCAGTCTTACCAAGGCGTATCGTATTACCCAGTACCTGGGTTGTGGAGGTCAGATAGGCAGTCGCTCCATGTAAAATACTGGTATTCAGCTGCATCCGAATAGACTAGAAGCCGACCCCAACGTAGTTGGGATAAGGCTAGGCAGATGATGATGTTTTACGAGCAGTGATGATGAAATAAGTTACACAAATCTATGGTTCCCTCCGGAACATTAGCCATTCTTTAAAAAAAAAACTGGCCAAGTGCGTGTCGGACCACACACAATGAATGGTTACGTAGGTGGACTGAATTTATCCCAAGAACAAGCTTAACATTGTAAGCACTTTAAAGCTTAATATTTTACAAAAGGATCCCTGAATCGAAAAATTGTTGAGACAAACCCGCAATGGGGTAAACGAGAAAAAAAACATCCCCACTTTACGTGTAGAGGAGGTACCCTCAAAGTGTTTTTTTTTTCATGATTTTATTCTACCACTTTGTCGGCGTTATTAATATGTATATCCATGCCAAATTATAGCTTTCTAGTACTAAGAGTCTTTGAGCTAAGCTGCGGACGGACGGACGGACGGACAGACAGACGGATATGGCGAAACTATAAGAGTTCCTTGTTGACTACGGAACCCTAAAAATCGAATTTTTATAGTGATTCTTCAAGTACAAGTTTATGTACTTATACTATCTAGCTATACTCGCAGTTTTCTTTTACTTCCCTATTAAAAGTCAATGACCCCCGTTAAATTCCAATCTAAGTAAAACGGACAGTCTCAACCTCTCTGATTATATTAATCATACCATTAAAATGAAATTAACTTGTTTTCATACGATTTTCTCATGGAAAACGACGGCCGTTTATCCACGTTCAACAGTTTTTAGTTTCACTTCGTGTAGTGATGATTAATTAGGTTTTCTTTGTATTATCTGCAAGAAAGCGTTCCGCAACGTTTGTAAGAACAACTAGGCTATGCGTGGCGATAGCTCATAGCTCTGTATCTATATGCTAAGCATGTTAGATTCAACTGATTTCAAGAAATTTATGGAAAAAATGGAGTCAATCCACCATCTTGAACATTCTAACTTTTCTTACTGACAGAAGTTGCATTTCATTTGTTTTACACAGATTTGTTACCCACAGGTATATATGGATGATTTTTTTTAGGTTACGTTATGACGTTATCCACATCTGATATTATGTACAGTAGGGAGAATTCTATTCTATTCTATTTTTGAATATGGCAAGCAAAGCCGATGTCGACTATTCTGCCAATGTCTAGTGAATTGGAAAAGCAAGTGTGCATTGGTAAACTCACACCCTACGTCAGTTTGCCGTGTTAACTGCCAAATAATGACAGTGATTTATGCTGTACAGACAATTTATGTTGGTAGTTGATTTACTTTAATTTCCCGTAAAGTACAATATTAATTTGTACCATACTATTAAACCCATACACATTTCTTTACAGACAAGAAATGCCTGGCTGTCTACCCCAGACATTAAGGGAAAGTAACGAAGGCACAGAAATAATGTTAACAAATCAATGCCTGTGTCCGTTAGGGTGCGTTTCCACAGAAGCGGAGCTGGGCGAAGCGGAACAGAGACGTGCAGGAATCGACTAATCACAATGGTTGAAATCCTCATCGCGTCAGTCGTCTCGTCTGTGATTGGACGATTCCTACACGTCTCCGCTCCGCTCCGCCCAGCTCCGCTTCTGTGGAAACACACCCTAACACACGCAGCTGTCTTGATTGAATTCGCTAACATTGTAACTGAATAGCGGAAATTGCAACCCGACCTTAACTTTCTACCCCTGCTTTATGGAGGCTTCCATGTACACTAACGATACTTGTTGATTTTAATTAAATACTATAAAACGAATCAAACCATCTGACAAGTCATGGGAGAGGCAAAACTGACCATCATCATCTGCCTAGCCTTTTCGCAACTATGTTGGGGTTGGCTTCCAGTCTAACTGGAAGCAGCTGAATACCAGTATTTTACATGAAGCGACTGCCTATCTGACCTCCACAATCCAGTTACTGGGTAATACAATACCCCTTGGGAAGACTGGTTGTCAGACTTTCGGGCTACTGACGACCCGTAACGACTGTCAAAGATCCACGAATGACAGCCGGGACTAACGGCTTAACGTGCTTTCGGAGGGGTATTGGTATGTGAAGATCACCCATCCACGGACCAACCGCAGCAAGCGTAGCTTAACCTGATCGATCGACCCGTGCGGCTGTTATTACTTAGCCACAAGCCGAGAGGCAAGACTGAACGAACATTATCGCGAAGACTTCAATCAACTCCACGAAGTCTGAGTAGCAACTAACAACGCATCGATATCATTTATTTGAGTTGACCTTTGACTGATCCAACTTCTTTAAGATAAACCAAAATTCATTAGGTACCTAGTTCAAGGTTGTAGCACAAAATAGGTGAATACCTAACTGTGTTGACTTTTCACTTTATACGATTGACGGTACCTACTTTTTTGGGTAACTCGTACTTTTTTTTTTTCTTACTTTCTTCAGAGAAATCTTGATAGGTTTAACCCGTGAGAAGGCGCGCTATGAGCAATTTGCTCACACAAAAATCTAATTCAAAAATTTTTTGTCTTTCCCATGCCACACCAATTCAAGCACTTAAGTACCTTCCTAAATATTCACCCCCTCTCCCCTGACGCAATTCTCGATCCGCTCAGTGGCGTTGCGACCGCGCAGCAAGGCGTTTGTGGAGGCCATGTACCAACGTGCGGCAATTTGCTCATCACGCGCCCAGCAATTACTTTGCACCGAACATGTAAAATACACGTTTTCAGTGTGTTTCGAGAGGCACATTAGTGTAGATTTAATGGATGAATAACACTTTTTAGTTTTTGTTATGGAACAGTTTTTATTGTGATTTTTATGAAACGTGCCAAAAAAATTAATTAATACTAGGTTGTTTTGTTATTTGCGTTAGAAGTTGCTATTATGTTCAATAGTTTTGATTAAAATACTTGTTTTCTTACTTACTAAACCTTGTGTTATTTATTTAAATACATTATAAGCCAATAAATATAGAAACACTAAAAATATAAACATTTTATGATAGTGTGAGCAATTTGCTCGCACGCGCCTACTCGTGTAAGAAAATTAGGCGCGCCTTCTCACGGGTTAATTAAAGCAAGCTCACTAACACAGTTCTACTTAGTTCTCAGACGATTATACCAACCAAAGCAGTGGTGTGGGTCATGTGGGTGTGGTATTCGAGATCTTTAACCCTTAATTGCATGATTTTTACTTTTTAAGCAAATTAAATTTATTTGGACATAACATTAGCTCTATAGTAAGGAAAAAATATTTAAAAGAATATATTCATAAAAATACTTTTTTTTTGTTCTAAATGGGTTGGTGGTAATTTACATCTTTATGTAGGTAATCAGAACGAATCTACTGTGAACAAAATGAATTGAATATCTCTAACAATTGAGGAATCCCCGTGCTCTGTGGAAATAAAAATACGGCAGTGGATTGTTTGATGGAAATTTCCATCAAGATGTAGCTAAGGGTTAACTTATGATAAGTATGATATTTTCATTGAAATCTCGTTCACATGTGTAAAGTGTTTCTGCATCGTAACATGTTTATTTTAGCAGGCCACTCATTAGGTAATGAATGCAAAGTTTAAGTTGCTTGAGACATTACAAAATTTAATAGACAAGTATAGCGGGAACTTACCTAATTTTGCTCATATTTAATGGTTCTTATTGCAATGCCATTTAAAAATTAATTATCTAGATTTATAATAGGTGAAGTTAGACTTTGACACACATTTACAAATCTCTTAATACATCAAAAATCAACTCAACTCTCTCGTCTTGTGAAAAAGAAAAGTTAATAAGCATTTTCCTTCAATAAAATGCAGAAATCTGATCCCTGACTGGTCAGAGTTTCAATTAGTTCCAAGCAAGACTAGTCTTGTAGCCATGTCTGCCATAAATATGATAGGTTAAAAGTTAACCAGCTTGCGCTATGGTGTGACAGGTGGTCCATGTTGCCAACCCACAACGTTTCTACAAACATAACAGTTAGTCAGTATACTCTTCCCACAGTCAAGTTTTGAGAACCTGCTGGGTAATTGCGTAACACACTATCAGTAGCAATCGGTACCATTTTGACAGTTGAACAACATTCATTGCATTATTTACGTTGTTGAGCAGACACATTTTTCCAACATATGGAGCAATGCATTAGCAATATGCTTCAAAATTATTCAAATTGAGAGTAATAGTGTGTTACGTAATTAGGGTGCTGGTACTTATAGGTAAGTAGGTACAGTAAGCTTCAAAGAAACCGGACCCCCCTTTGATGATGATATCATACGTTTAAGTTTTTCGTAAAGTAATGTAAATGGCGTGTTGGTCTAGTGGTTTGGACTGCGGCTTAGCAATTCGATGGTCACGAGTTCAAATCCGCGGATGAGATTTATTTTTTTCTATTTTTTAGTTTCTTTAATAGTTGATTAGGTGATTTTCGTAACTTTATTTCAGAAAACATCCATATTTAAGAAAACAAATGTTAAGTATGGGGTTTGTAAGAACAGCCAGGCATGTTGCATAAACAATATTCATTTATTTCATTAATTACATTTCTAGGAATCCACATATACAGTTATTACGAGTATACAGTTTTCTATCTGTGTTAAATTAGGGTTATTTACTTAAAATATTAACTAAATACAAAATATATACCCTGGGTGAGGTGTAGAACGTTTAACATTAGATAACGGTTCGTTTATAGATATTTCTAGTAACATAACTACAATATTTATTTATTCAAACTTGTAAAAACATTATTTTTTTATACTCTGTATGATCTTATGGGGAAAAAAGCCTGGTTAAAAAATGAAATGTTGTCATTTGTGCCTGTGAATTACAGAGGAAGAACCAACATGCTAAACTATAACAGTATAGCAATATACATCTTTCTCTTTTATCACAATTTCTGATAACCCTTTTAACACAGCATTAGAAAAGTATGTGAGGTCAGATGGTGCATCGTTAACACATTACGAGACTACTTGTAAACAAGAGTAACTGGATTCATAATAATAAAGTTGTTTATTTTTGATTAACTACGAGATAATGATCCCACAAATATTGGGAATTATTAACACTTGCTCAAACGTTCCAATGCAATTTTATGAGATAAGTTACACAATCAATCTGCCGAGTAAATTGTCTATTAATAACGCAGACGACGGCAGTCACTGTCTATCACTTCTTGAAGACTTTTCATGCCCGAAACCATATTGAAGCTTGCAGCACTATTTCGAATTAGTTCCCAGGTTTTGTGTGTCCCAAGGTGTCGCTCCGATTCATTAGTGTAAGCAGTTGGGTGAGATCGCATTTCACATCACCCGTCGCTTGATACCTTTGTATCCATCTACGAACTATTTTTCTCTGTAATGAAAACAATAATATTAAAAATACATAAAAAATCCACCTTGTAAGTAATAATGCAACATGGTTGTAACAATAAATATATGTGTATAACGTAAATCTTACCGTTAAGCCCACATTTCTCGTGCTATTTTCTTTATGCTTTGTTCCTGTTCCCAGAGAACAACAATTATTTAAGCCTTCAAAAAGTTGTTAATCGCACCATACTATCGGTTAATAGAATCAAATGTTCAAAAACTTCGTAAATTGGATAATTTTATGACGAAGAAATTACACACAAGCTGATCGGCACGAAAACGAAACGATTTGAAAAAGAATTATACCCTCAGTTTAGTAAATAGGGCGAAGAAGTATTCTAAATTCAACCTTAACTCACAGTTCATACAGCAGTTAAGTTTCTGAAGTAAAATGACGGTAGTGCAACAATCGGAATCAAGCACAATCTATTCAATCAAACAAGAAATCTATGCTAATTTCAACCTTATCTTTTAGTTAATTGAAGAGTTACGTATTGCATTTTGTAAAACAAGGTTGTGGACGGTAGGTGTATCTCACGTGGTGGAAGTTGAAATTTAAACCTTAATGTCTAGAAGATTAGACCGTTATCAAACTTGTTCGATAAAAGGAGTAATGCTATTCGAATTTTCGTTGAGATTACTAACTGAGCCAATAGCCTATTGGTATAAGGCACGGTCTTAATGATCGTCTGGCGCCTGGTGATGCGGGTTCGTATCCTATACGGCACGTAGTGTCTTTTTGTAAGTTATTCTTGGTATACGGTTCGGCCAGAAGCCGAAAAAAATACCACAATACCTAATTATTAAAACATACAAATAATATTTGAGATATTTGAGTCGGATCGGTGGATGCTCGGGCAGAGATGGGTGCGGCGCGGGCGGCGGGGAGGGAGCTGCTCGGGGCCAGTCACGTGACGCACCCGCCGTCGCTTGAGCGAGTATTCTTTAAGTCTTGGCGGGGTTCGTTTTCTCTGACGCGTACTGTACTAGGTAGTAGGTACCTACTAGGTAATATCTGCATACTAATTTCCATATTAGCTCTTAGTACACCTAGTTACATATAGATGTTTAAATTAAATGGTAACCTAAGTCAAGTGTGAGTTTTTTTGGCCTTAAATTATCAGATCAGCATACAGTGTTTGCTTTGGATTCTGTAGTTTGATATAATAGAGTATAAAAAGAGGTGCGTCTTTTGATACGTCAAGAGAACTGCTAAGCTGTTCTAACTGTCAAAGGACAAGGAGAAATTAGTGATTAGAGTTTATGTCCATTACTACCAAACGCAGTGGCATTTTTATATAGCAAAAGCAAAGAGGCGGCGGTCGATGAAATGGCGTCTAACCAATATGTTGCCAATATAAAAATGCCGCTGCGTTTGGTAGAAATTATCATCTACCGGAATATACCCACAATCGTAATAGCCCCAGGACACTACACTGTTCTATTTGTATTTACTAAAGAGCTTTAGTTTGACAGGTAGACTGGTACGATGAAATATTAAATCCTAGACGCGGCATCCAAAATATAAACAATTTAATTTACCCTCCAAAATTATGAGCAAAAATGTCGGAAAGCGTGACCAGTGCAACACTTAACATTAACAAACACGAGACGCAACACGTTACCAAGGTCGACGCACCATTATCACACGTTTCTTTTTCACGAAAGTGTTAACAGAAAAGTAACTGCACTCAGCACCTGTACAACCAACGCTCCGACATGTTTTATTTAGAACGAGTAAGATAACCGCACCTAAGTACGTGCAACCAATAAATAACGATAGGAAATAATAAGTTGTGGACCTACACCCTAATTGCATAACACACTATAAATCTGAATAATTTTGAAAGATATTGCTAATCCAGTGCTTCATATGTTCGAAAACTAGTCTGCTCGACAACGCAAATAACGCAATGAATGTTGTTGAACTGTCAAAATGAAAGCGATTGCTACTCATAGTGTGTTATGCAATTACCCCGCGGGAAAAAGTTGCTCCATGTCGTGTAGTTTAAAATCAGTGAATTATAAGATGTTTTACAGCTCGCAGCTACATTTATACCAATATCTTCTCATTTCGATCATCAACTTGCTAAACAACTGCCAAGCGGTCGTATTATGGATTCTGCCTCAGAATTTACATTGTAGCGGTCTATGGAGAATTTCCATATCGTAAACTCCATGCTGATTTATGCAGTCAGCAGTATGCGTAATATGCATTAATTCAGTAAACATAACCGTGCTGCGTACGTGCAATAATAAAAAATGCTAATAAATTGAAAGGTAAGATAGGCGATGATCATCACGCATAAATATTTGTATTCATGCATGTCGTTGAATATGATTTTGTAAGATAAGATCTTGCATCGCGTTGATCTCTTTTGGATTATTAGCATTATCTGTTTCTCCGATGAGGACGATATTGATGGATTACTAAACTTTAGTAGCTGCATATTCTAATGGAGGATAGATTATTACAAAAACAAATGCCTTTTTCCCATGGGGTAGGCAGACTATTCAGAACGGCACCTGCTACGATGCCAAGATGGATCTTTTAATAATCACTTGGGCTCGCGTGGATGTTGGAAAACATCCCATGGGACGTCCTACCGGGTAAAAAATATCTTATGGTCAAATCCAGGTTATAAACTCTGTGTGCCAAATTTCATCTAAATCCGTTCAGCTGTTTTTGCGCCAATCCCGAACATACATTCAGACAAAGAGACGAAAATTCTTCGTTACTATTTTATTATACACTGGAGAGCAATGAATTATAGTCACATAAAGATACCTGAAAGTCTCGGAAACTAACAATGCTAGCTTAATGAAATAGTGTTTAGTGTGTTGTGTGTTTGTTCTTCGTACCTTTTTGTGTGCAAAACGTTTAAATAAATAAAACTTCTTAGTTACTGTAAAGTTATGTTATCAAAAATTACTAAATAAAAAAATGGGACATATGTCAATTCTGTCATTTAAAAAGGGTATGTAAACAGCGTTTCTGGTGTTATATTCATTATTTAAGATGTTATAATGTCGCTTACACCTGAAGAATGCACCAGAATTCTCACAGTGCTGGAAATCGGCCGTAGTCAGCGTGATACAGCAAGGACAGTTGGTGTGTCGCTGTCAACTGTATAACGAGTTCTCCGATGTTACGAGGAAACCGGCTCTAACCTACGCAGACCAGGAACAGACAGGGTCAGGTGTACCACAGCACGAGAAGATCGATAATTGGTCAACACATTGCTTCGAAACCGCTTTCTCACAGGAACTGTATTTACATTTCAGTTCCAGCGACTCGGAGGAAGTAACCCAAATGCATGGACTGTAAGACGACGACTTGCTGGAGCAAATTTAACACCACTACGACCTGAAATGCCCTACATTGGAGCGTGGACATCGTATTTCGAGATTAACGTATGCCCGGAACCACTTAAATTGGAGTATTGAAGATTGGTCAAGAGTTATGTTCTCAGATGAATCCAGATTTATGCTCTATAAGATCGACGGAAGAACAAGAGTATATAGAAGACCAGGGGAGCGATTCAAGCAAGCATGCATCGAAGATCAAGTGGCCTATGGCGGTGGATCCGTACTTGTATGAGTCGGAATTTCTGCAGAGTCGCACAGAGCTGGTGTTTATAGAAAACGGCACTATAACTAGCGAAAGTGTCATGGAAGAAATCCTAGACGAATACGTTGGTCCATTTATGGTCAATTTGGGAGAGGATGTTATCTTTATGCATGACAATGCCCGCCCTCGTATTGGTGAAATTATGTATTACTTACTACCTTCAAGATGTGAACATCTATGGAGTGGCCAGCCCGGACCTCAACCCAATCGAGCATGCTTGGGACGAGCTCGGACGATTTGTGAGACCCTGAAACCCTTCCCCGATCACGCTTCAAGAGTTCACAGTTACGCTTGTGTGAGGAATGGGAGAATATTCCCCAACATCGTATAAGAAACTTGGTGTACAGCATGCTAAACCGCGTAACCGCAGTGATGACAGCACGTGTGGGTAATGCAAAATACATACTAAAACTCAAGAAAAATTTAAAATGGTAGAAAAAAAATTGCTATTCTATTTTTGTTATAAGATGAGATTGGTTATTTTTTTGTTTATACAGTATTTTTTATGAATATAATACAAAGTGACATACATTTTATAACTTTCATTTAAGGAACATTTGACTGTCTATAAAAAACACATTTTATTGCATTCTTAGTTTCCGAGACATCCAGGTATCTTTATGTGCCCCTAATTCATTGCTCTAGAGTGTATGTATAGATTTTAGAATATCCTTTTGCTCTAGCGAATTGATCTTCGCCTTTGATTTGAGAAAAGAGGCTGTCATTGGTTGGCTGCAATTTGAGTTAGAAATTCAAATACTTTTTGCTTCTTGGCGGCTGCAGCAGACCAAAACAATTTCATAGGTCTTTCCAGCTTTCTTGTTAACACGACCCAAAAATACAACAACGTCTACTAATGTGAATTCTCTTCTACAGAGACTAACTATTAAAATCTCGCTCACAGTTTCCAGTATTTGGAAGTGCAGTGCAATTACCTACTGTTTATGACAAAAACGAAAAACATAATTCGACAAAATAAGTCATTATTACATTAGCACAGAGAATGCACGAAATTATCTTTTTCATGCAGACAGAACACATTAACAGCGTCGCCATTTCATGACACTTTTATTGTTCTACCCACATTTTGAAACACTCTAGTCTTATCGGTTTCGTGTAAGTCGTAATCAGTGCTTTGAAATTTATCAGCATGTAAAATAGGGCAAAACGTGAAAAAAATTGATCGAAAATAATTAAAACTTAGTTTTTATTGATATAGTAGTAGGTGAATGAACTTTGATAATGATAATTGCTCAAAAGGAATTTAAGAGGGATACTCCAGAGCGGCGCGCTGAGCGGTGGCGTGAATCCGCGCCGATTATATAGCAATACTAAATAATTCATAGTAAAATAAACATATAAGTTATTAAAAAAATATTTGAACAATGTTTTAGAACATAAATGTCTTAATTTACTAGGTCTAAAAGAAAATATAAATATTTCAGATTTCATCCTAAACTAACACGTTTAATATCTCGAAAAGTGGCTACAATTGACACTTTTGAATATACTTTTCTTGAATGAAAACTTACAGTAATCATGTTTTTTTTTCAGCCATGCACTAATAAATGTTATTATTTTTTATAAAGTAATGTTGTTATAAGTTTGTCGTATATGGTCTTACTAATATCTCGCATCTGCTTAGACCGTCGATCGCTAGTTTAAAAAAAGGCTTGCATAAAAACGGTTCTGATGAGAAAACTATACGAAAAATTGAAAATGTTTTTCAGCCATGCACTAGATTATAAAATTCCCAATAATATGACGTCAATATCTCATCTATAAATTAAACACATTATGGTTTTATTGTCCGTCGGAAATCATCAATTTTGAATCTCCAACATGGCTCTAACGGATGAACCCTCTCAGGGCGAACCTACCTAGAGCACAAATAATATATGAAACTGGAAAACCCATTGTCATTTGAAACATACAGTAATACTGATAATTAAGTTTTGTTTGCACCTGTGGGTTGCCCTCTTGGACCGTGCATTAATTAAACGGCTTGTGTACCTACCTACCTGCTTAATTACGAGCAACATAAATTGATGCGTGTGTGTTAATTTTAATTCGACTTTGCCCAATATGTTAACCAAGGTGGATTACCTTCTCTCGGAATAAATAGCACTAAATATGTTACTGATAGGGCAACGAAAATGTTAGAGTTCAAAGCGCTAGTAAGGCATGGTATAAAGAAAATAAGAACTGATTCATATTACCAAAATTCTACCGTTAATGTAAACCTTGATTCATGTCTCGAAGTAACTGCGAACGAACCGTAAACATGCGTAAAAAAAGTTCAAGACGAATTTGGAACAGTTGTCAAAAAGGTTCGTTTACCTGACTCTGTCCAGCATTCCGGGCAATCCTGACAAAGCGACGCCCAGTCGAAGGCAAGGTCCTCGAAGCTCGCCATGGCTACACCCACTTAATCAAGCCAGTCCACTCCTCAACATACTATCAAACGGCTATTCAAATGCCGGTTGCACAAACACTTCAAACACCATACGAATCAAGTTTTCATAATCAATATCCTTGTAAGTTTTGATTTAATATGAAAGCACTGGTATCGTTTAGTTGTAAATAAACGTTATTTGCAGCAGCTTTGTAAAGTTCGCGGCGGTTGTTTCCCGCGGTCGTTCGGTAGGTATCGGATGTGCACGCGCACGTAGATAAGCGGCCGGCGGAGCACTGCGCGGTAACCTCGCGGACCGTTCGGGATGTGTCGCTGACTCGCTGCTCGCTCGCCACTCGGAACCTGTTCTCGGGCCGAGGTACAGGCGTTCACTCAGACCGTACTCTTTCGATTTCAATGAACCGTTAACGTTCCTTTCTTGTTAGGTGTGCCTTATCTACCCGACATCACATAACGCTGCACCGGCCATCCGTTGTCACACAATAGGCGAGCGCCAGATACGAGTTAAACTAGATCTGGATTTGGAACTCAGAAGATAATAGACGAAGGTGTTGCAAAGCTTGTCGAACTAAAATCTTTGTGATTTGCATATGTAAATGTTAGATATTTGCTTTGGAAATACATTCAAGGCACGTAGAATGGCCGTTACTGGCGGTCGTCCTTATGCAAGCCCACGCGCTATTCAAGTGCAAGCCATGAGTCTTCAAGGTATTATAAATATTTTGAGAGTGTATTGTCGATGTTATGGGTATTTTACTGTCATACATATTCCACACAGGCTGTTCGGTTTTCTAAGAACAATTTCTAAGCATTCGCACCGCAGTGCGGTCATCATATGGTGACAAAGGGTGTATTAGGTTTAAAGATGTCCTGCATACTTTAGATTCACACATAAACCACGTTTACATACAACCGAGTACCTACAGACGTTCGTAGCCCTATTTGGGTGTAAATACACTGCGACCGACTTCTTGCATAAGGGCAAAATGCCAAAGAAATCGAAAACAACCTTATTTCTCCGGCAAGTTTTGTCGTTCTCGTAATTTTATCAAAACAACTTTAATAGCGTTTGAGGCACGTAAACGAAAGTAACATTATGATTTTCAATTTGGAAGTTACTCTCATTTTCCGGATAACAACAGTTTATAAAAATTTAATGTTTTAACATAGTAAGCGTTTCATGTTCATGAAATAATCATAGAGTCAACAAAGAGACACTCAAGCAAATAGAAACTTCATTCATTATAATGCTACTACAATTTAATGCTAACTTAATTCATTTTGGCATAAAATCGGCATTAATTGCGAGCACATTCGTCGTATTATAATTATTAAGAAAGCGGTAAGTGAGAGTATTTGACGGACGTAAAGATATTTGCAGAGGTATACTAAGAAACAAATAAAAAGTATTTCCAACAACACCATTTAACTGACTAACTAGAGTCATACAAGACAAAGAATACCCGTAGAACAAACATATACCATAGTCGATCTACAGTATACCTCCTTTTCAGGGTCTGCCCATTACAGGTAAGTACCTACACAGTTAGTAGAGAGTTTAATGAAATCGATCACGGCCGAATGGCTGGAATACTTCTCTCAACACGTGCTCTGTGTAAACTACGGTTATTGCGAGCGACCCTCCTTCAGGAGTAAGTATGTCTAGATAGTTATGAAACTTTGTTTGTTTCTGTTTTGGGTAAATTTTCATCTGATTTAGCTGAGGTCACACTTATACTTAAACTTCAGGTCAATTCTATCTGTTATAAGTACAGACGCCAGCACATCAAGCTACTACAATCTGTCAAATTTCTTTAATAGATTTTCAACTTTATTGGCAAAGAATTAGGTTCAAAGTTGATTGGGAAAATTTGACAGTTTAGGGTAGCTTGGTGTGCTGGTGTCTGTTCATATAGGTACACTTCCATTGTAGCAGGTCTAATATATTCCTAATCATCATCATCATTATCATGCAAATATTACATGTATTTGGGCTCAGTCCAGCATTTCTTCTTTCATACATCTGAATTTTCCTAACCAAAAGGACCAATTTCGTACCCATATACAACCTGTAACGTTAAATGCGCAAAACCTCAGGCGCCCCAACTGATTTTTAATTCAATTGACCTATTTCAGAGAGGTAATAAGTCATTAAAAAAATTGTAAAGGTTTTATGTGCTGTTTTAGTTTTACTGGCCAATCTGATCGTTTCTTGAGTCTGCGACGACGCTTTATCGAGGGAGGAGTCGTTACCGGCCCGCTGCGCCGGGTTGACATTGGCGTGCTTGACCTATTAATAAATAGACACGGCAACGTTTTTAATGAAGATTTTTGAAAACTGTGACCTATATTAAAAAGTGGTTCAATTAATTCTGCTCGTTATTCTAATCAAACTATTTTCAGGTTTTGCGCATTTAACGTTACATGTTGTGTGATGAATGATTGAGTTCAACGTCGTTACAGGTTAATGCTCCAATTCAAAAGAGAGCGATCAGCTCATTGCACATCTATAAGAAAAAATCTGAAGTTTAACATCAGCTAACAAAAAAGATAATGAACAAATATCACGACAATTAGGTCGCTGGTTCATCTACTAGCCGCACAGTCTAGATTACATTCTGCTTCACGTAAAACTTGCGAGTCATGTAATGGCACGATGATTATAATAGCCAATGCACTTTTTCTATTGAATGAATTTTCATAAAACATACTTCCAATTTCTGAAAGCCCGTTCATCGGTGAATCTGCTATCAATCAATGATTTAAATCTTAGCTAAACTGATGTGATTAGCAAACACTAAACGATATAGTGTTTATTTATAAACGTTGCTTATAGTTAAAGAGATATTTAAAAGTTAAAAAAATATGATTAATAATTTATCATTACTTAAATACCACTACAAAAGAGCCATTTCCCAATAAGAAAGTTTCCTGCATGGATTCATGTGACTGTTCTAAAATTACCCTGTAAGATGATTAAATTTTAGTTTTTCTCCTAATTATGTTAATATTAATGTTAAAGTTTCTTTAAGCAACGTTTATTGCCTAGAACCAATTTAATATACGTATCTTACAGCAGATTAATTAGATGAGTCGACTTTTCAGAATCAAATCGAAGTCGAGTACATACTTATAGCTTGGTTTACGATCTATTATTTGCATTAGCCTTTGGAAAGCGCATTCATTTATTTACGTGACAAATTCGATGGATGGACCGGATCGTTTCCCGTCAGCTTTGTAGTATTTTCGTTGCGAAATAGGAATTCAAAAAGCTCTAAATCCTCCTCCAAATTCAGATCGGGGTCAATGATCGACACCGGAAGATTCATAATTAGAAAAACGTTCATTTTTCTGCAGCTAGTAATTACGTTGCGAAACTAAAGTTCTTGATTGAACATATCTAGGCTTTCATGTCCGTTATTTTAGACTGCGGTTAAAACTATATGAACCAGTTACATTGCAAGGTTATGTCACCAAGTCTGATTGATTGAAACTTTAATACCTGTTAAAGAAATAAGAATGCACCTACATAACGTATAATGCTAGATTATAATACAAAGGATATGATTACGAATGAACACGGTCCAAAATTTCTGTAACGATTTTTTTTCTTCACATGGTACCTACATCGACTGTGGTGCAATTGCAATAAAAAAGGGGTACCTACCTATGTATTACAAAATTATGAGTGATTGACTGAACTGATCTTATCGCGAGGTAACACCGGACACCAGAGGCACAAAGAAAAGCCAGTCCTTATAGTTTGGTACTTTTAAGCAGTTGGTTCAAAAAGAGCAAAATACAAAACAGTCAATGCCGGTTACTTTTCTGCACTAAAGCCTACGCTCTACGACACACGCGGAAAAAAAACAAAGCCAATAAAAACTTAACCTACATACATAATAATCCTTGCATTCGTAACGAAGTTGATAGTAACGTAACAGGGCGTCCTTGAACTGTAGTAACACCGTGAAACAATGAACTAGCCGAGTGGACGAGTTTTAAATACTTACGTACTGCACTCTCTTGTACTTAGGTAGGTACTCCACTCATTCAACAGTACTTAAGCATAGAAACACGTACTTATGACGTAGAAGGACGCGGGGTGTAGTGCAGGCGTCAACTCTTGAACGAAAGTTACAACTACACGTAGTGATATAGCCTAAAGACACGTAGTTATATCGTAGAAGGGTGCAAGGTGTAGGTGGTCTGTCTCGAACGAAAGTTTCGTTTGTGATCATCGGCACGTACGATTCGTTCCGAGGAAATTAGTTAGTGGTGGGTAAAGGTGATACGAGTAGTTACATAGCTAGCCATGATGTTTGCTATATTTTGTAAGCTGCAGTTCTATAATCTTAACTTTGACCTCTAGGTAGGTACAGGAATTTATTGTAAGTGCCCGTCACCCTAACAGTAGGTACCTACCAAGGAAACGAGAAGATAGGTGCATAGTTAACGAGCGAGAAAGCTATAATATATTCTCATAAATCTGCAAAAAAAAAATAGCACATTTAAAAGAATCACGCAAAAAATTAATGTTACGAAACACTTCAAAATCCACAACCTACTACGCCTCGTACTCGTACGTCTTCAACAATCTGCCGTCAGAAACTTTAAGGAAGACGTTTCAAGACGAGAAAAACGAGTTGGGAGATTTCCTTTCCGTCATTAACGATTCCGGAATCCCATTAAAAAACTACCAAACAAACAAGCTATAAGATACGGTACTGTAGTGCTATTCTGTAAAAATCTCACCGTGATAACTCGGGTGAAGTGAGCTTAAAGTGAGGAGTCATTAGTGTCAATCTCTAGCATCCGATGGAATAACAGCACACTTCACCTAACTTCTCACGGTGAGATTCTAACAGAATCGACCGGCAGGATTCTTCAGCCTGCTTGCCATTGTACAGCTGACTGACTAAGATTCGAAAATAATTTATGTTACAAGCATTACGCTTCCGTTTTGGGAATGGCCTGAAACAGGGCCGTGATAAAACCTTGAAAAAGTGCTCTGAAGTGCTCTTAGCCGTCAATGGCATAGCCTACTGGATGAATGGCCAGTAGGCCATGCCATAGACGATACTGATGGAAATAAAAGAAAAAAAATAGTGTCTACAGCTACACAAAATAAAAGCGATGGCTCATTCAGTTAAATGAGATTTGTAAGTATTTTGATATCGCATGTACGCTTTCTACTGTTCGTTTGAGGCAGGAGGAGCTGAATCCGCGCGAAATTGATTAACTCCCACATTTACACGCAGATAATAATTATAACCTACCTACATTTTGCTGTTACATTGTGCTTATTTTGCTGTTTACTACCTAAATTCAACTTTTATATTCAACTGTTTTTATTCCACTCGCTGGATTGTCAAGTTTACATTTAAATAAAATTATTATTTAATTATTGTTGCTGTTTTATTATTATGTTTATCTATTTACTTTTATATCCGTCAACTGTATACGTTGCATTGAAATTGCACGTTCAAAATAATTACAAGAAAATGATTCAGCCAAGTTTCTGAAGTAGAATATCTAAGTACTACTAGACTTTTATAAGTGCAGCCTGCAATTCACTAAAAGCCCAGGAAAAAATACTAAGAGATGTGTTGTGCCCAAAAACGAATCTTATCAGAATGTTAGGTTCTCTGAAGACATTTCACATCTTCTACATTCATCGAAGACCTAATATAACGACTAGTCATTAAGAAACTGACCATTTAAAACAACTCTGACTATTTAATATAACGATATAGAACATTACTACTCGTCATAAGTATTAAAATGTATGGAATGTGGACAAGTCTGTGTGCCAATCTGTTTAGTAACACAGGCGGCCAGTGCATCTCAACTTGCGTAATCAGAACTGAAATACAAGGAAGTGACAGAAGTAGAACGGACCTTTCTGTGAATATTCTTCATAATTTATTGCTAATCACAATCACATGTCCGTTAGATGTGCGATTAGTGTTGAGGCTGGCTGTTAGGTAATTACTTTTTTAGATCTTTCTTGGATCATGCGAGTTAACTGCACAAGTCATCATGTTCTTGCAGTAAACATCATTGATCAAATAGGATAAGAATCTTCAGGATATACTTATTGAACATTACAGCTAAAAATACTGAATCGCATGTAACTTGTACGGTGTATGTTTTGTATACATATTTATATAGTGCGACACAGTTTTTAACTTTTGTAGTTATCATCGTTTCCATTGTAATACCTATGTCAATTTATTTTTCTTCCACAACAATAAAATAATAATCAAAAAACTAAAAGGTTGAGAAACGGGTGACTTCATTAAAGATAATTTCATTGTCAAACATGCGTTTACATACAAACCAAGCATGCAAGATCTTAAATATAGGTAACAAGCCCGTACATGTTTTGCCTGACGAGGCGTACTATTTTTTTTTTCTTTTTAAATATATAACAAACAAATAATTACTTCAATAAACAAAAAGACTAAATACTGGTTCACTAACATTCATTGTAAGGTGTTTCAAAATTGTAGGCTTGATCGTGGCCAAAATGAGTTACTGCGTCGACTGTATAAGTACAGCCAGTCATAAGGCAGAAATATACAGCATACTTTTTTTTACTGGCTTCAAATTTTTACAGGGTGTTCCACCCATGAATATGAATAACTTTCACTATGGAATCAACTCTGAGATCACGAAAAAAATCAGATACATAGATACTCATATTCATGAGTAGAACACCCTGTAAAAATTTAGAGCCTGAAAAAAAATCATCCAGTATAATAGCTATATCGATAAAACCGAATTATCATCTAATGCAAGTTCATTTGCATTAGATGATAATTCGGTTTTATAATATCAACACTTAAACACCTAACGGTTCGTGACCACCGATCACAGTGATCACTATGAAACAGTGAGCAATAAAGATTCCTAATGATGATAATGATGAACTCTAATCGTGTTAGATAGAACAGTTTAGTACCAACTATAAATATCTTTCCACGAAGGATTTTCCTTCGTGACTCCACAGTACTAACGACAGAATGATGTTAATCTGTGATAAGCGCAGCGTTTGTGAAAGGTAGACCTTTGCTGATTGATTGTAGGTCAAATTTATCAATGCCAGTAATGGCGGACGATGGATATAGGTAGGTGCTTCATGTTAGGCATTTGTTTATGTTCGCCCATGTACCTGCGAAGTGTGAACATCGTTCTATTTTTGATAAACTTACTTTGGATTGGATTATACAATAGAGGATGATGGCCTTGGCACCTTTATAAGATGTTTAGAAGAAATCTTGACGCAAACCAATAGGTTAAGATTTGTAAGGTGTTGAGTACCTAGCAATAATCCACTCATAACAACAGATGGAAGCAATGGTACAGAGGTACTGGTTTTAACTATTCTATTGGTTACGTTAGGTAGGTCAAAGATGACACGTTTTGAGCATTGCAAAAACGTGCCACTAAAACCTGCGACCTAAAAAAAATCTCGTTTTGGACATGACAGTTATACGACCATTGCAACTTATCCTTGCATAAAGCGTTGGCTACATGTGTGTTACTTAAAGCTAATTTGTTTTCAAACAGGTGCAACGTTTAAATAAATGGATATTTGTTTCAAATGTCATTCTAAATTCGACGTCCTTCACCGTCACTATAAGTACAATGCACGATTTCTTCAACAGTCGCAACAAACTTTCTGTCATTGACTTGGCAATGGATTGTTAATTGTAATTAAAATTTATAAACACTTGCGACTGCTTGCAAAATATGTTGTATTCAAATGTCCATTTAAACGTTGGATCATTTCTGTTTGACAATGCAACGTCTAAGTAAATTCGAAACACGAGCCCGGGTGAAATCGCTCGTATAGATACGCTCACGTTCTTCTTGGCCAACTTAGCGCTACGCTGGCTATAAGTGAGTCCATACTTACTATAATAAAACGATGTTTGTTCTTAGACATCACAATTTATTCACAAAACTTCTAATTTAACACTATGGGGATAAAAAAATTGTCTTTATGTTGTGTTCTTGCCCACGGACAGAAATCCCGAAGTGTTGGAGAAGTATTTAGCATTTGCTTCGTTGATGCGCGTCTCAGCTGCTTGAGGATTCACGATTTCGAGACCCTGTAACAAATAAATCGTTTTAGTCTTTTGAATGCAACAAGAGACATATTTGTCAGCATCAAGGATAATGCGGTCGCAGTTTTTTTAGACTGAATATACAGGGTGAAATTGAAAACATGCGACAAATCGAAATGGGAGATTGTACTCATCATTATGAACAACTTTTACCATGGGACCAAACTGAAATTGCGAAAAAAAATCAGGTGTTCCCTACATTTTGACGAGTTATGCGAACAAAAATGTAGGGAACAGCTGATTTTTTTTTCGCGATTTCAGGTTTTATCTCATAGTAAAAGTTGTTCACAATGATGAGTACAATCTCTCATTTCGATTTGTCGCATGTTTTCAATTTCAGCCTGTATGCATTTCATCGGAAGCATTATCGTAATACAAGTCGGATTTTAAATAGAAACAATATAAGCAACTATCATTCTAATGTATCAATTAAGCACGTTGTAAGTGATTGAGGCGGCTTCCATGGAAGTGCGCGTTGTACGAAGTAGCACGCCGTGTAATTTCTTCTCAAACGAGCTCCATACGAGGAATATGAGGAGTAAATATCTACAATCTTCCTCACTAACAAGACAACTGTGACCTGTGGTTTAAATCATTTCGTTATTACTCGGCATTCCGTTTGTTATTCTGTCATTATCTCGTGGTAATAGCATGCCAACGCAGCAATAATCCGCCTCGTACGCAAGTTGACAAGTAAGGCAATGCCAAGTTATAATGAGCATTTATTTAATTCTTGCTTATCACGTTAGAGGCTTTTTGCGCTCTGTCGTGTCGCTTCATTTGTTGATACAAACGTTCACGCGATGGACGGCACGAGTTCTTAACCATTTTACATAACAAGCCAGGCAGACATTGCATCCATTAAAAAACTATATATAGGTATATAAAATTCTAAATTGCATTTCGAATTTTATATACCCAATATAGACTCTAATAACTTCAATACATTCAGCAATTTTATTTGCGGCGCGGTCAGACAGGCAAATTAGTTTCGCTAATGGGATTTTGTATTTGAGGAAACCATAAAAAAGTGTTATGATCACTGTATCCGAGGAGTTTGACCCACTCAGTAATCGATAACAATTGCTCATTTCTTTTCAATTACCGCGAATGTGTGCTAGAAACAAGTAAGTACCAATCACTGTTTAACTTAAACAATGGCAAAATGGTGTTAGTGTGGCCACTTTCACTGGGGTCATATTATGTTATTGAAAACTATTTCCCAACGAATAAATATTCAGCATAATATAATAAGTCCATTCGCCCAAGAAACCTCGACAGTCGCTTTAGAAATTTGATTGGATATATCGCTACCTTGGGGTAGAAATGTAGTAAAAGCCATAAATGTTTTTTGGCTTTTACGACCTTTCTACCCCAAGGTAGCGAAATAATCCCAATCGATGCACTTATCTACAGCTTTTACGGTATATCAGGTAGGCGATGCACTTGTGTTGTGTGCGATGGGGGCATAATCTCGCTGATTGCTATCAGGCAGCTAACGGTCTGGAAGTTGCGGGTTAACGCCGAGCGAGCCGCCGGGCGGAGGGCAATGGATAAATGCATCTATATTTACTGGCCTAGCTATCTGTGCTAAACGCTTGGGCGTGGACCTGCATCAATAGGCTAAGGTAGCGGTAGGTATGTTTTGGGAAAGTGTACCTACATTACACAACTATAAGATGTGAGCCGCCCTTGCTTCGCACGCTTTTTAGGATTTAATAAAACATCGAGGTTTCTAGAAAAAATGTAAGTTTAGTATAAATGTATATTAGATACAGATAGATAAGATAGATAAAGCATTTATTTGGCGCACACAAAAGACAGCACAACACACAAAAGTACAATAACACACCACACACACAGACTTAAACCTTCCGGAATAAATTTTCTGAAAACCAAACGCAGTTTAGAAGAACAAACGCAGTGCCATAGGCAGTAAAACCGACTTTTATTTCGTCTTCAAGTTGTATGGTACTGGTTGTTCTTTCATGTCAGTTTCATTTACAAGTGAACACAGCAACATCTTTTTCGAACGGCATAACGAGAACACTTAAAATGTTCAGCGAAGCAAAAGATTGCAATTAACTCATGGAATATTTAATTTTAGTGCCTAGATTAAAAGCTGCTTTCAGACGATAACGTTTATCCCATAAAAACCGGCTAGGTATCATACTTATTTCATTATACTTAGATAAGTTTTTATCGAAAAATCTATTGCAGTAAAAGCCTCTCAAAAGTTACTCTCTAAACTTGAAGGCAGTATTCCCATTTTGATGTATATCTAAATCTAAACGAGGCTCAACATCGTTTAACCTAAGGGCGTAGCCATTCCCATAGCACAAATACCAACAGCGAAATGTAAACGGAGAAAGTCTTGTCCTAACCCGATCGCCTGAAATACTAATAGGTAATTTTCTCGGCTCGCCTACATGCTAAACTCGCAACTTTAGAGTATGGAATAGACGAGCACTAATATTAGTCATTAGCATAACTAGGTAGGTACACACGCCAGCACATCAAGCTACTACAATCTGTCAAATTTCTTTAAAGCATTAGGTTCAAAGTTTATTGTGTGATAGTGACAGTGACAGTTTCGGGTAGCTTGATGTGCTGGCGTCTGTACCTTCTACAACATTATGTTTTTAGTTAGTATATTGCACTTAAGTTTTTAGATAAATGAAAATGTTTGCCTTATTGGGGAAGACACTGGACCACACGACACAGGGAATCCATGTGGGGAGTCCAAGGAATTTGTAAAAATCTAGCTCCTTAGACTCCTATATAATCTGATACTAGTTTTATTTATTTTTTTACTATTGTAAGTACTTACCGTGTTTTTTCTGAACTGAATAAAATTGTTATTTTATTACTTATTTACCTACTGCAAAGACGCCTGGATAAATTGGGTATATTGAACTCATTTATATAAAAAAAAAATTTTTTTCATATTTCGACCTACGTTCTTTGGGGAAAGTTGTTGAGTTTCATGAGCACATTCACCTCCTTCAGGGTTGATACCCCCCTTCCGTTACACGCTGTATACTAAGCGACTACACGCTAAGGGCATCCCCTGTGGGGTACGAACCTCGGCTTAGGGTGTCGCTGGGGAGAGGGCAGCAAGATGGGACAGGCTGGATCAAATTATTATTAAGTTTGGTGAGATCGGCGTTTCTTATCTGACTACTCTGAGAAGAAAGGCCGAAACAAACTAGAGATCACAGTCGGGAATTTAAAGCTAAATGCTCAGGTACGGCGCGGGCTGGCTCTTTGACAAGCAAGGGTCGGGGGGGTACGCACCATAGTATATGTTAGATTTCAAATTTCTATGTAACACGATACCTATGTATTTCAGTTTATAAGCTCCTTAACAAAATTATTATATGGCTGCTTTTTTCCTGATTTGTACCACTACGCGGTCTCAGGGACCGCGGTGATAGGTGGGTTAAGTAGGGTAAATGACATGGCCCATTTACACAGCACCGCCTCGCCTAATAAATGTGTAAGTATTGAAACACGCATTTTAAGCTTTGTGGAATACAGTAAGAGGTTAATTTAAGCTAATAGATAACTATGTTATGTATCCCTAAAACGCGGTAACGAAACAATAGCGCAATTCAATTCGATCCCAACACCATCTATCGAGGTAGAACATAAACTTTCATCTTCAACCCTCTTCCGTGCCCAATGTAATGAGGGTGGCGCTACTAGCCAACGTAGTAAGGGACATAATCAATACGTTTAAAATTAGTTCTGTATTTCGCCGGGGTTCAAGATAAACTGGTCTCATTCAATAGTGGTGCCAGTGAGCAGATGGCGATTGCATAAGTTTTTTCGTACAATACCTATTGGTTTCGAGCTTTTTAACCATTCGTAACGCGAGACACAATGGCTTTTTAATTATTTCTGTAATTAAGGCATTTAACCGGTTAATAGCTTGTTCAGATAGTACAAGAACATCGTCGTCGTATACGAGGTAAGAATACTATAGAAACTGGTTAAAAGACTTGAAAGAGTAATGAAACAAAATTAACGGACTTTTTGTAGGGCCAATTTTGGGGTTACCTATACCTACAAAAAAAAAACCGTAAATAAGCTCCGACATCTTAGAAAACGGTACATTTAAACCAAATATACGCTTTTAAATTACATAAATTCATACATTGTAGATAAAAGAGTAAGCTAAATAAAATATTGCAAAGTGCAATCATTGACTTAAAATACAATATCATTAAGGAAAAGATGATAAACAAACTAATGAGGTCTTTAGAAAAGATTCAACATCCATGATCTGACGTTTGAAGCATCACCATCACAGATACATAACGAATCACTAATTGGGTTGTTGAACCGACATAAAAGGACGGGTAATGCGTGCTACACACCTGTTCGGGTCGGCACGTTTGATTCCGCATTATTTGTTAAAAAACAAAGTCGATTCTAAGCTTTTACTAAATCATTTCAGCTTTTATTCTGCCCGTACCAATTGGCAACCGCCGTCCGGCATGTACCTTCGCTGAATGCCACGTTATGCAGCATGTTCACGATATTTTTTTTTTTTTTACGTAAACAATTTTTAAGTTATTGTAACCTAACTCTTATATCAGTAAAAAAAAATCGTGAATGTGGTCAAATGAACTTTAAAGCAGTTGATTTTTACCAACCAGCTCGGCTAAGCCGTGCGGCTTGCTCCCCCGAACATAATTTTATATCAATATATTAATTATTCGATTACACAGCCCGGCTGTGCCGTTTAATGCCGACCCGAACAAATGTGTAGCATGCCTAAGAACCTGCGATCGTTACTAGATAACCGTAAGATGTTGCATAGACTGTTATGGGCCGTGCACACTGCACATTACTGTTAGGACTGTTAGGGTGCGGCCCGCGGTGTATCGCAACCTGAAGATTTACGTGCAATGCAAGTACTTATGGACGGCGCGCTCTTTTACAATTGTTTGTTGGCTCGTTTACTATAAGTTATGATGTTAGGAAATGTAGGGATATTTATTTATGATATAGACTCATGAATGTGTGTATATGTTATCAAGTAGGTGTATTTATCTAGCTGGCTTTTCGCAGTATAGACATGCGGCATAATGAAAAGTCTGAGACCAGAAAAATGTTGACTACGAATGTAATTATAGCTGTAAGAACAATGTAAGAAATGACAGATCAAAGAAAATACTGAAGAAGATGTAAGTATGGAAGAAAGGAAAGAAAGTACTGCCGGACCAAAATAAATGGATAGGGAAGATGATAATAATGATTCATCTAGCAGCACATCCGGCTCGAAGGACCTCATCTCTTTGCAGAGATTCAGAGTTAAAACCAGCCCATGTGCAGGCAAAAAGGACAACGGTATTTTTTAAAATAATTATGTGATCTACACTCCCAGCAGTCTTGCCTTCTTTTGTTAAATTTTAGTCATGTAAATCCTTCAATTGTTTTAAGATAAGGTAATCTTTCAATATGCCTTTTGGCGTGTGAATCTGTCCTTATCTAGGGCTCAAACCTATGTAAGTGGATCATTCTATAATAAAAACTAAGATGCGATAATGTTAGACATGAAAACGGTATTGTAAAGTTGTATGAACTCGTGTTCATCTCGTCTTCTCAAGGGCGGAGATATAAGTGAGATACGATAGTTACGACTTTAGTACTTGACTGTGCTTAGGGGTAACAGAAGTTTGATTTCAACCGCATACATCAGTCAGCGTTTCAACAGACTTCAAAAGGTTTAAGATTCTTTTTTATTAGTGTGCGTTGTAATTACACGGAAATCGGCCGCATTTTCCTTGCCTTGTCCAATACTAAAATAATACCTAAGTTAATTACCATGTGAGCGTTTTATTTCAAACAAATACAAAATACGCTATAGTTTTTACTGAAAAATACAAGAGGTTTCCAAAACAAGATGAGATAATAGACGATCAAATTAATACTTCTAGCGGTTTTTTGTCCTAGCAACTCTGACTCTTAGAGGCGTATGTAATGGCGTTAATAATGGGAAACGCAATGAAGCGGAAAATATAAAGACATAATGATCCCCACAGATGGGAAGAAATGTAAAAAATGTTGACGTTAATGAGCGCAAAGTATGTTTGTTACGAGGACAGGTTTGGTGTTATTGAGGACGAGAATGAAATCGTCAGCCAGTTGGATGTTTACCTAGCCTAGGAGTGGAAGAATCACTGTGGCATTTCGGGGTTTACGTAGAATTCAATAGAAGATGAGGATAGCCGATAGAGGGAATCGATATATAGCCTGATTTTCTTTTCGCTTTACCAACAATATTTAAAACCAACAATCGAGATTTCTTGAAGTTTCTAATAGTTTGTATTTTCTCTGTCCAATGAAAGGACCCTACTCCTTTCATTGGACAGAGAAAATACAAACGTGGCTCTTTGGTCTTCATATTACCTTGATGGGATTAGTTTATTTAATATGCATAGAAAATAAATTACTTATGTGTGATGCAAATTGTTCAAGATTTATAGAGTTGCGTAGAAGAAAGTCTTAATTTCTTTTTAATTGGTTCATTTAGATCCAAAATGATGAATTCCAAAGAAAGTATTCAAATGTTAATCTGCAATTTTGTCGGTTCTTCGTAACCAAACATGGACGTCCAGTCCAGTGTGGTAGTAATTGCGTAACACACTGACAGTAGAAATAGCTGTCACTTTGACAGTTCAACATCATTCATTGCGTTATTTACGTTGTTGAGCATACAAATTTTTCGAACATATGGAGCAATGGATTAGCAATATCCTTCAAAATGATTCAGATTGTGATTGTTAGTGTGGTGGTACGTAACTAGGGTGCTGTTGTGTTTCAGTGCTGATCGGTCAGTCGTTACAAATAATAATTCCAGCCATATGCAAGTACTTGAGTTTTATACTTATTTTATTACTTGAGTTTAATATCTACATATTTGCCAAAAAAAATAGACTAGGAATCTAACACAGTCTACATCGAACCGTGAGAGTATCATATTACACTCCTTCCTAAAACATGAGCCACAGAGAGGTTATGTTCCAAAAACAGTTCCATTGTTTACATTTTAGGTCGCACCTAAAAACAGCTATTGTAAATCTTAATTACGTATAGATAAGAATGCAGAAAAATCTCAAAACGATTATGTATAATGAGAAGATGTCTCTATTCGTATTATATACGTTAAGAAGTAAATGAATACGTGAGAAAATGCACTGAAACAATGCGACTGTTAAGTGCGTACAACGACACACATTTTTTACAATAGTCAACGAGTACTTATGTAATTTTAAAACGTTTATGGTGCGCCGTTTTTGTTGGGTCGGCTTGCATGAACGTTGCAGCACGCGGTGTAAGAAGTTTGATTGCTTTAATGTACTTGTCGCTTTAATTGGACAGAAAGTGTCAAGGCAGAGATTTACAGGACAACACCCTAATTGCGGCGGTAATATCTGAACCATTTTGAAGAATATTCCTAATCCATTTCTTCATATGTTCGAAAAATTTGTCTGCTCAACAACGTAAATAACGCAATGAATGTTGTTGAACTGTCAAAATGAAAGCCGTTACTACTGTTAGTCAAATAAAAGTTATCTGAGCGTTGAACAAACAGCCTTGTCAATGCTCAGATAACTTTTATTTGAAGGATAAATACTTACTGCAGTTTAACAGCTTTATATAAAAAATATTTCAAATTCACGTATTCAATCTACAGATAAAAGTTATTTGAGTATTGAATAATCACGCCTTAGTGTTTTACGCCATTACCCCGCAGGTCTACCTTTTTATTCCCGTACATTGTTCGATTATCCTAGTTTGGATTAAGACACAGAAAAAAAAATAAGTTTCGAATCAACAACATAATACCTATGTATTTCATACTAGTTTCATTCGTAGTTAATGCAATCGAGATAGGGTTCAGTGCAAAATTATATTTTTCTTCTGAGATTTCCAGACTAGTATGCTATAGTAAGATTAGATTCGATTTCGACAGACTGTTAATAATTTTATCTACCTAATTGCTAAGTGGTATCCATTAAAATGAATGCTACCTAACAGCATGCCTGAGCAATTCATGGACTTACGCCACCCATGGCAAAATCTGGGTGATATTTCTTCATCGGTACCAAAGATTAAACCATACAGTCTTTTTTTATTCAAGAAATATCATGACGGAGAAACGGTAAAATATCATCATTTAATGTACACTTAGCCTAAATATGTAAGCACTAAAACTGTTCAGATAAGATCATAAATTCCACTACCTACTTATTATTATAAAATATTCCAATAAAATCAAAATATTTTTGTATACAATTTGGCCACCCATACTTTTTATGAATATTATCCGAGCAAAAGCTCAAAGGTGTTATAAAATCAGTTCACGTAACAACGTTGAGCAAAGCGACATTCGCAAAGAAGAATACCTACCTAGTTAGTGCATTTTGCATAACACTGGTCTACAATGGAAAAGTATTCCAAATAATTTTAACTAATTTCTACTTATCTATCCATGCTAAATAGAAATTGATAAGTAAAATTCATTTATTAGTTCAAGTTTTTGCGATACTTGACATTTTCCGAACTTACTGATTCTACCCTCATTGAACTTGATAATGTTGACATTATATTTACTTAGTTGGCATCAAATGTTAATAATATTGTGTTTTCGTGCACTGTTCTTAATTATTAAGTGATAAAAGTGTCAAAAGTGAAAAAAAAAAAATTATATTTTATACCAAAATGTCTCGAAAATGTGTAATAATCCCGACAATTTTTGTTACATTTGTGGTGAAGTGATATTTAT
Organism: Eremobia ochroleuca; assembly: GCA_949629135.1. Classification (NCBI taxonomy): domain Eukaryota; kingdom Metazoa; phylum Arthropoda; class Insecta; order Lepidoptera; family Noctuidae; genus Eremobia; species Eremobia ochroleuca. The sequence goes on along the minus strand of OX451396.1, from coordinate 6,192,317 downwards.
TGCTGGACTGTTTTTCGAGATGTTACAAAAGCAGAACAAGAGGGCCGCGAAAAAACTACCTCGCAATTCTACTGATGATGGAAAAACATAATAATTTCTGTTCATTTTTGCAAAAATAGTTTTTTTTTTTTAAAAAAAAAAGGAAAACTAATTTTAATATACATTAATTACTTTTAAATATAAAAAGACACTTAACATAAGGAATACTTTTTTAAAGTCAAAATTTGTAGACAAGGCATTTAAGGGGGATGCGCTAGGTAGTCCGCGAAATCCAATTTTTCTTACGTTTTTCGCAATTTGCAGGTTACTGTCAGGTTGTATATCGATTTAAATATGATTCGCGAAAGTAACGAATCTGTATTTACAGAATTAAAATCATCAATACGGGTTGTATTGATGATTTCAATCCTAAGTTCATTTGTATAATCCCAATAATTGATATTTCGTTAAATAATCATTTTTTAAATAGTGAAAACTAATTCACTCTCTCCACTCTCAGTTTATTACGTTTACATTTACAACTTACAATCTTCGTACAAACATTATTGGTGTCCATAAAACGGCATGTCCGCATGACAGAACATGATAAATTATGACGCTAATCTATGGGCCATAATTGAATTGCTAATAATATTCGTGACAGACCAACGGAATTAATGTTTCTACTAGATTTAGCAAGCTATCAGGAATAACTGAATAACTGCAACGAATTAGGTTACAACCGCTATCGCCATCCTGAAAGCGAAGAGGTGCATCATACAAATAAGAATAATATTTACTTGTTTTAAAGATAATTAGCTTCCGTAAGGCTCATAACTTCATCCAAGTATAATTACATCTACCTAGAGGTCTGGAAATTGTCTACCGGATAAAATACTGTTGTTGGTACTGTCACCCAGTACTGGAAACTAGGACTTCATGCTTAACCATGGCACCTGCGCATTCAACCTAAAAACCTATCATTTAAAAAAATGACATCTTACGCTCTATGCCTTCAAAAGCCTATAATTTGTCATCTGTGATATACATAGACTGAATGACTAAGGACCGTATCCTGTTGTCAAATCAAGTGTCAAACTTTTACCGCTCTAACTCTTTATTAAGTACCTCTGTTTACCCCAAAGACTACAAAACCGTGACGTTTTTTTTTTCATAGTAATAACTGGTTTAAGCTTATAACCGTGTTAACTTCTGTATTCCCAAACAGTGAATATTTGCTAAGATAAGTAAGATAAGTTATAGGTACATCCGTAGTTTATCGTAAAAAAAAATATTCTGATGAGGTTAAAGGAAACTGACAGGTTCCATTAGATAGAATTCGGCAAACATTCGTATAATCAAGCTACGAGTGTTAATGATGGCCGCTGATGTCGGTGCCGTTTGGTGTGGTGGCCTTTCACACTAAGGCCGCGTTCACACCAAAGCGTATACTCGGCCACCAACTCCGAGCGTCCAGTGTCTACAAAATGTGTGGAAAAACCACTTCAGTCTCAGTCACAGTCAGTCTTCAGTTTTTAATTCATTTTCACAGTCGGCAGCCAACTATAAGCTTGGTATGAATGCCGCCTAAGATTTGTTATAAAAAAACCGGATAGCAATTTGGCTGACCTGAGACCATAAGCTTGACCATGAACCTGCCGAATTGAGTACGTGGCCCACAGCTATTTTTGTTATTGGTTTTTTTTGGCAATGAATCAGATTTGCCATACAATGTGGCAATGCTGCCAGCCTTTTGGGCACTTTTCCTATTGACAGCGATGCGGACGAATTTTTTGATACCCTTTAAATGATAAATGTTTTATTTTCTTTAAGTAGGTTTGTACAAACACTTTTACATGTTAATCACATTTTTTTTTTAAACCTGATGAGTTCGGCGTTTCCTATCTGACTACTCTGAGAAGACCTAAACAAACTCAGAGGTCACAGTCTCTTTTAAAGTCCAGACATAATCTTGGTCAGATCATGTGAAGACCATGTAGATTGATGTCTGAAATGGTCTTTTGAGTAAAGAACCACACAGATTGAGCGGACCTGTCCAGTCAGTGCACGCATTTGTCGAAAATCGTGCAGCTCAACTCAGAGCTTGAGGAGCCTCACTTTGATTATTTCCCCTCCTTTTTATATATGTACTTGTAAATATTATTATTTTAAAACTGATAGCTTTTAAATGATGTAAATATGATTAAATAAATAAATATGGCTTTTTAATCCAGATTTTTTTTTAATTAAAATTACATAATGAACTCGTATGTTGCATAATATTGTTACACCTAATGTGACATTTTGGTTTTCAATATTTGCGAAACATTCAAATTAGGTAGGATATCGATCAAAACCGCAATATTTAATGGCAGTGCAGATATTTAATTTGTTTTTATTATGACGAAAGTTAAGTCCATTTGACATTCATTAAACATTATTAAACATTATTACACAACGGTCTAGAATGTGTTAATCTCGTAGTAATGTAAACACATTTCGCGTTCGTATATAATATTCTCTAAACAAACCGATCTAAAGCTTCAATCAAGGTTTTGAGCCAATAGTGATTGGAAAATGTTCTGTTAAGTAAATTAACCTAAAGTATCTCTAACGGGTCGCATACGTTTATTAGTTATTGGTCAAGCACCTGAGGGGGGTTGGGGAAATAATGCAGGATAAAGTTGTTAACTTCCCCGCCTGACAAATAAAATACAATTTATCTGCATTACTCCCGGGGCGACACAGGCATCATTATCCGTTTACCATACACGTATGACACCACACGGTATCACTTTACTATACTAGAAAAAAAAAAGCACAAACCTGTAACGGCGTAAATGCCACAGAGGAAGCAGTACCGGAAACCTGCCTCCTGATACTAGTGGCGCCGCCATACTGCTGCTGTTTTTGCATGTTCTTCTGCAAAGTCTTGCTGATGCGCACTTTGGTCTTCTCGTCTATTTGGGGCAGACGAATGCGGCCCGTGCTTGACTTTCCGATCGTGCCGCGAGAGTAGCCCAAGTCTTCTTGGTAAGCGTCGTCTTCGATCTAAGTAAGAAAAATCATGTTATTGTTTTGTTTTGCTTTTAGGTTTGGTTAACGAGGGGTTATCTGAATTTGCGTGTTCAAGAATCAATTTTAAATGGTCAAATTAGTGTACTTAGGTTCTGAAAATAATATATGTCATAGATACATCCTTGTTTGAGGGAAATTAACAGTTCAAAACACGATAAATTGTAATTTGCTCGATGAAAAAAAATCGAAATAGGGTCGATTTCAAAACCATTTTCGGTTTCATTTCCTAATTACAGCACAAAATAATATGAAAATTGCATGTACCACTAGGTAATCATTAATTTAACGTTTGGATTTTTTTTGTTTAATAGATTTTTTTTAAACAAACACGAAAATAGTAAATCGGGCTAAACCGGCTCGCGCTCAGAGTCCTGCGGGACGTCGTCGAGGATGGCTACACCTGTGACTTTTGGGATACCCAGTAATAATAATAGTAATAATAAACTTTTAAACTTTCACCTTACTACTGCAAGACCATGTTTATCTATAACTAGCTTCTGCCCGCGACTTCGCTCGCGTGTAAGTCGTAAGACACCACAATATACTAAAGTAACAGCCGCATTTTATAAAACTTCCCTGACACTTGCACTTTTTTTTTATTGCTGATTGGGCCCGCTCTTGACCTCGATCACGCCTGATGGAAAGCGATGGATGAGGTCTATGATGGAACGAACGTGCCCAAAAGATACCTAAGGCACAGGAACTCCTACGCATCGACGAAACACAGCAGGCTGCTTGACGCCGGACTGCGGTGGGAGGGTGGTCGCAAACCCGGCGGGCGCTAGCCCTACCACCGCAAGGGAAGAATTGGCCAAATAAGGTGTTGGGTGTGACTGTTCAGGATGCGCCGAGCGCTGGGTTCAGTTGAGTAACTGGCGGAACAAACTGCGCTAAACGAGGAGGCTTCTTCATGCATCCCAAAGACGTTTGTAGTTTTGGTCTCAGCAGCCAAAATATATAGACTTAGGACTGCTAACGCGGTAGCAGCAATACTTAATGTACTCCATACTTAATAATTATTATAAATGCGAATGAATGATGTGTGCAAGTATCTCTGTATCTTGGTCGTTCTGTTTTTTATATTTTCACGTCCGATTACATACTCTCCTCGGCGACAGATATGTGAAACAAAAATATGTTTGAAGTTCCCGCAACGTGCGACGGAATGACTTCTTCCACGAACTAAGAATGTCGTAAGTGCCACAAGCTGGTCGTCATAATAAATCCACAAATAAAAGGAGTTTAAAAAAGTGCTTGCACATTTTTTGTCGCCTTGTATTAATAATATTACTATGCATTAAATCAAATTTTTATCCTATTAGTCATAAGCATATTAAGTACAAATCGAAAAGTCGTGAAAATTGGAGGTAACTTCGTGATGTTTTTTATCGTGAAAATTTTAATATTTTGTGTTTCTGTTGTAATATCTTATAGTTACAATAAGTGTGGAAATATCTTATAGTTACTCATGTTATTTTCATTTTATACCTAAGTATTATCAATTTCATTAAAAATCATATTGAAGTTAGGCTACTTTGGTTACTTCCCGCTCTTAAAGGCCGCCGCAGATAGGCGCGACGCGACATGGCGGCGCGATTCTGATAGACCATTTTCAATGAAGTTTTCATAATTTTGTGAGTTTATTCATAATCATAATCAATTTTAATTGTGTTACATATGTAGTGAATACAGTTCTTAAATGAAAGTTTACAGGTCACTATGTTATGCCAAGAGACGTACAAATATGGTTGCATGCGAAATAAGAACAATATGGAAAATTTCTACAGTTAATGCATAAATAAATAATCATAAATTACAATTAGTCACAATCTTCAATTAACACTTGTTTCTCCAGTCAAATAAATAAATAAGTGTACATTAATTCATCATTCAGAAATTCATCAGTCGTATAATAATATTTTTCAATGAATAATACCTAAAACCGTATCGTGTCATGCCTAAAACGCTTTTTTTAATAAGGCAGTATTACAACGCTCGCTTAAAAAGTTTGCATATTGGCCACGAATCACAACATCTCGTAACGTTGAGACTTTTTCGAATATCCTCATGTTTGTTTTGACGGAAACACTAATTTCAGAAATATGTAATGAAGGTAAGGTAAGAATTTAAGGAACGCACGCCAAGCCCCGGAAAGCACGTTAAGCCGTTGGTCCCGGCTGTCATTCGTGGATTTCTTTGACAGTCGTTACGGGTCGTCAGTTGCCCGAAAGTCTGACAACCAGTCTTACCAAGGGGTATCGTATTACCCAGTAATTGGGTAGTGGAGGTCAGATAGGCAGTCGCTCCATGTAAAATACTGGTATTCAGCTGCATCCGGCTAGACTGGAAGCCGACCCCAATATAGTTGGGAAAAAGCTAGGCAGATGATGACACAGCTAACATCATAAAAATTGTTCTATTAGTATCGCGCCTATCTACGGGAGCATTAACAAGCAGAGTGCAAACGTGCTGCCCTATTATGAATGAATGATTTGTCTGTATGACACGAGGCCGTTGCCATGCAGGGGGAAAATTAGGACAGCACCCTAATTGCGTAACACACTATTACTCTCAATTTGAATCATTTTGAAGCATATTGCTAATCCATTGCTCCATATGCTCGAAAAATGTGTCTGCTCAACAACGTAAATAACGCAATGAATGTTGTTGAACTGTCAAAATGAAACCCACTGCTACTGATAGTGTGTTACGCAATTACCCTGCTGGCTGGTAATTTTGGTCTGCACGCCCGAGTGAAATTATACCTTCATACCTAACTATTTGTTAAAAAGACAATTTATTAATTTTCCCTCTGGTAGTTACACATTTCTACAATACCTCGGAGCAGATGCGACTACCTATTATAAAATATATCCAACTTATCAATATTTAATGGGTTTTCCCATTCTATTGGATACACACAGTACAATAGAATCGCAATTAAAGAATAATAAAGGAAATGGACTTCCTTTTAAGACAGGACTTTTTCCTGTTGTCTTGTACAATTAGACAAAGAAAGTTGATTGATAGTAAGCATCATAGCTTCTACAGCTTCCTGGTTGAAGCTTGTAGATTTAAGAGCCAATATGAGGAAGTGCTGAACATTATGACATCCATGTAGTTGTAAACACAGCGGATTAGATTAGTGTTTAAAGTTTCACATCTCATAAAATAAATGTCTTGAAATATTGCTGGACGTAACCATCTAACTGGCGGCTATTTCCGACTAATTTAAGAGACTTTAAATTAGTCGGGAAGAGTCGTCGTCATTTGAAATTGCGCTGAATTGACTGATATAGGCGTATACCTGGGTCGTTAAATTCTGCGCAAATTCTATCTAGTATCTTCTTAACGTGGAGCCACTGTCATCAGACCTCCACTAACCAATTCCTGTCACTGCTGAGGAATATTTATTGCCCGATTTGCAGGCATTTGACAGCCCGTATTAAATGTCATAGACATTAATAGATATTCATAAGATCGGTTGCAAATCTCGCAAACGGAAGACATAACACCTTTATAAAATATCCATATCATAATGAGAAACAATCTCATTTTTTATTCATTTCATAGTCAACAATTTTAGAAAACGCCTTGATTGATACGAAATGGCATGAGTTATATTAGCACCGACGGAATTATAATGGATGCTTTTTCGATCGGTGCTGGCAATTAAAGCGGGCGTCGCCAACGTAGTGATATGTTAGGGGATTTTCATGCTTTAGAAACTCAAGCTGCATACTCAAATGGGTTCTTGAACTCTTAATAGATTGACGGTGGAAATAGGTATGAAATGCTTAAAGAATCTCCTCGCTAATATAATACTTATCACTGATTCATGCATGGCTTTCAAAGGACAACAGACAAGATTTACGATTTGAAAATATCGGCTCAGACAGACTGAGGCGAATCCTAAATACAGATGTGAGCAAATGTATACCTATGGAAGCGAGCGAATCCAGCGCGGGTTTCGTTCCAGTGTGAGTCAGTGCCCCATAAAGATAAAACCAGATTTTCATTGATACAATTATCTTTATAAGTTTACTAGCTGTGAATACCCGCTTCGCTGGGTCATTTTTAATTGTATAGTTATTTGTTAATGTTAATAATCTATCACTACTTCATAATGATTTCATATATACTGAACATTTTTATTAATGATAATCACACGTTTTTAGAAATCACATGTTTCAACCCCTGTATTTCAACACCCTTATAGATATCAACTTGCAACCACCATAGTGCACGATGTGAGCCTTGTACCTATTGCGACATACAAACACTATGCGTCTGTGACGTGCAGTTTTAGCTGCAAAGTGAAATATAGGGACACACACCTCTATTTTTATACATATAGATAAAGATATCCTAAAGAAGAATAAACTGAATTAACACAGTAAGGTCTTGCTTCGATTGTAAGACCTAGTAATTAAACAAATTATGTATTGTTCATTTCAACTCATCAAAAATTACGTTGCTGCTCTAGATACTTTTTTTTATCAATGATATAACTATAAATGATCAACATTGCATTCTTGTAAGATTAGGTTATAGTTTTGTCAGTGACAATCATAACAATTCTATAATACTTATGGTTACAGGGGAGATGACCAAATATATTGCACAAAAACCTCTTAACGTTACAAGATATTACTGTATTTAATTTTCAGCACAACCTGATAAAAAAAAAACCACAAAAACTTTGTCTTCCCCAAGTAATCTATGAAAGATATTTCCCAAATATATAATAATAATCTCACGCCGTATTCCCACGTGGTAGGCAGAAACTACAGAACGCCACCTGCTACTTTTTTATCTAAATAAAAAACTCTAAAACAACTGTTAGCCATCTGCTACAACCGTATGTAAGTTCACTAATCGCAGTAAGCGCACGCGCAACGGGGCCGGCACGGACGTCCGCGCGCTTCAACAGGTCGAGTTCCGGTCTATTTGACTTGCGCGAAAAAACGGGCCACTTCTGCCGAACGATTTGAAATTCAACGCATCTGCCTCGGACCGTCGAGCGCAACGTCACATTTACGCCAAGGATTCCGCGAACGCAAGCGCAGATAATGATACCATCAATTATTTCGACGATCAGCGTACGTTGCATTAGCTGCTCTCACTATATCCGCTAATTATGGCAGTTTCTCTATCATGAAATGCTAAGAATTTTCCCCGATATGATACCTGTTTCATTAAAATGGCTCTGTAATTTTGTTTATCATGGCATACACAGTAACCCATTTCCTGAAATTGGCTTTTCTTAGAAAGTTTGCACGTGGAGTAAGCTAAACATAAGGCGCGATTATTTAATGGTTTACAGCTCGATTCCACGACATATTTAAGAAGGTTTGTGCTGAGATCAATAGAGGCGAACAGCCGGTATATTCTTTTAAAATCTCACTGTGAAAACTTAGGTGAAGTCTTTCCATCTGATGCGAGGGATTGACACTATTGACAGCTCACTTCACCTAAGTTTTCACAGTGAGATTTTTACAGTTGTTAGCTAAGCGAAACTTAGATGATTTTATTTGTATCATACAAAGGATCTATTTGGAACCCTACAACAATTAGAATGAGCTTCATTTGCAATTCCCTTTGACTACATGTTTTTTCTACAGATTTTAGCTGTAACTGTTTTTCAACCTAATATTGCAACCAAAAATAGTGTAAATATTGTATCATACAAAAACTATAATAATAATTCCTATGCACGGAGTCGTGTTAAAGCATTATATTGAATCCATAGAAATAGTTTGCGTATTGATGTCACTGCCAAACTATACAGTTTGGCAATGACATCAACGCGCAAACTATTATTTGAAAATAATTACTATTATTGTAAGATTTTGGGAGGCCTATGTCCAGCACTGGACGTATTTCGGCTGAAATGATAGTGATGATGATGGATATTGTACCACAGAAAAATACTGGATGTTTTTTTTCAGGCTCCACATTTTTACAGGGTGTTCTACTCATGAATATGAACAACTTTCACTATGGGACCAACTCTGAAATCACGAAAACAAAATCAGCTGTTCAATACAAAAGTCCAATACCTACTTGACCAAAATATGTGAAACAGTTGATTTTTTTTTCGTGATCGCAGAGTTGGTCCGATAATGAAAGGTCGCAACATATAATTTAAATTTATAGTTAGTTAAATATACTGTAAGTACCTCTAATTAATATACTCTAGTTGTACATCCGTTTTACTAGACACTAAGTAAATCATTGTATAAGACTATACTATATATTAACTTTCTGTAGCTATTTAAACACACCTTTTTTTGTAAAAGTATATGAATAAATTATTATTATTATTATTATTATTATTATTCGTATTCATGATTAGAACACCCTGTGTTCATTTGGAGACGGTAAAAAAAAGCATGCTGTATAATTAAACTACAATGTTACACTTACGTCAGCGAAATTAAGTCTGTTTGCGTTCTTCCTGAACTCAGTCATGGCGTAGCGTTCCTTCATCTTCCTCACTCGCTTGCCGCCCCTCTTTTTCCTACTCTGTTCTATGGGCTTCGGAAGGGGTTTCACGAACTTTACCGGTGGTGGTTCCTTTGGAGAAAGCAAAGTAGTATGTAAAAGATAGTAAAACGAAGACGTAAACCACAAAGAAACTCAGGCCTGTAGTTTCAGCAGAGTAGATCATTTTTATTTGTTGATAGCCGAGGGCTCAAGGCAATTTTTATTTTATTTTCTTTAATGGCCAACAAATAATTTTATTGTTTACAGTTTTAACATAATACTTTACTGAAATCTAAGGCTAGTGTTACAATTTCTTATATGTTAGCACCGCATGACCCATAAACGTGATAATTGTGCCACAAGCACTATATAATACAATGCCGCAAATGGGCTTGTGGCCTCCCGTATTTTTCTGATTATTCAATGAATAACATGATAAATATTAAAGGAGGGGCCCGTGGCTAAATAATAACAGTACAGGTCGATTGATCAGATTAAGCTACGCTTGCCGCGGTTGGTCTGTGGATGAGTGACCATCTTTACATACCCCGCCGAGACCCCTCCGTGCCTCGGAAGGCACGTTAAGCCGTTGGTCCCGGTTGTCATTCGTAGATCTTTGACAGTCGTTACGGGTAGTCAGAAGCCCGAAAGTGACAACCAGTCTTACCAAGGGGTATCGTATTACCCAATAACTGGGTTGTGGAGGTCAGATAGGCAGTCGCTCCATGTAAAATACTGGTATTCAGCTACATAGACTGGAAGCCGACCACAACATCGTTGGGAAAAGGCTAAGCAGATGAAAAATATTAAGCATAGACCTCACAACCCCCCCTTTAAAATGTATGTTCGATAATTATTTATGAATATTCAGAAATATACGGGAGTCACATGCCAATGGGCGGCATTGTATAACAATAAGTAGAAAAAACAAAAGAAAAAATGATTATAGTCAGTCAATAAAGTTCGGATATTTATTAGTATATAATCTCCCTTGGAGTAGTTACCCTACGATAATAAATACTGTTATGTTGCCAAGTTACTTTTTTTCTGTATTACCTGCATTTTGTCGAGTTTCTTCTCAACAGATTCTCGTAGCATCCGACCAATGCTTCCATCAGTACTCTCGTGACAGGCGTCAACGCGAGCTGCAAGCGTAATTTTAGTTGATACTAACTTCGCTGCTTTGTATCTTAGCTCCTAAAAAAGTAACCAGAATATTAGACATAAACATATACAAAATGTATCAAGGTACCAACTTTGTAATTAGCTATTGACAATCAATAATAATCTGCCTACAATTTTTCGACTGTCGGGAGCCTCGTCTATGGGAGCAATGGGCCACAGTAGTCAACCGGGCAGACCCAGTCCCAGTGCGGGTAACAACCCGAAAAAGCTTTCTTTACCACTTATATGCAGTGGGGATGAAGAAATTGCACAACATAAAGTGCGCGCCTGATGCATATGTTGGCCGCCTCACGAAACAGGCTCTCCCTCTAACTAAACAAAAGCTGCGTACGGTTACTGCAGCTTTAACTGGCCACGGGTCATTTAATAAACACCTCGTTGTCATAGGAGTAACAGACAGTCCGCTGTGCAGGGCCTGCATGGAGGATGACGAGACAGCGGCACATGTGCTTCTAAGCTACCCGGTGGTCACCACGTACGGGAAAAAGTACTTCGGTAACCCAGGTACCCTACGTGAGACAGTCAGTAACATCAAGACGTTGCTGGCCTTCCTTGAGGAGCTGGGGTGGATCGAATGATCGATTTTCCCACCCGTACGCAAAATACGCGCTTTGACGTGGAGTTGCGGACACCAGCCCGTATTGCCTATTATTATTAAAGTGCGCGCCTCCCAGAATTCGTACCCACAACCAAGTATTCATTGCTCTTCTTAGATATCTATAATATTAATTAGAACACTTACAGGTGGAGTATCCTGAACTATACTTGAGAAGTAAATGAAGCCAGTGTGAGGTAGGGCAGTAGCCTGTGAGAAACCTGACAAGGTCTTCTTCTGCTGCCCCAATGGTAGGATATTACAAGCTGGCATCTTAGCCAGCTTGGATAGACCGCCCGCCACACCCAGGATCTTTGCTGCTGTTGATGCACCTAGTAATTGAACATGCATTATTTGGAGAAAAAAATAAAATAAACATAAATAGAAAAAAAAAAAAAAAAATTAAAAAAATATTATTATGACTAGGTAAAAGTGTTATTTGTTTTTATTAATCCAATTTATTTTCATAAAGATAGAGAGAACTATCTGAATAATGTATCATTGTATTTTCATGGGAGATGTCAAAAGCAATGGATTATTTCAAGGAGGTAGAAAATCATACCCAACTAGAGAATACAAGCCGGGATCCTAATCCTGGGATCTCCGGATTAGGGTCCCAGGATTGTATTCTCTATATCCAACCCAATAACTTAGTAATCATGATTACAGCACTATTATTTTGTAACCTTGTACTTGGGTATATTCTGTCTATTAGGTAATTATGGATTTCTGCAGGAATCTCTCACAGTTTAGACTTCAGACTGCCATAATGATGAATAATTTTACTTACCAACAATAGCTGTTATGTTTGGTGCAATAAAAGCCATTCTGCTTTCAACATATTCATAAATGTTAGCTCTTAAACTATTCAGCTCTGCAGCCATGTCACAAGCGTCATTAATCTCAGCAAGCTCACTTTCAGTCAGTAACTTCCTGAAATATGATACAAAAGGTTTAATAGTTTTAATACATAGGAATAACTATTTAATAATTTGGTAACTTCTAATGGTAGATTGCCTTAGTTGATGGCGCATAAAACATTGTTGTGTGCACATACAGCCTTGATCATGAAAAAATGTGCTGAATTCATGGTTACTGTAAACTGTAACCATGAATTCAGCACATGATTCTAGACCTCATAGTGTAAAAATTATGGTTGTTGTTGGTTATAAAAAAAAAAATAAATTGAAAAGTGCAATAACTATGTGAAAATTTGCCTAGCAAATTACGCATCAATGTCCCTGCCACGCTGTATATAACAAAGAAGATAATACTAACTACTTGTAAGAATCTCATTTTGACAGTTGAACAACATTCATTGCGTTATTTATGTTGTTGAGCAAACACATTTTTCGAACATATGGAGCAATATATCAGCAATATGCTTAAAAATTATTCAAATTGAGAGTAATAGTCTGTTACGCAATTAGGGTGCTGGTATCAATTCACTGCTATCCTTGCTAACATTGTGATTCTACCATTGATTTCCATTGACATTCAAATCCATAACTATTCAATTACTTACCCCTGTGTTGTTGATGCAGTAACAGACACAATCATAATAGTAGCCTGCGTAAGGAAACTCTGAAGTGTCTCATTATTCTTCGCTTGATCCAAATCATTGCCCAGCTCTCTGACTGCACGGATATAGTCTTGCGGTGCTATGATTAGGGACTCCAGTTCCGGGAACCTTTTCTGATACTTATCCCGAACATATCTGTGGATAATAGCTGAAAAATAATTTTTATCTTATGTTTATGTACACCTATAATTTTTCACTTTCAGGCATGGCATCAACCCATTGTCTGTTAGGCAAGCTTATTAAGTTCAGTAACAATAGAAAAAGTAATTTTGTCTCATTAGTGAGAGTTTAGCTCTTCATTGATTTAATTTAATTGGTATGCCAACCATTATTTTTTGGCATTCCAATATGAGAACCAAAGAACAATACTAAGGCAATCAATGTGTGCATAACATTTATAAATTCTAATACTAAGGAATTTAATGTTATTTTTTAAAAGGATTTCATGTTATTTCATGATATATTATAATGAATATGAGATATTGAAACTTGATACAAATGGTTTAACAGAAATGTGAACCTACCAATTTCTCCATCAATCTCAACAGCTATGTTGTTAGCTTCTACAATGAGCTGGTACTCCGGGTCTGTCTCCATCAACCCTGTCACTTCGATTTTTTGTCTATTATTACCAATATTGTGTTCTATTGATGTCATTACCTGAAAAAAAAAAACACACAGGTAAGATTAATTTCGCTTTCTGCATACAATCTAAACCATTAACGTAGTAAACAATGTATATTACACGTTTCAATCGATCTGAATGTCTTAATTTAGCCAATTCTCTGATGGACACGTTTTTTATGTCTTCTTCTTTTGGAATAACAGGATATGGCACGGCAAACTCATGGTCTTCGTCCATCTTATTACTTTCGATAAGAGCTTCAAGTTCTCCGTCGTCATTTTCTTCTAAGTCAGCAAGCAGTTCATCGGCAAGAGACATGTTGGTTTGTGTAAATGCACTTTGGAGCAAAAAATTAATTGATTTCTAACACAGTATTGACTATTGAGTATGAAATCAAATTAGCTTTCGAGATTTACCATCTCCGATTTATGTCAATTGTCAACGTAAGTTGCACAGACCACAGAGAGCCTGCAAGTTGTCAATTTTTTTTTTAAAGATCGATTAACAATAATTTTTCATCAAGCTTTGAGGCATTGCCTTTTAGCACACGTGAAAAAATGAATTAATCACTACATAGTATAAAACAAAGTCGCTTCCCTGTCTGTCTGTCCCTATATATGCTTAGATCTCTAAGACTCCTCAACGGATTTTGATGCGGTTTTTTTTAATAGATAGAGTGATTCAAGAGAAAGGTTTAAATGTATAATACGTGCATAATATAGTAGAGAACCTTGATAATTTTAGAGGTTTCTAATGTGATGTCGTAAATAAACATATTTTTTTGCTCTTACATTGTAAACGCTGGCTGAACCATTCGAGATAGATCAAAATAATGTACTACAGTATTGTACACCTTAAAAAGGTCTACAAAAAAGTCCGCGATGGTATATGTCTATCTCTTAGGGATAACCCAGAATAACCATTTTTTATCCTATACTTTTTACGAGAAATAATGGCTCTAAAATTATCAGTGTTTCTCTACTATATTATGCATGTATTATACATATAAACCTTCCTCTTGAATCACTCTTATCTATCAAAAAAAACCGCATCAAAATCCGTAGCGTTGCTTTCAAAATCTAAGCATACATAGACACAGACAGACAGCGGGAAGCGACTTTGTTTTATACTATGTAGTGATCAGCATTGCACCCGTGCGAAGCCGGGGCGGGTCGCTAGTGTGAAATAAACTGATATTCTGGATAGTTTATCTGATGACAAAATTCATATTTTATGTTCCTGAAGGTTTCTCTAATCTGTGACATATGCAACATACGGGCAACACCAACAAAGGTTTGCGGGTTTGCCATTTTTTCTTGTGTGATAAAAAAAAGAAAGCCTCCAGGGCAGGGTATGCAAAAGCCCCGTAAAAGGCCTGCCTTTTATTATTGAAAGTGATTTTAGGGTGTTTTAGTGAAATTTAGGTAAATATACATCGTCATAATGGCGCTCAATCCGCAATACGATGCAATTGGCAAAGGATTTGTACAGCAATATTACACACTGTTCGATGATCCGGCACAGCGGCCAAACCTAGTGAATATGTATAATGTAAGTATTTCCTCTAGTTATAGTATGTTCAGTCTCAGAAACTCCTACTTGATAGATAGAATTAAATTTTCTAAATTACAGAATTATTTTTTTAACTTTTAGGTTAACTCGTTGCTCCCGCCGAAATAATATCTTTTTTCATGTCGATTTCACAATTTCTTAGTAATTTTAATAAAACATGTGGTCATCTGAAGGTGACTAACAACCAGGAACAGTAAATTTGCATTTCTAGTGTAACCAAAACAAATATGAGTCACTCAGTAATCCTTGAAGGAGCCCCACTGTTAGTTATATTGATTAAGCATGTATTATTATATCGTTGATGTATCTCGTTTCAGGTGGAAACATCGTTCATGACTTTTGAGGGTGTGCAGTTGCAAGGTGCAGTTAAAATAATGGAAAAGTTAAATGTATGTGTCTGCAGTTCATTTGCCTTATCAAACTAATTATCTCAGTTCAATGACTCTGACTTGTCATATTGAGAAAAAAAAAAGTATTCAATGCAGTATCAATTGAATGAATAATGATTCTTCTTTATGTTAAGTCTCATATCAAATCAATAATTTGGAACATTGGACAGATTACTTTTACGCATTACATTTTTCTCAGTTTCTAATACTACAAATTGTATGGCAAAATAAATTTGTATCACAAGTTATTGACTTACTGTTCTTGTATTTCAGAGTTTAGCATTCCAGAAAATTGGAAGGATTATAACTGCTGTTGACTCTCAGCCCATGTTCGATGGTGGAGTTCTAATAAATGTGCTTGGACAGCTCCAGGTATGGTTTTATTTATCAAATTAGATATGTTTAAATTTCTTGTATTACTCTAAATTTAAAGATTAACGCTAGACATTTTAAAAAGTTGTAATGCTACGTAACTAAATGTAGTGGTGATGCTATAATAAAGTGCATCATTTTTGAGATGTGTGTTATGATTGCACATAACTGTTCATGACTGCTAATAATAATATAAAATTGGGATATGTATCTCTTTCATATTCTGGAAATATTCTGTCCCATCACTACATAGTATAAAACAAAGTCGCTTCCCTGTCTGTCTGTCCCTATATATGCTTAGATCTATAAAATTACGCAACGGATTTTGATGCGGTTTTTTTTAATAGATAGAGTGATTCAAGAGGAAGGTTTATATCTATAATACATGCATAATATAGTAGAGAAACACTGATAATTTTAGAGGTTTCTAATGTGATGTCGTAAATAAACACATTTTTTTGCGCTTACATTGTGAACGCTGGCTGAACCCGTCGAGATAGATCAAAATAATGTACTACAGTATTGTACACCTTAAAAAGGTCTACAAAAAAGTCCGCGATGGTATATGTCTATCTCTTAGGGATAACCCACAATAACCATTTTTTATCCTATACTTTTTACGAGAAATAGTGGCTCTAAAATTATCAGTTTCTCCATTGCACCCGTGCGAAGCCGGGGCGGGTCGCTAGTAAAATATAATCCCCAAATTGTATGTCTACTGAGGCTTGGCATGAGGCCTTTGGCAGTAATAAGAACAAACAGAGACAGTACTCTGTTTGTTCTTATTACTGCCAAAGGTTAATAAACATGCTCCGATAACACTTTATAAAGCAATACCTACATAAATAATTTTATTGCATTTGAAACAGACGGATGATGATCTACCTCATGCATACTTTCAAACATTTATACTGAAGCCAATAGCAAACTCATTCTATGTAGAACACGACATGTTCAGGCTGGCACTTCACAACGTCTAATTACTTTTATCTACAGATACAAAGTAAGAGTAGACCCTAGTGCTTTTAGTTCTGCACTACCACACCGCTTAGCACAGGATCCCTTTCTAAAACAAGGTTCATCTTGTCTTGTAAATAAGGATTCTATAAGTTTTCCTGTTCATACTACAGTGCGACCAATGAGAGAATGGGTTCTTGACACCTGCCAGTTTCATATATAGAATACGTGTTTTGCGAATTTGATTCATATTAATAGAATTGTTGCACTGACAGGTGTCAAGAATGCATTCTCTCAATGGTGGAATTGTGTAATTTACTTTAGAACTTTTAACAATGCAACATAACTACCATACAATTGGATTATGCAGTCACTGTCAGATACATTCAATGAATAAGCACACAATAGTAAATTAGGTACAGTTACAGACCCAAAAAGAACAAAAGGTGACCAAGATAAGGTTGAAAAAATAGGTAGCGTTGTTGCTGACTATTCAATAGAATTAGTGGTGATGTGTTTGTGTTTTAGCTCCCTTCTTTTCTTTCTGATTCTATTTGGATGTTGCCTGTGACATAGCAGTAGAAGGATAGCTCAATTTAAAAACAAATGAATACACGAGGCCACAGGCAATGGCTGTGGTGGGGTGCGAGTAGTAGTAACAGGCTCACACTGACGCGCCTTGTCGTGTGACTATCGTTCATTGCTTTTGCGACTTTGATCATTGATAATGTGTAAGAATTTATAGAAGCGCGACAGTGAGTGGCAGTAATCGTACGCCACATCTTATTGTACAGCTGACCTCGTAATTGCATTACACTTTTGATAACACTATCCTAATTTTTTAATGGGTCAGCGTAACTTGTCTTCTTCTTCCATACTTTTCTATTTTGACAATAATTCCCAGTAATTTGAAACTTCTTAAAGATTGAAAGTATTTGACTGTCACATGGTCTTAAAAGCAAAAAATAGACTTTGGAGTTTGACGTGCAGGTGACATTTGGCTTTAGGGTGGTAAAACAATTACGAGGTTGACTATACAATTTTCTGACAGTCACCAAGTCGCATCGATTAGGTCCTCAAGCTCGCGTAGCAGCCGTTCCTCTCCCGTTATGTCGTAGGAGGCACCCTATACAGTGTATAATATCACTGCATGTAATCCATGAAACAACTAATTTATATATATTTGCTGGTGTGATCAATAATAGTATTGACCTTTGTTTTGGCTTATTATGACAACTAATATTAATTATGACAATGATGTAAAAAATAATCATAATGTCTAAGGGCGCATTCCACCAAATTTTTATACCTAGAATAAGTCTTATCTTGAGAATAAATATTGAATTTTTGACAGTTTTTCCATACTGTCAGACGTCAATTTTATTCCACAAAATAATCAAAGTTATTTGACTTGGGTAAAATCAGCCCTAAATCTTCTTAGTTTAGTTTAATGAAGTGCCAGAATGCATCCCTTGTGCTGATATGATAATATAGGATGAAAACTAATATTGGTGCTGATTCTGTTGTTCACAACTAAACCAAATCTAAGTTCAGTGCATCTTTTTCTTTCTATATAAAAGGACAGAGGATAATTAATATTAGTTTAGTCCTGTCAAATTAAGATACTCCATAGACAAGTTTAGACATGATTAAAAAATTGGCTACTAAAAATACGTCAATTTAGGCCAGGCGCTGACTAATTTGACAGGACTAAACTAATATTTATCTTCTGTCATTTTCTTAATGCAATAGAAAGAAAAAAATGTCCTGAACTTAAATTTAGTTAAGTTTGTGAACAAGAGAATCGGCGCCAGTGGCTTCTAAATACGTACTTCCTACTTAATTACCTATTTGAAAACCTTAACCCTTTACCGCATAGAAAACCATATATGGTTTGACATGTTTACAGTTTATTTACTGTAAAAAAATAAAAAAAACTAGCGTATAAATCCTAAATAATAAAACACAACTATTTTGTCTATCATCACATACCACTTGTACATAAAAACATAAAATAAAAAAAAAACACTATAATGAATGCCGAAGCTTTAATAAAGACATTAAGTTAAAAAAAAAAATGTCACTTATTTAATATATCATGCAGTAAAGGGTTAACATGTAGATTCAATTCATTGTATCCTCTATTGAAATGTAAATGTATGTTTATTTCAGTGCGACGACGATCCTCCACACCCGTACATGCAAACGTTTGTTTTGAAGCCACTCGGAGACTCCTTCTTTGTACAACACGATCTATTTCGCTTGGGGATCCACGACATAGCTGCCTAATTATAATATCGAAGCATCACTAAGAAAACGATCAAGAAACCATTCTCACATCTTTTTAACGTCGCCACGCTATTTCAAACAGCTAATTTTTTGGTTAACTAGGTATAAGTAATGATCAATTGACTGTTTTTGAAAAATTCAAATTGTACATTATCATATGAATATTCGAAATTCATTTCTGCTTAGATGTTTGAGATGGCTCAACGTGAGAGTGTGGCGGACTATTTTTCAGTTACATGTATACATTTTATAATAAATTCATAATAATTTTTTATTGATCGTTGTTTTTATACAATTTCCCTCCGATAATGCTGTCTGTGTATCTTTAATTATTTAGTTTAAGTAGCCGGCACGCTTTAAATGAGTTTAATAAACTATGTTAATTCTTTCTTAATCTTTTTCCTTGCACGATCCCAAGCTCTGACGAAGTATTTGCGTTAGCTCTGACGAAGTATCTGCTTTAGTTTGGATTGTTTCCAATTCTCCACATCGTTTACATTCTCATTGTTTTACAGTAATCTCATAGGAATCCTCAGACATGATATTAGCGCCGATTCTATTGTTCACAAACTAAATTTAAGTTCATTGCATCTTTTTCTTTCTATTTCATTAAGAAAAGGACAGAACATAAATATTAGTTTTTGTCCTGACGTAAATTGACGTATTTTTAGTAGCCAATTTTTTTAATCACGTCTATACTTGTCTATGGAGTATCTTAATTTGAGAGGACTAAACTAAGATTTATCTTCTGTCCTTTTCTTAGTGAAATTGAAAGAAAAGGATGCACTGAACTTAAAATTAGTTTAGTTTGTGAACAACAGAATTGGCACCATTCTTGTCTGCTGTTTCTTGTGTAATATCTATATATTGATGTTACAATCCTTTCTTTGATCTAGAGATTGTTTCCTCTAAAACCTTACTTCACCACCTTTAATATCGACATAGACAATATCCCTAATACTGCGCTTAATATTGGCACATGTTGTAGTACTCTATTTAAGATATCAGTAATTCTACTTGTTCTCTGTAAATTGGGGTCAAACCACATGTGAGTGCATATGAGAAGCACTATTAGTTGGTGTGGCCATATAGGATGCCGTTCTAAATATATTATCTCCAAGACCGCCGCTTCAAATCCACCAGAACACCTTAAACTACATCACTGCTCCTCTAACATTTGTACTTCCCCTTGCGACCGTCCTCTTGAACGTAATTCTGCCATTAAATACCTCGGCATTCTTATCAACGAACACTTAACATTTGGGTAAGCAACTTATATCCATGCTTTCTGGCAGAATAAGAAAACTTATTAACGAGACTGTCGGCCCACAGACACTATAACAAGCCTAGCGCTATGCCAATCGAAAGTTCAGTATTGCATCAGCGTGTGAGGTAGTGCTGGAAAGATCTACTTGATTGAAGCTGAAAGAGCTACCGGTTCCCTACTGGCTTACTTTATCACGATACGAGAGTCCGCAAGCTTTCTATTCTTTCTTTCTATAACATACAAAAATATTAAAAGCCGATACGACTACACATCAATCATGCAGAAGAAATTATAGAACCCCAACACCTGACAGCACCTCATTGCTAGCTAGACGCTCCCCTGCCTACTCTCTCATTATTACGTAAGTACAATAAAGTCTGTAAACTCTGCGAAATTAAAAATACTACCCTACATTCGTTGCAAAAAAATATTAAAGGAAATGTTCCTAAACACTTGTTATGATGACTCGGAACTAAAGACCCAGACTTGACAACGAAGCACAATGGAACAAACACGTCCAGTTACACACACACCACACAAACAAACTACCTACGCATACACACGTTCCATACCATACCTGAAACACATCTTTAGTCTCCACTCTGGAATTCGATGCCCAAAATACAGACTTAATTGTCTATTTTGGGGCTCACTGGCAAATAATATATTGTAAACTAGCTGTACGTAGTATTTTCAGCTAGTCATCGTCATCTCAACTTGATGTTAACCTATGAACATGCTTACTGTATTACTTGGACATTTTTTTTAGGGTTCCGTACCTCAAAAGGAAAAACGGAACCCGTATAAGATCACTTAGTTGTCAGTCTCTCAAAACTTTTGCGCAGTAACGCGTGGAGTTATCTATAAATACTCGGGGCTGGAATTCCTTGAAGCTGTTAAAAAAAATCAAACTTCTAAGTCAACGCAATTAAAAGATACGGGCGTTTATGCCGCATATTTTGACACTCGCAAGGGAATCAAAACCTAAAGGTAATTCCAGTTGACCTAGAATCACGAAATTAGGCAAGAAGCAATGTAATGTAGCACAAGTAAAGGAAAAAAATCCGAAAAAAGTTAGTTAGATTAGTTACCTATAAAGTATGGAACCGTCGATGACTCGCACTAGACCAATTTTTTTCTATTTCTATTGACACAAGTGTGGCGTTGCAAACAATTTATACGGTTGACTGGCCATGAAATAGCTTATATTTGCAAGTTCGTCTTACAGAACGATAGTGAAAACTCGATTCAACCCATCAAACAAGGCTTTAAATCTATACTCAATATGAGATTGGTGCTTAAGTATCGTTCCATTTAACAAAAGCTTTGCTTCCTGGCACAGCTTCTGCTCCAAAATGACGCAAGCGGGTTCGATTCCCGTACGAAACAAAATATTTGCATAGGTAACATCTACAAGGAGTGCAAATATTTTGTTCAAATATTTGAACAAAATATTTGCTCTCCAGCTCTCTCTCTCATCTTGCAGATGTTTTAAACTTTTGAAATATAAGTCACACATTGCTATAAACATTATATACTGTCACTTTTTTATGCTGCCAATGTGATATTAGATTATTTTTTATCACAACGAAGTATCACATTTTTCTGAAATTAAATGAGTAGGCAGATATTTATTACGCAAGACATGTATGTTTATTTTCGCATTCTAAAAGGTGACACATATTTTTGAAGAGGATTAAGCATCCTATATTTTGGTTCGCTGCAGCTGTAGCTTTGTGGTTCCTTCGATGGTACATATTTGTCAGCACAAATATGTGACAAGGATGAATCATGAAATCAGATATTATTACCGTGCTGTCCATTTATGCTCGTGACTACATAGTAAAGAGTATTTTATCTATCTATCTGAGGACTAACGGCGGTATTGTGGCGAAACTTGATACAGCTGGTCTAAGTATGTCATCGGTTTGAAGTGGCGACTTGAGCTATAAAAGGTCAGAAAAACAATACAAACATAGATGCTAGGACAATCATGTATTATAAATAGTCAAAAATTAACAAAAGAACCACTGAAAACAGGTACATTTTTTACCAATCTCGAATTTAAGACTTGCTCCTCCGTTTTAAATCCTTAGACGCTACGAACACTTAACAAGTTTATTTGCATGCACTACTAAACGAAATACACACACAGGGCCCCGAAATCGCGGGCCAAACTTGTCTAAGTGAATGACTAGGTTGCAAAAGTGATACGCTCGTTGCAAGGCAGGCACGCCATTACCAGCTCTTGTCTTCAAACTTGACGGATTACGTGTACGCTCCTTATAATTAGCAGCTTTCTTGTTCATTTTGTATAGAATACGTCACTGCGAAGTACTCAACAATCATTTGTTACCTTCGCTTTATAACAAGGCCAATTCCCGTGATTAAAAACGTTCGAAATCTAGTTGCAGTCTCATCTCAGCGACAATCAATGTCAAAAACTTGACAAAAATGTAGGGATTTTTGACAGATTGGGACTGAGATCAGACTATGAACATTCTTAAAATTACCAGAATTGCCCCTCAGTTTATTTGAAATTCGAGCTTGTTTATTCGAATATTATCAACTAGCTACAAATAGTATTTAACTATTATTGCTTACCGAAAGCATTTATTCCTGTTAAAAATAAGAAAATTCTTACCTTAAGATACTAAACGAGAATGGAGCGGATTGTTAGATCGTATTTTTGTAAGAAGTTAAATATACTGAAAAGCCATTTTTTTAAATATATTTCCAAACTGCTAAAAGGGTACACCACATCAGTCTTATGTCGACGTGATGAAGACTACAAAGCAGAGATCAAATAAGACATGGCAAGACCGTTCTGGTCACATTTACATAAAGAATATTTGTACATTAGCCTCTGATTGACAGTACTGTTCCATTAAACCGTAAATACATAAATATAATATTAATAAGTTATTAGCACAACCAGCCATTAACATCCTGTCGTAGCATCTCGAGTTAGTTATAATCACAACACAATACGGTGTGTATTGTCGTCAAGTTAAATGGTCATATTTCCTGTTCAGGTACAGTCAGGGAAAATATTAGTTAGCGAATTCAAATATTATCTTAAATTTTCCGGATATTCTAAATCTTCATCATTCATATGAAATGGTTAGAACACAATACATTTTCGCAGTGCGTTGATCTGCTTAACAATTTAGAGCCCTGACTGTAAAGTAAAGCTCTGACCGCACTGAGCCGATTGCGCTGTCGATTTATTTAATGATTAGAAAGTCACACGACTATTCGCGTCAAGTTTGGCCAGGTTTGAAAGAATTTCTTCTGACATTCCGCATTCGCTTCAGTTTAGCCAGAGCTTTATTATATTCCTGTTTTTCCCAATACTATTCAATAGCCAACGCGATAACACCTTGAGGTGCTTACAAATGGAAGGTACCCATTATACAGTAGGGTCAGTTACCAAGTACATCGACAGACTTCTACGTAAAAGTTTTCAGCTCAATTTTTTGCAACGCTACGCTTTACAAATGTCGTCAACGAAGTTTTTGAACAAATAAACCGAATTATGCATTGAGTTCAGTGTCAGTGGCATAGTAGACTAGATAGGCAAATCTTCTGCCGCTTGCTGCATCGTCATCCCACTCCCTTCTCTCCTAAATCTAAGGGCAATAACTCACTGCGATACCTCGCGGCCGCAGTTTAGCTTGCTACCTCGATGTCACTCCCATGTAAAACAAATGCATGCTAATTACCACGCACGCACATGCCAAAGGATGCCTCACTGCGATACCTCGCGGTCGCAGTTTAGCTCTCTACCTCGATGTCACTTCCATGTAAAACAAATGCATGCTAATAGATACGCACGTACATGCCGAAAGATGCCGTACTGCAATACATCGCGGGCTGCTTGGGCATCTCGATGCCAGGCACGTTGCGTGCGTGTCTATTACACATGAGGTGACATCTGAGGTAGCGAGCTACACCGCAATCGCGAGAGTGAGGCATCTTTGGCATCTAATTACCATAAGGCGCCACTCAGTACAATTTTAAAATTTTGTTTTTTTTATTCGCGTTCGCGCCACTTGTTCTCAACGGTCTGTATCGTATCAGTCATAGGGAAGCAATCAATTTGACTTACATATTGGTAGCCTCTACACACACTTCATAACATGTCAAAAAGATTTTACCGAGTTAACTTGATGAAATACAAAATATTATTTTCGGTAAAAATAAAAAAGCCTCATTTAACAGAACAGTACCACAATATTACGGCTTTATCCCATGGGTCATAGCGATTATAATAAAAACATTGTAGCTATACGACAACATCACTCGTAATTTGTTTTATCAAGCCTTAAATGTTTGTAATGAGAGTTGTTCAATCTTCCTGAGTTTACGATCTCCATGAAATAAAAAACAAAACGGATCCAATGGCGTAAAAAAATATTGCCAGCACGGATCCTATTCATAAGGTAAAGAACTTAAGAACTAATTAAACTGGGATTTCAGCTTTTATACTTGGTAGAAATATGTGTGGTCCTCCTTTCTCTTTCCCCATTTTATCATTACCTTTCACTCGCACAGGGCTGCTAATTGGCCGGCAGTTCCACAGACATTTCCGCCAAATTACACGTCAAAAAACTTATCAAAAGAAAAATAAAAACAAATTTCGAACACATGTTCTGAGCAATTACACATAAAAACGTTAACAATTCAATTTAGGAACACGACCAAAGATCATAAACTCAGGTTATCGCTAGTGATGTACGTTTAGGACCCGCCTTTTTTGCGTCCACGTGACCCAGGAAGGGCAACGCCACGAAGGGACCTCATCGCCATCGCTCGGTTGAAATGCCTTTGAGTCTTGTGCTCTTCAACGTCGCCGCCGCTGTCTACTGATGAAAGTATAACCAGCAATACTCCCATCACCTGGAAAATATTTAAATGGAGACTTTAGTTACGCGAATTTTATTATTTAATCAACCTACATAGCATGTCCTACAGCAGAGGCTAAGATGTCCTTAATGGTACGTATTTCATTTCCGTTTTCTATGTTGTCTGCTCAGGCCAACATGTCAATAACGAAACCAAATCACGCAAACGTTTCCATTTTTACTAGAGCAAGTGTGAATCTCGGAATTGATGTTCGGAGATTTATAGATTCAAAACCATCGAGATAAAGTAAGTATTTTATATCCTACCGAACAGAAGCTTTAGTGAAATTACACAATGATTACACAAGAAAAGGTCAGAAAAAAAATGTCTGACATTGACACGAAATCCTATTGCGAGCAAGTAACGTAACACTTCACGATTATGTGTAATATTTTATGTAATGCATGTACTAAATGACTTTCGATTTCTGAGTTTTATTGTATTTACATCATATTTACATACGACTTCTCTGATACCTACTTCGAACCAACCAACGCTTAGGTACAGTCGTGGACTAAAAATATTAGTAATTTTATTGATCATAGTCAAAAGACTGTCGTTACTTTTCATGATAAGTACTCATTTATTAAAATGTATTTCCATCATACTGTATTATATTTTCAAGTATTTGATATATCACTCTGAAGGGAGCTTTCATGTCAATTAAGTAATTAAATTAATGAATAAGAATTATCGACACCCTGTAAATTTTTGATGGGAACTTATGACACAGAAATTTGTGAGTAAACATTAGTTACAGCAGTGGTGACCCAGTGATACCGGCCCCGACTTACAAGGTGTAGGTCGTGGGTTCGAACCCAGGCAGGCACTTTGTATATTTTATTTCATCACTACTGGCTCTCAAAACGGTGAAGGAAAACATCGTGAGGAAACCGGCATATCCTAGAACCAAAAATTCGAAGACATGTCACATCCGCCAACCCGGATTGGGACAGCGTGGTGGATTATGTCCCACTCCCTCTCACGGAGAGGAAGCCTGTGTCCCAGAAGTGGGAACGTAATAGGCTGATTATGCTTATCATTAGTCCGCTACTGCCCTACATTCTGAGGCACAGTAGATACAAGAACCGAAGATAGCCGATGGAATAGAACCCCAAACTCTTCATCATCTGCCCAGCCTTTTCCTAACTATGTTGGGGTCGGCTTCCAGTCTAACCGGATGGAGATAAATACCAGTATTTTACATGGAGCGACTGCCTATCTGACCTCCACTACCCAGTTACTGGGTAATACGATACCATGGTCCATGGAAACATGGTCCATGGTCCATGGTCCATGGTCCATGGACGGTCCATGGTAAGACTGGTTGTCAGACTCTCAGGCTTCTGACGACCCAAAACGACTGTCAAAGTTCCACGACTGACAGCTGGGACCAACGGCTTAACGTACTATCCGAGGCACGGAGGGGTCTCGGTATGTAAAGATGGTCACCCATCCACCGGCCAACCGCGGCAAGCGTAGCTTAGCCTGATCGATCGACCCGTGCGGCTGTTAGTATTTAGCCAAGTAAGCAGTAAAAAAAAAAAAAATTTCAAATCCGGTTGAGCGTGGATGTTGCATTTGGCTAGGTAAAATCGTCCGCAATAAGAACATTGCTCGGCACACATATTTGTCGTTTGTCATAATATCAGTAAACAAGTCGTGTTTGTATGCAACATTGTGGTTTCGGATATGGTAAACCTTGCTTCCGCTGCGGTCACGTAACGAATGATATTTAGTGTTTTATCATTTATTTTTCCTCCGAACTACAAATTACCGTGGTATTACTGTTTGGTATCTTGGACGTAGTTAATTAGTTCTAAATATCTTGCTTGTTCAATGCGTATCATGTAATTTATTGTAAACATTAGGGTGTGATGCTTTTGTTAATGTTTCTTATAATTACCTATCTGGTTGTTTATCTCATTATTAATTCTATTTGTATTGTTGACATTTTTTATTTTTTTTTTATTTGTATAAGTACTTAATTAATGTAATTATTAATAGCTGATCTCATTTATTTATGTTTATTCATCTTATACTGTAAGTACATACACTTAGAGCAAATAAAATTGTGATTATGATTCTGGAAAGACTTCTAGTTTCGAATGAATTATTCTTTTACAAATAATAATAATAATAAATAATAATAATTTTATTCATATACTTTTACAAAAAAGGTGTGTTTAAATAGCTACAGAAAGTTAATATATAGTATAGTCTTATACAATGATTTACTTAGTGTCTAGTAAAACAGATGTACAACTAGAGTATATTAATTAGAGGTACTAACCTATGACTAGCTAATATACTAGCTAATAGGGGTGGCTAGGAAATAGCCATCATCAGAGAAGTCCTGGTTATCAGTAAGGGCATGACCCTCAACCATAATGAGGAAATTAATAATATTTAGGGACAAAGCTTCGTTGTAAAATGATTTTGTACACTCCTCAAACGTACTGAAACTTTGTGCGCAGTTATAATAATAATAATAATAATACTCCACAACTTTCACACAACGCCATCTAGTACCAAACTAAGCAGAGCTTGTACTATGAGTACTAGACAACTGATAAAAATACATATATATTTCTAAATACATACATATTATAGATAAATTACACCCAGACAAAGAACAAATGATCGTGCTCATCACACGAACATTTGTCCTAGGTGGGAATCGAACCCACGACCTTGCGCAAAGCAGTCAAATAAAAATAAAAAAATGTTATAAAATCAAACTGATGTTTAACACGTTCACTGTCCAGCCAAAATGTCGAAATTAACTCTCGCGTCCAATTTCCTTTTTCGTTCTTAAGTACTGAGGTATTTGCATTTATACCACCACTAGGTACTACTATTGTGTTAATACTAGTGTTTCTTTTACGTTCACGAAGTAAGAACCCATTATGTATGAAAAGTGCAGTACCCACATGTATGGCACGGACGTCTCGTTCTAACACAAAATGACCCACATGTTGTTCATGGACAGTGAACGTGTTAAGTACAACTGATGTACAAAAAGTTCAAAAAAAATATTCCGTAGCTCCGTAGTCTACTGAAATTACGCAAAAAAGCTACTTACGCTAAAGTCGAAAACGCTTCGCAGTTACAGATGGCAATGAAAAAAAAAAAAAAAACAGCAAGACCAACCAGTCTACGGGACATGTGCTAAAACTAAAAGAACAAGAGGAAAAACACACGCTTACCAAACACACAATAATAAGGAGTGTATAGACATGCACGGAAGCTTCCGGCGTATTCTCGATGTCTTTCAACGCAGCCATAGCGGGCTCATAGTCCGGTTTCAAGTCCAGAGCGTGCCTCAGATGCATTGCCGCTTCCTGCACAAGGTTTTATAGTCACACACCTTTAAAAGCAGCAATGAAGTATTCGTTTGCAAATCCTGAGGGATTACAATGCTGGGTCAAAGCAAAACCAAACTTGTTTAAGAGTTATTCTAAAGGTTTTACGTTTTATTTTCTAAGTCAAACACAAAACACTCATTTATAGGTACCTACTGCTTGTATAAAACATGGTTTTGTTTTCTATTTAAGAAAACAAATCTTTTGGTTTGCCAAATCGGATATCTAATCAAAATCTTTACAATGTACAGATGCCAGCACATCAAGCTACCCGTCAGATTTTCCCAATCAACTTTGAACCTTATGCTTTCGCGATAAAGTTGAAAATCTATTAACGAAATCTGACAGATTGTAGGAACTTGATGTGCTGGCGTCTGTACAATTCAGAATTTCACGTCTGGGGTTTGACACTATGCACAACGTGACCATTTCACCAAATACTGAGAACTTAGCTGGGAGATTTAGGGATTTCTGTTATTGTAACGCTTTAAGAAGTCTTAAACACTAATCCACACTATGGCTTTATTTTGACACAATATCACTTATGTCACAGCACAAAGTCCAAAATCCTATGTGTCGATTCTTTATAACAGAACAAAAAAAAAAAAACCTTGTTTATACCCGGCACAATCAATATAACTTTTGCCTTTGTGCCGTAGTGTGGTAGAGGCTTCAAAATTCATAATAGATTCGATCAGTATAAAATGGTGAAAATAGGGTATTTTCTTAAGGAGCTCCAACATACCTGATAGTGGCCATATGCCTTGAATATCTCGCCAAGCGTGAAGTACTGTTGCCATGCGCTGCGATCAGGCGGCTGTACCTCTAACGACCGGCGCGTCAGGTAGATCGCGTCATCCAAATACTGCAGGGTGAATAGTACCCTTGCCAGGTTTAGCAGGACCTGGGATTAAAATACACTTGATATTATTCTTGTAGAAAGTTGTTAAGAAAAATGATAAGTTACAGGAGAGCACCTGAGCCGGTAAATTAAAAAATCGTCAGTCATAGACAAGGCTGGAACATACAACAACGGTCCGGCTCCAATCTTACACATTTCAAAATATTGTACAGATATAAAATGCATAAGAACTGAAGATAATCCAGTCTTCTTCATAACATCGAGGTGAATCCTCCACATTTTCCAAAGTATTTTTATTTTTTTTTAGGTTTCATTGAACATCATTATCATGTATGTTATGATTATTTAAAATTTCAATAAATAATATTTGGATTTGGTAATTGCACTACCGTAACCTACTACCGTATAAGGAAGGAAATACACTCATTATTTTGTCGTAGATTCCTCTTAATGACATTTTATGACGTTTACAGAAAAAAGATTCTGTTCGTATCAACAGCGAAGCCATACGTGTAGTAGGTATCGTAAATCATATTGAAATGATGATAACAGTAATCTTGCATTTATATTTTTTATAGCGTTGTATATCAGGTACTAATAAGTAAGTAGGTACTATCTTCTTCTGTACATACAGCATGATTTTTTTACCGTCTCCAAATTTTTACAGGCTGTTCTACCCATGAATATAAACAACTTTCACTATGGAACCAACTCTGAGATCATGAAAAAAAAATCACCTGTTTCATACATTTTGGTCAAGTATGTAACTTTTGTGTTAAACAGCTGATTTTGTTTTCGTGATTTCAGAGTTGGTCCCATAGTGAAAGTTGTTCATATTCATGAGTAGAACACCCTGTAAAAAAAAAATCCAGTATAAACAGCTATGTGAGAATGCAGTCTCTAAGCTATTGAAGAAAACTTCAACAGTAAGCACACGTCCGTCCGCACGGACGTAAAAGTATCGCGGCGAGATTTTTATCGCGCACTGGATTTTCAACTCTGTCGTGCATTGAGAATCCAACCTCCGAGCGCGACAAAAAAAGCACTGTTGGATTTTCAACTCTCGGCGCCAAGGACAGCGTTGAAAACCCAGTGCGCGAAAAAAAATCGCCTGTGAGCCTCGCGGGTTTATTCCTAGACTTGGGCAAAATGCTATTGGGTATTTTTGTATTTAGTTTATTAAAAAATTGTTTCCTTTGAGCATTCGAGGATTCTTCGATTGTCTCGTTAACCACCGAATGAACCCGGCGCCCACACGCGTCATTGTAATTCCTTCCCTCCGCTCCCCCTTTGTACAGACGCCAGCACATCAAGCTACTACAATCTGTCAGATTTCTTTAATAGATTTTCAACTTTATCGCTAAAGCATAAGGTTCGAAGTTGATTGGGAAAATCTGACAGTTTCGGGTAGCTTGATGTGCACTTCAAAAATCGACTGTTAAGTACAGATTGTTAAGTAACCTCACTTTTCCTAAATCTATTTTATCTCGGTTCTCAGATTGCCAAAATCTCCAAAATTTTCAGTGATTGTTTGTTAATATAGTAGCTATCAATTGACACTAATTTCATCTTTTTACATCCAGGCCCAAAATTGTATGAAAGCGTATCCGTCTCCTTTAAGGAGCACGGACCGGGTTCGTGGCTGGCTGTCAAAGTGTTAAGAAATTCACAGCAGCAGCCGGACTCTGGATTTGTGTCCGGTTACAACAGTTTGGCTTCCTGTGAGGCTGACGTCTGTTGCACTAACCCTTCTGCCTACCCGTTCAGGGAAAATAAGCGTGATTATATATTACATGTCCAACATAACACAAGATATGCGCCACCAATGACGTGGCTTGATCATTAACAGTATTGTATTGACCTTTCCTTATAAATTGGTTTCAAATATAGCTCAACTCTGTCTACTTTTGTATGTGTGAGTGGAGTAATTAATTAGATGACCAATAACCGCGGAATCGTTAAAATGTCATAAAAACCTTCATAGTGAGGTAAGCCCTATGGTCACATTAATACCTATAAATAAGTATCTGCTTCGGTACTTATTTATTTATTATCAGCCAGCAATAGACAACGGCTTCCCTTCTCACCTTCCACTTATTTCTATCTATTGCTATATGTAGCTAAATAATAACAGCCGCACGGCTCGGTCGAAGGTTAAGCTACGCTTGCCGCGGCCGATTCTTGGATGACCATCCATTAAATATCGAGACCCCTTCGTGGCTGTCATTCGAACATATTTGACAGTCGTTACGTGTAGTCAGAAGCCCGAAAGTCTGACAGTCTTGCCAAGCGGTATCGTGTTACCTAGTATCTAGGTTGTGGAGGTCAGATAGTGCGTCGCTCTATGTACTCGTAAAACACTGGTACTTAGCTGCATCCGGTTAGACTGGAAGCCAACCCCAAAAAAGTTGAGAAAAGGCTTGGCAGATTGAAATTGCTATATTATGTGGTCAATCTTTTAGAAAAGAGTCGAGTTGGTCCCGCCATCTCCTGGGCCCGTCGCGTTCGGTACTTACATTGGAATAATACATTAGTTTCGACTTTTGTTGACACAAACTATACGCATTTTTACCTACAAAGTTTTTTTACTATGTCAAAGGATGACTAAGCTTTCGCATTACTATAATTTGTTGCTAAGTATAATAACGATAAAGAACAAACAATTGCGTGTCGTAGGTCCGAATTCAAACAGCGCACTATATTCTGTGCAATTTGTTTCAGCAGTATACTTTTTTCTGCCTATTTCCCTTCCATAGAAACAAGGTCGAACCCCAGCAGTGGAAATACTGGGTACATTAGGATGTCTATCTCACCTGTTATCCATGAATTTAAAAAAAAAAAAAAAAAAAAAGAACCTTAAGCTTTAAACCTTGAATTTGAGTGGAAAGGGAGGCATTTGCCCTGCAGTTGGACAACACAGGCTGGTTTATTTATTTATTATAGGCCGCCGGTGCCTATCTGTCTAACGAACGAAATACATCTAAGTGTACTGATTAAGTCAAAAAACATGACTCCCAAGTTTATAATAACGTCTGAAAACTTATCTATTCAATAAAACAAAGTCTAATTAGTTATACCATTTATAACTCACTAGCGACCTGCCCCGGCTTCGAACGGGTGCAATGGAGAAACTGATAATTTTAGAGCCATTATTTCTTGTAAAAAGTATAGGATAAAAAATGGTTATTGTGGGTTATCCGTAAGAGATAGACATATACCATCGCGGACTTTTTTGTAGACCTTTTTAAGGTGTACAATACTGTGGTACATTATTTTGATCTATCTCGACGGGTTCAGCCAGCGTTTACAATGTAAGCGCAAAAAAATGTGTTTATTTACGACATTACATTAGAAATCTCTAAAATTATCAGTGTTTCTCTACTATATTATGCATGTACTCAATACTCAATATTTTTATTTGCATTTACTCAATATTTTGTATTATAGATATAAACCTTCCTCTTGAATCACTATCTATTAAAAAAAAACCGCATCAAAATCCGTTGCGGAGTTTTATAGATCTAAGCATATATAGGGACAGACAGACAGGGAAGTGACTTTGTTTTATACTATGTAGTGATAGTGAAGAACGACTGGAACAATTTTTATAATATTTGATTTGTTGGATTATCTCCGTCCCGACAGAATAACTTAAAACATGGGAAAAATTTACAAAAAAAAATAATAATAATGAAGATAATACATTTTCTCATACGGTACTTTTCGGTACGAAGTTCGCCGGGTAAGCTAGTGTTTACTTCACTACATAGTATAAAACAAAGTCGCTTCCCTGTCTGTCTGTCCCTATATATGCTTAGATCTTTAAAACTACGCAACGGATTTTGATGTGTTTTTTTTTAATAGATAAAATGATTCAAGAGGAAGGTTTATATGTATAATACATGCATAATATAGTGGAGAAACACTGATAATTTTAGAGATTTCTAATGTAATGTCGTAAATAAACACATTTTTTTGCGCTTACATTGTAAACGCTGGCTGAACCCGTCGAGATAGATCAAAATAATGTACCACAGTATTGTACACCTTAAAAAGGTCTACAAAAAAGTCCGCGATGGTATATGTCTATCTCTTAGGGATAACCCACAATAACCATTTTTTATCCTATACTTTTTACAAGAAATAATGGCTCTAAAATTATCAGTTTTTCTCCATTGCACCCGTGCGAAGCCGGGGCGGGTCGCTAGTATGCCGTCTGGTCTTTTCCTATTGCAAGTTCTTATATGAGAATTATTTTTCAGTTTATTTAAATACGGCATGACGTTGTTGCCTTGGAAGGTGGGTAGGCCTCTGGTGTGGGACGCAACCTGTGTCGACACCCTTGCGCCATCTCATGTTCTTAGCACGGCGGCGCCGCTGCTGCGGCTGCTGAGATCCTCAAGCGGCGCAAATACTGTAACCTTATTGGTAACTACAGCTTTGAGCAGTTTGGGGTCGAAACGCTCGGGTCATGGGGCCCGAGTGCGCGTCTCGTTTTTAAAGAAATTTCTCTCCGGCTGATCGACACTTCACGTGACCAGAGGGCTGGGTCGTTCTTTGGCCATAGAATTAAGATTGCCATTCAACGTGGCAATGCTGACAGTCTTCTAGGCACGTTTCCGGATGACAGCGATGCGGACGAGTACTTCGACGCCTAAATCCTTTTGTTTTTGTAGTTATTTATATAGTTAGTTAGTCTTTTAATTTAGTACCTAGTGTAAATAATTAGTTAATACATAAATAAAATTTTAGAAGAACTTGTATAATTATGCAGGCTTTAAATTTCTGTTGATTAAATAACATTCCACAGTTGTTATATTTCATAGTCTGCTTAGAACAATACCTACAAGTGACCGTTACTTCCTGGGAAACTAGATATAAATAATACGTTTACGACGGGTCGCTTGAGTGTCAGTTTCAGGGTTAGAATCAGAGTCAATTACACACTGAATTACAAGCATACCTATTCATAATTTTGGCTGTTCCGCAGTTTACTCATTTGTAGCGTAGCGAGCCAGGCTTTTCGGCTGCCGGCTAACAGGGTATTCGGATCGTGTCAAAATGCAATGAGGCTCGACTGGTTCAGAATGTGTCCCTCGATATGAAGATAATTTATGTTCCTTCTCGGAACTATGTTGGACTGACTTCTATCATAAATTGCTTAATACACTATCAGTAGCAATGGCTTTCATTTTGACAGTTCAACAACATGCATTGCGTTATTTACGTTGTTGAGCGGAATTTTTCCAAGATATGAAGTAATGGATTAGCAATATCCTTCAACATGATTCAGTTTATGACTGATAGTTTTAAACAGGGTGAAGAAATGGATCTAAAAATAAATTTAAGTACGTAGTTTTTAAAAAGGTCACTTACTTCCGCATTATAAGGTGACACAGCCAGTGCGCGCCTGAAGCACTCGATGGACTGTCTCGTGTCCCCCTTAATCCTCCAGAAGTTCCCGATCTGGTTGTACAATTGTACTGACTTCGGTTTCTCCCTCTTTGCTTTCTTTAGACGCTTCTCGAACCCATTTATTTCGGACGGCGACAAACCATTCGATTTTTTCTTTGGGAATATGAGGGACACCTATAAAGATAGTTGTAATTAATGAATAAAGTCACCAAAGTTTTGCTACATTCCAGATTTTATAGGAAATGGGGTAATTTTCTGTGTCAAGGCTTGTCTGTACCAAGAGCGTACAATACTTAAAAAGGTGTCTCGTTTACTTTAGTAAAACATAGTAGGGTAAACGTTTATACGCGCGCACATTTTGTCGGTAGGTGACGAAATACTTTTATATAAATTATATTACTGTGCTTAAAAAAAAAATATACTGCTTTTCTATTTATAAGGGGATCATAAGAAATATTAATATGTGCGCATTTTATTCAGACTTTCTAACCATAATAAAATACCTACCTCCGTAATTTATATTATGAGAAAAGAAATATATTGTCATTCATATTTAATGCCATTATGTGTGTTTCAGCATATTTTTCATGATTTGAGAGGAAAACACACCAAAATAGTTTGTGAGAAATTACCACATGACAAATCAATTATTTTTGTTATTTAATGGAGAAAACCAAATATAAAATGTATGTTTTCTGTTTTTATCTATGATTTTTGAAAACATGATCATTTCTCAATTAAATAACAAAAATGAATGACCATGTTTACTGTTTTTTTTTTTGGTTTTAGAAAAAAAAAAAACAGAAAACATGATCATTTTATATTTATTAGTACTTATTGATTTTTTTTTTCATTCAATATCAAAAATAAATTATTTGTGAACCTTAAAGATTCATTGATTTTACTTAGTTTTGTAGCTCACTGAACAATGTGAGATGTTATGATACAATAATTTCCTGCTGCTGAAATGTTATTTTTGTTTACTACATAAACTAGCGCTTACTTCCCATTGGGTAGGCAGAAACTACAGAACGCCACCTGCTATGATCCTTACATACTCCCATCCCCCCTCTCCTATTTTTTACTATTTATTATAAAAAAAGTGTATTAAATAAGTAACATTTTAACAAATCTCCCAAGTACCTATCTGCTTACCCTCATATAAGTGTGAAAATAGGAAATATATTGCTCATGTTTGTTAACCCTCAGTCTTCTATGGCAATTTAATAAGTTTAGATAATACCATAATCTTATCATGTTTCATATCAAAAACTAATTTACAAATAGGTATTGTAAAACTGTCAGATTTTTATATTAACTGTGAACTTCTCTTTGTTTATCAATAAGTTTCGAGTCTTTACAAAGTTTTTTAGCTGTTGTACCTCTGCTAAGAAGGTTACAAAGGTAAGGTTATGGTTTCAAA
Source organism: Eremobia ochroleuca (assembly GCA_949629135.1). Taxonomy (NCBI): domain Eukaryota; kingdom Metazoa; phylum Arthropoda; class Insecta; order Lepidoptera; family Noctuidae; genus Eremobia; species Eremobia ochroleuca. The sequence continues at coordinate 6,155,965 of OX451396.1, read as the reverse complement.
ACTGTTGTATGATAATTGACAACTTACGGAAATTGAAAATATACTTCCCTGTTATAGGACATTCTTCACATACAATTAATTGTACTTATAGGTAATAAAAATTCTGGCAGAGTCCTAGCATGATCAGACAAAACTTCTTACTATCTAGAAAGTAAAATACAGTAACATTTACCTGTGGTTCAGGCACATTTGGGTGTCTATGCCGTCTGGCCACCCCAACCAAGTTGTCATAATATGTAAAATTGACCGCTTTGCCACAATCTAAGTACTCATCGTCCGCATCACTGTTTATTTCAGCAGGTGTAGTTTCATCACTGTTCTCTAACCCAGCTCTGCAAAAAAAAAAAAAAAACTTAGAAGAAAAAAGCTTTAATATGGTCTGTAGGACCTAATTAATGGAAACATCTGCTCATAAAAGTAAACATTTATTTACAGTAAGGTTAAATAATTCAGTTAATTTTGGGTTATTTAATTCAGTTTAATTCAGGCATTACTTAAAATGCCTTTCCTGCCTTGGGTACCTACTACCTAGCTGCTCTAATTTTTTAGTTTTTAATTCAGTTTTTATTTCACAATGTTGGCTTTATATCCTATTTTATATAAAAAGGCAAATGAATATGCAGCATTCATAATTTAATTTTTAATAGAACAATAGCCAATGAAGATATACAAGGTGTAACTTAAATAACGCACATCCTCTTAAGGGGTCATTGTACTCATCATTATGAACAACTTTTACTATGGGACCAAACCTGAAATCGCGAAAAAAAAATCACCTGTTCCCTACATTTATGTTCGCATAACTCGTCAAAATGAAGGGAACAGCTGATTTTTTTTCGCGATTTCCGGTTTGGTCCCATAGTAAAAGTTGTTCATAATGATGAGTACAATGACCCCTTAAGAGTTTGTGCGTTATTTAAGTTACACCTTGTATAGAAATGTTGATTACTTTCCTTTCTATAATAATGGCAATATAATAATGGTGGTTTAAAGTTAAACACAGATAAAGAGCATATTACAGAGTCCATATAATGATTGATAAACATTATATTCTATTTACACACAGTTGTCTCGAACAACAATTGTGGTAATTTCCCAAGGACTCATAGAAAATGCTGCTTGCCCAAGCAAGTTTTTATACATAAGATAACCTCTAGCCAGATGTACCAAATATGAAATAATAAAAACTATGTATAAATTATCATATTATTAAATAAATTACCTTTGCTGTTCATATATTTGACAATCTGTGCAAAACATATCAAAGCCATGTTTAGTCCATGTGTTTCCATAGTACACTGTAGATGTTATTATATTGAAGACAGGATCCTCTTCACCCATTCTTGGTTTATCAGATTCATCCTAAAAGTAGTTCACACTTTAAAACTATACTATTACAACAAAACATTGCCAGATTGTACCCATAAGATAGAAACATCATTTCAGAATAATCAATGCATTAAAGGAAATTAATTCAAGGCAAACATGGGCATTATAAGGTCCAGAATAACAGAATGAAAGGTACATACGTTTGATGAATATGTAGTGCATTGATTATATAAAAGTTTACCGACATATTATTCGAATTCTGACTGACCTGAGACAGTGTGCTACCGTCGACAATCTGGTCCTCTTCCGCGTTCAATTTCCAAACATTAGAAGTGCGCGAATTAGTAACAATAATTTGAAACGAAAATATATACAAAACCAAACAAGTCAAGTATGGTGAGTCCCACATTTTGATCATTCAAACCGAAAATAAACATGAAAACTAGTTCTTTTGTAACATTTAATAATACAACTTTCACACAAAAACACGCACTGTTTTAACACAATAACCAGCGGCTACGAATTTTACAATAATCCAGAAATAATCGTAATAACGCAATGGACCTCCGTTTCTTTCTATCATTTCATCTCTTTCTTGTTTTGACAATTCTAGAGGTGACCGTGTTTTAGTTTTTTTGTTACTAAATAGTAAGCCCGGAAAAGTATTAATAATAATTTATTTAAATATTTCAAAAGTGTGGTAGTATGTAGTATGTAACATACATAAACTCTGTTAAAATACATAAAATTTTAAAAATTAGGGATCAATTACAAATAATAACAAATCACAAAATAGAATAATAGCTATCTTGCATGGTAACATGTATTTTTGTTCCGTGTTCTTGCATAACCTAATTATGTATTTTAAAATCTTGCGGCTTAAATCACGCAACCTGGACAGGCTAGCACTTAATAATTTTTCTTCAAAAACAGCGCTGCCTCCACTATGTTCATATTAGTTCAAAATCTTAAGGTACAGACGCCAGCACATCTACTATACAGGGTTAGTGGTAACTCGACGTATTCCTTGCAGGACATCATAGTAGGGTTAAAATGCAACAAATTAAGCCACCAAATGTTCTACCGAAGTTCAGTAGTTTTTGAGTTAGTAAGGGTTTTAGATTTTTTGTGAAAAATCCCAGATTAAATTATTTGAACCCAATTTGAAAATTATTCACGGGGTGGCTGTACTGAAATTGGAGTTATTATCATAGTTGACGCCGTAGCGGATCGTTTTTAATAATTAAAAGTTCAAAATGACTAAAACTTTGGTGAAGATCACTAATCAAACATTTTTTTTTTTGTAATTTTTGCTATTACTTCATACAAAATGTTGTCTTAGCACAAAAAAAAATACTAAACCAGGTTCACAAATTATTAGTAAAATATCCTTGTCTTATCAGCTATCCAAAAAGGTATGAAAGTTAATACAAAGTCTTGGACTGCATTATGAAAATCGTTTTTGATTTAGTACAAGAAGGTGTTTATTCGGAAAATCAAATTAAACAATTTCGTGAAAATTATTATTATTTTTAATCAATATCAATTTGTGGTCTTTAATAACATGTATTTCACACGTCTTGTTCGAAGTGCTGCCCTCGGTTTCGAATACATGCTCTTATTCGCTTCCTCACTTCGGTTTTTGTGATTCTTGATGTGATTGTGGTCCTCATCTGGTCCACCGCATCTGTTATTCTCTCCCTTAGTTCTTCAATTGAATTTACGGGGGTCACATAAACTGGGTCTTTCATATGATCCCAGACGTAAAAGTCTAGCGGCGTCAGATCAGGGCTTCGTGCAGGCCACAGAATCGGCCCACCGCGCCCAATCCATCGGTTTGGATAGTTTTCATCCAGCAATTGTCGAATTGTGATGCGGAAGTGGGCTGGACATCCATCATGTTGGTATATCATGTTTGCCCTTCTTTCTTCGGGTACATCCGTGAGCAGTGCTGCTAAATGATTTCTTAGGAAATCTTCATAAAGTTCCCCATTTAATGTTCGGGGTAAAATATGTGGGCCTATTAACTTATCGTCGATAATACCCATCCAAACATTAAGCGAGAACTTACGCTGCGATGCGGTTGGTTTCAGTTTCTTAGGGTTTCCTTCTCCCTTCGGTGCCCAGTAATGTAAATTGTGGTAATTTGTGATACCATCACGGTCAAAACATGACTCATCGGTCCACAGAATGTTTTTCAAAAAGTTTTCACTTTCGGCATCGGCATTTAGCATGAAACGACAAAATTCAAGCCGTCTCTGCGGATCTCCCTCTTCTAATGACTGCACGGGTTGGTAGTGGTATGGATGTCGGCCTGACAAGTGAACTACAGACCAGACTTTCCACTGTGACATACCAAGCTCACGCGCTACGATGTTTGTAGATATGTTGGGCTCGTCAATAAAACGTTGAAGAATCAGCTCCTCGTCCTCAGCCGTGTATCTCCGAGTACGACCAGTGTCAATTTGCCTGCTTCTTTGAACACTGCCAGTTTCAGATAATCGCCGATAAATCCATCCGAAGACACTAACGTGGGGGAGTCGGCGGTTTGGAAAGCGCAGTTGATATGATCTTCGCGCCTCAGCAGCGTTACCGTCACAAAGTCCGTAACAGTACAATATGTCAGCGTATTCTTGATTAGAATATGCAGCCATAGTCAGCACTTATGAACGCACAGCACAACACAAGAGCAAGATATGGGGCAACAGTCAGGGATATAGCCAGATAACAAAACACGAACTTGCGCAACGTAGAGTTGTAACTAACTAACGCTGACGACCAGATTTTGTGAAGTCGCACCCTGTCTCGTACCGAGGGAACAATAGTGACCAATCATAAAGCTTGCCGAGTGTTTGGAATTCAAACGCAGGTAAAAACTACGAATAATACGACGGTCGACCTATTGTTCTAGAACAATAGGTCGACCGTCTCGCAATTTTACCTGCTCCCCATAAAACTTCTATCTTTCCCTGTCACACACGCAAAAGTATTGACAATCATACCTTTTTGGATAGCTTATAAGACAAGGATATTTTACTAATAATTTGTACACCTGGTGTAGTATTTTTTTTTGTGCTAAGACAACATTTTGTATGAAGTAATAGCAAAAATTACAAAAAAAAAAAATATTTGATCTTTACCAAAGTTTTAGTCATTTTGAACTTTTAATTATTAAAAACGATGTGCTACGGCGTCAAGGCGTCAACTATGATAATAACTCCAATTTCAGTACAGCCGCCCCGTGAATAATTTTCAAATTGGCTTCAAATAATTTAATCTGGGATTTTTCACAAAAAATCTAAAACCCTTACTAACTCAAAAACTACTGAACTTCGGTAGAACATTTGGTGGCTTAATTTGTTGCATTTTAACCCTACTATGATGTCCTGCAAGGAATACGTCGAGTTACCAGTAACCCTGTATATGCTACGACAAACTATCAAATTTCTTTAATAGATTTTCAACTTTATTGCTAAAGCATAAAGTTCAAGTGATAGTTTGATGTGCGGGCGTCTGTACATACATACAACATACATACAATAGAGAATAGTTTCTGAAAAGATACATATCTAAGCCGGCAAAGTAAAGAAAACAAAAACATGTCTTTATTGTCTATAGTGTATTTCTATTCAACAATAATTTATTCAATGTGTGGATGTGTTGTGAATGTTGTGATAGATTTTCTAGAAAGAAAAATGAATAATATAATCTAAGTGAACCTAACAACTGAAGATATGATTGAAAATAAAAATCAACAATGAAGAAAGAACGGACGGGCGACAACTGTCGTCCATTTAAACTATAAGTATCATGATATTTTAGTTTGTTTATACCAGTGTTATAGTTTGATTGAGGAGCTATTGTACTAATTTACAAGTATTTTTATTTACAGCCCATCAGATCCTTAGCTTGACAGGAATCAGTTTCGAAAGGAGAAGCGTCATTGTAAGGAATTATTTCACCTATTTATGAAATAAATAAATGTTATCATAGTAGAAATAAAAATATACATTTTGTGCTTATTATTTTCAGGGCTTTGTAGAACTAACCATTGTTCCGCTAAAAGATAACCTCCGTTACATTCGACTGAATGCGAAACAGTGTCGTATTTACCGGGTGTGCCTCAATGACCAGTATGAAGCCAATTTCCAGTATTTTGACCCATTTTTGGACATTTGTCAAGCTGACCCCAATACGTAAGTATTGTATTCACTTAGGGACATACATACATTATACTCACGCCTTCCTCCCATGGGGGTAGGCAGAAACCACAGAAAATGTTAGTAATATAATATATCTACTGTCTACACCTGGCAAATAGCTATATATAATAACAACTAGCCCGCTGGTTTTAGTTGTTGCCTAACTTAGCCTTATCCTCTTCTAAAGAATAGCTCAATAGTTTATAATAATATATTTATTTAATTTTAATATAATATATAAATAGATACAATAAGAAGTCTTTTGAAGAGTAGTACCAAGTAGCTGCAGTTACAGATGGTCTATCACAAGAAGTCCGCTCAGCCTCGGTAGTAGTGACATGTCCCAATATGCATATTATATGAACCTGAGTAGTGTTAGCAATAATAATCTTATGTGTATTTAATTTATTAGTTTTATTTGAAGAATGGAAATAATTGTTTAAAATATTTATAATTATTATAAAGCCTATAAAAATATGAAAGTAGGACAGTAAAAAAACAAAATAATTAAATTAAGAGTCACTATTGCGGTCGTCACCATCTTTTATTTTTTTTTTGTTAACCTATACGTTCCACTGTTGGGCAAAGGCCTCCAAACCCTTCCAGGAACTCTTCCCGCGCCATTTCGAACCAAAACTTGCGGTACGCGTCCAGGTAATCTTGCCATGTCTTAGCTTGCCTCGGCGGGCTGTCCATCTTCAGGCACCCATTGTGTGGAGACTTGCCCTGCGGTCATCGTGCATGTGGCTCGCCCAATCCCATTCCAGCCTGGCAGCCATCTTTCCTATGAGCATACTGGATGTATGCCTGATTTGAAACGCAGTGTGGTGTTCCGAATCCAGCCGGTCGATTCTGTAAAAATCTCACTGTGAAATCATAAGTGAAGTGAGCACGAAATAGTGGTAATCCCTAGCGAATGACAGCTCGCTCCATGCTCACTTCACCTAAGCTTTCACGGTGAGATGGTTACAGAATCGCACGGCTGGCCTGTCTTTACACCCAGAATGCTGTGTTCCATCGCTCTTTGGCCATCTCCAAGGCAGAACTTTTGCAACTTGGTGAGCGACCAGAGGGGCAATTCTTGTAATTTTAAGAATATTCACCTTTTGGTCCAGATACAGTATCCCTGTATTATAATTAGCCATAAATAGGTTCATAGGGGCACTGGGTTTTTTCTTGATGAGGACATAGAATATCTATATATAAATTATTAATTCTTATCAATCAATATAATAAAATACTCAGACAAAACACTTTAAGGCCACCAATGACTGCTTCTTTACTACCCAATCACATCACCTGCTTGTGACTGGCACCATATTGTGCAACACACACTGGGGGCCAGTACAATGTTGCACAATATTGGGCCACATTTTTCCATTAGCAACTATTCTTCAATACACTTCGTAACATTTACAATTACTTTAATTTCAGGAGATCTTTGGAAGTCTTCTCTCAGTTTCATTTATCTGCTGCCCAAAAGATAGATCCAGATCACAATTCAGGAGAGCTTCATGTTCAGATTCCAGATGAAGCATCCCACTTAGTAGGCGAGGGGAGAGGCTTACGGATTGGTATTGAGTTCTCACTTGAATCTCCTCAGGGTGGAATGCACTTTGTTGTTCCTGAAGGAGATGGATCTTTGGTAGAGGTAAATAAAATAAAATGTTATTAACTATTTTACTTCTACAGTAACAAATAGATGAGAAGTAAAAAATGTGCCCAGCATACTAGTGTCATCTCTAAAAGACAATGAATGTGAAACGCTGTACATTATTTGTGCATCAAAAGATTTATGATTTAAAAAGTAGTCAATAAAGTCAGGTTTATTTGTCACAGAAACACAAACATACAAAAAGTATAATCAACTTGAATAATAAAGAAAAAATAAAAACAAAGTAGGTCTAAAATCATGAGCACAAAACAGAAATAGTCGACAGCTGCATTTCATGATTGTGATAAAAAGGCTTCAACTCAACTATGAGAGAAAAAATACACTTATTTATTCACCAAATAATGTGTTCATCTATGTTCCTGTTTTCTGTTTCAGAAATCAGCTCACATGTTTACATATGGACACTCAGCCCGTCTCTGGTTCCCATGCGTGGACAGCTTCGCAGAGCCTTGCACTTGGAAGCTAGAGTTCACTGTTGATGAAAGTTTGACTGCAGTGTCTTGTGGGGAGCTTGTTGACGTGATATACACTCCAGACCATAGGAGGAAGACCTTCCATTACTTGGTCAATACACCCGCATGTGCTCCTAACATTGCATTGGCTATTGGGTGGGTTTTTATTAATTTCTTTGTAAATCTTTTAAGCAATTTGTTCATAGTGTTTTTGCTCATTATGCCAACCTTTAAAAGTACAGCAGCTGCAAATTGCACCTCAGACTCATGAATCTATGTGGCTCTGGTTGGTCTTTCGCCTAAGGGGACAGTTTTTTCATGGGGTTGCAAATTATCTTGGCATAATCTAATGGATAGATGTGTAAAATTTAGAAGTTATAACATTTAAACTATAATATTATTTAATTAGGTAGTAACCTAATAAAGGTATTTTATATTTTATTTATTTCTTCCAGTCCTTTTGAAACCTATGTGGATCCTTTCATGAATGAAGTGACTCACTACTGCTTGCCAAACTTATTGCAAATATTGAAGAATACTGTGCGATATTTACATGAGGCATTCGAGTTTTATGAAGAAACACTATCTACTAGATATCCTTATCCTTGTTACAAGCAAGTTTTTGTTGATGAGGTTTGTATCATATTTTTGAATTCGATTCTTTTTTTTAATTGAACTTGATCCTTTTTTTAAAGTTACACTGTAATAAAAGGCTTTAAAGTCACGTAGATTTGGATTCCTACAACCACACAAACAGGTGCACTGAGAAAAGTAGGTAATTTCTTTCTCCTAGTCACATCACATCAAAAGAAGCATGAAACAATGCCTCAGTTCACCAACTTACTTATCTATAACCACAGAACTATTAGTAAATGGAGGGCTCATCTCAACTTTTTAAACATTGGCGCCGATTTCCCTTGGTCACAAACTAAACAAAATTTAAGTTCAGTGCATCTTTTTCTTTCTATTTCATTAAGAATAGAACAGAAGATAAATATTAGTTTAGTCCTGTCAAATTAGTCAGCGCCTGACGTATTTTCAGTAGCCATGTTTTTTATCACGTCTAAACTTGTCTATGGAGTATCTTAATTTGACAGGACTAAACTAATATTTGTCTTCTGTCCTTTTCGAAAGAAATAAAAAAAAAATGCACAGAACTTAAAAGTTTAGTTTGTGAACAAGGGAATCGGCGCCATCGTCATTGATTCAATTTTTTCTTCAATCTTCATTTCTGAGAAGTTCTTTATGGTTAAATTGTTTAAAGTTTCACCTCCTTTACATAAACCTCTTTTCACAGACTGAAGACGACGCAACAGCATACACAACAATGTCAATCCTCAGCACGCACCTCCTTCACTCCATAGCCATCATAGACCAAACATACACGAGTCGCAAAGCCATGGCGCAAGCAGTGGCCGAACAATTCTTTGGCTGCTTCATAACAATGCAGAACTGGTCTGATCTCTGGTTAGCTAAGGGAATACCAGACTATATGTGTGGTCTGTACTCGAAGAAATGCTTTGGGAATAATGAGTACAGGTATATTATACATCAGGAGTTACAGGAGGTGAGATATTTAATATTTATCAATAATCAATAAAACTTTGTTCGTTTTTAAAAACAGTGCAATGATTGAACTTTTATGAAAGTTTTGTAATTATTTGTTGGTACGTTTGGCTGGAGCTTTCAAAGCTGCCAGTTGCATGTTCCCCAAATAATAATATGAAATTTCGGTCTTGATTAATCACTTCAGATATGTTCTGGTTAATTTTTCAGATAAACCCCTTCACATTTTTTCTTTTTTAATTTTATCTGGCAGATATACTTTTACAGAAACTGAAAAACGCCCGTATTCATAAAATAGCTATTTTTTTTTTTTTACTTTGCAGGTAGTAGGATATGAAGAGCAATATGGCGGAATAGTCTTAGATCCGTGGCAGCCGCCAGCGAGTGGAGCGCGTGTGGAAGCCAAAGATGTATTTTATTTTCCTGTCAGAAACGTACATACAATGTCTCCGCGATATATTGAGGTGTGTTGTCATCACGGTACAGTTGAACAGCAGTCAAACTGGGAAACTCCCCCATTTTGAATAAAGATTTTGTAATGCAATAGCTACGAAAAACAGCCCATAATACAGTGTTTCATGTGGAAGAAGAACAATAAAATTACCTACGTTAATTTTCAGATAATGCGCAAAAAATCGCACCTAGTACTTCGGATGTTGGAACAACGTATCGGCCAAGAGTTGCTGCTTCAGGTGTTCAATAAACAACTTTCGTTGGCCACCAATGCGGCCAACACTAAGATAGGCAGCGGCCTCTGGGGCCACCTGTTGTTGTCAACCAATCTGTTCGTCAAAGCGATATTCACTGTCACTGGCAAAGATATGGCGGTATTTGTGGACCAGTGGGTACGCACTGCCGGTCATGCTAAGTTTCAACTCACCTCCGTGTTCAATCGCAAAAGGTAAGGTTTTAAAACGCAAAACTTTTTTCCAACCTTTCGTGATTTCTTTTTGGTTCGCAATGCCTTAGCCCAGCTTTTGCGAGCCATACAAGGTGTAAGACATTGACATTCGGCAAATTCCATACAAATGGCTTGTATGTGTATAGGTGCCTTTAACTTCTTAGTTGTAGCAAAGTATGCCAAAAAGCCAGTGGTAAAAAATGATCTGTTTTTCTGGTTAGCATAATTCCAGCAAGGGCTTCTTAAAATTGAGTGGGTAGAACTAATAAAAAAATATATATATATATAAGCTTGAACTCTCCATTTACTTACTATTCCATGTCCAATATTTGAATTCATCTTGTTCAATTCTTTACCATTTAATTCTTCCAGAAACACAGTAGAACTAGAAATCCGTCAAGACTGCGTCCACGAACGCGGCATTCGAAAATACGTTGGCCCTTTACTGGTCCAACTACAGGAGTTAGACGGCACCTTCAAGCATATGCTGCAGATAGAGAACACGGTGGTGAAAGCAGACATCACGTGCCACAGCAAGAGTAGGAGGAATAAGAAAAAAAAGATACCCTTATGTACCGGGGAGGAGGTTGATATGGATCTGTCTGCTATGGAGTAAGTATCTTAACTTTCTGTATACAGCGTGTAACGGAAGGGGGGTATCAACCCTGAAGGAGGTGAATGTGCTCATGAAACTCAACAACTTTCCCCAAAGAACATAGGTCGAAATATGAAAAAAAAATTTGGCCCTCCCTTACAAAACTGACTACCAGCTGATTGATTTACTATGGGAGGGCCAAATTTTTTTTTCATATTTCGACCTATGTTCTTTGGGGAAAGTTGTTGAGTTTCATGAGCACATTCACCTCCTTCAGGGTTGATACCCCCTTTCCGTTACACGTTGTATAACATGCTAGTTGCGGGGTAAACTCGCTTGCGCGATGCAGGATTTTACGTGACGTCAGTATGATGCGTAGTTTGTATGTAGCGATGTAGATCGCGCTTTGAATGATTGTTTTGAACACTCTTGACGTCTACATAATGTTTTGCGTTTTCTAAACTTTGGTCTATAACTTATAAGATATCCTATGAAGTCTGAAGCTTACTACTACTCTGTACTTCAAAATGGTTTAAAAAAACGCAACATTTTAAATATCTTCAAACTAACATCAATATTTTTCCTAGCGACTCACCAGTATTATGGATCCGTTTGGACCCCGAGATGTCGCTCTTGCGTGGAACCGTGATATCTCAGCCTGACTACCAGTGGCAGTACCAGCTACGTCACGAGCGTGACGTCACAGCCCAGAGTGAGGCTATAGACGCACTGCACAACTACCCTGAACCAGCGACACGGAAGGCGCTCACTGACGTCATTGAGAATGAACAGACGTATTATAAGATTAGGTGCAGGGCTGCGCATTGTTTGACTAAGGTAAGGATAATTTTAGTTGTTGCATAATAGCCCTTCAGACCCTATTTCGGCCATGGCGGGCAATCTCAACGGAGACTAACCTTCGGTGCGGGAGATATTATAGTGCCCTCTCTTCCCACACTCTCATAGTCCGATGGGACGGCAATCCGACACGACCGGAGAGGGATCTGGCGAAGGACCAACGGCGACACGTGCGCACCATCGCACGGGGGTATTACACCGCCAACTTCCAAACTCCGGGCTGTTACTCCTAATGAAAAAACCCAATAACACTTAACTCGACTAGGGAATCGAACCCAGGACCCCACGCTCAACAGTCGCCCTTGCAACCACGAGACCAACGGGCACTTGTAGCATACCAAGATTAGGTATAGAGTCTAAATGCCATAACAGCGAGCGAGTTCCATAAGAATGGTAATGACATTAGCAAGTGCCATAGGAATGGTACTGACATTAGCGAGTGCCATAGGAATGATACTGACATTAGCGAGTGCCATATGAATGGTACTGACATTAGCGAGTGCCATAGAAGTGGTACTGACATTAGCGAGTGCCATAGGAATGGTGCTGATATTAGCGAGTGCCATAAGAATGGTACTGACATTAGCGAGTGCCATAGGAGTTGTACTGACATTAGCGAGTGCCATAGGAATGGTACTGATATTAGCGAGTGCCATAAGAATGATACTGACATTAGCGAGTGCTATAGGAATGGTACTGACATCAGCGAGTGCCATAGGAATGGTACTGATATTAGCGAGTGCCATAAGAATGATACTGACATTAGCGAGTGCCATAGGAATGTTACTGACATTAACCAGTACCATAACAATGGTACTGATATTATCGAGTGCCATAATAATGTTACTGACATTATCGAGTGCCATAGGAATGGTACTGACATTAGCGAGTGCCATAGGAATGGTACTGACATTAGCGAGTGCCATAGGAATGGTACTGACATTATTAGCGAGTGCCATAAGAATGGTACTGACATTAAGGTTCAAACTCGCCTTTTGTTAAACGAGAAATATACGAATAAGCTTTTGAGAACTTCTCAATCATGGTTTCGATCTTATAACAAGCTATGAAACTGAGAAATCGCCTCGGAATTCTTAAATTTTCCGAAGTTCTGCCGATTTATCGACCATGTATGTGTATGCAATTACATTTCACTATGCTAATTAACTCCAATTTGTTATCTTCCTTTTAGCGTTAAAAAATGTAGAATGTCAACTATAATGAGTTCTGTAAAAGAAATTACTACTACTATATCAAAACTTCTGTCTTACCCATACAAAAAGAGATGCCATCATTTTAAAATTTCCACTTATTTGCAGGTTGCAAACGCCATGATAAGTTCATGGGCGGGCCCGCCGGCCATGTTGACGATATTCCGCAAGATGTTCGGCTCGTTCGCAGCGCCGCATATCATCAAACAGAATACCTTCGATAACTTGCAGCATTACTTTTTACAGAAGACTATACCGGTTGCTATGGCGGGTGAGTACACTACTAGGGTTTTACTGACAGGGAAATATCGACTTTGTTCTTAATTAAAAAAAGTCAAAAGTTCAATGACAACTGGTTCGCGAGAGTTTTAGGAAGAGTTCTTATTAGAGATGAGCGAGGATATGCGTAAAACTAACCATAACAGCTTAGCTCAAGCTATGAAAATGAACGCCGAAAATTTGTACGAACTCTTGTGGCTAAGTTTATTTATTTTCGACTTTATTTCAACGCCTTCAAATTTCATATTTCTGTGACACCGAAACCTACATTTTCTTTTGTTTCTAACAGGTTTAAGGAATATCCACGGCATCTGCCCGCCCGAAGTGGTGCGGTTCTTACTGGACCTGTTCAAATATAATGACAACTCGAAGAACCATTTCTCGGACAATTATTATAAGGCGTCGTTAGTTGATGCTTTAGCCGCTACCATTACGCCTGTTATATCAGTTTTGCAGCCCGTAAGTAACATAAAAGTACTCTTATAGTTTGAATGTCTATTTTGTGACCACTAAGCGTTTTATCGTGTAAATGGTACACCACAGACTACCTATAGTATTTGTCTCTCCTTCCCTTTTCAATCCATCCAAAGGTTGTCTTTAAAAGATCGCGATAAAACCGCCCATTGTGTCACCCTTTGTAAAATTTCTATATTTATGTCTGTAATTTATATGGTCAATATTTTTGTTAAGTAAGAAATCTTTAGTATATACGCGGTTTGCCTTTACCATTCCTTAACCTGGTTTATTTTACCATTTTTTCTCAGAGATCGTCAGATAGGAAAATACCAATACATTGATGTGCAAAAGTATCTTAAAGGATAAAATAATATTATTTATTTTCATCATTACTAAAACATCTATTATAATATATTATTTAGTTGCATACATTATACCCTACCTGAATGCCTTATAGCCCAATTATTTTTTTAAACATATTTTTCTCTAGGGTGCTCCCATAACAGCCGACTCGCTATCAGCAGACACGAGACTAGTCCTAGAAGAGATAACTCGAGTGCTAAACCTAGAAAAAGTGTTGCCTTGTTACAAAAACACGGTAACTGTCAGTTGTTTGCGCGCTATAAGACGGCTGCAGCAATGCGGGCATCTGCCTAGCATACCGACCGTGTTCAGAGCTTATGCGGCGTATGGACAGTATATTGGTAAGGAGTTTTATGTAAATACATAATACGAATCCGATGAAGGAACTATTTTTACTTTATACTTCAGTTAGGCTTGCATTTGTTCATTATCTCATGTCGTGATTTAACACATTGAACGCCACGGTGGTCACCAGTGAGCAACAGCAATTATTTTGTTAATTCTTTGGATAGTAATAATAAATAATTATTTAGACTATTTTGAACCGTATGAGCCGGTAAAATATAATGTGTAAAATTTGTCGAAATCGCGAATCGGCGTCAGCCCAGATGGAAAGTGGTTCAATGTGTTAACCTTTTGAACGCCAATCACTTGTGTACAACGAACTTGTATACAAGTGATTGGCGTTCAAAAGGTTAATGATGCAATCGACGACTGACTTAGGTCTTTCTAAAAAAGTGCCAGTAAATAATTACATTGAGCAATCGTGTTTGGTAGAACGGGCGGCAGCACCTAGCAGATTTTTGTTATGGTGGATCATGTTTAGATATCGATAGCCATCACATCTGCGGATTTTCTCTTGCTATTTTAATTTGACCTTGTATAAATGTAGGCAAGGTTTTTTATTTCTTAGACTTGCAGCAGATTAGTAGTCCAAGTGCCTCATATTTTTTCTTCACAACTTATCCTTTGTATGGTCGACCACATCCGTAGTAACAATTGAATTACGAAAACCGCCCTTACTGCTACGATACAAAGACGCTTTCAAGGTCAAAGCATTTAGTGCAGTTGACCATAGAACTTAGTCACAAGATTCTCATAACCACAATTTCCCTACAGACGTAAGACTTGCCGCCTTCGAGTGTCTAGTAGACTTCGTCCGAGTGGACGGTAAACCTGAGGACCTATCATCATTACTGACGACAGTAGAAAGTGACCCAGACCCCTGCGTGAGGCACGGCTTAGCTCGTCTGCTTATCAACATGCCTCCCTTTGAACGAGCTCAACGACATCGGCTTGACACTGAGGCTGTGGTGCATAGGTATCTATCGTTATTTTTGGCTTAGATTTTCTCTAGCCCTGACAGCTGGCCGTCAGAATGGCACAGAAGTTTTTATAAAAAGTTTGGCTTTGTATAAGGGCATCCCTGACACTCATCTGGGTAACCTTTCTTAGGCTGCGTTTCCACTGAAGCGGAGCGGAGACGTGCAGGAATCGTCCAATCACAGACGAGACGAGTGACGCGATGAGGATTTCAACCATTGTGATTGGTCGATTCCTGCACGTCTCCGCTCCGCTCAGCCCAGCTACGCTTCCGTGGAAACGCACCCTAAGACTCGATGCCCATCAAACGCCCGTGGTAACCATTTGGCAACTACACTGGGCCGCAAAGAAAGCGGGTTGGTTGTAAAAAAATGCGATAACTTTTAAAATATTTGAGTAATCCTTTTAAAATTAAATTAAAGTTTATTTCATTACAAACAACATCCAAAAATACACCTTTCACATTTATATTATATTAATAGAATTATAAATTCTTGATAATATACGATTAATACACACAATGACATAGTAACAAAACAATTCCCTTGACAGACTATGGAGCAACATAAACAGTCTCCTATCAAACGACGCCAGACTTCGCTGCGACCTGGTAGACCTATACTACACATTATATGGGCTCAAGCGGCCTATATGTGTACCACTACCAGAAATACAGGCCATGATGAAACAAATGCACCATAAAGAACGGGAGAGGTTGGAACGAGAAAGAGAGAGGGACAAGGAGAAAGAAAGAGAAAGAGAACGCGAGAGATTGAAAGAGTTGGAACCTAAACCTATGATTAAGCAAGAGGTTGAAGATGTGAGTATATTGACGAGTGATGAGTATATTTGCTTGCCCCGCATACCTAGTGCGTTGCCCCGCACTAGGTATTTGTCCTGTATTGTGGGTGCGTTTACAAACATTTAAACTCACATACACAAACAGCCAGACCCGGAACAACTACTATACTCCTTACCTACTATACTACTAATCTCATTGTGTTCCATAAATAATGAGTTTAAGTGGGCTAAGTAAAATGAATAAACATCAATAGAACTAATCCTGTCCATCTGTAACATGATTGAAGATATTTGAGCCGCGCTACTAGGGTTTGTCCGACAGATAACATTCTGCACAAAATCACCTCAGATGCACCGCTTTCTATTATTCAACAGCTCAGCTTTTCTGATTGGCTGTTCACTCAAATGACAGATCCAAAGCTATTTTCTTGTAACTTTTTCATTTTTCCTTTAACTTTGCTGTCTCGCTCTTGGGCATAGAAGGCCTTCGCAATGTATTCCACTTCTCTTGATGTTATGCTTAGTTTAAATAATAATTCTAGGTGAAATACGAGCCTGAAGTACCGATAAGCACAGGTCTGCCTCCGTCTACGTTAGACAGGATGGTGGACGTGCCTCTAGATGTCATGTTACCGGTGCCACTGTCCAGTATCAAAGAGGAAGATGTCAAAATCGACGTCACCAGCGTGCCCTGTGAACTGCCCATCAGGATGTTCAGTGTAAGTTCTACAATTCCGAAAAAAAAAAAAAAAAAAAAGTAAAAAAAAGTTTTTTTTTAACTTTATTGTTTTTCCTAGCCTCTTCAAAAAAATTGGTAACATCGAAGGCTAAACATAAACATTATCAATAAATGCTTTTATTTTCAACCAGGATGACAACAAACGCGAGTTTATGACTGACAACGCGGTCGCGTTGCCTGGTATACCCGGTACTTCGGGCCCGGTCGGATTCGAACCAGGCATGTTCCGACACGACAAGGATGACATGGGGGCTCCTAAGGTAAGCAGAGAAAACGATTGCAAATGTTATAGAACTTCGGAAAAAAATACCGGCTCATGTTGTAGTAAAATGATTAGCTATGCATCAAGTTAGGAAAATAATTAATTACTGCATCATTCCTGGAAAGTCTTTAAATAACATAAACTTCACGCATGTATTCTCCGAAAGGTTAGGCAGAGGTGTACCTATTTATTGTACACGCAAATTTCGCCAGCAATGTTTTAGTCCGATTAGTAGAGGGTAAACCTATTGTCATCAACCGGACACAAATCCAGACTCTGGGCTTCTACTAAGAATTTTTTAATGGCGAAACCCAATAACACTTAATCTCTTTATTAAAATCTTTTTTTATAAGTTTATTGTTGGTCCGTGGATGGGTGACCTTCTTCACATACCAAGACCCCCGCCGTGCCTCGGAAAGCACGCTAAGCCGTTGGTCCCGGCTGTCATTCGTGCATCTTTGACAGTCGTTACGGGTCGTCAGTAGCCCGAGGGTCTGACAACCAGTCTTACCAAGGGGTATCGTATTAATCAGTAACTGAGTTGTGGAGGTCAGATAGCCAGTCACTTCGTGTAAAATACTGGTATTCAGCTGCATCTGGTTAGGCTGGAAGCTGACCCCAACATAGTTGGGAAAAGGCTAGGCAGATGATGAGTTTATTAGGATCTCTAACAAAGAATACACTTTACATTAGGGTGGTCCTTATTCGTAAGAAAAAAAAAAAATTTTCTTTAATTTCGCGGGGCACCACGTAATTTGATTATATACCATAAGAAAGTATTTCAGTATTTTTTTTGAATTTTTTAAATGACATTTAGAGGTCGCTACCAAGGTTTGAATTTTAAATAAAAACTCGAATTTTTTCTTGGTTACTTTATTTTTTTTTTAGATTCTGCCATTCTTTGAATAGTTTTTCAATTTTACTGATGACATGTTTTTTTAATTGAATTGGTATACTAGCTTTTTCCCACAAATTTATAACTCCGCAAGCCGTCAAAGTCGCAGATTCACGTATGCTTTTCTGTTCTTCATTTTTGTAGTAAAAAAAAAAACGCAAAACTTCACCGATGGATGGCCACGTTGATTGGTTTAATTCGGATAATAATTGTCCAATAAGCCAAACTTTACTTTGATTTCTAGTAGCTTTACTGAGTCCGCTACTTGTAGACGCCATTGCAAGTTGAAACACGTTAATATGATTTTTACAAATAAAACACGTACGCTCTCGTTAATGACGTATTAGACCTGAAGTGTAGTAAGAAGTGAAGTAAGACGTACAATTTGAAACATACGCAATTACGCATGCGCACAAACCAATTTTTAACGTATTATGATGTTAGTGCGCACGCGTACGTCTTATCTTTTTGATTGTGTGAACGGTCTAAATCTTGACGCGTCGGTACAGAAGAGAGGTCGAGAGGAGGAAGGGATAAAAAGCGATTGTCTATGCGAGTTTTACTTGCACGGAAAATATTATATAAACACCTAAATGAAACATTAATGAAACCATAATTTAAGAGGTTTTTCAATGCTTTTTGTAAAAATTTTGACAGCTGGTAGCGACCTCTAAATCTTAACAAAAAAAAAAAAACAAAAAAAACTTATTTCATATTTAGAAGTATATAATCAAATGAGAAAGTGCCCCGGGGATAATTTAAGAGTCGAAAAATAAGGACCACCCTACTTTACATGTTATATTATAAAGGACTAGAACAAAAATGTATGGTGGTCTCTCAATTATAGGAGACCACACCATGCAAAGAATCCAAACAAACAAAATGGGATGCCTAAATTAGATCATTTTAAATGGAAATAGCACTCAAAGTTAAAATTAAAATTAAGATAAATAAAGCAATTTCGGAACTAAAACTACAACTTCAAATTCAATACAAATTACAGGCAAAGAAGAAGAAGAAAGAAAAGAAGAAGCACAAACATAAGCACAAGCACAAACACAGCAGCAAAGAGAAAGCAAAGGAACACAAAGACAAGGACCGCTCCTTACTTTCCCGACCTCCATCGAGCACGGAACATTTGAAGATCAAAGAGGAGACGCGGGAGACTCTCAGTTCGTTCAGCTCGAGCCAAAGTCCGTCTGAGGATGTCTCGTCAATGCCTAGTAATATGAGTTTTTAAATCTTCCTACTTTGACTACAACGTATTTGTGTGTAAGTAAATTATCCAGCGAAAAGTTTTGCCGCTGTGATATTCACTAATTAGAACTAAGTTTTATGACGCGATATGTATAATCATCCAATCATGACGATTCTTTTTTCGCGCTCATACTGTAGATATAAAACATTTTTATTAAAAATAAACGTGTTGTTTCTGCTTAGTCCCCAAGGGAAAAATGCGTGTCTCTATGTATGTATGTTTTCATTACTTATTAACTTGATGACGTCAAAACAGTCCGTGATGACGTATAATTGCTTCTCTTTTTAGCATAAATTTCTTAAACTATGTAAATCTGATATACTGATTGTATTTATCTTATCAATGACATTTTCATTCCTGTTAGTTAACTTTACTACAGTCTCATTAGGCTTATGCTGTCATTCGTCACGATGGAGTTAAGAGTACGGCCCCGTTCACACGGCTACGAGCAGTACGATATGTTACAGTATAATTTGGTGATTACTTCTCAGCAGTAGCGGAGATGGTATTGTGACGAGTTTGCGGGGCCAACATGGCCGGAGATCGCACAAAAAAGGGGTATGTAAGGGAAAAGGGGGTGCCTTTGCCCAGCCTTGGAACACATCATAGGCTAACGAAAAACAAAACAAAAAATGACAGTTTTATACTGCACTATTTGGTTCTAATCGCCTAATCACGTTACGTTGACGTGTAATGAACTATATACTGACTGTCACCGTGTGAGCGAGGGCTATGTAAGGATAAACTCCTGATTAAAGTTCTATTGACGTCCTAACATAATCATGACTATATTCACGGTTCTGTGACTGAAGGTGATGGTGTTGGTAGATACCATACAACCGGAGCTCATAAGCTCCGGTTGTATGGTATGGTAATACCACTACTTATAATTGTGGCCATGAGAGCCAGAGTGGCCTAACTACTTAAACAATAGTTTTCAGTAGTAAGGAAAAAAACAGAAGCCCTGATTTCAAATAATGTCCAAGTCTTAACCCTTTAACTGTGTCACTGGCCCGCTCCGGGCGAGTACACAGATTACCGCGTCTATGTCCGTGTGAGCGAGATAGATACAGTTTTTATCATTGAGATGGGATATAACAGGAGATGCCCTGTTATTCTATACACGATTGTAGGTAGGTGCCAGAGCAGCCATCTTTGTCGCCAAGTTTCGTGGTAGTTCAGCTGTCAAATGGTTGTTTATTTTTTGTATTATTGAGATTTGCGAGAAAATTACGAGGACTTTACCTTTAAAACTGCATGTAAATGTTGAAAAACAGCAATTCAACATGCCTGTGTGTTGTATTGTGAAGTGTGGTGCAAGTAAGAATGAAAATCAACCTCAACTTTCTTTGCACAGGTTAGTAACCGGTTTTCATGCAATAACACATACAATAATAGACATTCGATGATATAATTGTAACGCGATCATGAATTTATGGCTAAAGTATTGATATTTGGGTGAATTTCCGTATAACAGACCTTTTTATTATTTTGTTAATTCATTCGTTTGTTTACAATAATATGTCATAATAGAATAGTGTTGTACCGTTGCCTAATAGTTTCCGGAACTAGTTCCTCCGCTGGAACGATATCGGTATATTCTGCTATGTTAACATAAATAGTCCTGCGTCTTATTAGCTCCGATTGACCTTGCTAGGTCCGGCCCGTGGTTCACAACACCAAAATATTTTCTTTCACATAAACCTACATGGGCACTTATGAAACGTCAGAAGCTAGATGCACGGTTCCAAATGGTGGTTTCCTATGCAGAAGAACCAGCGAGAAACTCCACGGTTACTCTTTTAAAAACAATTGGCTTTTACAATGTCTTCTATTTTTTTAAGTACCTGGTACTTGTTGACAGGCCTACACTGTCCTCCCCTACCTATTAACATTGTAAAAGCCAATTATTTTGAGTAACCGTGGAGTTTCTTGCCGACTCTTCTCCATAGAAACCACCAATTGGAACCGTGCACATAGCTTCTGACGTTTCCTATTGATTTTAGTTTCATATGCTAATCTAATATAGCTGTAACCAAAATTATTTATTGATAAAAATACTTGCACTTTTTATAGGTTTCCTAAAAAGGAAGGACTAAAGAAAAAGTGGTTAGAGGCTATTGGTGAAGAAAATATTAATCCCCGACATAAAGAATGGTACCTCTGTTCACTTCACTTTGAAGAAAGCTGTTTCAATAGAACACTTGATGTAATGAGATTACATGATAACTCTGTTCCCACAGCATTTTTGGTAAATGTGTATTAAAATGATTGATTAATAATAGCCTGGCCGTTTGGCCTGAAATAAGTAAATAGATATATATTAATTACATATATAAAAATAATAATAAATAAATAAATCATATTCCACAACTTTCACACAACGCCATCTAGTCCCAAACTAAGCAGAGCTTGTGCTATGAGTACTAATTATAAAGTATCTTTATCGAAAATAAACTAGGATACGTTACTATAAAGTAGGCAACCTTAGTTAGAACGGACTATAAGTTAGTATACTATATTATGATCCAAACGTGATAACTAGTACGACTCGTATTTAGTATCGATACTCGTTATAGTAACACCAATGTTCCTTGATTGATACAACCCTAGCAATGGCAGCCATTTTTTGAGACAATATGAGTTGTAGGTAGGCACCCTTTTTTCGTAGGTATTTCCAGTCCATATATATATGTCTATGGTTTTTATTAACAGATTTACGTCAAAACCCATGACAGTGATTAACACAGACGCGGTAATCTCTGTACTCGCCCGGAGCGGGCGAGTGACACAGATGGGCTATTAATTCGTAATATTCTTTTTTTAATTTATTTTTAGGCCACTGTGGCAGTATGACTTACCGTTTAGAGCAGTTTTTCAAATATAAATAGTATTGAAAAAATTACAGGCCACTCTGGCTCTCATGGCCACAATTATGCAACGACTACCGACACTTTAGGTTAAGCTTAGTTTTTCGTCGACAAATAGTAGTGACAAATAAATATTTAATGGTTGAAAAAATAAGAATCAAGTACAGACGCCAGCACATCAAGCTACCCGAAACTGTCAAATTTTCCCAATCAACTTTGAACCTCATGTTTTAGCGATAAAGTTGAAAGTCTATTAAAGAAATTTGACAGATTGTAGCAGCTTGATGTGCTGGTGTCTGTACATACATGGGAAAATATTTTGAACATTGTAAACAACTTGGTTGTGCATTAAGCGCGAAAGATTTTAGTACGTTATTAAAATAAAAACAAAAAAAAAAAGATTTTTTGTGAAATGTAGTATTTAGGTACGATAAGCTACTATCAAGCTATACATTTCCTGTATAAGCTGACTTCTCATTCTGTGAAATATGTGTATAGGCTATACAATGCGAGGTCTGCTAACACTGGAAATTTATAGCTTGAAGTGTCGTCGCGTGTACGTTTCTTCACTACATAGTATAAAACAAAGTCGGTTCCCGGTCTGTCTGTCCCTATATATGCTTAGATCTTTAAAACTACGCAACGGATTTTGATGCGGTTTTTTAAATAGATAGGGTGATTCAAGAGGAAGGTTTATATGTATAAAACATGCATAATATAGTAGAGAAACACTGATAATTTTAGAGGTTTCTAATGTGATGTCGTAAATAAACACATTTTTTTGCGCTTACATTGTAAACGCTGGCTGAACCCTTCGAGATAGATCAAAATAATGTACTACAGTATTGTACATCTTAAAAAGGTCTACAAAAAAGTCGGGGATGGTATATGTCTATCTCTTAGGGATAACCCACAATAACCATTTTTTATCCTTAACTTTTTACGAGAAATAATTGCTCTAAAATTATCAGTGTTTCTCTACTGTATTATGCATGTATTATAAATATAAACCTTCTTCTTGAATAACTCTATCTATTTAAAAAAAACCGCATCAAAATCCGTTGAGCAGTTTTAAAGATCTAAGCATACATAGGGACAGACAGACAGCGGAAAGCGACTGTGTTTTACACTATGTAGTGATCAGCATTGCACCCGTGCGAAGCCGGGGTGGGCCGCTAGTTGTGAATAAATTGTAATTTGTGATTATAACCGTTCGGATATAGTTTTAATTGAGAGATTGTGGTATTTTGGAGTTTGATTCTGTAAAGTAAACATTTTATTGGAACATAGAAATAGAAAGGAATACTTATATATTTTAAGCAAAGTATGTTAATATAAGTGAATAAAGAAATTACAAGATTCAATTTACGCTTTTAATTTTATTCTTAACACATGACAAAACTCCTATTAATAAATGCGGAGTAAAATTATGCCAAACTAACCTCGAAAAATTTAATTATGATTAATCTGAAGTTAATACTGGTTGCGGCTTTACTCCGCGTTTATTAGCGGTTTAATGCTGACCTACTCATGACCTACTAGTGGCAGATGACAAGAACGTTTTATTTTCCTTTTTTTGGCATCTGAGCTGATGTCGACTATTCTGCCAGCGTCATTTAATTTTATTATTTTGTAGAAACGTAATTTGCGTAAGATAATTTCATATTTACGTTAGATTAAATCGTCAGTGTTTTAGTAAGCATTTGTGTAACTGGGCTTGTTTGCGCAATCACAAATGAGATAAACGCTATAAAAATAATAATGTGTCTCAGCGGTTAAAACACAGACTGCGAGCGAGAGATATGAGTTCAAACCCCCACCACCAG
This sequence comes from Eremobia ochroleuca, assembly GCA_949629135.1. Classification (NCBI taxonomy): domain Eukaryota; kingdom Metazoa; phylum Arthropoda; class Insecta; order Lepidoptera; family Noctuidae; genus Eremobia; species Eremobia ochroleuca. The sequence continues at coordinate 6,132,104 of OX451396.1, read as the reverse complement.
TTGACGAGAACTCACTCCATAAAATAAGGTGTACAATCTACAATCCCGTATCCAATATTCTGCGATGTTGATATATGTCATAAGTTGAGGAAGCATATACAACGTGTAACGTTAAATGCGCAAAACCTCAGACACCCCAGCTGATTTTTAATTCAGTTGACCTATTTCAGAGAGAAAATAAGTCCTTCAAAAAATTGTAAAGGTTTTATGTGCTGTTTTAGTTTTACTGGCCATTCTGATCATTTCATGCGTCTGCGACGACGCTTTATAGAGGGAGGAGTCGTCACCGGGCCGCTGCGCCGCGCTGTCATTGGTTTGCTTGACCTATTAATAAATAGACACGGCAACGTTTTTAATGAAGATTTTTTGAAAAATGTGACCTATGTTAAAAAGTGGTTCAATTAATTCTGCTCGTTATTCTGATCAAACTATTTTCAGGTTTTGCGCATTTAACGTTACACGTTGTATATATTTTTTTAATTTTAAGCTGTTTTTAGCTGCGGAACCACGCCCCATGCCAGGCTGACAGGCCGTGGGAACCACATCCGATGAGGCTTCCGGTGGCCTGTTGTCGTCTATACGTTCCACCGGGAGTCGGTAAGGTCAAATAAAGGCGCGGCGCGGCGCATGGGCGCCTGTCGCGGCCTGTATGGGCCGTTTCTTCTGCGGTATTTATCAAATGTATTTATCAATCACTGAATAAAACCACAGGGGCTGCACACGCAGCCATGCGCTCAGTATCACTTTGACGTGTTGGAATAGTGGTCAATAGGATGGGCCGACACGCTGTGGGAATGCTCGGCACGGGCCGCGAAAGGCCTCGACAGGCGTCGCAATATCTTGCGCGGCTTGATAGTGAGCGGGCCGTGGGACGGCAGCTTAAACACGTTCTTTTTTGACGTGACCATGACCGTTACATCATGAATAAAATGTCTGATACGAGTTGTATAGCCGTATAGGTCATGATTTATATTTTATAGATAGCGGCAGCGCTATCTATCGTTAACAACAGTTACATGTTCAGATCGAATAACATTCAACCGTATATTAGCAAAACTATGGTACCTCACTCAAAATGGTGCCAGTTCTTTGTTCACAAACTAAACTAAACTTCAGTTCAGTGCAGCGTTTTCTTTCTATTTCATTAAGAAAAGGGCAGAAGATAAATATTAGTTCAGTCCTGTCAAATTAAGATACTGCATAGACAAGTTTAGACGTGATTAAAAAATTGGCTACTAAAAATATGTCAATTTACGTCAGGCACTGACTAATTTGACAGGACTAAACTAATATTTATCTTCTGTCCTTTTCTTAATGAAATAGAAAGAAAAAGATGCACTGAACTTAAATTTAATTTAGTTTATGAACAAGAGAATCGGCGCCATTACCTAACTATATCTATAGGCCGACCGCTTAACTGAGACGTTGCCTCATTTCCTGAGGCAGCTGCGTGGTACGGGAGGGGTGACAGTTGTCACCATGTTGCGAATCACCGAGCTCTCGCATCACGTCACCACACCCCTCCCGCACCGCGCTGCTACCTCAGGCAACATCTTACAAGGAAGGTATCCCGACGTGTCACCTCCGATTTTTTTGTGGCTGATATATGTTATTCTCCGTCAAATTTTAAGAGACACGTATTTTTTTTTTGCCAACGCGCCTTTTTTGTGTGTGAAATAGCCCCCTAAACATTACCACCTTTTATATAAGGCTTATGTTTAACTTACCACCAGATATACCTAGTAACAAATAGCAGACAAAAGTAGTAAATGATCACCAAAATGAAACTCGCATTTTAATGTAAAATTATAACCAAAGTTTTAACACTTTGCTATCCTATTTAAGTAAAATGACTCCAAGTAAATCATGAGTAACCCAAAAATAGTAAATGATCACCAAAATTAAACCAACATTTTAAAGTAAAATTATAACCAAAGTTTTTAAATTCTGCTATCCTATTTAAGCAAAATGAGTCCAAATAAATCATTGTTATCCCAAAAGTAGTTTTTTTTTGGCATGTATTTAACGCGGCGACAGATTAATCTGAATTTGGGATTAAAAAATAATTAAAGACGGTAGCAAAAATAGTAGGTTGGCAGCTACTGACCGCGGATGAATAGTAGAAAATGGGCATTCTTAAATTAAACAACGAGGTTGTATATCAAGTACACTAATTATTATCTTTAATAATAATAAGGCGTAGTCGACGGACTATTTCTGTCTGCAGGGTTTAAAGGAACCTAACACGAAACGGATGACGGGGGCTCGTTCGCTCGCTCCGCTCGCTCACTTAAGCCCCCGTCATCCCCTTCGAACCTAACCTGTCCGTGTCGGGGTGCCCCAAGTCACGAGCTCGCTTCGCTCGCTCTTGCATCCTAAGTTCTCAAGTTCAATCTTGTGTTTTTCTGGGAATGAGTCTTCAGAGATGCCTATAGTTGCCTATAATACAGTTTGTTATCCCACTGTTAATATTAGTCGCCATGTCATTATTTTTAGTAGCAAATAGATAGTCGCCCTTTTAAGTTGTTAGTCGCCTGGAAAATAATATTCCGTTTTTTTTAGTAGATTTGGTGATTATTTACTAAAGTTGGTGGTCGAATACAATTTAAAGTGGAGTCGTGACTAAAATAGCTGGTACTATTGTATTTTTAGACTTTATTTTTCTGGTGTTAAGTAGATATTTTTGGTTACAAAACTAAGGGTATCAAAGCATTTTATGGTGGTCATTATATTTATCCCCTTTATATAATACATTAACATTAACACATTTTATATAATATTTTTCCAAAAGACCAAATGGATATATTAATATCCATTTGGTCTTTTGGAAAAATATTAACTAGAAGTATGTAAAACCCTCAAACTGCCCCGAAAGGTGGTAATGGTTAGGGGGCTATTTCACCCCCAAAAAGGCGCGTTGGCAAAAAAAAAAATACGTGTCACTTAAAATTTGATGGAGAATAACATATATCAGCCACAAAAAAATCGGAGGTGACACGTCGGGATACCTTCCTTGTTAGTTAAGTGGTCGGCGTATAACTTCTAAGTTTCATCGGCTATCCCGTTGTTAAATAACCATGGTGGTCCATATTTCATAATTAAGTCGTTCAAACCTATCTATAGCGAATAGTTTTATTTACCTGACTGCGCAAAGAATGGTTGTTTGGGCTGATTGTTGATGATGAATATTTTTATGACTATCTTTTTCTCGGGACTTCGTCCGCGTAAAATTTCTTGTTCTCCGACCCACTCCCTCGCATCGCATCACCTGCCCGCGCTATCACTTCGTTTTCGTTTAACGTTATTTCTGACTTTTTTTTCTTTTTGCTCGGCTCCTAAAAGTTATAGTGTGATGTTATATTATAGCCTATAGCCTTCTTCTAGGATTGGGCCATCAAATGCAACAAGAATCTTTCAAATCCGGCCGGTAGTTCCAGAGCTTAGCGCATTCAAACAAACGAAATCTTCAGTAGTGCTATTCTATGTATAAAAATCTCACCGTGAGAACTTAGGTGAAGTGAGCGCGAAGTGAGATTCAGTAGACTAATGCTAGGGATTAACACTATTGACTGCTCACTTCAAGCTCCCTTTACTTATGATTTTACGGTGAGATTTTTACAGAATCGACCGGCAGCTTTATCATTAGTATAGATACATTAATGAAATATAGCTGAACATTCCTTCCTTCTACCTTATGGTCACACACAGGCCGTCAGACAAGCCCAAAAGTCTCACAATTGGTGCTTTTACTTCACCTTGTCTACTAACATTAAATTGAGAATTCGATGCCGAAACCTCGTACGGTCAGTTGATCCCTTTGTAACACTACTCTGTGGCTTTGTATCAAATAACTTAGCCTGAATTTCTAATCTATAACAAACGGTAGATGTCTATTGTAGTGGTTATTACTTAAATAAAATTGGCTACAAAACGGAAAGAGCTGGACCGTAATTGTGTAACACCATCCCAATCTGAATCATTTTGAAGGATATTACCAATCTATTCCTTCATATGTTCGAAATGTTGTTTACTGTATGTTAGGGTGCGTTTCCATAGAAGCGGAGCTGGGCGAAGCGGAGCAGAGACGTGCAGGAATCGACTAATCACAATGGTTGAAATCCTCATCGCGTCACTCGTCTCGTCTGTGATTGGACGATTCCTATACGTCTCTGCTCCGCTCCGCCCAGCTCCGCTTCTGTGGAAACGCACCCTTACGCAATTACCCCGCTGATTACAGAAATGACGAAACTACCCACCATCTTCTTTCAAGTTTTCTCTTATGGAAAAAACCAAAATAAGCACCCTAATTGCGTAACACACTATTACTCTCAATTTGAATAATTTTGAAGCATATTGCTAATCCATTGCTCAAAAAATGTTCAAAAATGTTCATGTTCGAAAAATGTGTCTGCTCAACAACGTAAATAACGCAATGAATGTTGTTGAAGTGTCAAAATGAAACCTATTGCTACTGATAATCTGCTGGGATTGAGACCAAGACCGCCTTTTGCCTAGTTGACCACTAGGTAGGTAGGTTCTTATATCAACGGCAGTAAATTGCTTTGGTTTTTTTCGAACTACTAAAACTGCATCCCGATAGCCTTTACCAGCCCTACGTTGGGCATAGGCATAGAGAATAATAAATGATAAATGATTTATTTTCTGTAAGTAGGTTTGTACAAACACTTTTACATGTCAATCATATTTTTTTAAACTAGATGAGGTCGGCGTTTCCTATCTGACTACTCTGAGAAGAAAGGCCGAAACAAACTCAGAGGTCACAGTCTCTTTTAAAGTCCAGACATAATCTTGGTCAGATAATGTGAAGACCATGTAGATTGGTGTCTGAAATGGTCTTTTGAGTAAAGAACCACACAGATTGAGCGGACCTGTCCAGTCAGTGCACGCTTTTGTCAAAAATCGTGCAGCTCAACTCAGAACTTGAGGAGCCTTACGATTCGACGAACAATACCAATGAAAGGACATTTGGGTAGGCCGCATAAATGACTCAAACTGCCAGATCATGATTAAAACTAACTAAGAAGGAAAACCGAAAAAAAGAAATAACCCACATAGTCTTCGCACTCACAGTAATAATAATAAAAATAAGATACTTTACAAAGTAAATATCCATGTCATTGTTTATATAAAATTCATCAATGTCAATGTGTATATAAAAATCCGGATATAATCTTTGAGGACCATGTAGATTGGTGTCTGAAGTGGTCTTTTGAGGAAAGAACCACACTGAGTGGACCTGTGCAGTCAGTGCACGCATTCGTGAGAAACCGTGCAGCTCAACTCAGAACTTAAGGAGCTCAACGATTCGACGAGCAATACCAAGGACAGGACATTTGTGTAGACCGCATACACCACTCAAACTGCCAGACCATGATTAAAACGGAAACAATGACCCACATAGTCCTCACATTCACAATAATTAAAATAATATAAGACCTTAAACAGTAAATGTTCATGTCATTCTGTATATAAATAGATATTTAGAAAGAAAGAAAAAGAAAAAAAAACCAAAGTGTAAATCAGCAAAATAAAAAATAAACAATATTCACTGTCTAGACCTATTGGAGCAGCTCAATCCCAAGCTTTTTTTCCTAAATATAGTCTTTTACAGTATAACTAGCGACCCGCCCCGGCTTCGCACGGGTGCAATGGATCACTACATAGTATAAAACAAAATCGCTTCCCGCTGTCAGTCAGTCTCTATGTATGCTTAGATCTTGAAAACTACGCTACGGATTTTGATGCGGTTTTTTTTATAGATAAGAATGATTCAAGAGGAAGGTTTATATGTATAATACATGCATAATATAGTAGAGAAACACTGATAATTTTAGAGCCATTATTTCTCGTAAAAAGTATAGCATAAAAAATCGTTATTGTGGGTTATCCCTAAGAGATAGACATATACCATTGTAGATTTTTTTGTAGACCTTTTTAAGGTGTACAATACTGTAGTATATTATTTTGATCTACCTCGTAGGATTCAGCCAGCGTTTGCAATGTAAACGCAAAGAATGTTTTTATTTACGACATCACATTAGAAACCTCTAAAATTATCAGTGTTTCTCTACTATATTATGCATGTATCATACATATAAACCTTCCTCTTAAATCACTCTATCTATTAAAAAAAACCGCATCAAAATCCGTTGCGGAGTTTTAAAGATCTAAGCATATATAGGGACAGACAGACAGGGAAGCGACTTTGTTTTGATACTATGTAGTGATAGGCTTTCTGGCATAGTTTTAGCTTTATAAAAGATTTGAATTTATTAATGCTTAGTTCTTGAATGTGGCTAGGAAGTTTATTATAAAAATGTATACATTGGCATCTAAACGAGCCACCTATTTTCTTGAGCCTTGTTGTAGGAACAACATATTTGTGTTTGTTCCTAGTATTTATATTATGGATATCACTGTATTTTTTAAACAGATTAATATTTTTATGTGCATACAAAAGATTATCATAAATGTACTGAAAAGGCACAGTCATTATATTAATCCCTTTAAATTTGTCTCTGAGGGAGTGTCTGGGACTTAATTTATAAATCGAACGAATTGCCTTTTTTTGTAAAATAAAAATTGTCTGAATATCGGCGGCATTTCCCCACAACAGAATACCGTATGACATCACACTATGAAAATAACTAAAGTAAACTAAACGGGCTTTAATAGTCTTTGCGCATAGGCCTCTCCAATCACATGCCATTCAACTCGCACCAATATATCGCTTATCAACTCTTATCTCATCAATGAGCAATGTAACCAAAATTAATTTCTTTCTATTGACTGCCCGCAGTGATCAAATGTCAATTTAATGAAACCGTATCGGGGCGAGACTCAGCGCGGACGCAGTATCGCGCTCACACCCATAGAGTAGAGACTGGGGGAACTGACAAGTTCACAAGTATTCACAACAAAGGTCAGAGTTCACTCGTGGTTTAGACAACTTCTGATAAACACGCTAAATCAGTGGTTGAGTGATTATTTATTACAAGAAAAATAATTGGAAATATAATTTAATTGAAGTATAATTAATTTATAATTAATAATCTAATTTTTATTTATCATCTTGTGAATAAATAGTGAAGAAATGGCGACTTTACAAAATGGACATTTAAAGAAAAAGCAGCTGGATGTGGTGGTTGTTGGTGCCGGGTTGGTAAGTAATCTACTAGGAATTTTATTGCATTTATTATAAGGTAGTCTGTTACTTGTGTTGATTAAATTGTAGAATATCGATAGAAGGTAGGTCGGTACTTTGGCACTTATCTTTACATACATACCTACAAATAAATGTTTAAATAATAAGTAATTTCCAAATTAACACCTACGGTGCTTATAACAAAACAACATTTAAAAAAAAATTGTCTGTCTGTCTGTTTGTTTGTTTTAGAAAAAGAATTAGGGTTTCGCACAAAAAAATTAAACCCATGAAATCCAATTTGTTTTCCGAAAGGTACGCGAACGAAGTCGCGGACACAGCTAATATAATAATATTATAATTTTTTATATCATAAGTAAGCTATAAGTACAGACGCCAGTACATCAAGCTACTACAATCTGTCAAATTTCTTTAATAGATTTTCAACTTTATCACTCAAGCATACGGTTCAAAGTTGATTGGGGAAATTTGACAGTTCCGGGTAGCTTGATGTGCTGGCGTCTGTGCCTAATTAGTAATTACCTACCTAACTTATGTAAATTAAATCTACGGAATCGCTATTTTATTTAGTGTGTGTAACTAACGCTACGCTTGATTGTTACGCAAGGTTGAAATGTTACGCAAGGTTTTTTAATTGCTACCAAAATGAGAAAAACGTTCAAGAATAATCGGTGATAATACATTCATACATTCTTGTTAAGTATGACATTCATGGAATAATTTGGTTCAATTAAACTTTGATAAATACAATCCTTCAAACTTATTAAAACACGAAGTTAAAATTAAGATCCAATAAAGATTAGATAAATTGATTTCCGAGTGTTTTTACCGAAATCGTGCTTCCACCAATGAATAGCCTCCTGAGTCCGCCATATTTATACTTTAAGATCTCGGAAAGACCGCTTGTCCTTAATAAGTGACAAAATAGGAGATGGCCATAAATCCTCAGATTATACAACATTTGAATTCTCATTGGTTGACTAAATCTGGTGTAGCAGCGCCGATTTTTAAACGGAAAGCGGTTATTACAAATGTATATCAGGACTTATACTCGGTCATTACCTATGAAATTGCCGTTTTGTATGAAAACATTTAAACGATTTTTTTTCATGTAAGTATTTTTTATTTGAATTAATCGAAGTATACTCATGCAGTCAATGCATCTTTGCCAACTCAGTGGCAGTTTATTGAAGCCCTTCTTAAAGAAATCAGCTGGACGGGAGGCAACGAATTCTTCAAAGGCATTTTGTAGTGCCTCTCGGGTATTGAATTTTTTTCCCGCCAAGAAGTTATCCAAATTCTGAAAAAAGTTGTAGTCTGTAGGCGCAAGGTCTGGTGAGTAGGGCGGATGACGGAGAGCTTCCAACCCCAGTTCTTGCAACTTGGAGACCGTCTGCTGTGCAGTATGAGGTCGCGCGTTGTCGTGCAGGAGCAGCGGAGACGAGCGATTGAACAATGCTGGTTGGAGATGTGCCAGCTTCTCCATCATTGTGTTCAGTTCTTCACAGTACACATCTGCAGTAATGCTCACCCTGTTTGGTAAGAAGCTGTGATGAATCACACCGGCGCTAGACCACCAAACAGTGACCATCACTTTTCTAAGGGTAAGTTTTCGTTTAGGGCATTGTTTAGGTGCTGAACCAGGATCCAACCAACTTGCTGAGCGCTTGCGGTTATCAAACAGAATCCATTTTTCATCGCAGGTAACAATGCGGTTCAAAATTCCTTCATTTGTGTGTCTGTTGAGCAGTGCAAGGCACGTCTCGACGCGTACTTCGCGCTGGCGATCATGGTGTTCGCGGGGCACCCATTTGTCAAGCTTTTTTACCTTGCCAATTTCACGCAAATGGACCAATATTTTTTTGACGCTAACGTCGAAAGCTGCTGCTAATTCAGCCATAGATTGTGTATCATGAGCTTCCACAATCGCCTTTAATTCGTCACTGTCGACCAAAGTCTTCGGACAACCGCGAGGTTCATTTTTCAGGTCGAAATTTCCAGAACGGAAGCGAGCAAACCAATAACAGGTGGTGCGTTGGTTTGTAGTGTTAGCTCCGTAAACATCGTTGATGTTGCGTGCCGCTTGTGCCGCGTTGCTGCCACGACGGTACTCATATTCCATAATTACTCGAATTTTTAACGTATCCATGATGACGAAAAAGATTGAAATGCGATGAATACGTAACACTAATCAATAAACAAATGACTACTTTTGGAAAAAAAATTCCATGTTTTTAAAATAAAATTAATTTTAAATTAGAATTCTTAGCCAAACAAAAATTATTTTGATTTGAAATGGCCAGTACTGCAGAACGGCAATTTCATAGGTAAAGACCTAATATCAGGACTTTTTGACACACGATAGTTTGTCCGTTATAATAACCTCAGGACTCAGGAGGATAGATTACCTTGTGAACGTCTCGTTCCTGAGATCAAAAGCCAACTGGCAAAGAGTTGGCTTGTCAACCACTGCCCAGTGCAGCGATGGCACAGGTAAGGCAACCTAATCATCATAATTTTAGAAGAAAGATGTCCACTGCTGGACATAAGCCTCCCCCAAGCGTCGTGCCTTCCGGTACACGGTCGCCACTCCAGAACCTTTCGGTCCTATCGGCCATCCGTTCTGCGAGCAATGTGCCTTGTCCACTGCCATTGAAATTCTTCGGCCCATGTCGGTTAGGTAGCTTGGTTCCCCTGTAGATGTTATCAGTTTTTATTAGATCACGCAGAAGAACTCTGAGCCCCCTCCTCCTTCTAATGATGCCTATTGTGATCGAGAATGTTTCTGAATGTTCCATAAGTAATTACTGGTAAAACGTAATGGTCAAACCTTGTGTCTTGAGGAGATACGGCAGTATGTAGGAAATGTTTTGCGCAACTTCCCAAAAGTAAGTCCCAGTCTACACGGAGAGAAAATTCTTAGAAAAATTACTGTGCTCGTCACTGTAAAGTGAGTGCAAAACTTTCTGAGTGAGATTGGGAAAAATTCACTATTTGTTCAATAAATTTTACTGTACAGCATAAGAATTTTTACTGTGCTAGCATTACCACTCAAATGCACTCAGATTATGAGACAGCACAGTCATTTTTCGAAGATTTTTCTCTCCGTGTAGTCGGTTCTTCTCGTTCAGTTGACTTTTTTCTCGTAGAATCTACATACCAGTTGGTCCTATGTAAACATAAATCGTTAACGACTTCTAGGATAGAATCTACAGTCTTCTTGGGAGCGGGGCGGGTGTTACATCGGCATTTGACATTACATTGAATTAGATAATAGTCACTTGTGATGGCCATAACTCTCTCTATTGCTTTAGCGTTCCTTAGTAGCTGTAATATATTTATTTATATATACTTTATTGTAGGCCAGAAAATATATGTATAACAAAAAAAAAAAAAAATTGTTAGGTACTACAAAACAACCTTGGAATGGACAGTGACATGGAGTTATGTGTATCTTATTTCATGTACTTATCAACATTGTCTTTTTGTGTATCTTTGGAGAAAGTTATTGGCTTGAATTTGTATAACTTCATATGTTCTATTTACTTGTAATTGTATAGTGTGTAAGGCCCAGCGCACATTGGCGTCACGGCACGGCAGGGAATCCTTCCGCATCCCTACATGTAAGCGCACACTGGCGGTAACAATGCCGTGACGTCCTTAAGCATACCGAAGCGTCCTTAGGCATGCCGAGGCGTCCTTGCTAATGAAGCTACGCGCGGGGCCGCGGGGTTCGTTCGGACGCTGCCTTGCTGCGGTATCCCGAAGACTGCCAAAGCGTTCCGAAGGCTGCCGACACGGCATGCCTAAGCATACCGCGGTATTGTTTTTGTACTTACGACCGTTAACATTGAAATTTCAACTTTATTTCCAACGTTATATTTTTATTCGTCGTCTAAAAATACCTTGTCATGCCGCGCCGCCAATGGGCGCCGGGCCCAACGGTTAATTCTTCCGAATAAATAAAATAAAATAAAAATAACAACATGGTCTTTTTACAACTCTAACCTACATCTACCACATCGGGTTTCTTTTTTGCCAGATTTTAAATGCGGGGTGCATTTAAAATCTGTGCACATTTTCCTTTATTAAAATGCTCAGTCACAAATTATTTGGCTGTCATGCCATCTTTCACGACGTCGTCATAATTCTCCAGAAAAAACTAGGTAATCATCATTAGTCTAGTGCAATAATGCGATTACGTTTTTGTGAATCGATTGTCGTGACAATCACTTTTTATTGATATTCTATAAGTAAGTAAATGATAAATCAATTGGTTTTCTAGAAATCAACAATTAAATCCATTGTCGTTAGATATTTTTTTTTTTTTTTGTCTATCTTTTATGGACTAAGTACAGCATAATTAGGTAATTTTCTTCCAACATTGTATTGGTAGCTAATTACCTGCGAGCTATGACATCATTAGACCCAGGCAACCTTTTGGATTTTTGTATCATTATCATCTGCCTAGCCTTTTTCCGAACTAAGTCGGCGTCGGCTTCCAGTCTTGTAATTTGGTGCTTGGCTTCAGTAGGTAGGTACCTACTTAGTACGATCTACAATAGGCACTTTCGAATCTGGGAGATTATCACATAATATATTCCTTTAAATTTTACAGGTGGGGTCTCTTGAAGCACTGTATCTTGCCAAGAGGGGCCATCGAGTTCGCCTTTATGAGTTCCGTGAAGGTTGGTAGAAGGCCACAGCTGTTGTTTTTATTCATTGGTTTTAGTACTTCTTAGAGTTCTAATTCAGAATTCTACTTACTGGCCACTTTGACCCAAAGTGGCCAATAAGGGGAATTCTAAATTGATACGTTGAATTTGTCTGAACCACATACACGGTTCCGGAAGATACATTTAGGTATTTATCTATTTACCTAACTGTACCATTCATATAAATTCTACCTTTTTTTTTGTTTTCGGGGAGAAACCTTCAAAAGGCACCCGACCTCCGGGGAGGGCGGTCGGGGAGTGTGAGATTTTTACCAACCACCCCGGCGATCACCATCGGCACATAGCGGTGGTCCTGGTTCCTCTTAACACTCTCAGCGCCATGATTTTTTAGAGAAGCGGGCCATGTGTGCGGCCGGCGGACCACATGGCGCTGAGAGTGTTAAAAGACCAGCAACGCCAGTAAGGCACATCCCTGGGCAGACTGTAAAGGAGCCTCCCCTGAGCCTCGCTATGCACGGCAGCACGTGACCACTGGGCTACCATCTTCCCTGGGGTCGCTTGGTGGGTGGACAGAGTCCCCTCTCTGTGCGCCCGCGACCCCAAATATAATTTCTACCTACTGAATGTTAGAACGGTGACATAACCGGAGCCGCTGCTATCTAAGTAGGGTTTGTTAATATTAATTACTATAAGGTCGAGCATTTTTTACTTTTATTGATATCAAATAAGACAGTTATTATTGGAATTTATTTTGGCCGAGTGATATTCGAATTTTACGTGTCTTTTGCAGTACCAAACTTAAATTAACAGGTTCCTAACTACTGATAAAATTCTCTACCTAATTAATGGAAATATTTAAAGAACCTCAAAATGTTTTTCGTCATGAGTTTCATTTTCATAGTTTTTGTGGTGGCTGATAACGAAAAATGTGTAGAATGGCACATTTCGTATTTCCATTGAACCAAAATAGGTTTTAAATTTAGATAGCTTGCAGATGACCGATTTTATATTAATTCGCTCAAGTTGCATATGTGCTTGTGATCAAAATAAAGATAATTTTGATTTCTTATAAAGAACAGAAAAAGAGGCTCGATTATTTTAGCGTGTCCATTCATTTATATGGGGTTCTATTACCTAATACCCACATGCCTCTATTTTTTCTTCTTGTTTTAGATATCAGAGAAACCCCTCAAGCAAGGGGTAGGTCCATAAACTTGGCGCTATCAGTGCGCGGGAGGCGAGCCCTGAAAGATGTTGGCTTGGAGACACACATGATCAAGGAACACGGAATCCCCATGACGGGCAGACGGATCCACAGGACCGATGGATCCACCTACGTTATACCGTATGATGCGAACACCAAGCAGGTTTGTCAAAAATAGAACAAGGAATTTGATGAGGGCAAGTTTTTATGGCCCAATATTTATTATGTATCTTTATTATGTAGGTACTTAGATATCAACAATGTGACGTCTGTAAAAGTTGTGTAATATTAAACAACTCGTTTTATGTTAATGAAAATGATAAGGAACTTAATATACATATTTTAGTCTGCAATAGTAGGTAGGTAAGTACTGTACGAAATAAATATACTTATCTTGCCAGATTTACGAAAGGTCAACCAACCTTTGTGGTACCCCGTACTTGGTTGAACCATTTAATAAATCTGCGAACACAAAAACTAGCTAACTGAACTTACCTACCTAGTTTTGTTTACCTACCTACTTGTGTAGATATCTATCTATATAATAAAACTTCACATTTTATAGATCGAGATTACGGTTTTTCGTTTTCTATCTTTTGTTGCTTTTATCTTGATAGTTACATATATAGATAGTTATACATAGGTACTTAGTATTTTATCTTATCATAAATTTTATGTTCAATAGTTAAAGTAAATACTAAGCGAACGTGTAAAAGATATCTCTATCTATCTGTCGCCGCCATCTAGCGTAATTAGCCATTCAGTTAACTGCCTAGTCTTTTAACTAAACGACGCCCAGACTTTTAAATTGGCGATTGATTGATTGATTAACTGAATGACTAATTAAGCCAGTTGCCTGCGCCATATCTAATATATTAAGTAGTTAGGTACTTTTGTATAATATACCTCGTAATTGCTTTACCACCCGCTCAATTTACATTGCCGCGGAACGGGATGGAAGCGAATTTTCTGCCGTTCTATCCAAAAGTACATTACGTACAACGTGTACTTTTAGGTAGGACTGCTGTAACGCGACTGATCCGCGAAAAAATCACTTACAAGAATACAATAGGGCCATAAACGGACGTTACGCGTAGCGGACGTAATGCGACTCCCTCCTTCAAAAGGTACCTAATATGTGTCCTGACTTGATAAAGGCAAGCATTTGAAAATTTACGAAAATAGAACAGATTTGACTGTACGTCATAAAATGACAAGATTGTTAAGTATTTGTTTAATATGACAGTTAGCTAGCAACATCAACCTTAGTTGAAGTTACAGTTTACTGGGAAGTGTTGTCAAAAGTGGTAAACCAATTAGGTACTCGGTCGACAATACGAAACCAAATTCCTATTGTTTGACTGCTTAATGTCTTGATCACGTTGAGTTGTGCGTTTACGAACTGAACTGATTTTAATTTCCTTATATATCTTTTAATAATAATAATAATTTGTTTTAAGCGGAACAACATAGGCACCACCATGGACCATTTTTGTTAGTAAACACCTTAGACACTACAACTTATACACTAGGATTAGTAACAAAAGATTAAACATTAATAAATCATGTATTTACGAGGCATTTCATGCGGACAATGATTCCGCATGTGATGCCTCAGCACAGACGCTCTCGGGTCCTCAGCCACGGCTTTGACGCAAAAAATGCAATGATTTTATCTTTATGTTATAATTTTTTTCAGAGCATTTACTCAGTGGGGAGAAATTATTTAAACGCGCAGCTTTTACAAGGTAAGTAAATGCATAGTTTGAGAGAACTAGCGTTAAATAATGTTGAAAGAGGCTTGTAACTGCAGTTTTAAATGGGACGTTGATTGTGGCATGGATTGAAAATGGCTGAAAAGAATAGAAGGGACGGCCTTATAAAAACAATAGAAATAATCAATTAGGATGCCCCGAGACCGTATGACAGTAACAAGAGAATAGTTAGGTAGATTATTACCACACTTACCTAGATATTTATAAACATATAAATATACAGGGTGAAATTGAAAACATGCGACAAATCGAAATGGGAGATTGTACTCATCATTGTGAACAACTTTTACTATGAGATAAAACCTGAAATTGCGAAAAAAAATCAGCTGTTCCCTACATTTATGTTCGCATAAATGTAGGGAACAGCTGATTTTTTTTTTCTCATTTCGATTTGTCGCATGTTTTCAATTTCAACCTGTACAGCGTGTAACGGAAGGGGGGTATCAACCCTGAAGGAGGTGAATGTGCTCATGAAACTCAACAACTTTCCCCAAAGTACATAGGACAAAATATGAAAAAAAAATTTGGCCCTCCCTTACAAAACTGACTACCAGCTGATTGATTTACTATGGGAGGGCCAATTTTTTTTTTCATATTTCGACCTATGTTCTTTGGGGAAAGTTGTTGAGTTTCATGAGCACATTCACCTCCTTCAGGGTTGATACCCCCTTTCCGTTACACGCTGTATATTCTGGTTTTGGTTTTGTTTATTATTTAATTATTTATTTAATACTTCAAGCGAGAGAAGAGAGGGGCCCGTGGCTATATAATAACAGCCGCACAGGTCGATCGATCAGGTTAAGCTACGCTTGCCGCGGTTGGTCTGTGGATGGGTGACTATCTTTACATACCGAGACCACTCCGTGCCTCGGAAAGCAAGTTAAGCCGTGAGTCCCGGCTGTCATTCGTAGATCTTTGACAGTCGTTACGGGTCGTCAGTAGCCCGAAAGTCTGACAGCCAGTCTTACTTAGGGGTATCGTATTACCCAGTAACTGGGTTGTGGAGGTCAGATAGGCAGTCGCTCCATGTAAAATACTGGTATTCAGCTGCATCCGGTTAGACTGGAAGCCGACCCCAACATAGTTGGGAAAAGGCTAGGCAGATGCTGATTTAATACTTCACGCACATAAATGTACAGAGGTGGACTTAATGCCATAGGCATTCTTAATAACAATTAAGA
Organism: Eremobia ochroleuca; assembly: GCA_949629135.1. NCBI lineage: Eukaryota > Metazoa > Arthropoda > Insecta > Lepidoptera > Noctuidae > Eremobia > Eremobia ochroleuca. Next base: position 6,116,082 of record OX451396.1, on the reverse strand, counting down.
ATGTAAATATGCGTCAGTAAAATAAATATGAGCAAAATATTTTGTTTAGGTATATAGACGACAATTGTCGTCCTACCCTCTATGTTACTTATTACCTCTAGGTTACATATTATATAATTATACTTAATGTTATATTCATCATTCCAAAAATAAATAAATAAACTTATGGAAATATAAAACGTTTAAAAATAACTACAAGGGTCAGTAGTTATACTTTAATTAGATTAATGTTCGACTATAATAATATAATAATAATATTATAAAGAGGAGAGATTTGATTGTTTGTTTGTATTGAATAGGCTCTGAAACTACTGGACCGATTTGAAAAATTGTTTTACCATTAGAAGCCGACATTATCTCTGATGAACATAGGCTACTATTTACTGCGGGAAAATGCTTCATTCCTACGGGAAAACGGGTAATAGGATTTAAACGGCGGGAATTCCGAATTCTACGCAAACGAAATTGCGATAAAATAATGAAATAATAATACTCGCACTCAGTCCGGTTTCTTCAAATATTTGTGATATCTTTTACGCAGCGCTATAATATCCGCATTCATCTCAATATTTACATTTGCTTGCATTTCAAAATGAACTACAACACCGCCAATAGATTATAGATACACACGTCACTAACCCACAATAACAACCAACCAAGAACCAATAACGTTCTATTTAGTCGCTGTGAATGAGTCGTAAGTTAACTGCATCTGTCTACCTTATAATTTATTTATATAGCTGTTAGTTCTGTGGGTATAATCATAAAGTTTTACAAATTATTTGAACAAGACGAACATGACTCGGAAATATATTCAAAACCGTGATTATTCGAGTAATTATTAAAACATTTACAAAAATTATCACCGTGCGTGAGATTAGAACCCGCACGGCTCGCTACGCATAAACACGCTTACCGACGTATAATAACCGCTAAGCTATCGTGCCATGTACCCTAATGGTTGAATTTATGAAATACAATCAGTTGCCAACGAATGCGAGTGTCTATAGTATAGAAATTACTCATTAAAAGAGTGTCGTAAGTCAAACTAACCGTTAAGCTATTGCATTGTGAGATTGTCTATGGGCTTTTGGTCGATACTGTACCTACATATCTTTATAATAGCCTGCTTTCGCAGTCACAGCAATGTTAGTGGCATAGATAAGTCAGGGGTACATTGTATGAGACACGCAGAGGTATTGTACCTTCTAGTTAAAACTATTTGAGTATAATTTTGGATAAAACATTTCAGAATCGGAGCAATATGATAATGTCGAGAGGTATTTTAATCACAAGTTGATCGAAGCCAACTTGAAGAAGGGAACCTTAACATTCCACAAGTAAGTGTTCGATTAAACAAAATAGAAGCTTTTCTTCAACTGCCTCGTTAGTCTTGTGGTCTTGGTTCGATTCCCAGATCGGGTAAAGTGTTATTGGGTTCTTCCATTTGGAATTTCTTAGTAACAGCCCGAAGTTTGGAAGTCGGCGGTGTGATACCCGCGTGCCTCGGAAAGCACGTTAAGCCGTTGGTCCTGCGCCTGATTTCTCTCCGGTCGTGTCGGATTGCCGTCCCATCGGACTATGAGAGTGAGGGAAGAGGGAGTGCACCTGTGTCTGCGCACACACTTGCGCACTATAATATCTAGTCGCCGAAGACTAGTCTGTTGAGATTGGCAGCCATGGCTGAACTAGGGTCTGGAGAACTATTATTATGTTGGTATTCAAACATTGCGACAAATTAATCGATTATCGATCACTCTTGTGGAAGCATTTCGACAAGTACTGAGGTATATGGCGAAGTAGTAATATGAAGGAAAAGGTCTACTGTCTGTTAAGTATATTGGATTGAATTTGGAACTTAATTTTATGTTTTTATATCCTACACATAAAATAACTGCTTCTATAGATCGATAACTTGCTCGTGGCTAAATAACATAGATATCCGATCCAATATCCGTGTTACATAATAACAGCCGCACGAGTCGATGGAAGATTAAGCTACTCTTGCCGCAGTCGGTTCACATGGTTCAAATATCTATGTAATGGATGTGTGACCATCCATTACATATGGAGACCCTTCCGTGCCTCGGGAAGCACGGTAAACTGTTGGTCCCGGCTGTCAACGGTAGATCTTTGACAGTCGTTACGGGTAGTCAGAAGTCCGTATTAAGCTGCATCCGATTAGACTAAAAGCCGACCCCAACATAGATGAGAAATGGCTAAGCAGATTGATATACCGATAACTTATATGTTACTACTTGTAATTTGTAAATATAATTTGGTTATTAATAAATAAATAGAAACAGATACACGTTAATTTAGTGAATTGTATTAATAAGCTATGCGAAAAATAATTAGACACACCTTAGATCACAAAGACAATAAAGAACAGTCTTGAAACCTTGATATAATTTATAAAAATTGTTACCCTAACAACACACCAAATACAATATATTAGGTCATCCCACTTCCAGTGTCATATTTTTTTATTATTATTATTTTACAAAAACTGACTACTATACTATATAACCTTGTGACACTAATCAATAATCTCCACCACTATTAATCACTCGCTCCCAGACTGCTGGCAAATCTTGAACACCATTTAAAGTACCACTTTACCACTTTCATTTAATTCATCAATAATGCTCTTTAGTTTAATATCTAACTCCTTTTTGCTATTGTATCGAGTACCCGACAATTTCCTCTTCACATGGCCAAAACAATTGAAATCACAAGGATTCATATCCGGGGAATATGGCGGCTGAATAATTTCAATCCATCCTTTATCTTCAATTAAATTCTGAACTATTTTTGATTTGTGCGGTCTGGCGTTATCATGTAAAATTATAGGACTCGTTATATGATGTTCGTCTGCCCAAATAGGAATATTTTCTTCTAAAAATGACTTATATCGCTCTCCAGTCATAGTTGTATTTCATCATAAGTTCTCCAAAAAGCAATGCCTCTGACATCCATAGCTACTATTAGTAGTATTTTTCGTTCATGTAGCTCTGCACGTGGTAAATGTTCAGCTGAAGTGCCCGGTTCCACCCAACATCGTGACTGATGTCTTTGACGAGGAGTATAAAATTCGACCCAAGTTTCATCAAGGCATATGAATCTATTAAGTATATTTTTCCTACGGGATACCACGATAAATGGCTACGCGCAGTTTCATAACGAAACTCCTTCTGATCCGTGTTCAGAGTGTGGGGCACCCACACTGCACTTTTATTGACCAGACATAAATCCTCCGTGAGTACTCTATGTATAGTGGAATGAGGAATGTTAAGTTGAGTGGAGAGATCAATGACACTGACCCTACGTGACTGACGAAGTGCTTCCTTGATTTTGTCCCTTGCTTCTAATCTAGTCGATGATAATGATCGAGGTGCTCGCGGCTCATCTTCAGCTGTGGTTCTTCCTTGTTTGTACATTTCAAGCCATCGCTGTACGGTTCTTTTATTTAAGGCGTTACGACCAACACACTTTACCAGTAAGTCGTGCGCAACTCCTCCAGAGTAGTTGAGTAAAGTACAAAACTTTAGAAATATACGTTGCTCCACTACATTAATAGATTTTTTTAAATCTTCCATTTTAAATCAATGCACGTCTTGACAATACAACACACCAAATTAAACTAACATGATTGTACAAGACAACACATGTATTAACTATTGCATACCATTGCGCAATACATAAATATTGGAAATAAAAAATATGACACTGGAAGTGGGATGACCTAATATTATCAAGCCACACAAATGCAATTTAAAACCAATCTAATATTTTCTTACAGGACAGATACAGATGAATATGTTCACGTCACCGCTGATCTGATTATTGGGGCTGATGGCGCCTTCTCCGCAGTCCGCAAAGCGATGATGAAGCGCCCCTTCTTCGACTTCAGCCAGAAGTACATCGAACACGGCTACTTAGAACTGTGCATACCGGCAGATGAAAATGGCGGCGTAAGTACTTACATAATAAGGAGTTAAGCAGACGATATTGTGTAACGTAACTTTTACTTGACATTCTTTTTCGACAACTGGCCATCAGTTTGCCGCTTGAAATTGTTAACCGTCACCATTCTCTTAAATCTCCTCTCCTCTTTGATGTAATTATACCATATCTCCAACAAGAAGCATACAAATGACAAGATATAGCCCACCAAGAGAATGGCAAAGTGTATTCTCAAATCTAGAAGCGTAGTCACTGTGAAGGGCTTAGGATGTCTCTGAATGACGCTATAACTTCTCAGGTTGATTGTTTTCAAATGATTCATTATAAGACCAGCTTCGTACAAGCGATGAGCGTAGTCCTGGAACTTGTCGATATAAGGGAAACCACGAACAAGATACACGACGATCACGTTAGTGCCAGAAAATAACCAGGAATCCAAAGCTGGTTTACCGTTATGGTCAAAGTATTGGTACTCTTTCAGTTTGTAACTGCCTTCCATCTCGATGGCATAATGTTTTTTGGTGTTTGCAACATAGTGTAAAGAGCTATCAGTCGAGGTGCAGTTGTGGATAGCTTTTCCTTTAGGCAAATCCTGATTGTAAGCATATTGGAAAAACAATCTTGAATTGTCACTAATGCACGGTGCGTATGGTAAAGTTTTTAAGTTTCCCACGCTTAATGAATGTGGTTTCTCGTGTACATGAACTGTGATTAAACTGAATAGCGCTGTATTGTAAAAGTTGCTGATACAAGATGTAAACACAGCCCACCAAATTATTATCATTCTGAACTTTTTGTGTCTCGACAAGCCTCTCCCTGCGTTTCCAAAAAAGTATCCCCATAAATAAAGAACCGAGAACGTTTCGTCACGGAGTCTATTTTTCAACATCTCACCAACTAGTATAACGAAGAACATGGCGGCAGCTATCAGCAACCACGTTGTTACTCCAAACTCCCTGTATACTCTCTGCCATATTTGGTTTCGTACGGCTGGTGTGTACAAATGGTAAGCAGCGTAGTTGAAACCCCACAGATAATCGAACAATTCTACTCTATTCTTCATTAACACGTAGCCACCAGCGGCTAAGTCTGCTTTATCTTTATCTATGTAAGTTAGAAGTCCAGTAGCTGTACGATTTGATAGGACGATTCCATACGTTACATCATCTCCGAAAGTTTCGTAATCCATGAAAAACCCTTCTCGCTCAGCTATAGTATCCAGCACGTATTGTTCCAAACCTGATACAAACTTGCCATACACTGTGTAGTTGCTCGATTTAGAAATAAAATTTGGTACATCATCAGTTGCAACAACTTTGAAAGTGCAGTTGTTCATTCCATGGGGGACTTTATTCGGGAAGTAATTAGTAATATTCTCTGCATTCTCACAAGTGCCAAGAGTTATTAGTTTATCGAAATGTTTGCCACAACTATGGTTCTCAAACGGATGGTACGTGTAAATCACTGCATCATCTTCTATATTTTGCAAAAGGACTACGTTATACATTCTGTATTTCAACAGTGTCTTGAATGCTGCCTGAAGTCCTCCATTTCCACCCACTATATTATTCACTTGGATAATGAACTTTGCTCTGGGATTCCAGAACACGTCCCGTGTCAAGACGAGTAAGCCAGACCAGAGCCCGAACAAGTCTTCCACCGTGATTACGTAAACGTTTGTCCAGATAAACCATTCTTGGTCATCGAATGACCTTACGATGATACTGTGACAAATACTTGCCCCGTTCGTAGTTTTGATTAGTTGATCAACATTGGCATTGGGATTAATAAAACTCGCGAGAGTGCCACACGGGAAATATTTCGTTAGAATATTATGTATACACCTAACTGTGTTGTAGTTTCGATTTGTGTAAAAGTTACGTAGATCCGGAATATTTTCATCACAACCGGCTAATTTTACTACGCTTAAATTGAATGTTAAACAAAATAAAACCATTGTTCGTATCGTCATGTTGTTCACGTCATATTCACTGGACATACTATTTGTTCGAACTGAAAGTAGGAAATGAAATCTGTTGAAATTTCGATGATAAATGGCATCCCAACGGTGTATTTACAATGATTTATCATCGTTTTAGTGGCAGAATATAATTAAATAGATATTATCCCTTCATAGAATTAATTATGTTTCGTTTATAAGTTAAAATTAGGGTAAACAATATTTCAGTGAAATTGATAGCTGTGGCTTTTTAATATTAGTATTTGTGGAAACAATGATAGGTAGTTGGGGCAAATCGATTTTCATTTTTTAGAACAGCCGGTCTATTCTGTAAAATATTCACAGTGAAAACTTAGGTGAAGTGAGCTGTCAATAGTGTCGCTCCCTAGACCCTAGTTCCATGTGGAAAGACACGTCACCTCAAGCTCCCTTCACCCAAGTTTTCACTGTGAGAATTTTACAGAATCCACCGACTTATATTTTTAATTTCAGGGATTTCGAGGTATTTCTTCTACAGTTTCAGATGCCAGCCAACTTCCTTCACATCTGGCCTAGAGGCGAGTTCATGATGATCGCGCTTCCAAACCAGGATTGTTCATGGACAGTAACTCTATTCATGCCATTCTCCAAATTTAAAAATTTGGACTCAGAAGAAAGACTGCTGGCTTTCTTCGAGAAGTACTTCCCGGACTCAATCCCTTTGATTGGCAGACAGAAGCTAGTTGAAGACTTCTTTGCTGGAGCACCGTCGCCCTTGGTTGCTATAAAGGTGATTATGAAAACTCTTTACCAGTTTTATAAGTGTAAACTACTGAAAATGATACACTATAATATGGAGACTTTATGTATAATTATGTTAGTAGACTCTAAATCACATAATGTGATAAAAGTTCATTACTTAATAAAAATAAAATAAAAAATAACTTCTTTCCTCAGTGTCGCCCTTACCACGTGGAGGATAAAGCCCTAATAATAGGTGACGCAGCACATGCCGTTGTCCCTTTCTACGGTCAAGGTATGAACGCTGGTTTCGAAGACTGCACACTGCTGGACGAGTTGTTCCAAAAGCACAACGATAGCATTGCCGAGATCCTCAGTGAGTTCTCTGATACACGGTGGGAGGATACCTTCGCAGTCAGCGATTTGGCCATGTATAATTATATTGAGGTAAGGAAAAATTTTACTAACCATTTCCTTATCAAATTATTTGGGGTTTGGTCAACCTGTCTTCTTCTTCTTCCATACTTCTCTATTAGTCATCATCTTAGCACCCCCTTCTTAATCATATCATATTTCACAGTCCATCCATCGTTTCATTGGCCTTTCTCTACTCTTATAGCCACACAGTCAAGTATTTTCTAACTGAACAGACAGCTGTGCTGCTGGGGAGTTTGTTGTGCCACTTCTTCTTCCCAGCGAAAGCACTAGGAAGTGGTGAAGGGCGGGCGTTTTGGGGGACTGTCTTTTGTAATTTTGACGTTCGAAAAGTGTTGATTCTCAGCCTAGTTTGAATAAATGTCTTTTGATTTTGACAATCATACTCAAAACTTTCCTCACGACATTTCTCCTCATTCCTCCACATCACATGCCCAATTGCCTATACCAATGGCAATCTATTTCCACACAACTTTTTAGTAACGGATGCTAAGATCAGACATGTTCTTATAAAATCATTTCTTTTTCTTTAATAACCATTTTAGAGCTGGAAGTCATGGGCCCAGCATTGGGATGATGCATGCTAATAGCAACTGTAACCATTTACAAGAAGTAAGTTTATTGGTGCTCTTTTTTTACGAACATCAATGTCATAAGGATGTTGTAAATATGGCCAACGGTTTTATGATGGCAGGCAACTAAAGCCGTCACCGGCGGGCGTCGACGGGTGTCGGTCGTGTGTATCCACACTTAACCTGGAAAACGGGTTATCCTCCTCTACCATCCTTTTGCAGTTTTTTTTTAAAAGGAACCAAGACTTTTACTTAGTTGTAGTTACAACTTATTGAATTATTTTCTTCAGATGCGGGACCTAGTAACTCGTCCATCATATCGTCTTCGGAAGGCGATGGATGACTTCATATTCTGGCTGCTGCCTAACTTCTGGGTGCCTCTGTACAACTCTGTGACGTTCTCTACCATGCCTTACAGTCAATGCATTAAGAACCGTGAATGGCAGGACAAAGTGAGATATATTATATTATATTTTAGAACATTCTAATTCGTAATATTATAATTTGTCTTCTTTCTCTCCAAACGAGTATGTTCGATGGGATTCTCTACAGGGAACTTCTAAGGAGCCTGGGGAATGACTTTCAAATAACCTTCCACTTTTCTGATTTCAAAAATAATTATTGGATTAACAGAATTCAGCCGGTCGATTCTGTAAAAATCTAACGTTGAAATCATAAGTGAAGTGAGCACTTAATAGTGTCAATTCCTACCATTAGGGAATGGCAGAGCTCACTTCCCGCTCACTTGACCTAAGTTCTCAAGGTGAGATTTTTACAGAATAGCACTGCAGATAAGTGGTACAGTCAGCTAGAAAGCCACCATGTAGGTAAGGTACAAAGTTTATAGCGCATCCTTGTCATGTTTTTTTTACTACTTTTGCAGATACTGAAGAGAACCTTGTCATTTGCTGGGTTAGCAGCGTTGGTTGGCGGTGCTTTTGCCCTCAAGATCAAACATTATGGCTTAAAATAAATTTTAATAACGTGCAATTTCGTTTTTAATTGTAATTCTTTTCCAAGCTAAACAAGATAATATAAAAACGCTTTCATGCTTTAACTGTGCAAGTTTTATGCACCGTGGGACTCTATCCGAATTTTGTAAAATAAACCTGAAAAATGGTCAATATGTAGAACCTACACAAAAATCCTTTATGGAAATAGATATAGATTTCCATAATAATACTTCATTAACATATTATGTTCTGGGTTCCATCTCTTTCCACCAGGCGAAATCAAGGTCAGAAGAAGAGAAAAAAGGGCCCGTTTATATAATAATAATGTTTATTTCCAGTAAAATGTTCACAAAGGTTACAATAACAGTAATATGCTACAACATAAAGTGCATTGCGTATTATCTCCTGGCACCCAAACTAGGTTTATGGCCTGTGACTTGGGGACCAGTGATTCCATATGTCTACACATGATCAAAATGTTTTATTAAAACTGTTTTCACCAGTAACATGGTTAACATAACAATATAATTATTAATTATATATAGCTGTTGTATTTCGTTCAGCAACACAACCTCATAATGTGTGTTGCTCTGTGCATTTTGTTAGGCTTACAGCCCGCACGGCACAACGAATAATGAGTGAGTGAGTCTTTCCGTTCTGCATTCAAACTCTTTACTTAATCCCGCCTTCCAGACGTCTGTTTTAGGGTGCAACGGTGAAGTTTTAGGGCAAACTCTCTAGACATTTTGTTTTACGATAAGGTATTTCGATAATCTAACGAGCAGACAATATTAAACAGGGTTTACCTACACCGTACACCTAAATAGAGAATATTCCTACCACATAACCAATTGCACGCCCCGAAAGGTTAGGCAGAGGTGGACTTATAACTACAGGCGGTCGATTCTGTAAAAATCTCACCGTTAAATCATATGTGAAGTGAGCACTTAATAGTGTTAATCCCTAGCGAATGACAGCACACTCCACGCTCACTTCACCCAAGCTTTCACGGTGACATGGTTACAGAATCGCACGGCTGTAATGGGTACACCTATATTTCACCAGTGAATTGAAAGTCCAGCTCTTGTCACAATTTTTTAGGGGACGGGTCTATTGACAACAACTGGGCACAAATCCAGACTCCGGGTTGCTACTGAGAAATTCCAGAAAGAAAAATCCAAAAAACTTCCCGAACCGAAAATTGAACTCGGGACCAATATCCAAAATACGTTTATCTACATAGTTATAAAAACGAGCATAAAACGTGATTTCTATCAATAATCGCAGAAAGCATTGCATTTATAGTTACGCGTAGGTATAAATGCTGTTCGATTTACGCAGTGAAAGCATAATAAATCCAATTGCCAATAGGGAAATCACGGACATTTCTCAGCGAATTCGTTCTGTTGCGCTGGTAGTGTTCATTTAGGTACCCGCTACGTATCTACCGTTTATATCATTCAACGTAAAGGCGAATACAATGGCACCTTTATAATGCCAAGAACTTGCAGATAACATTCATTTAACCCTTAAATGCATGATTTTAACTTTTTAAGCAAATTAAATTTATTTGGACGTAACATTAGCTCTATAGTAAGGGAAAAATATTTAAAAAAATATATTCATAAAAATACTTTTTATTTTTTAAATGGCCAATGGTGGAAATTTACATCTTTATGTAATCAGAACGAATGTACTGGGAACAAAATGAATTGAATATCTCTAACAATTGGGGAATCCCCGTGCTCTGTGGAAATGAAAATATGGCATTGGATTGGTTGTTGGAAATACAACGTGTAACGTTAAATGCGCAAAACCTCAGGAACCCCAACTGATTTTTAATTCAATTGACCTATTTCAGAGAGAAAATAAGTAATTAAAAAAATTGTAAAGGTTTTATGTGCTGTTTTAGTTTTACTGGCCAATCTGATCGTTTCTTGCGTCTGCTACGACGCTTTATCGAGGGAGTAGTCGTCACCGGGCCGCTGCGCTGCGCTGACATTGGCTTGCTTGACCTATTAATAAATAGACATGGCAACGTTTTTAATGAAGATTTTTTTGAAAAATGTGACCTATATTAAAAAGTGGTTCAATTAATTCTGCTCGTTATTCTGATCAAACTATTTTCAGGTTTTGCGCATTTAACGTTACACGTTGTATACAACACTGTGCATTTAAGGGTTAAAATAGGACTAATATTAAAAGTGGTAGCAAAATGTTTTATTAATCAGCCACTTCTTCTTCCCAGCGAAAGCACTAGGAAGTGGTGAAGGGCGGGCGTTTTGGGGGACTGTCTTTTGTAATTTTGACGTTCGAAAAGTGCTGATTCTCAGCCTAGTTTGAATAAATGACTTTTTGATTTTTGATTTTGATTTTGAGCTTATAATGTTCCCACTGCTGGGACACAGGCCTCCTCTCTGTGAGAGGGAGTGGGACACGCGGTCCCAGTGCGCGTTTGTGGATGTCACATGTGTTCAAATTTTTTGGTTCTGGGACATGTCGGTTTCCTCAAGATGTTTTCATTCACCGTTTTGAGAGCAGTGGTGATAAAATAATTTACGCAAAGTAAAACGCTTGCTTGGGTTCGAACCCACGGCCTAAAACGGCGTAAGTCGCGGCCGTTAGGGTGCGTTTCCACAGAAGCGGAGCTGGGCGAAGCAGAGCAGAGACGTGCAGGAATCGACTAATCACAATGATTGAAATCCTCATCGCGTCACTCGTCTCGTCTGTGATTGGACGATTCCTACACGTCTCCGCTCCGCTCCGTCCAACTCCGCTTCTGTGGAAACGCACCCTTACTGCTGGGCCACCACTGCTCTCTATGTTTTAAAATGATTCAAACGTAATCGGTAAAAAAATAAGTTAAGACGAATGCTAAGCCCCATTTACACGATGCAAGTTGTCTTGTCTTTGGCTTACCCACAGTAAAATTGAAGCAACAAAAGACTTGCATCGTTCACTGTTTAGTTGGACGATGCAACTTTCATTGTTGCTTCAACTTATGGTATGCCTCAGGCAATATGATAAATCGCACCGCGTAAATCAGGGCTTAGTTAATAAAAGCATCATCTAGCCTTTTCCCAACTATGTTGGGGTCGGTTTCCAGTCTAACTGGATCTCAGTATTTTACATGGAGCGACTGCCTATATGACCTCCACAACCCAGTAACTGGGTAATACGATACCCCTTGGTAAGACTCTTTGACAGACTTTCGGGCTACTGACGACCCGTAACGATTGTCAAAGTTCCACGACTGACAGCTGGGACCAACGGCTTATTCTGCTTTCCGAGGCACGGAGGGGGCTTGGTATGTAAAGATGGTCACCCATCCACGGACCAACCGCGGCTAGCGTAGCTTAACCTGATCGATCAATCCGTGCGGCTGTTATTACTTAGCCACAATCCCCTCAGTTTAAAAGTACATACGAAAAACAGCGTATTTGAATCGAAAGAAGAAAACGCTTAGTTAAGACAATAGAAATTGAGATCTTCAGATCAGAAATATTCAATGAAAAAATTCCATCTCCATTATTCTATAATTTGTTTCCATTTCAACTAAGATTAAAACTAAAAGCACTCGGTGTTGAAATGCAAGTTTGTTCAGCATTGGATAATAGCTGAGATTTTGCTCATTCAATATGCAGCGAAACTTGTGCACTGCGCCGCAGCATAATGGACGCCACAGCTTGAGGGAAACGAAACGTGAAATCATTGCACTAGGCTTATCTATGTTTCTCTAATCTAGATGGAGAATATTTGTTTTAGTTGAACCTCCGAAAGTTTATGTTCCCCTTGAGCGAGTTTTGCTTCTATAATTATAAATAAAAGAGGGCCTAGACAAAGTGACAATCTATCACCGATAACGATGATGGAAAAGTCTATCTATCAATTTTTCTCTATGGCAATGGTACCGATGTCGCCAATTCTGCCAATGTCAGACGTGATATGAGAAAACGTGCGAAGATAAAAAGATGATGGAAAAGTAAAAAATATATTGGATTGACAAGAGCCGATAGCTTATGTCAATCATGTTGTAAGTCATTCTAGAAATACGAACTTTTTTGAAAGCGATTGCCACTTGTCTAGGTCCTAAGGTTCTCGAGTGATTTTCAGGCCTTTTTCAATTGAGTAATAGCAATCATCTTATTTAGGTACCGACGCCAGCACATCAAGCTACCCGAAGCTGTCAATTTTTTTTCCAATCAACTTTGAACCTTATGATTAAATGATAACGTTGAAAATCTATTAAAGAAATAAGACGGATTATATTAGCCTGATGTGCTGGCGTCTGTACCTACTCAACTACACGACTTCATGGATTGTAATGTGGTTTTCACTATTTGCTATTTACTTGGGGAAGGTTTCTGTACGTTTTACCTATGCCAAGCAAAGCTGAAATGGGTCGTTAGTTTGATGTTTTATCAAAATAAAATATAATACGTCCATAAAAGCAAATGCTTTCTTATAACTCAAAATCATCGCTTGTGGTTTCGCTGGGTTTATTTCTATACATACCTACTTGAATCTACTCCATAAGCTGTAAGAGTTAGCTCGGTAGGATAGCTGTGTATTTGAACTAAACAGACAAATTAGCTAACGTAAGGTATAAAAAAAAACAGGTAAAAACTAAAGTTTGAATTCCTAGCTGTTCGGACGGGGCGTTCCCAGGTTTTACGCTCGCATACCATCGCTCGACGAATCGAAAGTGTTCCCGCCAAATTAATTGGAGCTCGATTTGACATAAAAAAAAAGAAAATGGCGAACTACTTTGACCGTAACTTTGACGTTAATGAAAATTTATCGGTCTGTCGTATGCTACGATGCCGGCACTGCTGGATGATCCAATAAGTATTCGTTTTCGTAAAAAGAGTCAGCCGGTATATTTGTAATACACAAGGCTTGTTTTGTTTCCGGGTTGGAGATATTCAGATAGGAAACATGATTCATTATAATTATGTTAGGTAATTTTAGGGATTTATATAAGTAATAGTACCTAGTAAAGAAGAAGTGAAGGCTCTTTATGAAGGAGCGCTCCTTCTCTTCTTATTTCTATCGCCAAGCAACGTTGTGTTTAGGGTTAGTCTGTATTTTCCACCAGGGATACCTATGTAACAGTCTCTACGCGTCAATGTCCAGTACAACGATGAGCTGTATCAGAGAAGATGTGCTACATTATATGCCTTGCGCTAGTAAGTTCTGTGAGGAAGACGTACGATTCGATCTAGCCATGCAGTGGACGTCACACCGCGGCATAAATCGCTCGCTAAGACAACGGCAGAGGCAACTGCATCGGTCGGCACACGTCTACAGCAGCTGTCGACACGCATCGACGGTTGCAGTGGCCTCTGCCTTTGATGCGTGCCGCTCGTGTGTATGCACACTCACTTTCGCTTGAATAAAAAATAAAAAAAAAATTCTTTATTGAACCCATTTCAACCAAGTAATGCTAAGACAATGAAATGATCATTAGTTGGGTACTATTGCACACATCCCTCGCTGTGCAACCTCACACATCTCTAGCGGAAAGGAGCGGTGTTAAAATTACAGATACAAGAAACTCATCTTTGTCTTTATGATGATAATGTGATACCTGTGGAATTTCAGCTTTCCGTATGCGGCAATCACACCTAATGGTAATCAGGTGTACCGCCTTAGTGTCGGGTGACGCAGAATAAAAAACAAATAATAAAATCACCGTTTATTAGTCGAATAATATTCTTCATAATTTTTGGGATGTTGGCAACATATGAACATAGTAGGTACAGACGCCAGCACATCAATCTAGGCGACCGTATGATAAAACAATAACCTCTCAGAATAGTAAAATTTACGATGGCAACTGATAAACAGCACATTCGGCACTGCATTTTATATGGATTCCAACAAGGAAAAAATGCTTCTCAAGCTCGGGAATCAATTGAGTGAATTTCCACAAGTATGTATGATTATTTACCTAATTTTGGTGGAAATGTTGAACTATAGAAAAAAAAATATATAAAGAAAAAGGCAGGAGCTCATTGGGCATCAAAAAATTCGTCCGCATCGCTGTCAATGGGATAAGTGCCCAAAAGGCTGGCAGCATTACCACGTTGGATGGCAATGCTGATTCTTTGTGCTAAAAATGTCATAGTATAAGTATTATACAAATTTTTTTTTTTGACTTTAATCCTGATAGCTTCTAATATATTGTTGACACAAGAATCTCTATCTATCCTTTATTTGTTACATTAATTGTAGCTAATGCTGCTGCTATTGTGTTATAGAGAACACTGAAATGCTATATTTTTTATAATCTAACAAGTTATTTCCACATACTGAGGGTGATTAGGGGCTTTTGGCTAAGTAATAACAGCCGCACGGGTCGATCGATCAGGTTAAGCCACGCTTGCCGCGGTTGGTCCGTGGATGGGCGACCATATTCACATGCCGAGACCCCTCCGTGTCTCGGAAAGCACGTTAAGCCGTTGGTCCCGGCTGTCATTCGTTGATCTTTGGCAGTCGCTCCACGTAAAATACTGGTATTCAGCTGCATCCGGTTAGACTGGAAGCCGACCCCAACATAGTTGGGAGAAGGCTAGGAAGATGATGAAGTTATTTCCACATATACCTAAATAATGTCATTATACAACGTGTAATGTTAAATGCGCAAAACCTCAGACACCCCAACTGATTTTTAATTCAATTGACCTATTTCAGAGAGAAAATAAGTCATTAAAAAAATTGTAAAGGTTTTATGTGCTGTTATAGTTTTACTGGCCATTCTGATCGTTTCTTGCGTCTGCGACGACGCTTTATCGAGGGAGGAGTCGTCACCGGGCCGCTGCGCCGCGTTGACATTGGCTTGCTTGACCTATTAATAAATAGACACGGCAACGTTTTTAATGAAGATTTTTTGAAAAATGTGACCTATATTAAAAACTGGTTCAATTGATTCTGCTCGTTATTCTGATCAAACTATTTTCAGGTTTTGCGCATTTAACGTTACACGCTTTATAATCCAACACGCTGCACGCCCTTATACACCTAAACAAACTCAATATAATTGAACAAGCAGCAAGTTATTCCTTCTTAGAACACCAAACGAATTTACAATTTTTGCTAGAAACCACATTAAATCGTTGCAACTGTAGAGAAACGCAAACTTCGACCTGTAGAGAAGTTTTTGTTATAAACTAGCCAACAAGTTACGTTCGAATACTAGGAACAACTTGTTTTATGATGTCAGTAAATATAGTTGTAGTACCTAGTTGGGCTTCGGGGCTAACTTTGAATTAAACAGGTGAAGGAAATCGAGCCGGTCTATTCAGTAAAATGTCACCGTGAAAACTTAGGTGAAGTGATCTGTCAATAATAATAATAATAACAGGGATAATCGTCGGTTCGAACAGGGATTAGTCGTCGGTTGTTGAAAACTTCTAACGGGCCTCTGTGAGTTGGCTTTGGCCCCTCGTATGCCTCCCAAGGGTCCCGGACTACAGGGTCCCAGGACAGGTCAAAGACTCTTTCAATAATAAAACTTATTCATCTCTTATTGATGTTCGCGTTGTTAACTGATTGATCCTCTAAATTTTTATTTCTGATTGATCCTCTAAATTTTTATTTGATAACTATAATAGACCTTTGACCTTTTCAGTTGATTGATTTTTATGAAGTTCACTTTCTGTTACGTTATCGTCTGGCTAGAGCTGTTGAGCGACTATCGACTTTTGGAATATTTTAGGTTCAGTCACGAGCATAAATATATTATAATGGATAGCTATGCTAACAGTGGGATGTCACGTATTTTTGCAATGTGAGCGGCACTGATTGCAGATATGGAAGAATTTAAATATTATAACTGTTAGGTTTTTATGCCGTCAAAGTGATATCAGATCATCATCATCATCTGCCTAGCCTCTCCCCAACTATGCTGGGGTTGGCTTCCAGTCTAACCAGATGCAGCTGAATATTTTATATGGAGCGACGTTTTTTTTTTTTTTATCACAACGAGGTACTTATCACATTCTTATGAATTTAACTGAGTAGGCAGATATTTATAACACAAGACATGTCCGATATCCGGAGACGAGAGTCCTTTCATTTACGAACTGTGTTTATTGGAATTTGTTATTCCAACAAATGTTCAATGGTCTAAAAATTGTAATGTATTCGTATGTTCTAATATTATTGTTGACATGCATGTAGACTCACTTTATGTACTTACCTACATTTATTGTACGCTCTAAGGGCAGGACATAGCTGTTCGCAAAACACTAAATTAACACCAGCTATATTATGTAGACTTTCCTATGATCCACAATAAAGATGATTGGATTTGATTTGATTTGATGTTATTGCATCCTAAGAGGTGACACATCTTTAAAGCCGATGCAGCACCCTCTATTATTACTTTGCTTGTCTTGTCAGACAGTGTTGGTGTTCCTTTGATGTCCCATATTTGTGATGCCAATAAAAATTAGAAATGAAACTTGACCTTGAAATTAGATATTATGGCCGATCTGTCCTAGTATCCATTGTAGTACCTAGGTATGTTTATTCTCGTGACCGTCCACGAGCTTGGCTATAACATGCTCATCGAATTTTGTCGTTGACTATTTTATTTTTAACCGATTTCAAAAAGGAGGAGGTTATCAAGTCGTATGTTTCTATTTTTGTTTTATTTTTTATTTTTTATTAAGTATATCTCATTAGGGCAAACAAAGAGTAGCACTCATGAGAGGCAGAAGAAGGCCAAAGAAAAGATATATGGATTGTGTTTGTACGAGTATGAGACCTTTTCTTCTGTACCCATATTCGCAAATGAATAAATGATTATGATTATGAATGATATGAAAGAAAAGGGAGTGAATGGTAGCTTGATGCTTGACATGGGAGAATAGAAGAAAAAAAAAGTGTTGCGTCGGCTCCAAGTAGGCAAATAGGCAGGAAGATGATTATGATGATGATTCATGAAGGATCTCGCCAAGTAGGTAAACGAAAATTGAATTTATCGATTCCTTCATGTAGATTTATAACACCAAAAGAACCACATAATCGCTTTACCTGGCCAATTAAGAGGAGGACCGTGCAATCGAATGCATCGAACCGAGACCTGTCATAATATTCTTTTTTTATTTTTTATATCATACAGGTGCAACATGCACGGTAAGTAAAGCCTCCTTGAATGTTTTTTTTATTAATTAATACTGGTTTATTATTGGAATGAAAGGACATGTCTCGACATGTTTTCCAGTGAGAGTGGTTCCTAAGTTTCGGTATGAGAATGCAAAATTTTTAACTAAAGTATAAATCGTTTTGCGTAAATTCCTTTGTCTTTTGGAAGGTTCTTTTTAAGAACATTGATAATCCATCTCGTAAAATTTTCGAATGTAACTAGCATCTAAAAAGTCTGTTTATATTGTATTTTAATAATAATAATAAACAAAATCTCTTCCCATGGGCGTCGCGTCTCACATATGTTTTGTCAGCTCTGGCCGGCTCCCCTCGAACAAATAAGGACTCTTACCCACGGCAAGATCCCGTTTGCAGTATCCGGAAAACAGGGTGCCGGTGTGAATATGTATATTTAAACACGTACACTACTAAACTGGAACCTGCAAAAAATCGTACCTGCAAAAAACGGGATCTTGCCGTGGGAATGGGCCCTTAATCTGTGCAGTGGAGCTGTCGGGGTAACAAGGGTATTGTGATCGGAATCCCTCGCATCGCATCCCGACCGACCAATTATCGTTAGCGCATAGTTTTCGCTCCACGGGCATTCCCGAACCTAGCGGTTGAATATTCTCTAGGCATGTAATTGTTTCTGGCATGTTTGAATACTTATACAGGGTCAAATTAAATTAGTAAGCGAAACTACGCAGACGTGATGAGTATCTAAATCTAAAAAAAAAAAAAATGTTGATGTCAACGACCGCTGGTAGTGTAAACACTTAAAGTGTGACTTGAGAAAATCAAAATTTTTGGTTTTATCGTATTTAGACATTGATATCCATTACGTCTGAGAAGTCTAAAAAAGACCTACGGTAGCTGACCCAAAAAAAATATCAATTATTTTTTTTTGCGTTTTATCATGTTTCAATATCCGGCATTATTAATAATTTAAAAATAATTGGCACATTTCAATCTAAAGCATGTCTAAAACGAAATAAGATTTAAAAACAGGGTTCGCTGATATACAACGTGTAACGTTAAATGCGCAGAACCACAGACACCCCAACTGATTTTTAATTCAACTGACCTATTTCAGAGAGAAAATAAGTCATTAAACAAATTGTAAAGGTTTTATGTGCTGTTTTAGTTTTACTGGCCACTCTGATCGTTTCTTGAGTCTGCGACGACGCTTTATCGAGGGAGAAGTCGTCACCGGGCCGCTGCGCCGCGCTGATATTGGCTTGCTTGACCTATTAATAAACAGACACGGCAACGTTTTTATTGAAGATTTTTTGAAAAATGTGACCTATATTAAAAAGTGGTTCAATTAATTCTGCTTGTTATTCTGATCAAACTATTTTCAGGTTTTGCGCATTTAACGTTACACGTTGTATGTATATCAGTGGATACACATAAAATATTATTCATATATAATTTTAAATATCACGATATGCCAATTGATATGTATTGTCAGAACTAGAAATTTCGCAGATTCGAAGTTTACCCTAGCAAAATTTGACAAAAAAAACCTGGTATAAGTACTAAAAAAAAGGGCACATAATGATATAATTTTGTTAAGTGTTGATTGAGTATGACATTATTATTCAACAAATACTCAACATTTTTGTTACTTTTATAATAGAAAAATCAAAATATTTTGATGTCAGTACTTAATATAAATATCGGATTATTACGAACCCTCTTTTACACAATAATATTGCCAGTGAGCTCCAAACTAAAAAAATACTACAAAATACGTAGATTAGCCGCAATTATACATACAAGCTCTTTTGCAAAATATTTAAAAGAAGCTTAAAAAAAATTGATGTAGAGTTTTTATTTCTAAAATGCAAAAAGCCAACGTCACGTGGTGTTCCCAGGCGGTCACCCATCCAAGTACTGACCACGCCCGATGTTGCTTAACTTCGGTGATCGGACGAGAACCGGTGTATTCAACGTAGTATGGACGTTGGCGAATACTGAGTCGAATTTTGCGTGTACTATAAACATTGTGACGTCATTTAATTTTCCGCAACATTAACAATTTCTCGCAGTCATATCACGTGTTTAGCTAATGCAAGTAACTATTTTACGCAAACTAAATAATTACGTAGGTATACATATGTATAAGAGTTTGTTATTTTGATCTTTAAGGCAAGTAAATTGTATTTAAGTAAACTAAGTATAAAATAATGAATAATTAAAATTTTGTCATTTTTTCAAGACTTCTAATGTTAAATATTAATAAGAATTTTACTGTCCTACAATTACCATGAAGCATGCTCATGCCGCCTGTGATACAGGTTTATTCTAGTACAGGCATCTAACACTATTATACCTTTATAAATTAGTTCTAAGACTTTGTGTAAATATTTTGCCAATTTTAATACTGAATAAAATATTTATTATATTATTATTATTTTACGAAAATAGCGCTATATTTAATTTATCACTATATATTTAATTAAATACTGTTTCCATCTAAAAATAATTTTAAAATGCAAAAAGCCAACGTCACGTGGTGTTCCCAGGCGGTCACCCATCCAAGTACTGACCACGCCCGATGTTGCTTAACTTCGGTGATCGGACGAGAACCGGTGTATTCAACGTAGTATGGACGTTGGCGAATACTAAGTTGAATTTTGCGTTTACTACAAACTTCGTGACGTCATTTTATAAAAACTGCTATCTATTTGTGTGTTGTGTGGAGCGTTTGAAAGACTTGCTTGCGTGGTGTGGGGTCTGTGGTCTGTGGTCGACCGAGGGGTGTTAATAGAAATATAAATAAAATTCAGTTACCTATACTAATACAATTTACTGATAACAAAGGTGAATGCGCAAAATGGCCCCAGCCCCGGCGCAAAAGCAACTTATCTCAGATTTTTGTACATTTCAAGTGTATTAAAAATATATATATATGTGATATCTGTGGTCACAGTCATACATAGCAAAATAATGCTTTGATTATTTTTGTAGGCGCAGATTTTTATTTAACGTTATTATCACAAATCGCGTATTTCTACATATGTATTTCTATGACGACGTGTCGCTAATAGAAATACATAAAAGTACCAGTCGTGTCCCGGCGACACATTGTATATAATATTTAAGGGTAATATATAATAAGAACAAGATTATAATACGGAATTTGTTTATTCTATAATATCACAATTCCAAGTCTATTAATACGCTATCTAAGAAAACGAACATTAAGAACGTGTCTACGGCGCGCGGCGTCGCAAAAGTGACCGATGACACACAACACAATGATTGTGGTCTTCCATATCAACATCCAATCGTTTGCACTACCAAGTCCGGGAAGATAAGAGCCAAGTTGTTAAAATAAAATAAAATCGAAGTAGGTACTAGAACAACGAGCACAACGTACGCACACGAAGTCAAGACATCGAGTGCGTCATCATACAAACGAAGCAACATGCCTGTGCGGCAATGGCATAGTATAAATTATACTTTGGCAATGGTGTCACTATTCTTCTCTCTCTAGCACACGGGAAAGAGTGAAACGGCAATGTTAGCTATTTGTTACCTGCTGCACGAATCCTGCATATGCGACCGACAAACAATAGAACTCGTTTTTTATCTAGAAAGGCAAACTATTTCGTAATAAAAACTAATTTCAATTTCATTAAAAATATTTTAATGCAGTATAATATGCAACATTTTATATTATGAATATCACTGCCGCCTAAATATAAGTAGTTAAGTACTTAGCCTTTATTTCATATTTTGCTTGCTTTTAAGTAATATGGTCGAATAAAAAATAGGATAACCAAAGCAGTTTTTTCTTTGTATGACTATGATTACGGACATGTCATATATATATATTTAATACTCATAAAATGTACAAAAATCTAAGACAGGTTTCTTTTGCGCCGGGGCTGGGGTAATTTTGTATGAAATGTGCGCATTCTCCTTTGACAATTTTACACAAATAGATAGCAGTTTTTGTAAAATGACATCACGAAGTTTGTGGTAAACGCAAAATTCGCCTCAGTACTCGCCAACGTCCATACTACGTTGAATACACCGGTTCTCGTCCGATCACCGAAGTTAAGCAACATCGGGCGTGGTCAGTACTTGGATGGGTGACCGCCTGGGAACACCACGTGACGTTGGCTTTTTGCATTTTAAAATCATTTTTTAGATGGAAACAGTATTTAATTAAATATATAGTGATAAATTAAATATAGCGCTATTTTCGTAAAATAATAATATAATAAATATTTTATTCAGTATTCAAATTGGCAAAATATTTACACAAAGTCTTAGAACTAATTTACAAAGGTATAATAGTGTTAGATGCCTGTACTAGAATAAACCTGTATCACAGGCGGCATGAGCATGCTTCATGGTAATTGTAGGACAGTAAAATTCTTATCAATATTTAACATTAGAAGTCTTGAAAAAATGACAAAATTTTAATTATTCATTATTTTATACTTAGTTTACTTAAATACAATTTACTTGCCTTAAAGATCAAAATAACAAACTCTTATACATATGTATACCTACGTAATTATTTAGTTTGCGTAAAATAGTTACTTGCATTAGCTAAACACGTGATATGACTGCGAGAAATTATTGTTAATGTTGCGGAAAATTAAATGACGTCACAATGTTTATAGTACACGCAAAATTCGACTCAGTATTCGCCAACGTCCATACTACGTTGAATACACCGGTTCTCGTCCGATCACCGAAGTTAAGCAACATCGGGCGTGGTCAGTACTTGGATGGGTGACCGCCTGGGAACACCACGTGACGTTGGCTTTTTTGCATTTAAAAATAAAAATAAAAAAAACTGCACCAAATTTTTAAGCTTCTTTAAAATATTTTGATAAATAACTTTTAATCCATTTACAGACGCCAGCACATCAAGCTACCCGAAACTGTCAATTTTTTCTTATAAGTACTTTAGCGATAAAGTTGAAAATCTATTAAATAAATTTGGCAGATTGTAGCAGCTTGATGTGCTGGCGTCTGTACACCAAGATCAGTCTACTTTGCTAAAGAAAATTTAACTTTAGTAGGAACAGACATATTTAATCAACAACTTACAAAGCGCTGATTCCCTTGTTCACAAACTAAACTAAATTTAAGTTCAGTGCATCTTTTTCTTTCTATTTAAATAAGAAAAGGACAGTAGATAAATTTTAATTTAGTCCTGTCAAATTAATCAGCGCCTGACGTAAATTGACGTGAGTAATTTTAGTAGGCAAGTTTTTAATCCACCATCGTTTAAATATGTAATAGATAGGTACACTAAAATCATAATTATGACTTTTGTCTTTTAATTTAATTTACTTTTCCCTGTTCCGTTTTAATGTAAGTACGCTATAGTAAAAAAAAAAACCGTTTCCATCTAGGTGTAGTTCAACACGGACTCTCTAAGCACGTAGGTACTACTTGATTCAATAGCCTTGGACTTTATCCATACTTCCCTATTAATGTTATAAATCTGTGGACCCAGAAAATAAATAAGTTTTTTTTTTGCATATTCGGACTTCGTAAATGTCCGAATACTTACGTGATTTTATCATTCCAATTGGATCGTGTTGATTTACCAGGAAGGAATGTAAAGATAAAATAAATGGAATGGAATTAGAAGGAGTGTAAAGGTTTAATGATTTCTTATAAAAACACAGAGCTAGTGATAAGTAAGTAGGTACAGGCGCCAGCACATCAAGCTAATACAATCTGTCAAATTTCTTTAATAGATTTTCAACTTTATCGCTAAAGCATAAGGTTCAAAGTTGACTGGGAAAATGTGACAGTTTCGGGTAGCTTGATGTGCTGGCGTCTGTACAATCTCTTCCACAAACAAACACGCAGTAATTGGAAAAAATATCCAGTTAGTAGGTCAACGAAATAGGACATTGCCACTGCCCAGTGGGAACAAATAAGGAAAGATAAGATTAAAAACATGGAGCTCAAAAATGTGGCAGAAAATGATATTTGCAAAGGAACTTTCATATCCGTTGGTGGGGAAGTACGTCGAATGAATTCAACTGTTTTAATGAAAACGCAATCTGATTACGCAATGTGAGAGATGCAGTGAAGGCGACGCTTTAGCATAATTAAATTAAAGTTTTAAACCAGTCGATTTGTGTTATCGCCGTTATTGGCTATCAAGGTAGGTGTCGCTGTTTGCGATTTGAGAATGTTTGTAGGTAGGTACTCATTACTCCGATTAGTTTCGCTGAGTAATGAAATCATACAGTCTTATATAGTGTTAAGGGACCGTTAAATAAAGCTTTTGGGGTTTTGATTTATTACGAAGTACTTATCTTTGATTTATTTATTTATATATTATGTTATTGTACATAAGAAAATACATAACAAAAATGTATCACTACAAAACTTACAATGGGCGGCCTTATCTCGTATCTACTAAAGGATAATGAAATAAACGCTATTGATCTGAAGCACTGGGGGTTATACAACAAGCAGGACTGAATTAGACGTAAGATAATGAAATCTTTTGAATATTGTCTGCATGAGGTTTGTCTGATTATTACTATCCCGTTTAACCCCTGTCAGGAAACCAGCTGGTTTCCTTGTGAAGAAACCGGCATATCCTAGAACCAAAAATTCGAAGACCAACCGGCACTGGGCCCGCGTAGTAGATTACGGACCACTCCCTCTCGAAGAGAGGAGCCCTGTATCCCAGCAGTGGGAACATTATAATAATAATATTCCACAACTTTCACACCATCTAGTCCCAAACTAAGCAGAGCTTGTGCTATGAATACTAGATATAGATATATACAATGTGTAACGTTAAATGCGCAAAACCTCACACACCCCAACTGATTTTTAATTCAATTGACATATTTCAGAGAGAAAATAAGTCATTAAAAAAATTGTAAAGGTTTTATGTGCTGTTTTAGTTTTACTGGCCATTCTGATCGTTTCTTGCGCCTGTGACGACGCTTTATCGAGGGAGGAGTCGTCAGCGGGCCGCGGCGTCGCGCTGACATTGGCTTGCTTGACTTACTAATAAATAGACACGGCAACGTTTTTAATGATGATTTTTTGAAAAATGTGACCTATATTAAAAAGTGGTTCAATTAATTCCGCTCGTTATTCTGATCAAACTATTTTCAGGTTTTGCGCATTTAACGTTACACGTTGTATATATATATTCATCAACTCAGCCTATCGCAGTCCACTGCTGGACATAGGCCTCTCCCAGACTGCGCCACAACACCCTGTCCTCCGCCTTCTGCATCCAGTCTACCCCAGCCACCTTCTTTAGGTCGTCCGTCCATCTAGCTGGGGGGCGTCCCACATTACGCTTGCCGATACGCGGTCTCCACTCCAGGACTCGTCTGCTCCACCGGCCATCGGCCCTTCGACAGACATGGCCAGCCCACTGCCACTTCAGTTTGCTTACTCTGCAAGCTATGTCGGTTACTCCGGTTCTTTTCCGGATAATTTCATTTCTGATTTTATCCTTCAAAGAAACTCCGAGCATAGCTCGCTCCATAGCGCGCTGAGCGACCTTGAATTTGTGGACCAGCCCGACCGTCAGTGTCCACGTTTCAGCACCGTATGTCATGACGGGCAGGACGCACTGGTTGAAGACCTTAGTCTTCAAGCACTGAGGGATAGGCGACGAGAAGACTTGACGAAGCTTTCCAAATGCTGCCCAACCCAACTGGATCCTTCTGTCGGCCTCTTTCTCAAAGTTGTGTCTACCGAGCTGGATGACTTGTCCTAGGTAGACATAGTCCTTCATATATATATTATAGGCTGATTATGCTTACCCCTGTCTCTAGCTAAAATAAGAACGAATACAAATTAAAATACTGTTCCAAATTCGATTCCCTCGCAACAAAAGAGTACTTATCGTTTGCCTTCTAGTAACACAATCCATAAACAAAATAATAATACAAAAACATATAAACGTGTCATTGTAATACTGCCACGCGCCCTTTGCAAAGGGGTGTGCTACATAAATAGGCGAAAAATTTTCCCACGGAATACTGCGACCCTTCACGTTTCCATGGAATACTTGCGTTGCAAATCGATGTTCTATTTAAGGATTTTGCTTCTAACTCTGTGGGGTGATTGGCGTGATTGCGTAACAGACTAACAGTAGGAATGGCTTTCATTTTGACAGTTCAACAACATTCATTGCGTTATTTAGGACGTCGTTGAGCAGACAATTTTTTCGAACATATGAAGCAGTGGATTATCAATATACTTCACAACGATTCTGTGACTGATAGTGTATTACAAAATTAGGATGCTGGCTGATGGTTTAGGATGATTATGAACTTTAGAATTAAAGCAGATACATTCATCATTTTGCACTTATAGGTACTGTCAAAATGGAAACTTTGGATAGACTGGGTGAAAGATGGTTTGGTTAGAAAGGAGATGACTACCGTAATAAAGACTAATTGAGAAGTATGGAAGAAAAATATGTATGTCGGAGGAGTGAAGTAAAAGGTTTGTTTACGTACTAGTAGCGCCATCTATTAGCGTATAAGATACCTTACTCTATTAATCAAATCGATAAAAGTTGTCATTGAGTCAGTAGTTCGAGTCGAGGTTCTCAATGTCTTGTGCGTGTGACGTTTGGCATCTGTCAGATGCCAAGTTGAGACTAGTCTGTTAGCGACATGACAGATTGGACAATTGGACATCCAGAGCTCGACCAAAGTATAAAGAGGGGAAGTAAGTTATCTTCATACAAACGCACCGCGCGCGGCTTGTATGTGTGCGCCAAAGTATCTGTGCGCGCCGCACGCACACTTAAACAAAATCTCGACCCGTTTCTCACAGCGCCAGTCGGGGCTAACACCGCACGAGGTTCGCGCCTCGCGGCTTTTGTTTATGAACAAATAAAAGATTTACATTTTTCACCGCCCTGCCCATGCTTTCCGAAATTATATTTGCAAAAGTTATTTATAAGGATGCGGATATATTACACATTAAAGTTTAATAACAAGGCGTTTCGTAATAGTCGAAACCGAAGAAAGTATTTTTCTGTAGCTAATTTGTAATTTTGTAATAAATGTGTGATTCAATAGATATAATGTTTGTATTAATTAAAAATAAAAATAAATATGGTCCGTTATGTGTACAAATACTACATTGTGAAAAAAAAAATAACTGACTAGTATATAATTATACTAAACAGTTTTTCGTATTTTTTTTTTTACGATGATATATATGATATACGAGCTCTTAGTGTATAAATATTTGTTAGCGGTTTGGGCGACAACCGAATCTGACGAAGAGCGGACAGTCGCGCCCCCACCGCCCCGCCGCGCGCCGGTTTATTTTATCCCTTTTTTTTTATAAATAATACTGCTCTGAATCTTGAATACATTTCTGTATTTGTTTTACATTTCTGTGTTGGTTTGCACTGAATTAAAATTTTCCTAAAAGTGACAACCCTAAGACAGTAGGCAATTATATCGCGGATTAGGCCGGAGATAGCCTACTTCCCCTCTTTATACTATGGCTAGACCGCGCCGGGTGTGCACACTGATTTTACCCAACCACGTGCAACATGGTGGACACCGGTGGAATTTCGGATAAGAATCCCTCAACATCTCCGACATGTATATGTTGCGTCGATCCCAAACAAATTAAGATAAGGGTAAGAGAATTATGATGAGGTACCTACTGTCTAGATTTAAGACACGATTTTAGATAATAAAATCAACAAATCTCAATCAATTATTTACACTGTTTGATATTCTAATCGTTTGCTTTACGGGCGACTGCTGTACGTGTCTAGACTGCACTACTCTACGAAGGTTGAGGAGATAAGATACCTTACTCTATTAATCAAATCGATAAAAGTTGTCATTGAGTCAGTAGTTCGAGTCGAGGTTCTCAATGTCTTGTGCGTGTGACGTTTGGCATCTGTCAGATGCCAAGTTGAGACTAGTCTGTTAGCGACATGACAGATTGGACAATTGGACATCCAGAGCTCGACCGCGCCGGGTGTGCACACGGATTTTACCCAACCACGTGCAACATGGTGGACACCGGTGGAATTTCGGATAAGAATCCCTCAACATCTCCGACATGTATATGTTGCGTCGATCCCAAACAAATTAAGATAAGGGTAAGAGAATTATGATGAGGTACCTACTGTCTAGATTTAAGACACGATTTTAGATAATAAAATCAACAAATCTCAATCAATTATTTACACTGTTTGATATTCTAATCGTTTGCTTTACGGGCGACTGCTGTACGTGTCTAGACTGCACTACTCTACGAAGGTTGAGGAGATCGTGGAGGACCTGCGTCCTGGGCTTTGAGGGTCGAGACTTGGTCGAGACGTTGGAGCCGCGTCACAACACGAACTTCAAGTCGTTCGTGGTGCGTGCTCCGACACATCATCTCGAGAAGTTCATCAAGGAAGAGTTCTGGCCGAAGGGTGTTGTGTATCGCCGGTTTCATGGCCGGCTACATGACACCAGTCAGCGAAACACGACGACACTTCGTGTGCAGTAGTTTTAGTTTGTTATGTACTATGTATTTATAGTATTTTTAAGTTAAGTATATTATTATAGTATTGTATTTGTGATAATTTTTTATGTATTAGTTTATACTTATAAACATTCTTATGTTTGTATTAGTATGTATTGTATTTTCTATGGGCCCTAGTTGCCTGAAATAAAGTAATAAATAAAATAAATAAATAGTTTACAAGGCCCTTCGCCCATGAATAATGTAAGTCAGTTTTGCAAACACAAAGTGGACGTTCGCTGAAAGTACTATTAACGGGCCTTTATGAAATCAATAAGAGAATTGGCAGGGCGGCTCTTAACAATAGATTTGCCGCTTTGTCCATTTTGACGGAGGGCCGAGCGCTGAGCGGTACTCGATTCAATTTACTGCCGGTATTTAGTTCAAGAAATATTAGGGTATACCCAAGTGCTTTAGGTTTCATGTTTTTGTCAGAATGTCAGTGTCACACGGATTTGCTTCCATACGCGGAATTGGACCGCAAGCGTCACATAATGTAAAGCCTTCATTTGTTTACATGTTTTTAAAGTAAATCGCGAACGCTGTATAATGTTTTACTTTGTATGTATGTTTTTTGTGACTATCACACAATTTTTTAATATTAAACTCATTTGCAAATTCGACCTTTGCCAGCATTATCGACTGTTTCATCGGCACCTCTAAATATTTTTTTTACCTTTTGTACCTGATTAAATGAGGATGTCTTCTATGTGACCTGCAAATTGCAAAAAACTTAAATTTTGCGAGCTACCCTAGAGCATCCTAGAGACCCTTAAAGGCATTTTTAGAGTTCCGTTTCTCAAAAGGAAAAAAGATATGAGATAAGATCCCTTATAAGATCACTTCGTTGTCTGTTTGTGTGTCCGTCGGTCAAGACCCTTTTTCCCAGGAATGCTTGGAGTTAAAAAGTTGAAATAAATATCAAATAGTCAGGGCGGCAATCCCTTGAAGCAGTGAAAAAAACTAAACTTCTAAGTCAACGCAATCAAAAAATACGGGCGTTTATGTTCCGTTTATGCCGCATATTTTGATACTCGCAAGGGAATTAAAACCTATATAGGCAAGAAGCAATTTCATGTAGCACAAGTAAAGGAAAAATCAAAAACCTTAAGTTTGTAGTTACATTAGTTACAAAAAAAAAGAGAATCCGTTATTGACTATTTACATGCCTACTTTGTACGGAACCTTCGGTGCGCGAGTCCGACTCGCACTTGATCGTTTTTTTATAACATAAGAACAATCTTCTTTGAAAGAAAGCAGTCCTATTATTATCCAAGTAAAAAAAAGGAAAACAAAATGGAATGCCCTTCACGATTGTTTCCTTATTAAGTCCAATTACTATAGTGGCTTATTCTTAAATGGCTTACCTATCTTTGCTCATACATTAGTTAGGCACCTATTTATGTTACTTTTCTAAAAAATAAATAAAAATAAAAATCTTATACAGAATGATTTTTTTAAATTTTTTATTTGAATTTGGAGACGGCAAAAAAATCATGCAGTATTACAGACAGAGTCCATTGATTGGTTAGTACTCGTATAGGTACAAAAACTTAGAAACTAGTGTTAGTACTTATAGCTACCGCAAAAAACACATCAAATGAAAGTATACCTACGCCACAGTGGCATGAAGGCATATCCAACGTCCCAGTATGGGGCTATCCCACCTGTCCGCTATGGTTTTCTAAAGCATCACTCAAAAGGTTGACATCAAATAAATTGGACACGAACCTTTCTCCAATAAACTTTTTTGCGGTTTGAAATAGGAATATTTCCGGTCGTTTCATACAAAAACATTTTAATAAAGTCAAAAACATATTTCTAGACCCGAGTTTCATCAGTTAAGTGCTTACCTCTCCAATATTTTTTCACGACGTTACCTATGTGATTTGCGTGGCGGTATCAAATGGGAATCCATTTTGCGCTGATATTTCAACGTGGCATAGTAATTATCGGGGCGTTAAGGCGTAAATAATTATTTAAATCAACATGAACGAACGGCATGTAACGATGTGTTTTTAAAGTCCAACAAAGATATTAATTAAAATCATATTTTTGCTACCACTGCATCAAACACATTTAATATTTGACAGTTGGTAACAAGGTAATGAATATTCTTTTTTAAGGCAAAATAATTATGTTGACACTCAAATTAATAACATTTTATGAGAATTTTCTGTTTTGTAATCCATTCAGCGGGGTAATTGCATAACACAATAACAGTAGGAATGGCTATCATTTTGACAATTCAACAACATTCATTGGTTATTTACATTGTTGAGCAGATAAGTATTTCGAACATGTGAAGCAATGGATTAGCAATATCCTTAAAAATTATTCAGATTTACTTATAGTGTGTTACACAAATAGGTTGCCGGTGGTTGTGTCAGACTGTCCAGAATGGATTACCTACATTCTAAAATAGTTTCGCGGCAGTAACCTTTAACTTCTTGGCCAGTAAAATCCTAACATAACACTTGACTAAAGCCACAATTTATCCAATTCCACTGTTCATTTGGCGGCGCATAACAATCTCTCCTGTATAGGCCGCCATTATTCGCGACTTGAATGACGTCACTAGAATTAGAGCATCTGCGGACTGGGCGCCTGCAATCCCATGATACGAAATACTAGCGGCAATGACCGACTCGCCGCCGTATTATCTCGTACTCTTGATGCATTGCTTTAGTCTTCACTTCACGTTAAAAGCTTCGCATAATTTTGTTACTTTGTATTGGCTCGCTGGAGCGTGAGCCGCCATTTTGTATTATGTTAGGTGTTTCGCTGTGTTCTAATGGAAATTTGAAAAGTGCCTGCTAGATGTTTTAGTAGCTTGTTGAATATGAACGCGTTTTAGAAGTCAGAGTATACTTAGGTAATATAAAGGATCCTATTATTTGTATGTATTTTGTAAAAAAAAAAAAAAATATAGTTACTAGAATAAGGTTACGTTAGACATAACAGTACATACCTAACACGTACTACAGCAATATCAGCCGTGCGATTCTGTAACCATCTCACCGTGAAAACTTGGGTGAAGTGAGCGTGGAGTGAGTCGTCAATAGTGTCAATCCCTAGCATCAGCATGACTCACAGCTCACTCTAAGCTCACTTCACCTTAGTTATCACGGTGAGATTTTTACAGAATCGACCGGCTGCTCTCCTGAGTAGGTATAATTTATATTATATAGAAATGTCATATTAACTATTATAAAACAAGTGGTTAGCCCGCTACACGTTAGAGAAAGTAAAATAATCAGAATTCCAAAAAAAAAATTAACAGTCCGAGAGTCAGAGGAGCCAACTTCTTTATCTCTTTGATGTCAAAACGCAAACAAAAATCCTGTTTATCATGTTTGGTATTTTACCTAAAATAGTG
The DNA here is from genome assembly GCA_949629135.1 of Eremobia ochroleuca. Lineage (NCBI taxonomy): Eukaryota > Metazoa > Arthropoda > Insecta > Lepidoptera > Noctuidae > Eremobia > Eremobia ochroleuca. The sequence continues at coordinate 6,084,426 of OX451396.1, read as the reverse complement.
ACTTTTTTAACACAATATTTTTCGTTTTATAGCACTGAGCGGCTGAAGAAGAAACACCGTGTAGAACAGTAGAACACTTTTTGAACGTAAAGTCGAAAATGAAACAAACAGCGCTGACTATAAAATATTCCCCAACACGGCACTTTTGGCTTTCAAGAAAATCACTACTACAACTTTCCGAGCAGCAAGCGGCTTCAAAAAGAAATACACAATGCGTATTACAGGCACCACTGAAGCATTTCATGAATAAACTGTTATTTGTTGTGTTGGTAGCCCGGGCACGTCGGAATGGCTTCAGACTGGCTTGTTCTACCGCTGCAATGTCTAATGCATTCCTAATATTGAGATTATATCTACGTTATTGGAACGAAACTTTATGGGAGATGTCGGCTTTATTGACTCAGTTGATACGTTATTGGGAAAGGAGTATGAGTCACCGACGTCAGATGGACCGTTAGGGCCCTTTCCCATGGCAAGATCCCGTTTTTTGCAGGTACGGTTTTTTGCAGGTTCCCGTTTAGTGGTGTACGTGTTTAAATATACATATTCACATAAGCATCCTGTTTGCAGTATCCGGAAAACAGGATGCCTGTGTGAAATTAGCAGTGAAACTCGCTGTGCCATAGTTGTTTTACACAACGAAGGCAAATCTGAACGTGCGATTGCCTCTTAACTTAAGTTGTCGAAGACTTGTGTTCATAACACAATAACCCGATACAAGGAGACTGGCAGTTATCAAGATCGTTCGCGATCTAGAAGGCCGAGAGCTATCACTTTTAGCAAGGATAATTTCATCGTCGTTACCAGCAAGCGGAATAAACGCCTAACGGCACCAGAAATCCGTGCAAAAGTGAATAAATCCCGGTCTAAACCTGTGTCATTGACTACAGTAAAAAAACGATTGAGAGATGTTGTTGTATGTAGTTATTTGGTCACGTTGCCGTTCGAAAACCACTACTAAGGCCACAAAACAAAAAGAAACGGATGCAGTGGGCCCTTACCCATAGGGACTGGACTGAAGAAGAATTTAAAAAAGTTCTTTGGACAGATGAATCGAAATTTGAAATATTTTGATCAAAACGATGAATTTTTGTTCGACGTAGCTACGAGGGAAAGATGATGCCAGACTGTGTGGTGCCAAAAGTCGAGCATAGTGGTGGTTCCATTATGGTCTGAGGATGACTCTCGGGCCATGGAATCGGAGATTTGGTACGAGTCGAAGGAATCATGAAAAAGGAGCAGTATAAATGAATACTACAACAAAATGCCATTCCGCATGGTTTAAGATTAATTGGAAATGATTTTTTTTTTCCACCAAGATAATGATTGCAAACACAGTTCGAAATTATGCAGGGGCTGTATAGAACATAAAAAACAGAAGGGGTGTTAAAAAACATGACGTGGCCTCTTCAGAGCCCGGATCTCAACCCAATCGAGCTTTTGTGGGAAAAGCTTGATAGAAATGTGCGTAATTGTTGTCCCCCCTCTCAAGAAGACACTTGGAAGACTACAAGAAAGCTGGAACAATATTTCTCAAGACACAATCGACAAATTTATTGCTCGTATGCCGACACTACTGAAAAAAGTAATAAAATGCATGGGAGGGTTTTTTGACGAAAAATCTGTTTTAAATATGAACGGCAGTTTTAATGTAAATATTTTTTGTTTTCTTCTTGATGTATTTGTATTAGTAAATAAGTATTTTAAATATTAATTAAACCTCTTGCTTCGTATTTTGAGTTAGGTATTTCTTTTTCCTTCTTTGATGTGCGTGGTCTCAAACTTTTGACCGGCAGTTTAGGTACACTGCTTAGCATTTGATCTTTTCCTAAAGCTAGGTAGGTTTTATGTCCATTTCTCGATCTCTGATTAATAATTTGACAGGACTAAACTAATATGAATCTTCTGTCCTTTTCTTTATGAAATAGAACGAAAAAGATGCACCGAACTTAAATTTAGTTTAGTAGGTGAACAAGGGAGTCCGGCCAATGAGTTTTAAAAGGAAAGAGATAGATTAGTTATTGTAAGAAAATCCTTTGAATATTAACTGCAGAAACGCCCCTCATTAGTTTGCAACTCGAAGACCACGAGAAGTAAGACAGGACGTTTTATATTCCTCGCCAGTTTTCTGAGATCTCTTCACTTTAAACTTTTTGCTCTTTTATTACCACAATATTATAGAGTTGGAGGGGGAAGGGGAGGTTTAGATAGACTGGTGGTGTTTAACTAATGATGCTGGCGAAAAATGAGGGCTATTTGTTAAGGGGTGACTATATTACGGGTAAAGTTTGTGTGACACTAAGTTTCATATATCATGAATACCGGTCATTAATCGTTACACGTTAAGAACTATGGTTGATTGGATTTAATAATGTGTGCTAGGATTGGGTAAAGAAGATTAGATTCTCAGCTTGGGTAAATAAGTTTGCTTTTCTATCGAAAGAAAATTGTGTTTGAAGAATGACGACTTTCTGCATGTTTTATTTTATTTATTTATTCCTTTATTTCAGGCAACTAGGGCCCATAGAAAATACAATACATACTACTACAAACATAAGACTACTTATAAATAAGCTAATGCAAAAAAAAAAAAAAACTATCACAATACAATACTATAATAATATAAGTTAAAAATACTATAGTATAACGTATAACATAACCAACTAAATCTACCGCACACAAAGTGTCGGCGGCGTATTTCGCTGACTGGTGTCATTTAGCCGGCCACGAAATCGGCGATACACAACAGCCTTCGGCCAGAACTCATCCTTGAGGAACTTCTCGAAATGATGTGTCGGAACACGCACCATAAACGACTTGAAGTTCGTGCTGTGAGACGGCTACAACTTCTCGACCCTCAAAGTCCAGTTGGTCTTATTATTTGTGGTCTTATTTTTGTTGTTTAGCTCCCTCATTATTTGTGGTATGGAATAGAATAGAATAAAGTTTATCGTCTCCAGCCGGTCGATTCTGAAAAAGTCTCACAGTGAAATCAAAAGTGAAGTGAGCTTGAAGTGAGCAGTGTCAATAGTGTTAACACCCAAGTTTTCACGGTGAGATGGTTACAGAGTGGCACGGCAGTATTACAATTAGTACTTAGTACTATTCTACTATTTATACTATAATACCAAAAGCAACAGGTTTAAGCGTCAGCATTACGCTTAGCGGCTTGCTAAGCGCTGGTTTTTAGCTTAAACCCTTAACTCCTGTTAAAAAATAATAAACGTGACAATGTGACGACAGTCAATTGACAGCAAATTGGTCGCCATAATCTATACTTAAAGCACAATCAGCTTATAATATTCCCACTGCTGGGACACAGGTCACACCTGTCTTCGAGAGGGAGCGGGATGTTGTCTACCACGTGGGCCCAGTGCGGGGCGCTCTATACTTATCAATCTATAGGTACTAATAACAACTAGTATTTAATATCCGTCAAACACTGTCCTCTCCTACATCTGCTGTTCAAGCTTAATTAATTCGGATATTGGAATCTCGATCGGATATCCATTATAACTAATTAAAGTGACGTAACCACCGCTGCATGTAAATATTTACGATACATAAAAAATATGTTTACAGTTTATTTAAATGCATTTTGTCCACCACAATGTTTATTATTATGGTAATTTGATTACGTGTGTGTTTAGTTTTTTTTTTACGTTTTCTTTATTTTTTCTTTCCCATAATCTGGCTCATAAATTGCCCATTGAAAGATAGTTGTAAAATAAATGGTCGCAATCATTATAATGTTACGGCTGTTGCGGTGACCGCTGACTGTGCGGTGACCACATTTCTTGTTTTATAGCTGGGACGAGCATTTCGGCTAACAAGTGGAGGTTTGGATGCGAGCATAGTGGTACGAGGAGCGGGGAATTATTCTAGTCTAAATTTTACGGTACCTACCGAAATTTTTAGTCACCGATGAAAAATGTAATTATGTGGAAATCGGTTGTCATGGTATGGCCATATGATGTGGAGGAATGAGGAAATTTTCGTGAGGAAAGATTTGAGTGTGAATTTGAATGGCTTTAAGAGTAGGGCAAAACCAGCGAAACGATGGATGGACTGAGTGAAAGATGATATGGCTAGAAAGAGGCTGACTACCGAGATGACAACTATTAGAGAAGTATGGAACAAAATCGGATTTACATTTCTATGTGAGAAATTAATCATTTTTATACTGTGGTAATTTGAGGGGTCCGTGGCTAAATGATAACAGCCGCACGGGTCGATCGATCAGGTTAAGCTAAGCTTGCCGCGGTTGGTCTGTGGATGGGTGACCATCTTTACATACCGAGACCCCTCCGTGCCTCGGAAAGCACGTTAAGCCGTTGGTCCCGGCTGTCATTCGTAGATCTTTGACAGTCGTTACGGGTCGTCAGTAGCCCAGTCTGTCAACCAGTCTTACCTAGGGGTATCGAGTAACTGGATTGTGGAGGTCAGATAGGCAGTCGCTCCATGTAAAATACTGGTATTCAGCTACATCCGGTTAGACTGGAAGCCGACCCCAAACATAGTTGGGAAAAGGCTAGGCAGATGATGATGGTAATTTGAGTAAAGCTACGGTTTCCTCGAAGACCAGTTCCGTTATATTATACTTAAATTACGCAGAGAAAACACAGACACCGCCCACAGCTTTGATCTTCCTCTCGGCTGTCTTGGAGAAGAATTTGGCCTTAACTATGACGGGCTGCTTGGGGAGCTTGCCTATATTATAATGGCCGTCATGACAATCTGTCATTTTCACCAGTATTTTACATTAAGGTGTCAAGAAACGCTCGGTATTTGGTCAGCCGTTATTGTGTGACCGTTCACTTTACCGTTCAGTCTTAGAGTAATTGCCGAAGGATACCTCAATGCGATACCTCGCGATCGTGGTTTAGCTCACGGACGCACATGCCGAAGGATGCCTGACTGCGATACGAGTACATCGCGGGGTGCTTGGGGGCTTACCTCGACGCCTGGCATGTACGTGCGTGTCTATTAGCATGTATTTATTTTACATGGAGGTGATATCGAGGTAGCGAGCTTAATAGCGATCGTAAGGCATCTTCGGCATAAGCCGTGCGATTCTCTAACCATCTCACCGTGAAAAGCTTGGGTGAAGTGAGCGTGGAGTAAGCTGTCATTCGCTAGGATTAACACTATTAAGTGCTCACTTCACTTATGATTTCACGGTGAGATTTTTACAGAATCGATCGGAAGATATCAAAGCTTTAGACAGTGTCGTCAGTACTCGTCAGTGACATCCGCTCCCGCGTGCGCTGTGGCCTCCTCCTAACCGCGGTCTGAGTTCAATTGTTCGGAACGGTTTAGTCCGTATGGCAAGTTAATACGAAGCATTGTTTATGTACTCCCATGTTTATGCACTTATGCACGCCTCCATTATTAGGGTTCCGTACCCAAAGGGTAAAAAGGAATTACTCCCGCTCCGCTGTCCGTCCGTCAGTCTGTAACCAGGCTGTATCTCATGAACCGTGATAGTTAGATAGTTGAAATTTTCACAGATGATGCATTTTTGTTGCCGCTATAACAACAAATACTAAAAAACAGAATAAAATAAATATTTAAGGGGGCTCCCATACAACAGACATGATTTTTATGCCGTTTTTATAGATAATGGTAGGGAACCCTTCGTGCGCGAATCCGACTCGCGCTTGGCCGGTTTTTTTTATTACCGTGACTTCGAACATCAATAAAACAGTAATATGTATGTTTGTACCTCACTAATTGTATTCACATTGCACTACGAAGTAACGCAGGGTTTTATTTTCAACAACTCTTAAAAAAAAATGCATTAGTGACTTTCTAATTTACGGGTTTGATTTCCGCACTTAGTCCTTCAATTAGACCACTGTGCGTGGGCATTAGTGATTTTGTTAGAAGTTTCAATTAAGTGTTATTGGGTTGTTCCATTTGGGTTTTTTCAGTAGCCCGGAGTCAGGATTTGTGCCCGGTTAATAGCAATAGGATCCCCCCCCCACCCCCCTTAAAACACAACTTGTGAAATGTGGGAGTACTATAGGTACATATATTTCTGCCTAACCCTTCAAGGAACACGTGTGCGCAGAAGCTCCACGACCTGATCCCACCATCGCAGTATCATCTCACCATACCGAACTACCAGACATACTACGGCGTACCAGGCACACTTGGTTGATATCCCAACCAGTCGTACTCAGCGCTTGACCTCCACTTTTATTTTGCGCACAACCAAAATGTGGAACTCTCTGCCGGTGTCTGTGTTCCTTTCCTCATTTAACCCGTTTGCCTTCAAAGCAAGAGTGAACAGGCATCTTCTGGGCATGCTCGTTCCATCATAGACCTCATCCATCGCTTTCCATCGGGCGTGATCGAGGTCAAGAGCAGGCCCATTCAGCACATACAGCATAAAATAAAATACAGCCGGTCGATTCTGGAAAAACCTCACCGTGATAACTAAGGTGAAGTGAGCTTAGAGTGAGCTGTGAGTCGTGGTGATGCTAGGGATTGACACTATTGACGACTCACTCCACGCTCACTTCACCTAAGTTTTCACGGTGAGATGGTTACAGAATCGCACGGCAGGTATGATGATATGTTGTGTTATGTGTTTTTCAATGAAGTCTGTCTCGTTATCAAGTCAGTGTCAATAAGAATAGAGTAACTGACAGGTACAAGACATAGAGAAGATTAAGAGACTTCTGTATAAATAAAATTATAATAAACTAGCAACTAACGATGGGAAAAAATAACTAAAGTACTACTTTGGTATTCTAATTTTCGTTTCCTAAAGCAAATAAGAATTGTAAATATTTACCAGAGCTTGATAAGAAATTTATTCATAGCCTACCTGTTTTTAATTTTCCTCTAATCAACACCAAAATTACGCAGGCATTTAAGATTAACTTATGGAATGTAATACGTAATTAATATCATATATTAGCGGAGCTATGTGGAGACATGGACGTAGGTACTGGTACCGATACCGGTTCCAAAGAAAATAAAATATGTATGAAAATTAACGCAGCGGGGTAACTGAAGCTTAGGTGTAAGGTTTTATTACTCATATTTTAGGGTCCCGTTTGGGATTTATTTAAGAAGTCTTCACGTCTGGCACACGCGGTGGCCTGGCTAATATTTTGACCAGGACATGAGCTTCTTCTTCTTTTCGCGTCGCTGGCAAAAGTAACAATATTTTATTATGTTTAGATGAGTTGAACCCAGAAGGTGGCTAAGCAAATCGCGGCCTCAGTGGCGTTTTTTGGGTCCTTAAAAGTTTAGATGTATGAACACTTCAGCATATGGGACATGGTTTGGTCAGGGGCACTGCATTTGCACGGTATGAGCTTTTCTTAATAGTTTTAAGTTAAGTTTAAGAGGAGGGCTCTGTGATTCCATACCCTATATTTATCAGCAACTTAGTGGCGTACAACGTTGTCCATTAGTTGGTCTGACAGTGTCATAGATAGTTTACTTGAAATAGTAATAAAATACAGTACTTTTGCCCAATAAGGTTTGCTTTTAAAATCAAATAAATCAATCAACACAGCGTATCACAGTCAAGTGCTGGACATAGGACCCAGGCTGTGCCACAACACCTCGTCCTCCTCCTTCCAGGTCCAGTCTATACTAGCACCTTTTTAGGGTCGTCGGTCTATCCAGCCAGGGAGCGTCACACACTTCGCTTGCCGATACGCGGTCTACACTCAAGACTAGTCTCCTCCACTGGCCTTCGGTCCTTTGACCGGATAATGAAAAAGCATTTTTTTTGCATAATTGCATTTATTTATTTATTTAATACTTCAAGCACATAAATGTACAGAGGCGGACATAATGCCATAGGCATTCTCTACCAGTAAACCTTTGGGTGATGCAGAGACAAACAGTACTAGGTGCTATCATGAAAAAAAAAAAAGAAAAATCGTAATTAAAATCTAATAAGTAGGTACCTATAATTAAATTGCTCCATATTCAGTTTGGTATGGTATTTTTCTTGGTACGGAACCTTGTTGCGCGTCAGATACGCACTTGCTACGTTTCTATTTATTCAAAAAGTAATGAAAAGATATCAGGTGAATATTAATGCGGTTTTTTTATAGCTTGTGGTGTTGATCAGCACAGTATGTAAACAGAGCTACCGTGAGTAAGAATCGATTTTAGGTTGATATTTGTATGAAATTAAAATGTGAGGAGAATATTTAAGTAGGCAGAGCTTTAAAACAGATCTGCCGAACTACTCTTTAAAAAAACTCACCCTGGAAACTTAGATGAAGAGAGCTGTCATTCCACCTGATGCTAGGGATTGCCACTATTGACAGCTCACTTCAAACTCACTTCACCTAAGTTTTAACAGTGGGTTTTTTACGGAAGAAGTCGGCTATTAAGTATAATATTGTAAGTATTGTCGTGTTCTCAGCATGTCTATGGTGAAAGTAGTGATGGGAATAGATGAGAAGTGAGTCTTATTTCCTCCTCCAATGGCATCCTAAATGTGTTCTCAGACCGGCGAGACTCTCCCCTCTTACGAAGGTGGGTCAGAGTTCAGATCCACTTCAACAAATGAAAAATATTAACATTAGGGTAAGCTATATTATTACTAACATTATATGGGTTTTTACGGGTTGCAATAGCGGAGCTGTATATAGTCAGTGAGAACAATGCTGTCAATGATGATGATTAAATAATTTTCAATTTCATCTAATTCTATGTAGCTGAATTGGGTAGTTGCATGATATTGAATACTATATATTCTAGTAGAGAATATATCCACATGTAATACAATAATAGAATTCGAAATCAAATTTGAAATCGGTCGAAAAATAAAAAACTTATAACTTATAGAAACTTTTTGTCTATCTCTTTCTCGCAAAACGAAGTTTTGCATGTAATTTATATGGCGATACTGAACTATGACGTCACAATTCAGTATTTCCCTCTCTGTCTAATTGAGAGTTTTGAACGCTCATATCTTTTCAATTTTTAAAAATATTAAAAAACTGTTTATACCAAGCTATTAGTGAGGTAAAAAAGCTTCAATTTAAATAATAAAAAAAAATTAGTCAACTCGCGGATTGTGGCGGCATCTATAATGCCACATGCGAACTAGGCATCACACTGACGTCACTCAAAGACCTGCATCGCGCAAGCGAAGTTTACCGGGTAACTAGCATATATTATGATGATGCAAATAAATTATTATTATTATTATTATATATACAGCGCTCATTTTGTAACTGGATTTTTTATTTTTTTATTTTTATAATATGATAATTTTAATTTGATATCTATTAATTTATTCCTTATTGATTGTGTAAAAAAAAAAAAAAAAAAATATCCACAACATCCCGAGATCAATCGTCGGGCAGTTGCCCAACATACACAACACCCGCGGAGGATCCTCTCTTTTCTATGCACGATGAGTGAATTTTACACTCTGTTCTTCATACCTCTATAGTATCATTTATTTCTTATTTACTTTTGGATTGCTTGTCCATTGCAATGTCCGTCAAAAGTATTGAACACCCGATAACACCTACGATCTGTATGAAAATCTTACCTATAAGTGCTTAGGTATATGTCGAAGCCATATACACTCATGCAAGTCGTCTTCAACTAAACGCGCTCAAATGCTCACAATATATTTAATAAGTAAAGAGATGAAATTATAGACATTGCCCCCGTAATTATGATAATGGTCCAATTCATCAACAGACATACCGAATGTCATAGAACTTAAGCCTTAGGGAGCAATTAAAGTCAAAAGCTCGACCAGACAAAAATATATGGAGGCAACTTTGCCCGGGGGCACAGTGAAACAATACTCTTTTTAATTTCGAGTTTGACCATGCACATGCGCATGATTGGCCTAGATTAAAATCTAAGAAAGTTTTATCGTGAACTGGTCGAGTTACTTGAGGCTCTAATATCAATTTACTTTTGACAAGTTCATTAATTTTTATGTTATTAATGTACCGGATGTGGTGAGCGTGAAATTTGATTGGACTTATATTGGAATGGTCATATTTTATTACGCTATGCAAAGGCATAAAGACAAAAAGATGTTACAAAATTACTGAATGGGGCTGTCGTTTGAAAACTTACGTAAACAAAATGAATATTATGACTTGAATAGGTACACGTTAACAACTGCACGTTAACAAAAGGAAATTTAGTACAAGTCCGGTCAAAAATATTCACCAACCCGCTAAAAACGCTTCCAAAGTGTTTTTTTAGAGAGAGAGAGAGAGAGAGAGAGAGAGAGAGAGAGAGAGAGAGAGAGAGATTATTCATCTCCACATCTTATTATAAAATAAAGATTTAGGTTTTATTGTATCACTATGTAATGAGATACATGTAGCATTACATTGCAGTTTCTAAAAATGTGGCTCAAAAATAAAAGTAAACTTGTGCAACAATTTAACTTTGAATCATCAGCGGAATTTGAACAGGAGATAATAAAATGTGACGTCAGCCATTAAAATATATATACACTTATAAAAAATTGACTAACGAACTATTCAAATAAAAATACTGCATGTTTTTTTTTTCAGGCTCCAAATATTTACAGGGTGTTCTACTCATGAATATGAACAACTTTCACTATGGGACCAACTCTGAAATCACGAAAACAAAATCAGCTGTTTAATACAAAAGATCAATATCTCCTTGACCAAAATGTATGAAACAGCTGATTTTTTTTTCGTGATCTCAGAATTGGTAATGTAAAAAACTTAGGTTGATAATTCCTGTGTAAAAATATGAAGATACTGTCGTACAAAGCAACGAAATTCAACGTTTTCCTTTTAAAATTTTGTACAAAAAGACGAAAATCCACATAACCATTATCTTTTATTCCAATCATTCAAGAGAAAATCGCTTTAGAACATCTGGTAGCACCTGATTTCTCAACAGGTATAGCGGGGAAAAGTGTGTTTTCGCACTCCAGTCTAATAACTTACCTATAGACTGCAAGTGCGAACTCAACTGACCGCTATCACAGGTGAAAGTAAGATATTAACTGTTCAAATGTTGCTGCTAAGACTTTCTATGTGACTAGCGTAGCATTGGATCAGATAAGGGAGCAATAAAGTTCCATCAAATCAACTGTCGGTCGATTCTGTAAAAATCTCACCGTGATAACTAAGGAGCTTAAAGTGAGCTTAAAGTGAGCTTTGAGTCATGCTGATGGGATTGAAACTATTGACGACTCACTCCACGCTCACTTCACCCAAGTTTTCACGGTGAGATGGTTACAGAATCGCACGGCTGTTCATATTACAAGTCTTTCTTTTGACAGTTTATCGGTTAGTCTGCATCTCAAAAGTTCAAATTGAAATGTTGAGTAGGTACCTACACAAGAAAGTGTGGAAGTATACTTTTCATTACTACTTTACTAATTAGCATTGATAAACATCTTTCGTCCCTTGTCCCATGTTACGTGGGGTCGGCGCAACACTTTTTATTCTTCCATCCTCCCCGGTCAACCGTCACGCAATCATACACTCCCTTCTCTTTCATTATTCCTCACACAATACATCCATATTTTCTTTCCAGAGTTACTTTTTAGTATTAGAGCATTGAAAGCTTTATAAACTTAAGATCAGCAACGAGTGAAAATTCAAACTTAAGTCTCTGAAATCGTTATTTTGTTTGTAGGCAAGTAAATACTGAATTATGGAAAGGCTCACATCATAGCAAGCCAGATCGTCCACTAGGTCATAGGGCCTCCCGAGACTTCGAAGACGCACTAAAGACATATTTTATCGTGTTCCAACCGGAAGGTTATATACAAAAAAAAAGGTACATATTTCAGCATAATGCTGTTATTTAAAAAATGAATACCTCTGCGCTTTTATTCTGTTAGGATTCCTACATTACGAATAATCTTAGTTAATACTCATTACCTCACAAAACTCTCTTATACACTTTACTCTATCCAGATTCCAACTGCATTCTACTTCGCGCCAAAAGGCTCGCCAGTCCGTTACTCACGTACAAATAATTGGACCAGTTATACCAACACAGTAACTAGAAGAACAAGAACTGTTGTCCACTGCTCATCGTGAGAAAACAATTTGACGTGATTCGTGATTGGGTTACGGGATGAGCGAAAATTTTCTGACAAAAAACCCGTATGATGCAAATTCGTAATGATTCAGTTTTTGTGCCTCGGAGTGTACTTGAACCGAGAAGATCCAAAGTCTGTTCGTGTGTCAGGAATTCAGGATCGAAATACAGCCGGACGATTCTGTAAAAATCTCACCGTGAAATCATAAGTGAAATGAGCTTGAAGTGAGCAGTGTCAATAGTGTTAATCCCTAATGACAGCTCACTTCCCGCTCACTTCACCTAAGTTTTCACGGTGAGATTTTTACAGAATAGCACTGCTGCAGCTGGTGAGAACTTTCTGTTTATTTGTTTTTAAGATGGGGGTAAAAACGTGACACTGGCTGAATGCACAAACCGTGCGGAGCCAAAAGGAAACAAAAAAAAAAAACAAGATGGGGGTAGTATTTATTTTGTGGGTAAAAGTCCATATAAAATACCCACTTAACCATTTTGAGAAGACCACTGCTGGACATGTATCCGACATTAACATAATATAGGCTTTTGTGTCTTAGGGCTGATTCTTCAATAGTCAGAAAACTTTTATCTGAAGGATAATTATGACAGTTTGACATATTTTCTACATAAAAAATGTCAAACCGCAATATTTATTTAGGAGATAAAAGTTATCTGACTATTGAAATAACCCTTAGTATTTTGTTTGCTGACAAGAGAATATGGCTTTCGGCAAAATAAATAAGTTAATATTTATGCCTATCTGGTGTGGTGCCTATATTTCTTAATTAGTTATTTTAAAATATCTGTCGTGTTTTAATTAAAATATAATCCGATATTTCGATGATATAATGAAAACTATTCTAATGAGGTCATTAAACGAGATTACATTTATCAATTTCATTATTATTTTTAGGTAGGTACGTATTTACATCCCTGTCTAAAAGTTATCCATACATGGATATGTCTGGAAAATGTAGGTAGATATTCTCAATTCTGCGAATGAGATTTTTCAGTTCAAACATTGTTTAAATCTAATAATGGCAGCCGGGCCCAATGTCTTAACGTGTTTTCCGAGGCATGGAGGGGACTCGATATTTAATGGATGGTCACCCATCCACGAACCGACCGTGGCAAGCGCTATCTCAATGTCAAGGCATTTTTTTGGTTTATTTGCTTTTTTTTGGTTGTTTTCAATGTAACTTTGTTATTTTTGAATGCTCCTTTTTTTAGTCAATATTTGTGTTTCCTGTGTGTGTGCGAAATAAAATATTTTTCTTTCTTTCATTGTGAATCAGACAGCCTTCTAGTTCTTAAGATTTTCCTATTTCTCACAGGCTCAGCCCGCGACTTCACCCTCGTGAAATTTCAGCCCTCGAGCCACCGCGTCACATTCCATCGCCCACCCGCGCTATTACTTGGTTTTTGGTTATTCTTTCTGACTTTTTTTTTTGCTCGACCCCTAAGGGTCGTAGTCGTAGCCAGAATTGGGCTATCAAATGTACAGACGCCAGCACATCAAGCTACCCGAAACTGTCAGATTTTCCCAATCAACTTTGAACCTTATGCTTTAGCGATAAAGTTGAAAATCTATTAAAGAAATCTGACAGATTGTAGTAGCTTGATGTGCTGGCATCTGTACTAAGGTTTAAAATTATTCTTTAGCTTTATTATTCGTTTTTGTAAGAAGTAACAATTAATCTACCTTAATTGGTAATTTTTACAAAAATGTTTGCCAATTCACGAAGACCACCCGTAAAAATTCACGAGAAAAGTCACAGTATTTTATAATTTAATCAAATTACTGTTATCAAATCCACACTATTACTTACTTTCATTATCAACTGAACCGCTAATGAGTCCTATTAATTAGCAGAATCTGAATGCATAAAAGGCTGGGACACTACATATTTTGTTACATTGGGTATATGGGGCTCTGGGATATATGGTTCTGGGCTTCACGATGGCTAAACTTGTCTGGTTCCTTTTCGGGCTGGTGGTGGTTACACAGGGTTTAAGTGGTAAGTAATTATACCTGCAGTGCTATTCTGTAAAAATCTCACCGTGAGAATTTAGGTGAAGTGAGCGGGAAGTGAGCTGTCATTCGCTAGGGATTAACACTATTAAATGCTCACTTTACTTATGATTTCACGGTGAGATTTTTCCAGAATCGACCGGCTGTACGTATCTATAATTGTTATATCATTCGTGCATGAGGCACCTATATGAAAAAAATTGTTTCTCCTTTCTCTTTAAATCCATCCAAAGGTTGACTTTAAAAGATCGCTTTTAGCGATAAGACCGCCCATTGTGTCACCTCTTGTAAAGTTTCTACATTCATATCTCTAATATTTATGGTGTACATGATATTCTCATCATCATTTGCCTAGTCTTTTCCCAACTATGTTAGAGTCGGCTTCCAGTCTGACCGGATGCAGCTGAATACCATATTTTACATGGAGCGACTGCCTATCTGACCTCCACAACACAGTTACTGGGTAATACGATACCCCTTGGTAATACGTTGTCAGACTTTCGAGCTTTTGACTACCCGCAACGACTACCAAAGATCCACGAATGACAGCCGGGACCAACGGCTTAACGTGCTTTCCGAGGCACGGAGGAGTCTCGGTATGTAAAGATGGTCACCCATCCACAGACCAACCGCGGCAAGCGTAGCTTAACCTGATCGATCGAGCTGTGTGGCTGTTATTATTTAACCACGGGCCCCTCTCTCTGTACATGATATTCTATTCTATATTATTTTCAGCGAGCCATGTTTTTGTTATCTCATCAACCCATATCCATTTTCTGTAAATCGCATTTTTGCTCTGATTATGGTGTTTTTCAAATGCACAAGCACAGGGCTCCTCTACCAACAGTTGGTAGAGACCTGTCTCTGCTGTCACAATAGCAGAAAAATTAGGTTAACATATAAAACGTGGGCGGCTGGGGGACCCTCGTTACGAACTAAGTTTCTTACGCGACACTCTCGTATATAGACAGAGAAAGAGAGAAGTCGCATGGAGGGGACATGATGCTTTTTCCCTACAACTTTCCTTGAGTTTGAGTGACGATTTCTATAATACAAGTTAACTCCTACCGCAAGCCGCGTTAAGGAACTTCGTTCCAAAAAAGCTGATAGAGGTGAAAGGGGTAAATTTTCTTCGGGCCCGCGTGGTGGATTACAGACTGCCCACTCCCCCTGAAAGAGACAGGAGGCCTGTGCCAGCAGTGGGAACAGTTGGTTATGCTATTGTATTTTATAAAATTTCAGTGAAAAAGGCAAAAGCTGAGCTCAAGAGAGTGGGCAAAGATGTGAACAAAGCTGATGCCAAAGCCCTGAAATGGCCGAGTCAATACCAGTTAAAAGCGAAAAGAATGTCACTAACTGACAATGTCATCGAAGATTATGCTGTCTGGTGAGTTCATGGATTATTTAAATTAAATTTTTTGTTTTGTCTGACTGATTTTTTTTTTTTTGACCGATATACCGGTAGGCAGATGAAATTCCGATGAAAAGTCACTGGATTTTTTTTTAATATTTAATTTCTCTGTAAATCGCAAGTAGTGATAATTTTATTGCAAGTTGTAAACATGTCTACTATCGTTTTCTTTTTTAGGAGAACATCCAAGCAATCGAGAATAGATTACAACAACGGTTATGTGAAGTCTTTTGTAAATTCAAAAAACAAGCAATTCCGCTATGGTGTTAAGTATGAGGTCGGTAAAAGGTTTCCATATTTTATCATACGTTTATATTTATGACTGCCTCGTTGATATAGTGTTCGGAAGCATGACTGCCGAGCACGCTTCTAGGTTTTATTTCCGGGTTGACAAGGTGTCGTTAGGCCTTCCATTAGAAATTGTCTCAATTGTGGAGTCTAGATTTCTGCCCGGTTAGTGGCAATAAGCTCGCCTCCTGGAATATGGTATTTGAACATATCCAATACATAAAAAGAAATATATATACAACATTAGTTTTAGTATATGCGAAACCCGAAACACGTGTCTAGTATTTTTATGTAAAGAATCTATCTGCAAAATTTCAAAACTGTATCATAAAAAATCACAAAGTTATAAGCTTGTTATGTAACCTGCTTGTCCGTACAAAAAGATGGTTACCACTTACCACGCGCTGCCGGCCGACCGGCCGTGACCCGTGTTGTGCGCATATGATTGCGGATATGTGCTTAGTGTCGCTCGGTATCCACTTGTAACCTTTTTAAATATTTTTGGGACAAAGTATAAAATGGTGTAAAAAATATTGGAATCGATTCAGTTACTTATTCTGAACGAACTATCTTCAGGTTAGCAATATGCTAAAAATAATGTTGTATATATATACACAGAAGCTGTTCCTTAATAAATAAATAACCGGCAAGATGTGGGTGTGCTTACCGGCTATAGGCACACCTCTGAACAACCCTTTTGTTACGATGTTAAGTTTATCCTCTATCAAAACTGTAGGTAACTAAAACCCATGTCTTACAACAGATCCATCCTGAAGCGTCACTAGATCAAGATGTATTAACAGTGTGTAACAACATGGAAGGGGACAGGTGGGACAGACAGGTACCTGAAACTATTCTGCCTGATGTCGATGGTTTTGAGGCTGAAGGTAAGAACCAAAATAGACTCCTATTAGTGATAGATGTTGAGAAATGCACCTAAATCTATATACTTAACTAACATACGTAACAATAACATTTTGCAGTGAAGTCTTACCGAACTAATTCTGGTGAGCGCTCACCTATCCCCCGTATGGTTGACTCATATAATAGTACTTATGTAAATATTGACATTTTTAATCATCCAATAGCTAGATTTAAAAGCCTCACCCGCTCTCTTTATTAAATAAAACCCATGTGTGTACGTCCTACACATGGGTATTATCTGAAAATCCTCAAACTTACCAAGGTCATATTGTATGTCATGTAATCTTTATTTATTTATTTAATCTTTTCGCACACAAAAAGGTACAAAGGCGGATTTTTGGTTGGTTTTGGATATGTGAAAAAATTCAAGGTAGTAGTATTTATAACGAAGTTAAAAGAAAAACTATCACCGCTAAGTAGGCTTTACAAGTTTACGGGTAATAGCCGCACAACTTACATTTGCAGTTGCACATGCATGGTGTGTGTTGTGTTTGCATGGGGAAACATGATTTTCAACTATAAAGTTAAGTTTGTTCTTGGGATAAATCAATCCAACTACGGAACCCTTAATTGTGCGTGGTCCGACACGCACTTGACAGGTTTTTTTTTATTAAATGAGTTATACTGATTGTGGAAGGAAATTGTGGTCACATTACAAATCTACGCATGCACACGTATACGGGTCTACCGTCCACTAGACCAATACCTACAGGTCCTTCATCCGTTTTGATTTGTTTGAGTGTACAGCGGAAATGTGACTGAAATTCAGTTGTCATTTAGTTTTAATTATTTTTGGGATAAAAAAAATAATATAAATAAAAAAAAATACTAAATATATTGAAAATTACAGAAATCGATTGAGTTAACGATTCTGAACAAACTAATTTCATAATGTGAATTAATTCAGTTACATATTGTAGATATTTCAATAATATCTTTCCGTCACACAGTTGAAGAAACGATTAACGACAAAGATTGTACCAAGTTCATTAACGACATCAAAGATGAGAGTACTGACACGGAACAGACTATCTGGGCCACTTACGATGAAGCCGACCGAGCCTGGGTTCCTGTCAGGTAAGGATATCGTCCAAAAATGTAATTCCCATTATTTTTAGATCCCTCTAAATAAGTTTAATTCTTTACGGAAGAAGGGTGTTTGGATTGCTGGGCAATTTCAAACTCAAAAATAAAGGGATTAGGATCAATTCTTTTTTTATTGCCTTGCTATATAGGCTTGCTCTTGACTCGCCTTATCAGTTGATCTTTAAAATAATATCGTCGCTGCCGAACAGATACCGAATTAGCCCTCTTATTTGATAATAATTATGAATTGAACAGCGAAAGCACTAGGAAGTGGTGAAGGGCGGGCGTTTTGGGGGACTGTCTTTTGTAATTTTGACGTTCGAAAAGTGCTGATTCTCAGCCTAGTTTGAATAAATGACTTTTGATTTAGTTTTTTTTTTTATTTTGAATTAATTTCAGATACGAAGTATTGGAGTTCAACGCTTGGCTGGGATCGAAGGACAAACACGAAATTTGGGACTTCTACGAATACGACAAAGACTTCTCTTTCCGTAGTGTCTTCGATGTTGAAGATTGTAAGTATTGTTGTAGCATATTGTTTGTGTATCAGTTGTTGTTTGCTACAATTATTAATCAATTTTGTTTTTAATATCTGATGAATATTATATAGAGAATTTGTTTCTTCACAGATGGTTGTTCAACTGAACCTACTACTCATACTAAAGACAGTGAAGGTGTAACCAAGCATTTGTTGTTCGTTGATGCTGACAACGATAAACATGTCGACCATGTTTTCAAATCGTATGTGAATTTGAACAACTTAAAAAGACTGCTGATGGTACTTAGAAACCAGAATGACTTGATGTTATTATTTTCAGATTCAAAAATACCTATGAAAAGAAGTACTCGGATTCTAATGAGCATGCAATGAGAAGGAGTATCTTCAAGAGGAGTATGAGGTAATTTTATATTGATTCGATTTTAATTTTAGAAGTCAACTCGATTCTTATAACTGTTTCACGTTTTTAGGCAAGTGATCCAGACAAACCGCCAAAACAAGGGTTACAAACTAGCTATCAACAAATTCGCTGACAAGACTCCCGCAGAAATGAATAGATACATGGGTCTGATGAGGCGTCCAGAAGGAAAAGTTGGAACAATCCCTTTCCCTTACGACGAAGAAAAGTTGGCTGATATCTCAAATGACGTACCGAAAGAATATGACTTGAGGCTTTTGGGACTTGTTTCTAACGTTAAGAGTAAGTAACATAACATAAGTACCACCTAGTTAACATACACAAAACTAAACCCTACTTAATTTGGAACGGTACAAATACATAGACTGAATCTTTTCCCAACAGATCAAGAGGACTGCGGTTCTTGCTGGACTTTCGGAACGACTGGCGCTGTGGAAGGCGCACTGGCTAGAATCAACGGTGGTAAGCTGATGGCTCTCAGCAACCAAGCTATTGTGGACTGCGCTTGGGCGTGAGTATTTAATTTTCTATTCAGTTTTAATTATAATATTATTGTATTTTTGTGTCACCAAGAATAATATAAAGAGTTACAAATAATGATAGGCTAGTTTTTAGTTTTATGTCACATGGCGACATCTATAGATGAACTGGGATGGGTATCTCGGCATACAGCCTTGGATAGTAGGCAGTAACCTATTTCTGATTATTTGCTTCATGTCTTCTTATCAGACTCTTGGATTTCTACACTTTATTTTTGCATCTCTTCCATGTTGTTATCTTCATATTGTTCTACGACTGAAAACTCTCTTTCTGAATTATTTACTGCTGAAGTTAATTTGAAATTTTCGCGTTCTAGAATTCCCATCATTCCGTTTTTATATTTTTTTTTTATCACAGTGTCAATATGCCATTGCTTGTCGTAACAAATATGCGTTGTAGTTGTACTAAAAAGAACATTTGGTTTTTTACGAAATTCGTATATTTAATTTCGGTTTAAAGACATTTATTTCTCAAAGAACAAATTACAGTTCACTTAAAGAGAAACTTAACTAAATTAACAATAAGTTGTAGTTTACATTACGACGTTCAAACCATCCAAGATGAATGATGAATGATTATGAATGAAACTATGGTGTTCAGTACACCATAGTTTCATTCATAAAATATAGCAAGTATGTCTAAAATACAAAACAGTTCAAGCTAAACTTATGCGTCTAATATAAAAAAAAAAAAACTAAACTTATGTATCTAATATATAATTCTTTAGGCCTTTTTTAAATGTTGGTATGCTTGTACACTCTCTGACTTTTTTAGGTAATTTATTGTAGAGCCGAACCCCTTCATTTAATACTTTCAAAGATCGCCTTAAAAACTGACGACTTTTTTGGGAATTCGAAGAGCTATACAAAAAGCTGAATCCTCTATAGTCCTCTTTGGTTTTGCTCAAGTCTAACACTTAGAACTTGTGCTTTAATCCTTGCTGTCTTTCAACTAACTAAATGCTCACATGTACAGGTTCGGTGCCGCGGGCTGTAATGGCGGAACTGACAACGCGGCCTACGAGTGGATGATGGAGTACGGCCTGCCGACTGAAGCAGAATATGGTCCATACACTAACAAGGTACATTCTGCAGAAATCTTACTAATGAAGACACATCTTATTAATGCAACTCTTGTAGTCTCAAGATATTAATCAACAATATTAAATCCACCAGTCTCTGTGTATGCCAAATAATTTGGTAACGAAAATATAATTGGTTTTTTTTTTTCTTTCTGTAGAATGGCGAGTGTAACATCAAAAACATGACGAAGATTTTCCCGATTCGCGGATACACCGATGTTACGCCACTGAGCGTTGGAGCCTTGAAGGTAAGGATGATCACACTAATATTATAAAGGCGAAAGTTTGTGAGTGTGTGTGTTTGTATGTTTGTTACTTCTTCACGCTCAAACGGCTGGACCGATTTAGATGAAATTTGGCACACAGATAGTTTATAACTAGGATTAACACATAAGATACTTTTTATCTCGATATTCCTACGGGATCGACACTTACGTGGGTGGAACCGTGGGGCGCTGCTAGTTTTAGACATAATGACTTCACTGTTCTGTTGAGAATATATTTAGTCTTATACTTATACATACATACTCAGCCAATAATGTTCCCACTGCTAAGACACACGCCTCCTCTCTGTGAGAGGGGATGGGCCGTGATTTACCACGCAGGCCCAGTGCAGGTTGGTATATCACCACGACAGTCAGCTGTTGCTCGCCTTAGTGCACGGCTGCGCTTGCGCGTCTTAGTTACAAATCTCATACATGTTTGTCATTTCTTCAACCGACCGTTGTAATTTCTTTACTTTTCTTTCTTCATTATACTTCTTGTTATACAGTCCGCTATCTTTCCATTTCGCCCGTCCACGAGCTATCGTCGCGTATACACATGTCTTCTCTTGGTTTCCTCACGATGTTTTCTTTCACCGTTTCGAGAGCAGTGGTGTTGATATAATTTACACAAAGTATAGTGCCTGACTGGGTTCGAACCTACGACCTACAACTCGTAACTCGCGGCCTTAACCACTGGGCCATCACTGCACTATATAGTCTAGTTTCAATATTTAGTTTAGTCCTAGGTAATTGCATAAAAAATTAAAAATTAATATTCTAATCAAAAGTTTTAAATTAAAAATCTTTTTCTAGGTCGCACTAGTCAACCACGGACCCTTGTCTGTGTCAGTCCATGTCACCAGTTCTTTCTCTAAATACTCATCTGGCATCTTCTACGATACTGAATGGTAAGTGTTTCAAGGATCTATGAGCGGATTAAATGATAAATGCTTTTATTTCTGTAAGTAGGTTTATACAAATATTCTTACAGTCAAACATAGCTTAAAAACTAGATTAGGTCTGCGTTTCATATCTGACTACTCTGAGAAGAGAGGCCGAAACAAAGTCACAGGTCAGGGGTATTTCTACATTGGACGGAAGTAGCCTCCTTCTGTGAGACCGTGATGGTCAAGAAGGAGGTCGCTGAGCGGGATCGGGAGAGGGCTGATCCTGCTCGGAGAAGGAGGCGTCGGGGAGGCAACCGCCTTGGCGCCTAATACGCCGAAACCCGCTTACCAACCAGTGTAGGTGGACCTTTGGGGTTGCGGGCGCACAGAGTGGGCTTTGTCCACCCACCAAGTGACCCCAGGGAAGACGGTAGCACAGTAGTCACGTGCTGCCGTGCATAGCGAGGCTCAGGGGAGGCCCGTTTACAGTCTCCCCAGGGTGTGCCTTACAGGCGTTGCACGGGGGGGTTCCGGAATTGGTCTTTTAAGAGGAACCGGGACCACCCCTATGTGCTGATGGTGATCACCGGGGTGGTTTTAGTGAGGTAAAAATCCCACACTTCCCGACCTGCCTCCTCAGAGGTCGGGTGCCTTTTGAAGGTTTCCCCCCGAAAACAAAAAAAAAAAAAAACAAAAAAAAAGGGGTATTTCTACATTAGCTTGGATTAGATTAATTATTCATTGAACTGCATGCCCCAGAGACAATCCATATTAATATTATAAATGCAAAAGTAACACTCTCTGTTTCTGACTTTTTTAAGTCTAAACCACTGAACCTATCCTTATGAAATTTGACAGAGAGGTAGCCTGGACTTTGGAGAAGGATATAGGCGCCGATTCCCTTATTCGCCAACTAAACTCAATTTAAGTTCAGTGCATCTTTTTCTTTCTATTTATTTATTTATTTTATTTATTTATATATATTGCACAATGTACTACATGATTTTAAACCAGTAGATACATACCCTGTTAGGGCGCAGCAAAATAACTTAAACTATGTTACAAAGTAATCAAAATTAAAACATACCTAATTAAAATAGTTAAAATAAAATTAAATAATAAACAAATAATCAAAATAAAACATAATCGAGTTAAAATTATATTAAATAACAAACACAGTAACGAAAATTAAGACATAATCAAAAGAGTTAAGTTTAAATTAAATTAAATAATAAACAAAGTAATCAAAAGAGTCAAAATAAAATTTAAAAAATAAACAACACAGTGAAAATAATTAAATACAATCAAAATTTGTCTTCCATAAAATCTTTAATTTCATCATGAAAAGGACAGAATATAAATATTAGTTTAGTCCTGTCAAATTAAGATTCTCCATAGACAAGATTAGACGTGATTACGTCAGGCGCTGACTAATTTGACAGGACTAGAGTAATATTTATCTTCTGCCCTTTTTTATAATGAAATAGAAAGAAAAAGATGCACTGAACATACATTTAGTTTACTTTGTGAACAAGAGAATCGGCGCCATAGGCTACTTTTCATCCTGGATGTTTATAAAAAAAAAAAAAAATATAAGTAAGTACAAAAGTAAAGGCAACAGTCTGTCGTTCAAACATCTGACGCCCTTGAATAGACTTTTGCTTACTTACCACTTCTCCTCCTACTCTTTACTTTTTCTTTTTTCTTTATTTTTTTCCTAACTTAATATAAATTATTCAATTTTTGCTACTCCAGTAATCAGCTTCATCTGAACCACGAGGTAACCTTGGTTGGGTACGGCGAGCGCGACGGTGACACCTTCTGGATCCTCAAGAACTCTTGGGGCCCCTCGTGGGGTATTGGCGGATACATGTATATATCAGCCAGGGACAACATCTGTGGCGTTGCTACTGAACCCACTTACGTTGTCTTCTAAGACTTTCTAACTACCGACTTCCTTGACTGCACTGACTGACTTGGCTAAATTGGCGAGAAAATGGCTCCGAGATGAAACTGTATTTTTTATTATTTTATTTAGCAATTAATTTCAATAAGCACGTGGAATTTTTATTTAGTTTTTAAGTTAATAAATTCAAGGAATTATTCTGGTTTTTCATTAAGGTTTGGAGTTACAAAGTTCCAACATAGAAATGAAATAATTACAGGAATGGAATACCTACTTGAGTGCGAAAGCCGTATCATCGAATTTTGTTTCTTCGAAAACCTTTCAACGACATCTCTATACTGCGACGCCGGAGGAAATTAGTAGTTCGATTAGCTTTGAAACATAACCCGACTTAATTGCGTAAGCAGCACTGCTGTGACACAGGCCTCTGTGGTCTGTCTCCTCTCTGCGGGTTGGCGAATGTCACATGTTTTCGAATTTTCGGTTCTAGGACATGCCAGTTTCCTCACGATTATTTTCTTCACCATTTTGAGAGCAGTGGTCATGAAGTAATTTACACAAAGTAAAGTGACTGCTTGAGTTCGAAACCACTACCCACAACTCTTAAGTCGTGTCCGTTACCACTGCGCCACCACTGTTCATCAAAGTAAAAATATGTCTAGTCCTAGCCTAGGGTTAGTGACCACTAGATCTGGTATTCAGCTCACTGATCTCAAAATCTTTTCCTGTTTGCAAAAAAACTAAAAAAAAAAATCCTTTTAATTTATACTATTTTATACCAATAATTAGAAATTTTATATGGATTTTATTACCATCTAAAGCTATAATGCCAGCTAGATTTTTTTCTATATACCTAGGACAATTGAGAGGTATAAAATTTCTAATTAGTGGTATAAAATACTATAAATTAAAAGGATTTTATTACCATCAAAAGTTATAATGAATGCGTTCATGGTCGTGCTACGAAGTACAACACGTGAGCGACGCATCTTTTCTCTATAACCACAGCCAGTCATTATCTCTGGTAACACTGCCAAGTGCGATTTCGTATTCCGGATTCGATGTTCGTCGCCTACGTGAGGAACCTGCGCCAAGCTGCTCCACGGTGTTACACCTGCGGTGGCCACTACCTTCACACAGTGGAGCAGGGTCCAAATCTTATTGTTGGCAGCCTTGAGTCCACTCGGCCAAATTCATCCTGACGCAATGCAGTCTTGTAATTTATGTGGGGTATTGTTTAGATCTTGTTTTATAAGGTCCTCAATATTTCAAGCTGTTTTATAATTAAAATAGTGATAAAACGCCGACTGAGTGCCGTTTTAACAAAGTGGAACAATGTTGGAGTAGGCATACTTACAGTACACTATTCACTGTTTAGGTCTGTATTTGTCTGTAATCAGTAGAAATAGGCGTTCACTTCGTACAGCACCCTAATTGCGTAACACACTATTACTCTCAATTTGAATCATTTTGAAGCATATTGCTAATCCATTGCTCCATATGTTCAAAAAATGTGTCTGCTTAGCAACGTAAATAACGCAATGAATGTCGTTGAACTGTCAAAATGAAACCCATTGCTACTGATAGTGTGTTACGCAATTACCCTGCAGGTCTGCTAATTAAAAATTAAATTTGAATGCGATCAAAACTAGAACCATCAGTGCTTAGGCAGCGCAGCAGTAGGTAGCTTTCGATTTAAAGGACGTTTACTTTTGCCTAAAAGATGATTGCCCGACAGTACAAGGGGGAAATCAAAATAGAGTGTAGTTTTACCCAAATTACGGCTCCGGCAGACAAGCGCGATGCGACACTAGTAGAACAATTTCTATGAAAACTTCGTGGAATTTGTCCTACCAGAATCGTGTCGCACCGTCGCGTCGCGCTTATCTGCGGGAGCCCTTAATATCAAACCTAAATGCTCTACGATCTAATTAAATAATGAAATCGAATAACAAGTCCGACGATTATTATTGCCATCTCAAACGCCTCCTAGTTAGTGCACTAACCGGCATACTTTCCTATGATTTACGTCCTCCAACATTTCTCAACCATAAATCGGTATGACGAATGTGTGAACAAATTTTCGTCTACGCTCTTACGGTGTTGATTTATTTGCACTGGATTCAGAGCAGGGATTGCATTCTACGTGGAACTAACTATATTTGGGAATTGAGGACGGTTCATGTAATTTTATGCGTTTGAAGATTGGACGCGAATTTTGATGAGTTTGTTTGTTGAGAGGATCAGGTATCTGGTTTATTGTCTTGTGATTTTAGCTGTGTACATGTTCTTCGAAAGTTGTTACCTACATAAATAGGCATGATCTACTATGACATTCATGATGGGTGAGCTGTATGGAATCTGTGTTTTTGGCTTCATACCTATTAATGGATTTATGATTAAGTAATTGTCAAAGATAATTAAAATAGTCGATTAAGATCGATCTTCACCCATCTGTTAACCGGATGTTTTTTTTTTTAAATCATAACGAGATCTTTACAAATACCTTTACCCTATAGGGTTGCCAGGTATAAACAGGTGTCAGGTTTTCTTTTTTCTTTTTTTTTTTTTTCAAAGGCCTGTCCCAAATTCTTCGATGCATCTTTTTCTAGCGCCACCTCGATCCAACCACTGCGTCTAGGTCGTCTCGCCACCTCTTCCTGAGCCGAATTGGGTTAGGACCAGAAAAAGGTAGGCAATCTTAGCCGTGACATGTTCTTTATGGTACATAATTTCGATTAGAATCTAATTCCTTTGGTAGAAAAAAACGGGCCAAGCGCGAGTCGGATTCCGTACCATTATCTATAAAAACGGCAAAAAAAAATCATGTCTGTTGTATGGGAGCCCCCTTAAATATTTATTTTATTCTGTTTTTTAGTATTTGTTGTTATAGCGGCAAAATAAATACATCATCTGTGAAAATTTCAACTGTCTAACTATCACGGTTCATGAGATGCAGCCTGGTGACAGACGAACGGACGGACAGCGGAGCGGGAGTAATAGGGTTCCTTTTTACCCTTTGTGTACGGAACCCTAAAAATATATATATATTTCATGACATCACACTTCTAATCCCCGAAGGATTAGGTAGAGGTGTACCTATTAAACATACTCCAGCACATCAAGCTACTACAATCCCTCAAATTTTTTAATAGATTTTCAACTTTATCGCTAAAGCATTAGGTTCAAAGTTGATTGGGAAAATTTGACAGTTTTGGGTAGCTTGAGGTGCTGGCGGCTGTACACCCCATTTCACTAGTTCTGTTAAAGTCTCATGTAATAAGAGGCGAGCCTATTGCCATTAACTGGGCACACGTCCAGACTCTGGGCTGCTGCTGAAAAGTTCCAGATGAAAAAACCCAATAACAGTTTACCCGACCTGGGAATCGAATCCAGGACGTCATGATCAGCAATACCGCTTGCGACTACTAGACCATCGAGGAAGTCTAAAAATATAAACAAATTAATAAATAATATAATTATAGCCATGAACATATTTCATTAAACAACCCATTTGCAATATATTTGTAAACATTATTATTAAATATTTGATAAAAAGTAATTTTCATCCGGTAAACAGATCATGATATTAAACCTAATATGTTTTCCAAAAGCTTTTTACGTTACGAAATGCCTTTTTCTTCTATTACCAAAAATTTAAGATTTAAGAGATTTTTATCAAACAAAGTTATACAAAAATCATCAATCAATCAACTCAGCCTATCGCAGTCCACTGCTGGACATAGGCCTCTCCCAGACTGCGCCACAACACCCTGTCCTCCGCCTTCCGCAGCAAGTCACTCCCAGCCACCTTCTTTAGGTCGTCAGTCCATCTAGCTCGGGGGCGTCCCACATTACGCTTACCGATCCGCGGTCTCCACTCCAGGAATCGTCGGCTCCACCGGCCATCGGCCCTTCGACAGACATGACCAGCCCACTGCCACTTCAGTTTGCTTACTCTGCAAGCTATGTCGATAGCACCGGTTCTTTTCCGGATAATTTAATTCCTGATTTTATCCTTCAAAGAAACTCCGAGCATAGCTTCATAGCGCCAAAAATACCCTAAACTACAAAAAGTTTATGGTATTTTTGGCACAACTTTCTACAAAGTTTATTTTATATGGAAATCCGTACAACATAGTTAGTGGTTAGCTCTATTGGGAGCTAGAGCTATCTGCTGCACGTATAACTATTTGAATCTAGGCACATTGTCTGCTGGCGCCCGAGAATTTCTATTAGCATTAGAAAGGTGTTCCATGACTCGATAGTGGTAGGTTGACCAGCTGTTACATGCTGATCAGTGGTGCAAGTTGTGAGCGTTGGCGTCTTTAGTTTACAAGGTTTTCTTTACTGTGGAACTTTAGCAACATCGACCCTACATGAATATTATGCAGTGGCTCAGAGATTAACCCGGTCGGCATTGCCAAAGGATTTTGTCCAGTATCGCCCTGTGCAACACAAGTATCGGATTTACACGATAATTAATTATCTATTTTATTATATTATATGCAAATACTTTTGTAACACGGACGAGCTACATGCCAAAATGAACATTATAAAATATTTTACGCGATCGCCGCCATCTTTGCCAAACCGTCATGTCGTGCCAAAAAAGATTAGGGATGCATAGGTACCTAATTATCTAGGTAGGTACTAAAAATAGCCAAATGTATTATGATATTGTTTTTCAGTTTCTTAAAAATCACTCGGAGCGATGAAAAACTATATCTTATGTTTCGATTATAACCTCAAAACCTGATACTTTTTTTAAAATATATCTGTTCTGCAGCTAGTCCGCTATAAAAATAAGATCTTATAGGAGTTTACTAATCATCACTACATACTATAAAACAAAGTCGCTTCCCTGTCTGTCTGTCCCTATATATGCTTAGATCTTTAAAACTGCTCAACGGATTTTGATGCGGTTTTTTTTAATAGATAGAGTGATTCAAGAGGAAGGTTTATATGTATAGTACATGCATAATATAGTAGAGAAACACTGATCATTTTAGAGGTTTCTAATGTGATGTCGTAAATAAACACATTTTTTTGCGCTAACATTGTAAACGCTGGCTGAACCCGTCGAGATAGATCAAAATAATGTACTACAGTATTGTACACCTTAAAAAGGTCTACAAAAAAGTCCGCGATGGTATATGTCTATCTCTTAGGGATAACCCACAGTAACCATTTTTTTTCCTATACTTTTTACGAGAAATAATGGCTCTAAAATTATCAGTGTTTCTCCATTGCACCCGTGCGAAGCCGGGGCGGGTCGCTAGTCGACAATATAACACATCATTTTGCGACGCTCTTGGTTTCAGGGCGAAAAATGTATGGGCGCATAGCAATATCCTTTATAGTACACACGACGACATAGGTATCAAGCTGTACATTTCCAGTTTTAGCTGATGTCGTATTCTATACTATTCGTACAATGCGAAGTCAACTTATACTGGAAATATTTAGCTTGAATTAGCTTGTACTCGTGCGTACCTTTGAGCTACATACAGAAAGTTGTTCTTGCTCTAGGAGTTTGTTTATTAATTGCTTGACAGAAAACTCATGATATAGGTAAGGGAAATCCCTGCCGAGATTTCTACCAATATAATCTTACTTAATATTATTATTATAAGGGTCATATTCAAAATAATTGTATATTTACTATTTTCTTAATGTCCTACCCAATTATTTTCATAACGAGATACAACTGACTAGAATTTTATAAACAAACAGATTAAATATTTATTTGAGCTTAATAAAAAACAACGAAACATTTGGTACAGCTAAACAATTCATTAAAAAAAATTAAACCAGTCATTGCGCAGGTTCCGTTTTATACAAGTATTCAATGTCCACGTCTTTGACGGTAAACTTAAAAAAATAATTTAATTATTAACCATTACACAAAAGTTTAAAAAAAAACTATATTCAGAGAATATTGTTTAAACACTCAACACTTCACTAAAAAAAATATAAAATACTATTTAGTGTTCTCCAAATTTAATTTATTAATGAGTCTCCTGATTTTAATCATATCTGTTATTCTTCTCTGTTATGCTATTTTAACAGTATTTCCATGGCAATAAAGAAATTTGATATACTGGCAACATGAGTTCACTAGCTGTCACTACACAACGTAAGAATAAACGCTCGGGGATTTTGTTCAATATAGTTTTTCAGCTCGTTTCGTTGTCGAAGAAAATTAGACTTTTAAAAGTAAATATCCAATGTGAGTCGTTTACAATAGCGGTAAGTAATTACTGTTATAATACTCATACTAGGAAATGGCTGTATTGTGATATTTGTTATAACTATAAAATATTCGTATAACATTTCGAATTGTTGTGGAAATAAATAGATTTGTAGATTAGACACGTGCAATTAATTCATATCCGTTATTTTATCTGTCACTTTTTTCTGTTACGTAACAGATATGAATGATTAGGCGTTATTCACATTGTCTCATGTTGTATGAATTAATGAAAATAAAATATTAATATTTACTGCACCGCAGGTTAGCCAAAACATTTTTTTTTTTACTGACTTAAATTTATTTGAAGTATGTAAAGTTTGCGTATAATGTGGCATGTATTGCATTGCTGTGCCATGTATTGTCTATGTGTGCATGTTTTACTGCGTATGCTCAGTCCTCACCGCTTGAGCCGTTTGTACTAACCGCGCAGCCTCGCCGAGGCGTACCCAGTCTCTCGTTGGCCGTCTCAGTATCAGTTAAGGGGGATGCGCCAAGGTAGCCCGCGAAATTCAAAATGTCTCAGGTTTTTTGCAATTTACAGGTCAGTGTAAAGTTGTATGTTGTGAGTATTTTTTAAATTAATATCTGAGAAACTCTTTTTCATTAAAAAAACTAAATTGTTAATACTGTAAGTGCTTAGTCAGTTAGCAAAAAAGTAACATCCACATAGAACTCTAATTATTAAAATCATGCAGTTTAAACTGCTTTACGAATTGTTTATTGATTTATGGCAATTATACCAATTAAAATACGATCATCAAAATGTTGTTTCATTATGTACCCACCTAGCGACCCACACCGGCTTCGCACTCGTAGCCTGTTATACTTAATCTTAGTAGGTGAACTGTAATAGGTATGCATAAGTAGTGATAGTGATGATGGTATTCTACTATTCCAGATGTTTTAATTAGCTCAACGTTAATTATTTAATTTATAAACGTGTGCTATTTAAACTTGCCCTAATAATTCCTTTCTGTTATTTTTCTGTTACAATCAAACAATATTCATATCTGTTTCCTATCCGTAACTTACAATTATTTTGAATATGACCCATAAATGTGAAAGTTTGTGAAGATGTTCGGATATTTGTTACTCAATCACGCAAAAACTACTGAACGGATTTGGATAAAATTTGGTACACAGATAGTTTATAAATAGGATTAAGACATAGAATAAAGTTTATCCTGATATTTTTACGGGATCGAAACTTATGCGAGTGAAACCGCGGGGCGCTGCTAATACTCAATAAAGTTTCCATCATAATCATCTGCCTACAGCAGTCCACGGCTGGACATAGGCTTGCCATTCAACTCAATTTTCGGCAACACTCATTCAGCTGCTACCTAGCCTGAGGGCGTCCTACCTTACGTTTGTCGATTCGGGGTCTCTAAAGACATCACACCTGTATTTCACGAAGAAAGTAGACAGAGGATGGAACGAGTCCAGTGTCATAATTTTTTTTTTCATTACTTCATAATTTTTCCCCTATTTCAGGAATGGTGCTGCATTTGGTATATAGGGTGATTGGTAATTAGTGACCGATACTTAAACACATGATTCTACTCATGACAAAAAAAAAAAGTTTTATAATGGGAAAAAAAGTGATATAACGAAAAAAAAATCAGCTGTTCCCTACATTTTGACGACTCGTACGAACATAAATGTAGGGAACAGCTGATTTTTTTTTCGCGATTTCGGATTTGAACCGATAGTAAAAGTTGTTTGTAATGATGAGTAGAATCATGTGTTTAAGTATCGGTCACTAATTACCAGTCACGCTATATATCAAGGCTCCAGATAGCAGCTTGACAGATAGTTATAGGTACCACATTCTATTACCGCAAAAAATTCAATATTCACCACACTTGCACCACACAATATCAACGCTCTATTTAAATCAGCCGGCCCACGGTGACTTCAGCACGCAAAATGCAAATTTCATCTCGATTGGGAGTGAAACTGTCCCTGCAACGTTTCTACTGTCCAGCACAGCCAAGAGAAATCCTTTTATAATAAACCTTCATCTACGATTCACCGGGGACTCGGAAGACTCAGAACTTGGATGAAAGTTCAAGATATTATGATAAATATTTGCAATTGAATTAAATTTTCTGAGCTCTGAAGTTATGTTTAAGTTTTGTGCGGCATCGCGCATCAAATAATGTGCTTCTTGATCGTTGCCTGGTCTTTGATGATAACGTAATTATTATCATGAAAGATGTTTTGAGAACATTCTTCTGTCAAATCCGAAACCGAGTGTTAGTTAATATAGTTATTATTTAGTGATGTAATACTTGTCCTTCTGCTCTAATTTAGTCGAAAATATAGTGGACAGTATTATATTCCTGATTTAATGACATCTGACCCGCACTCGGCCGGCGTGGTGGATTATGACCCACTCCCTCTGACAGAGAGGAGGCCTGTGTCCCAGAAATGGGAACAAAATAATGTTCTTGGCTGATTTTGCTTATGCTAAATCACTGAGCCGCTAACAGAACTAATTACTGTCAAAAAAAAAAAAGAAAACAAAAACCGTCATCGTTTACAAATAATATAAAAAACAAAGCGTATTTATATGTTATAGTTTTTAGTGCGTAGTGTAAATAGTTGTATAATAGCTCTATATAATTTACGTTTTAATTTTTCGCTCTATATAACTGTATGTTCAATATGGTTACTTCTTATGTGATATTGCTCCTGCCCGCGACTTCGTTTGCGTAAAATTTCGCCCCCCCGTCGCATCGTATCGCATGCCCGCGCTTTCTTCTTTTTGGTTCACCGTTCTTTCTC
Organism: Eremobia ochroleuca; assembly: GCA_949629135.1. Lineage (NCBI taxonomy): Eukaryota > Metazoa > Arthropoda > Insecta > Lepidoptera > Noctuidae > Eremobia > Eremobia ochroleuca. The sequence goes on along the minus strand of OX451396.1, from coordinate 6,051,994 downwards.
ATTTTTTTTTGTTTTTGTTCGGCTTCTAAGGGTCCTAGGGTGATTTTAGTTGTAACGTTCCTCAAGAATTGGAATATCAAATGAATAATGAATTTTTCAAATCCGACTGGTAGTTGGTACTGAAAGATTAGCGCGTTCAAACAAACAAAACAAACTCTTCAGGTTTATTATTAGTATACTTAGATGTATGTAAGGGGGCCCGTGGCTAAATAATAACAGCCGCACAGGTCGATCGATCAGGTTAAGCTACGCTTGCCGCGGTTGGTCTGTGGATGGGTGACCATCTTTACATACCGAGACCCCTCCGTGCAAAAGAAAGAAATGCAAATGAAAGCACGTTAAGCCGTTGGTCCCGGCTGTCATTCTTAGATCTTTGACAGTTGTTACGGGTAGTCAGAAGCCCGAAAGTCTGACAACCAGTCTTACCTAGGGGTATCGTATTACCCAGTAAGTGGGTTGTGGAGGTCAGATAGGCAGTCGCTCCATGTAAAATACTGGTATTCAGCTGCATCCGGTTAGACTGGAAGCCGACCCCAACATAGTTGGGCAAAAAGGCTAGGCAGATGATGACTTAGATGTATGTATAGATTGTGACGTAACGGTTGATAGAGCAAAACCTCGAGTTAATACTTAGCTATTAATATTGAAAGCAAACTTCTCTGAATATAGTAACCTTTCTACGAAGTTTCATTTAAAGAAACCGTTCGTTATAGATACTCATAACTATGTACCTACCTACCACAACCAATATACCAGAATTTTAATTAAATCGTTAATAATGAAACTCCTTGCTTTATCGTACTGCCTTATATTAAATTTTCAAGCTGAGGTATAGCAACGGAGTTCATTTAGGCGCTGAGGAAATTTTACACAAAATATTCTTTTACTAAAACGGAAATTTTCTAATTAGATAACGAAGCTACTTTCGCAAGGTAAAAAGTTAAATAGCTCAGTTTTATTAGTCAGATTATGTTCAGAAAAATAATTGTAATTAAAAATGTTTTTGAAGACTGCTGTAACATACTATTACATTAGTCTAGTATTTAAAATGAGTCGTAAATAACGAAATTTCACAGCTGATATCACGTTAACGAGTTCCGTGGACTGACGAGGCGAGTAAAACATGAAGAGAAATTGTGAATATGGAGCTTCTGTTCAGTACGTATACGGGTCAGTGTACTGACATCATAGTGAATTATAAAACGTCCATTGGGCGCTCATTCCACTGCATTGTGAATCACGCCGCTACGTGATTTCGACCAACTAAAAAAATACCCCGACACACCTACAAAAAATGCCTGACTTGGCCCCGTACAGAAATGGTGGCACGAGACACATTGACCGTTCCATTGTGTCGTTTTATTACAGCCAAGCGCCCGATCATTTCGTCACACGACAACAAATCCTTAAAACGACCCATCATCTGAAATGCCGTCTAAACCTAACGCGATAAGGTCCAATTTGTGTTTGTAGTCCGGAAAGGTTTTACGTTTTAACGTTTATAGTTTCTTTAGACTGGGTCAAAGTAAATGCGACTTTGTGACGTTGGTACAGAGTTTTAATTAGATTAATGTTTTCTCTTTTTCTTTTTGGAGTAGTTGGGATGAGATAGGCGCAAAGCGCACCCGCGGGCTGTCACGCGCGGCGTATTGTCGGTAGGTCCGGCGATACCCGGCAAAAAGCGATGCAACGATAAAAAGGTGAGCCGTCCCGAATGGATATTGAAGTGGACGCTACTCATAATAAATTGTTCATGGAATTAAAACGGTAAGACGGGAAATAATTTCGAACGTGCGTATGGGATGGGACGGGGCCATTTCTCAGGTTTAACCTTCAAGCGGTCGCGCGGTAATTTGTAACGCTAGCGGTCGCGCGTAACCTAAAAGACCTATAGGATATTTCAGGGATTTAAAACACTAAGTATTTAATATTTTTTGTATTTATCACATTATCATTATGTTAGGACATAAACAAAATTATAAAATCAAATTAATATTCTAATTTTCTTAGGATTTGTAAGCAATTTGGCATCATAAATGTATCGAGAATCGATCGAACCGCGGTCGATTCGACGTCGCGCGACTGCTTGAAGGTTAAGATGCAGGTGATATTAAATTAAAGACTGGAATTATTAAATGTCAGAGGTACCATGGCCGTCATTTATCACGCTGCTAATAACCAATACTTAAAGATTCTTTAATGAAGAAAAGTTTATAAAGAATATTTCAGTCAAAGGACGAAAGCTTACTACTACAAAAAAATCCGCCCAAATGCGAGTCGAACTCGTACATGAATGGTTCCGTACCACCGTACAATATTTAACGTTACATACATATTAAAAAAAAAAAGTTTAATTTTTAACTTTATTTTATTTTTATACTAGCAGCGACCGGCGGTTTCACCCGTTTAAGTGTCGATCCCGTGGGAATATCGGAATAAAAATTATCCTATGTATTCATACTGGTTATAAACTATCTGTGTGCCAAATTTCATTCAAATTGGTCCAGCCGTTTGTGTATGAAGAAGTAACTAACATACAAACACACAAACTTTCGCCTTTATAATATTAGTGTGATTACACACTGTGAAAGTTTCAGCTGTCAACTTATTACGGTTCATGAGATACAGCTCGCTGACAGACAGACGGACGGACGGATGGACAGCGGTGGCTTAGTAATACTAAAAACTAGACTGAAGACTTGATCGAGAATTAAAAAAAAAAACTGTTTAAAACGCTAAAATAAATGAAAGTAGGTACCTAGCAGACTGTTCCGTAACATAAATACATCGCTCTTATCTTTTATCTCCGAGCATATTTTTCTTTTTAACGACTTTTCCTTGAATTTTCACCTTATTTGTAATATTACTCTTTTTGATTACAAGCATTTTGTTTAAAAGCGATTAATACCAGGAAGGCATTCATTTTCTCAAAGTTGAATTATTAACCTCATTTTGAATGGAGCGAATTTCTTAATTAGAAGTTTTCAGCGTTTTAATTATGACCTACAAATTGATAATGGGTTCTGTTGTCTCCGGTCAAGGAAAAACCCTTTATTATATCGACCGCTAATATTGCAGAAGGTGTAAAAATAGACAAACTCGCTTTCCCAGGCAACGCACTAAGAGATTTCTACATAAGTTCACAGACCGCATGAGGAACCCTAACCCTACACTTAGTTCCAAAAGACAAATAGCGGATGCTGGTCGCACAGCTGCTGGACTGAAGTGGAATTGGGCTGGCCATATCTGTCGCATGTCGGAGAAGCAATACGCAAAAACCATCATTCAGTGGCCGGGTCATATTCAAAATAATTGTATATTTACTATTGTCTTAATGTCCTACCCAATTATTTTCATAACGAGATACAACTGACTAGAATTTTATAAACAGACAGATTAAATTTTTATTTGAGCTTAATAAAAAACAACGAAACATTTGGTACAGCTAAACAATTCATTAAAAAAAATTAAACCAGTCATTGCGTAGGTTCCGTTTTATACCAGTATTCAATGTCCACGTCTTTGACGGTAAACTTAAAAAAATAATTTAATTATTAACCATTACACAAAAGTTTAAAAAAAAACTATATTCAGAGAATATTGTTTAAACACTCAACACTTCACTAAAAAAAATATAAAATACTATTTAGTGTTCTCCAAATTTAATTTATTAATGAGTCTCCTGATTTTAATCATATCTGTTATTCTTCTCTGTTATGCTATTTTAACAGTATTTCCATGGCAATAAAGAAATTTGATATACTGGCAACATGAGTTCACTAGCTGTCACTACACAACGTAAGAATAAACGCTCGGGGATTTTTTTCAATATAGTTTTTCAGCTCGTTTCGTTGTCGAAGAAAATTAGACTTTTAAAAGTAAATATCCAATGTGAGTCGTTTACAATAGCGGTAAGTAATTACTGTTATAATACTCATACTAGGAAATGGCTGTATTGTCATATTTGTTATAACTATAAAATATTCGTATAACATTTCGAATTGTTGTGCAAATAAATAGATTTGTAGATTAGACACGTGCAATTAATTCATATCCGTTATTTTATCTGTCACTTTTTTCTGTTACGTAACAGATATGAATGATTAGGCGTTATTCACATTGTCTCATGTTGTATGAATTAATGAAAATAAAATATTAATATTTACTGCACCGCAGGTTAGCCAAAACATTTTTTTTTTTACTGACTTAAATTTATTTGAAGTATGTAAAGTTTGCGTATAATGTGGCATGTATTGCATTGCTGTGCCATGTATTGTCTGTGTGTGCATGTTTTACTGCGTATGCTCAGTCCTCACCGCTTGAGCCGTTTGTACTAACCGCGCAGCCTTGCCGAGGCGTACCCAGCCTCTCGTTGGCCGTCTCAGTATCAGTTAAGGGGGATGCGCCAAGGTAGCCCGCGAAATTCAAAATGTCTCAGGTTTTTTGCAATTTACAGGTCAGTGTAAAGTTGTATGTTGTGAGTATTTTTTAAATTAATATCTGAGAAACTCTTTTTCATTAAAAAACTAAATTGTTAATACTGTAAGTGCTTAGTCAGCTAGCAAAAAAGTAACATCCACATAGAACTCTAATTATTAAAATCATGCAGTTTAAACTGCTTTACGAATTGTTTATTGATTTATGGCAATTATACGAATTAAAATACGATCATCAAAATGTTGTTTCATTATGTACCCACCTAGCGACCCACACCGGCTTCGCACTCGTAGCCTGTTATACTTAATCTTAGTAGGTGAACTATAATAGGTATGCATAAGTAGTGATAGTGATGATGGTATTCTACTATTCCAGATGTTTTAATTAGCTCAACGTTAATTATTTAATTTATAAACGTGTGCTATTTAAACTTGCCCTAATAATTCCTTTCTGTTATTTTTCTGTTACAATCAAACAATATTCATATCTGTTTCCTATCCGTAACTTACAATTATTTTGAATATGACCCGGCCCCCAAATAGAAGGAACGACAGCGCGGCAGGCGCAAGATGAGATGGTGGGATGAGCTGGACTCCTCATTAAAGGATTGGCCCACGATCGCAGTAGACTGGGAAAAGTGGAAAGAGAGAAGAGACAGGCCTTAATTACCCTTCAGTGGGACAACACATGCTTATAATAAAAATTAAAAATAAAATATAATAAAACATTGATCAGGTAGGGTCTATAGTTCTTCTACAACGTGTAACGTTAAATGCGCAAAACATGAAAATAGTTTGATCGGAATAACGAGCATAATTAATTGAACCACTTTTTAATATAGGTCACATTTTTCAAAAAAACAGCCGTGTCTATTTATTAATAGGTCAAGCAAGCCAATGTCAGCGCGGCGCAGCGGCCCGGTGACGACTCCTCCCTCGATAAAGCGTCGTCGCAGACGCAAGAAACGATCAGAATGGCCAATAAAACTAAAACAGCACATAAAACCATTACAATTTTTTTATTGACTTATTTTCTCTCTGAAATAGATCAATTGAATTAAAAATCAGTTGGTGTGTCTGAGGTTTTGCGCATTTAACGTTACACGTTATATAATCATTGGTAACCAGTCCACTTTAGCCACCCAAACCTGTAATCCAAATTTGTATTTTTCCATATCCTGCAATAGTCCTACACCAACCGGGGGTTATCCTTGGGTGCACTAACATGGTGCATACAGGGATAATCGTCCATGGGTGCCGCATTTCATTAAACCTAAGGGGCCTCTGCGTGTTGGCTTCGGTCCCTCGTACGCCTTCCAAAGGACCGGGACCCCATGGTCCCGAGATATGTAAAAACATAAAAACAAATAATAATAAATATATAAGTTCTTGTTACCTCGAGTCTCGTTACCCAACCTATTTTGCATATCTCACGGAACGTCAAAATTTTATAGAAGGAATTTATAGTTTCTCAGATTACCATATAGGCTCCTCTTAATTACATACACGTTAAAATTGAGTGTTCCCTCACTATAGTGATTTCAACCTATCTGTTGATAGATCAGCAGTAAACTCGAGTACTAAGGCCCTTCCCACAGCTACCGTTCACTCTATCAGATCGTAATAAACAAATACAACGGGAATTTTTACTGCGAGCCATAGATTTATGTAATTAACTCCCACTTGTTGATATTTTGTGTGAATTTTATTGTATCGTGGGCGGGTAACTTGGGAAGGTGAAAGGCGAGCTCGCCGGAAAAGTATGAAACTATTGAGTCGTCCAAACCTACGCGAAATGTAGTTTTGGTGTTTTCGCCGTTATTGAGACGTTTACCAGTTCTTGTAATAGTAATATTTATTCTGTGACTCCAAATGCCGTTCTAATGTTTGTTGTTTGAGTGGGCCCTAAGACTGCTGACATTTGCAAACATCAATGAATATGGTTTTCTTTTCTGAAAATCTGTAGCAATAAGGAAGTTTAGATATAGGTAGTACAAACGCCAGCACATCAAGCTACTACAATGTGTCAAATTTATTTAATAGATTTTCAACTTTATCGCTAAAGTATAAGGTTCAAAGTTGATTGGGAATATTTGACAGTTTCGAAACGCCAGCACAAAACTACTACGATCTGTTAAATTTATTTAATAATATTTTCAACTTTATCGGTAAAGCGTAAGGTTCTAAGTTGATTGGGAAAATTTGGCAGTTTCGGGTAGCTTGATATGCTGGCGTCTTTGATCATTATATAATTAAAGGCTGGCGTCTGTACATAATATAACATCAAGCCTGTAATCCCAGAAGGGTAAGGCTAAGGTGTACTCACATTTCGACAGTTGTGTTTCAGTCTCATGTAATAGGAGGCGAGTAATTAGTACATATTCGGTCTAATTATCTATACATATAACAAACAGCCGGTCGATTCTGAAAAAATCTCACCGTGATAACTAAGGTGAAGTGAGCTTAGAGTGAGCTGTGAGTCATGCTGATGCTAGAGATTGACACTATTGCCGACTCACTCCACGCACACTTCACCCAAGTTTTCACGGTGAGATGGTTACAGAATCGCACGGCTGTGCATATAAAACAGCTAACACCAGCGAAATTCCAAAACTTAAACACCGATGTTAAAGTCAAAGATAATGCTAATAATCCTTTTGAATTACGATGCCTGTTAAAATTCCTTAAGTAGGAACCTACGTTGAAATAAGTAAAATTGGACGGACTACCGAACCGGTTCCCGCGTCTAATTAAGAAAGCAATTTGCAAGTTATTTATGGACTATAAAATAATAAAGAGGTGGACCCTGGCTTATCGGCTGAGTCACAGGAAATTGGTGGGATGCAAACATTATTTAAAACTGCAGTTTATATGGGAAGCCTTCGAGTTTGCTGATTATAGTTGTAATTTATCATTAAAAGTTTAAATTAAAACTGGGAAGTTGGGACGGCAAAAGGACGAGTTGTGTCAGCCGCTCGGTGAATTATTATCATTGGAATTTCTGTATTTGTAGTATTGTCATTTGTCATTTTTGATCATCATCGATTTTGTTTAGGTGCGGTAGGTAGGTAGGTAGTAGTTCCAAGGTTCAACACTATAGTGTGAATTAAGTTACATATCAGCATGGTAACAAGAATCTATAACAATCGAATGCGAATAATCGTATATACGATACGAAGTGTCAAACAAAAACCACCGCACAATTTTTTATATCGGGCTTACGCAAGAAAACAATAAGGTAGACACAATGAGGATTGGTTACATATGCCAGACGCGGGAAGACAATAGGCCCTATTAGAAAACAATATCAGCAGCAGAGCAGCTCACGAATGATATATCGATTAAAGATTACAACAACGGCATCGATTCGAATGGAGGAATGGTATTGACATCTTGGTGATTGAATGTCTCGATACCGCGAATCTTGTTTATAAACAATAACGATTTCACTCGATGATTTACGACTTTCGAGCACCGTACCTCCTACTTGGAAAACTTGGTTTAATTTTATGTGCATTCTGGATTAAACTGTTTCCTATGGAATACTGCGTTACTTTTACGATCTCCTGAAATATGCGGTTTATTTTGATGTTGGAAAACATTCTAAAAGGTATATATAAAGGTATATATAAAGGGATACGAAAAGAATGATTTTACTGCCACATTGATTACTAATCAAATAGCTTCGAAATGCTTCTGGTTGTGCTGGTCACTTCCAATGCCAACGATTTCTTCAATCAGATTTTATCGTCGTTTGACAGTCGTCGTGGATGTCGGCAACTGGCCAAGGAATGCTTCTTCTACTTCATGTTTCATGTTTTTTACGACCAGTAGCTAGTTTATGAACGGTGGACAAGTTTGAGATTCAGTTGATAGTGACCTCTTTTACTTTACAAACCTGGAATAAATGCTATGGAGTTATTTTCTAAAGAATCCTTTGAAAACAACTGCCATTGTGTCAGTATAATTCGATCATACCCTAGTACTTGATAAATTCTTGCCAACACAGTCCATGCCTTGATACATATAAAACCTCGAACCTTTCTTTTAAAACCCACAAGCTCTTATCGCAGTCAAACATCCAGTTATAAAATATGAGCATCATAAACACCGGGCAGCTGTTCATAACAGGATTTTCTTGTATTGCCACTGGTACGAATCGCCCTTTGTCTATCTTATAGAAAGGTTAGGCTATTTTGATTTTTTGGAAGGCCATAAATGGTATTACCACTATCGATGAAATGTTTGTTGCAATGACAAATGTCTTTGGTTCCAATAAACCATATCCATCTAATTATTCAACAATAAGGATTCTTGTGGCGCGTGGCCATAATCGGAAGCAAAGCTGCCATCTTGTTTTTTCAATACATTTCACAAAACTATTGCACCAATATTTACCAACAGCGCCCCCTTGTCAATGTCATTCGAGCGCCAAAAGATCCCTGAAGCAGTAAAAAGTCAGCCATTTTGTTTTCGGCCAGATATTTTTCTTATCAATTTTTAAGATGCAAAAGACGGTGCACTGGTTTTGTTATTTTGTGGTCCACTGCATTTAGCATTATACATTATGTAAACACGGCTAAAGCAAAAAGAATCAGTGAATGAAGATTTCGACTTGCTACAGATTCAGAATGAAGATACAAACAATGCTTTGACGATGCCGCTCCTGATAAAACAATTAACATAACTAAATAAAGAGGGGTAAGAGTTATTTATTCATTGACTTCTTGTTATGTAAAACGGATGGATCCTGCTCCTGTGTCATCGAAATACAAGTTAACTATATTGTTGTTATTGGTTTACGAGAGTATTTGTTTATCTTTAATTCAGGAACATCATAATTTTGTTAGTATTACGTAAGCTATGTTAGTATAATTAAATAAGACACAGACATAAACAAATTAAGAATAATAATAACAACAATATTATGACTTAAGAAATTCCATAACTTGACCAGAAGATGTTCTGGAGACACCTGGCTACAACACTGCACATAGGTGTATTATTTATTAGGTACTACGGACTATCTCTCAACCTAGCCTTTTCCCAAGTATGTTGGGGTCGGCTTCCAGTCTAACCGGATGCAGCTGAATACTAGTATTTTACATGGAGCGACTGCCTCCACAACCCAGTAACTGGGTAATACGATACCCCTTGGTAAGACTGGTTGTCAGACTTTCAGGCTACTGACGACCCGTAACGACTGTCAAAGATCCACGAATGACAGTCGGGACCAACGGGTTAACGTGCTCTCCGAGGCACGGAGGGGTCTTGGTATGTGAAGATGGTCACCCATCCACCGACCAACGGCGGGTAGCTTGTCTCATCGACCCTTGCGGCTGTTATTACTTAGCCACAAGCCCCTCAAAATGGTACTACAGACTATTATGATAGAGCAAAAGATGGGAGCATTTCATCAGCATTCAGTAACAAAATCTTATTTCGATAATACTTTAGTGAAATTAAAGGAAGTTCTGTTAACGGGCTTCTGAGGAGAATTAGTCCATCCATTTCGTCTGAATTTCACAAAGTACGCTACACATTTTTAAATAATTAATGATGTCATGCCAGTTGCCTTGCTGGAGCAGCTACAACACGATCATAAACAAAAGACAACCCAATAGATACCAAACACGTTTAATTTCAAGTTATCAATACAACACTGTTCGTTTTATTATAACCACCTCACTCTTAATTATTATACATTTTTTTCGTGCAAACAGGCTCTTCAAAGGGTAACATGCATCGTTGGCGCTATTTATAAACGTTCCGCTTAACTTTTTTTCTCGTCGCTTCACTTCTGTGCGTCTGCGCACCTGCCGTCGCCCGCGCAGCTCATTGGTCGGTGCAAAAGTCAATAACATCTAACTGAGGCCACCCTTATGGCTGTTTTCTTAGCCCTTATCTCGAGTTGTTCGATCGTGCACCTGATTTTGTTTGGATGAGTTGGTTGGAAGTGTCGGTTTTGAGATTTCTATGGATTTTATGTCAATGTTTACGTCTTTTAGTTTGCCTAAGTTTTCTCTTGAAACTTCCAGAATAGTTTTTTTATGTGGGCGTTAACAAGACTGGATATTTTCAACTCTTCAATTAATAATTTAACAGGTTACGGCTTTCACTAAGCTTTACTTTTATCAGATTTTAGTTTTCTGATCCCATATTTTTCATTAAAACCCGCCAGATAGCTGATGCTCAAAGAAGCTGTAATAAATTGGGGTGATTAGTTGCTTCGAAAGCTTTAATATTTAGAACTGTCTCCTTCTTTTAATTCATAAATCTTGCTAACTTCCATAAAGTAACTTTTAATGTCTCCATTAACATGGCATATTCTATCAAGATCTCAGATATCACGTGCGCTAAATATCAAAATATAAAAATACAAATAGAGTAATAAACAATACAGTAATGCCACATCAAAACGTACTACATTAGTCAAGTCGGTTATCACAACATCTCTGTCCAAATTCCGTGCTTAAATGGAACATATTATTAAGGTGCCGCTCCACAGCAACCCGCGGTTAAGCTACGCACTTGTACTTAGCTTCGCTTTATACTGGATGATTTTTTTTTCAGGCTCCAATTTTTTACAGGCTGTTCTACTCATGAATATGAACAACTTTCACTATGGGACCAACTCTGAAATCACGAAAACAAAATCAGCTGTTTAATAAAAAACTTCAATACCTATTTGACCAAAATGTATGAAACAGCTGATTTTTTTTTCGTGATCTCAGACTTGGTTCCATAGTTCCACTGATGATTATTTCGCGATCATGCGCAAAAAAGTGGCATCAGTGATACGCAGATTGAGGGGAAGCAACAATAGCATTCTGAAGGTGTTTGCAGAAAGGCTAGAAGGGCCTACAATGGATGGATTTATCAAACTGCATGTCAGACATGAGACTTGATAAATCTTCCTCTAATCTTGGCTGTATTGCTATTGTGTATGTTTCTTTTTATTTTTGTACTCATGTGCCTACGTGTTTCATACTAACATAGTTTTTAAGTTTTTGTACTGATTACTAACATGCTATGGGCCGTCGACGCCTGAAAATAAAAGATTTTTATTTATTTTATTTATAGTCAAATAATAATAATTAATTAATTAATCATTAAAAATTAATTGGTTACTAACACTTAGGTTTTAAGTTTTACTAACAACTATGAGTTTTTTTTTTGTGAACTTGAAATAAACGTTTATTATTATTATAGTAAAAGTTATTCATATTCATGAGGAACACCCTGTAACAATTTGGAGCCGGTAAAAAAAAGCACGCTGTATGAAAATGTAGGTACCCATGGCCACGCTACGGACCCGAATGCGTAGCTGGCAACCAAATGAACCGCGCTACTAACGTGGCAACCACTTCTTGCACGTCCTAGGGTAATTTAATGCCGAAGATGCCTCACTGTGACACCTCGCGGTCGCAGTTGCCAGGTATCGAGGTAAACCCCAAGCAGCCCGCTATGTATCGCAGTGTGGTAACCGTCGGCATGTGCGTGCGATTCTATTAGCATGCATTTGTTTTATACAATGTGTAACGTTAAATGCGCAAAAACTCAGACACCCCAACTGATTGTTAATTCAATTGACCTATTTCAGAGAGAAAATAAGTCATTAAGAAAATTGTAAAGGTTTTATGTGCTGTTTTAATTTTACTGGCCATTCTGATCGTTTCTTGCGTCTGCGACGACGCTTTATCGAGGGAGGAGTCGTCACCGGGCCGCTGCGCCGCGCTGACATTGGGTTACTTGACCTATTAATAAATAGACACGGCAACGTTTTTAATGAAGATTTTTTGAAAAATGTGACCGTTATTAAAAAGTGGTTCAATTAATTCTGCTCGTTATTCTGATCAAACTATTTTCAGGTTTTGCGCATTTAACGTTACACGTTGTATAGAGGTGACATCGAGGTAGCGAGCTAATCAGCGACCGCGAGGTATCGCGTTGCGGTATCTTTGGCATGTTATTACCCTTACGTAGCAGTGGATGGTCGACTTTATAGCCAAGTACGGCTATGGACGGCTACTTTAGAAACACGCGAAGAGATTGACAATTGCTGATAACATTTAGCCGGTGCACTGTCTATAGCCGAGCCATTAAACAAATGGACAGGTTTAAGAAAGCAAATTGATTGTTGTGATAAGTCACTCGGACTGGTCGAGGTCTTTGATATGTGTTATTTCAAATATCGTAATTCATTTTTGTAAGTGGTCTGTGTTCGGTAAAATGTTTTGTAACAATAAAGTGTAAATGTATCATAGATAAAGGTTTATACAATAGACTGGCTCATTATAATCTACAGTTCATTCCAAGATCTCCTCTGATGCATCTCCATGCAAAGGGGGGAAGTGCCAGGGAAGTCCGCGAAATGCAAATTTTCTTAGTTAACTTGCAGGTCAGAGTGAGGTTGTATCATCTGCCTAGCCTTTTCCCAACTATGTTGGGGTCGGCTTCCAGTATAACCGGATGCAGCTGAATACCATATTTTACATGGAGCGACTGCCTATCTGACCTCCACAACCCAGTTACTGGGTAATACGATACCCCTAGGTAAGATTGGTTGTCAGACTTTCGGCCTATGACGACCCGTAACGACTGTCAAAGATCCACGAATTACAGCCGGGACCAACGGCTTAACGTGCTTTCTGAGGCACGGAGGAGTCTCGGTATGTAAAGATGGTCACCCATCCACAGACCAACCACGGCAAGCGTAGCTTAACCTGATCGATCGACCTGTGCGGCTTCTATTATTTAGCCACGGGCCCCTCCTGTGAGGTTGTATGTTGAACAAAATATGAATCACGACCGCAATAAGTATGTATTTACAGGATTATAATCAATAAAATCATCAGTACAAATCTCTAAGGTTATATGATCATATTTCATGGAAATAGGTCCATGAAATATCCATATAACAAAGGTTCCTCTTTGAAATGCTCCGATTACACGGACAATGAGTCAAGAATCCCCAGAGCAAACAACAAACAAAAACACAATACTCAATACAAGAGAAAGAAAAATACAAGAGAATACTCATCAGCTGATTTTTCAACTAGATACAAGCAAGTTAATTTCTAACATCAATTACTATAATTAGTTAGTACCTTCTACACAGCTGAAACTTCACCAATCATCATTAACATCAATCGAGCAGCTTTCAAATCAGCAATGCGTAATCTGTAATCTCAAACGGTGCGGTGACAATTAAATGTAACAGCAGAAGCGGTTTTAAGAAATCGCAATCAAAGGTAAAAACCGCGGCGTCTCACGAGCGCCCCGTCCAATAGTTCGTCGCGTGTGCAATTAAGGCCACGGACACGAAGTCAGCGGGCGCGGGTAGCGGCGCGGCAACACAGATCCGGTCTCGAAGCCAGCAGGTAGATCGCTCGGCGCTAGAGCGGCGTGGTGCAGTGTTATGAGGAATTAGTGTATTTGTTCGCGAACGAAATGTCCAAACAGCGACGATAACATCTTTTTGATACAACATTTTGAAACGTCGCTCGTTAAAAAGCAAACAACAAAATGCATAACACTATGGGCGTAGACACATGTCTACGGTACGGCACCGGCCACCGTGTAACGGCACGACGGCGACGCCGCTACCGGGAGACGGCACGGCGTGGTACGACGCGTCGTTCCGCGGCACGGTACCGTGTACGATGCACCGCGGTGGCATACGGCGAACCGTTCGGTAGTTAATATTTTGTTGTTGTTTAGTTCACACGTGTTAATTACCCCATACCCAATATTTTGTTTGATTCTGTTTTTTCTTCATTCGTAGCCTAGGAGCAGAATAATACGTCTTTCGCGGTCCATGTCAAGAGATTCAAGACAAAAACTAAACGATGGTTGCTGCGTTGTGCCCGTGGTGCACCGTACACGGCACAGTGCCGCGGCACGACGCCCTGCCGTCTCGCGGTAGCGACGTCGAGCCGCTACACGGTGGCGGCGCCGCGCCGTGGTGATGTGTCCAGGCCCTATGTCAATGCAGACGTGCGAGAACCACTAGACTGGTGCGCATCGCTCGTACGCCGCGCGCCGCTGCCTTCGAGGCCAGTTCCATAAATCTATGCATTGAAACGCGCCGCTTCCCGTGCCGCCGCCGCCGCCCTGCGCTCGCTGACTTCGTGTCCGTAGCCTAAGGGTGCGTTTCCACTGAAGCGGAGCTGTGCGAAGCGGAGCAGAGACGTGCAGGAATCGACTAATCGCAATGGTTGAAAACCTCATCGCATCACTCTTCACGTCTGTGATTGGACGGTTCCTACAAGTCTCCGCTCCGCTCCGCCCAGCTCCGCTTCAGTGGAAACGCACCCTAACTGTCATTAACTAGAGAATGAAGTTTTTGCGTTAGAAATGGCTTTCGATCACAAATGCACTATAATTAGCGATCTTCTTGAAGGTGTTTGAGAAACTGCAATTATTCCAAGCGGTAGTTAGAAGCTTTTGTACACGTTGCTGAGTCGTTTAATTAGTCTACCAAGATAGGAAATTACTTTTTGTTTAATCAAAGGATTTCCCGAATTACAGATGTTAATGTGAATAGCTTGTTCTTTGGCAGAGCTTTTACTGATTCCGCTGATTTTGCTTTTTCTGATGCTTTTTTTGCTTTTTCTGAGCTTTTTCTGCATTGATGTCAGGTACCAATGTAAAGTCAGGAAAATTATTTGGTAAGCAAATAATAATAATAAATAAACACTTATTTCTATTCCACAAAGGCGCCTTCAAAATATGAAGACACTACATCTGATAAATCCTTTGTGGGAGACTGGTATCTGCACTAGGAAAACCTGTCAAACAGATTACCAGCCCCCTCCCCCCCTTAAAACAGTGTTTTTATTATTATTGAGGGTACTAGTGGTGGGTATTAGTATTGTGTGGTATGGTGAAATTGACTACCAACTCAAAATTGTCCGTAAATTAAAACCTCTACTGTCATTTTTGACAGTTCCATGAAATGGATATAACACGGCAAAGTGAAGTAGGATGTCAATTTTCTTAAAAATTCATTTTTCCTGGCTGTAATTGATGTGAGGCATTTCAACAATACCTACAAACTACGTTTATTAAATAATTGTATGGTTATACCTAAGTATCTGCAGAGTAAGATTTTCTTAGTAGATTCTTAGTGAGTAGTATCTAGAAGTTCTGACTGCATTCAGACTTTCAAATAGTCTGAATCAGAGGCCCGGTTGTGGCGATGGCATCAAGCTCTCCGATTTAAATAAACACAATATACTACTATGTTGCCATACAATAGTAGTCTACGCGACCAGTAGGCACATGATATGGTAACCCGTTTGTGCCAGTCGGGTTTGAGCACACCTTGCACTCTATCGCAGATCTGCTTCGAAACTAGACGGTTTTAATGTCTACTTGGTAGTTTGTTTTTATTTAAATACTAGTTGCGCCCCGCGGTTTACTGTTTCCACCGCATAAGTCTTAACATGATGTCATTATCGGGATAAAAAGTTTCCTTTGTCCTAATCCATCTCTATGGTCTACCCATTGGATGTGCTAAATTTCATTCACATCAGTTCAGCCGTTTTAGCGGGAAAGCGTAACAAAAAAAAAAAAACAAAAAAAAAAACAAATCTCTCTTTATAATATTAGTTTAGACTAGCAATACCTAGAATTCCATTCAAACTCAAACTCGAAAGTGTTTATTACAATGAAACCAATTACAGGCACTTTTGAATTGTCAAGGGGTCGGCCAGTCAGAAAGATGAACCTAATTGCCCCAGTCCAAGGCGAAGTATGTTCCTATAGAGAAGAATGGACATGAAACAGAAGAATGGACACACTTTTAAATAAAAAAAATAAAAAAATGGTAGGTAAACAATATTGGTTACATCATTGATTGTAGCATCAACAACCTTTGACGTGCTCTCAGGGATGGATTCTTAATCAATCATTATTTTCTTATCGAATGTGATTACGAAAGATGCCAAAAAATGGGCTATCTCCTATAACAAAATCAGCCTATAATGTTGCAACTCCTGGTACACAGGCCTTATCTCTTCGAGTGGGAGTGGGCTGTAATCCACCACGCTAGCCCAGCGTGGGTTGGTAGATGTCACATGTCTTTGAATTTTTAGATTTAGGACATGCCGTTTTCTCTCACCGTTTTTAGAACAGTGGCAATGAAATAATTTACACAAAGTATCATATCTCTTATCAGAGTACCTGATTGTGTATTGGTTTGAGATTCAATTCAAATTCAAAAATATTTATTTTGGAACAACTTGATCTAAAGGTTAGTATACAAAAACGTAGAAACTATTGTTAGTACCTACTTAAACACAATAACAAAGGACAACACTCATCTTGGACATCACAAATCACAAAACATAAATGCCCCTGTGCTGAGACACTCCGCCCCGTCTAGATAACAAACAGGGAGGTACCTCCCTAAAATATCACCAGACGAACGAAATGCCTCAACACAGGCGCACGCACATCTTCACTATGGTTTTCAGGATTGCCGTATTATTGCCGGTTATTGCCGTAGTTTAAAAGTTTGCATTGACGTATCGATCAGGCGCTAATTAGCAAAAATGTTGTTTTAATTCATTTATTTCCTTAAAAGTGGCGAGATGTGGGTGTACTAAGTACACCACTGCCTAAGCTTGCGGGGAGTATAGTCATGATGATACTTCAAAATTAATTAAATGAAGAGTCTGGAGTCTGGATTTGTGCCAGGTTGCTGGCAATGGGCTCGATTGCCTATTACATGGGACTTTAAAATAACTGGGGCCGTTAATTACGTAAGCGGATTTTTTTGCAATTATTAACCCCCCCAACCCCCTCCCCGTCGTCAGCAAAATTAAGTATCAATTATTCAATTCAATTCAATTCATTTATTGCATCAAATATGGTAGGTACATGAAGTTCTTAAAATAAAATATTTAGTAACACACATTTGGCCAATAATTAGCATGCAATAGTACAATATATTATTAATTAACTTAATTATTATTAATTAAAATTATTTAGTATTAATTATCCATGCTTACGTAAACATTGGTAGGTACATGCATATTTCAATGTGCTCTGGTTTCTTTATTGATCCATGAGCCCGCTGCTCTTATAACTATTTGTTTAATTATTTTCTATTAATTTCCTCGAAAATACGTTTTGTTTTCAAGTATTGATCCTACTTGTCTAAGTAGGGTTGCCATAATAATATGTTTTCAAACCAAAATACTGATGACGTAATCGTCATCAGTATTTATTTCCTTAGTTTTTCGGATTTTCTACAAAATTTTGGTTAATTTTGGTTACATGTGGGGTCTGGATAGTGATTATACCATCCAGACCCCACATCACCCATGTCATCTAAAATAAGCAAAGCAAAGACCCCCCGCCCCCCCGTAGTGCTTACGTAATACTTGAATGGCCCCACTTGCGAAATATGACTACTATAGGCACACGTACACCTCTGCCTAACAGACACGTGCATGCAGGCGTGATGTTATGTATAATTAGATAAAATGTTTTATTCATGACACTAATATTCCTATAACAGGAAGACGCCACGATTCATACCTACTCCAGAATTTATAAAAAATTCAACGCATTTACAACAGTCTAAACACAATTTTTAAATTAACTAAACATAAAAACTGTTAATAAAATGCAAGTTGAAATATTATATTCCGCTTTTTATTTTGATTTGAATGTGCGAATGGCCACATAATTTAATTTGCCATCATAATGACAGTTTATATTGAAAACGTGTCCGGTCGTAATTACCGTGTCATTGGTAAATGTCCCGCGAGCAAACTGGAGCTGTCTTTGAAATAAAAAACAACCAGGAAAAACTTCAATTTATCTACGAAATAATGAAAATAATGAACTACATTTGCGCAATACTATCTTGGGTGTACCCATCTTACGTGCACAAGGTCAAATGAAATTAGCTAGCGAAGCTCTGCTGACGTGATGGGCAGTCAATTTCATAAACACGATAAAATAAAAGTAAACAATATTTGATGTTATTATTGATTTTCGGGAGTCAAAGACCGTTGGGAATGGTGTTACGTGAAGCATGTACAGACGCCAGCACATCAAGCTACTACAATCTTTCAAATTTCTTTAATAGATTTTCAACTTTATCGCTACAATATTAGGTTCAGAGTTGATTGGGAAAGTTTGACAGTTTCGGGTAGCTTGATGTGTTGGCGTCTGTACCTAGTTGTAGTAGTAGTTGAGAAAATCTGTTTTCTTTTGTTTTATCATGAATAGATACATACCGATACTTTTGTGAAGTATACACAAACAATCACTGATTTTTAAACTGACTACACTAACTGCGGTCGATGACCCCACAAAAAAGTTATGAAATTATTTTATTTCTTGTTTTATAATGTTCAGATATCGATCCCAATCTCGTCTGCGGAGTTTCGCTACCTAATTTAATTTTACCCTGTATAGGTAGGTAGTTTGTAGTTTTTTTCTAAATAAAAAAGGCTCTTTATAAGTTTTCCGACATACTTACCTAACGGTAGATATACAGCCTATCTATTCTGTAAATATCTCACCGTGAAAACAAAGGTGAAGTGATTCGTCAATAGTATCAATCCCTAACATCAGCAAGACTCACAGCTCATTCTAAGCTCACTTCACCTTGGTTATCACGGTAAGATTTTTCCAGAATCGACCGGCTGGGCGCTATTTACACGATCCCTAACTCCCAATGCAATCTTCATAACATCACAGCCGTCATATACCTACGTAGATTGAACTCAAACCTAAAGCAATGAGAAACTAGTGCACGTATAGGAGTGGCTTCCGGATTTCAGCCCCTTTCAAAGTAACACTCGAGGAAATAAAAACAAAACGGAGCTGACACGATGTTTCTTCTTGTCCTAATCCAACTACTTATTCTTTTGTCCAGCAAAACGCTCTCGCACGCCATTATATTCTTTATCTTCATACTGCCACGATCCAAATTTATGTCACATTCACCTCCAAATTATCTCTCTATTTAAGCGGAACTCAAAATGGTCTTTTAATCGCGGCACGCAAAAGTGCCCTCTGAGGTTTTGTTACTGTGAAGCATTTTCCCTTGACGCTAATACGACAGGTGATTTTATTTTTTGGTAAAATGTGGCGAGCACCCCGCTGCATTTAAATATAATGACACAATGAAAAGACTAAATTTGTCGCTCTACTTAGGGGATTCTGTTTTTCCCCTTGTACCTTTTTGTATGAAAGTGTTGACGTGTCGAGAATAAAATGACTATAAACGCTCGTTTTGTCCGCATGACTAAATTGTATAAAAGGGCACAACGCTTGTTGCTGACATATTCTGCTGCGAAACTTCTGTTACGTATCTTCAATGTAGGTATGTATACAGTGACAGAACAGTAGGTAGGTAAGTATGACGTAACAATTCTATTGATAGGAAATATTCTATTGAATATTATAATCTAGCTCGTTCCCAGGTCACCAAACAGATCGCTGCATCGCCCGAACTAGACCGTGTCAAACCAAAATAGAGCACGCTACCCACGACCAAAACAAAAGATTCAGCTTGAATGGACAATATGCTCATACTTACATGTGATCTACCGTGGGAACCTGCATCACATCATACTACGGGGTCGGGTAAACCTGAGTTCACGGTAGTAGCGATAAACAATGGCAGGAACCACCTTCGTTCCGACGATTTGTCACGGAATG
Source organism: Eremobia ochroleuca (assembly GCA_949629135.1). Taxonomy (NCBI): domain Eukaryota; kingdom Metazoa; phylum Arthropoda; class Insecta; order Lepidoptera; family Noctuidae; genus Eremobia; species Eremobia ochroleuca. Next base: position 6,031,868 of record OX451396.1, on the reverse strand, counting down.
TTGTACACTCAGCCCACAGATGTCTCTTCCTCTCATCATTGTTCTACACACAATTGTGGAGAAAACGATAAACGAGTAGGTGAAGCTCAGTGACCCGTGAAATGCGAGAAAATTATCGTAATAGCATGAGACAAGGTCTTAGTAGAAAAGCTCTGGGAAAAGTACGTGTGACTCTCCAGTCTCCAGGCATATTAATAAAAAAATAAAAGAAATATTTTATTTGGGTACACACAAATAAAAGCAGCATTTAAAACTAATAGAATTCAATTAAAAACAACAAAAAAAAAATACAAATCTACGAAAAAGGCCTGCGCGGGGCCAAAAAGGCTCCTATCTCAGCATAGTGCGAGAATACATATCGCTATGTATTTTTGTAAGACTCTTGCAAATATGGACAAGACTGTATCGCAATAATGTGAACGATAATGATTCATAGCAAATGCTTACACAACACCTATTTATTATAACACATCAAAACTTGAATCTTAATAACATTCGTAATACTTTAGTCTGCAACAACCAGACAAAAAAAAAGGCGTTCATTAATTTCAATCAAACAGCGCCAGATAATATAGAATTAGAAAGGATATTGATGCAATTAAACTATACATTGATAGACACTTAAATTAATAACCCAAAATCGCATGCACATCAACTGTCTCAAGCATTTTAAGCAGAATAGTCCACATTGAGTCCCAAGTCATTTCCATCACAGATACCGTGGTATTAACGTGTCAACGGAATAATTAAATACGGGCCATTCTAAATTGACCTCTACTGACCTTTCAATAGGTCACACAGTAATGAGAATTACGAAGGATTAGGTGTTCGTTTAACTGGTCATGGTAAACCCAGAGATAAGGTGTTGGGGAGTGTACGCCGCGCCGTACGGGCGTGGTCTTCAATGCAATGTTGAGCTTAGTAATACAAACAAAGAGACACGTGTGCCTTTGTGTACGTAAGTTTGTCCTTGGTGGTATAAAGGGGTATCAACAAAAGCTTTCAGGACAGATGTTCGGTTGATGTCATCAGATTTGGGTTATCTTTTAGCTTCGGGTTGGATTCGGATTGGTTCTTATGAGAATGTGTTTGTACGCAATTCTATTTTAAGATTTCTGGACACGTGTTTTGCATTGGGTACGCAATTTGTTGTTTTTTTTTTTAATTTCACATTCAGAATGAAACAATTAGGAGTATTTCTTGTTTAAGTACAATTTAAACTCCACCAGTTTTATGTATGTTACAAAAAGCAAGATTTTTGTACATTGTCGACTTGGCCACCTATATTACGTGTTCATAGGCAGGAGCGCAAAAAATCCAAAATCTTATATGGCATATTCTTCAAAACGAACAAAATGATCTAATAAGTCTACAACATTTTTACAAGAATTCTTACACACTTCCAAAGGTATGAACGCCGCACATTCCGAAATCAAGTTAAGCCTTACATTCCAAAGTTACACAAACAATATCATGGTCAAACCCAACAAATTGCAGTAGCGACTAGCAATTACATCAATGTCGTGACTTAATGTCGTTCAACTAAAAACCCAGTTTCTAAAATAACTATACTATTTACTTATCTATTAAATTGAAGCTAAAAGGGCTTCGGAAAGACGTATTCAATGATCGTGGGAAGAGCACTGCGTTTGACGTCCTCATCGGGAGTTGGTCCAGATGTTTGTTCATATCTATAATAAGTTCGTTCATACTGTTTTAAGATTGCTACAGCATAGCTTTTATGTGGTTTTACATCCATGTGTTCAGCACTTATACTGAGAGATAGTTTTAATTGGCCTTTGAAGGTTCCATCTGAGTCATTTCTTGGAGTAGGTTGGTCAATTAAGTATGACGTCATTATTGTTATATTCGGCTGGAGATATAGTGGTTTTCGCTGCTTGATTATTACATTTAGATTGTACAGTTAATTGACCGAAAACCCATACAGTAGCGCAGTTTAAATGTACCTTACGTTTTGATTACATACACAAATATTATTATTGATTATTATGTATAGGTATACAGCAGTGCGATTCTGTAACCAACTGACCGTAAAAACTTAGGTGAAGTGAGCGTGGAGTGAGCTGTCAGTGTATGTTTACTTGGTCAATCCATAGCATCGGTGGGATGACAGTGACCGCTCACTCCACGCAAGTTATGACGGTAAGATTTTTACAGAATCGACATGCAGTAGTGGTCAAAATCAAAATCAAAAGTAATTTATTCAAACTTATTTTTTTTTGAATCAGCACTTTTCGAACGTCAAAATTACAAAAGACAGTCCTCTAAAACGCCCGCCCTTCACCACTTCCTAGTGCTTTGGTTTCTCATACAAAGTCCGCTGTCTATGTTTATATTCAAAGAACGTAATAAATTCTAATAACATGTCACCTTCATCACTGATATTGCTTAAAATTCTGTTTCACCTTTGAGGAAAAACCCGCTTACGGATATGAATGAATAATGAATGAGATATTTTTGTTTATAAAATACTAAGTACTTATTTTATTGGAATCGTACGCACTATTGTCACGATTGTAATTGTTTGTGGTCGTGCGATTTCTGTCACGACAGGACAAGCGTGACACTTCCCATAGTAATGTTTCTTGATTCATTGAATACTGATTAAAATATAAAAGTAATAAATCATCAAGCGAAAAATAATTTTATCTTCGAGCCAAACACGAAACTGTGCCGAATGCAAAATAAAAGTCGAATTTAGTTGTAAGCGTACAATAAATCTGACGTGAAAATCACAAAAAGAACTTAGTTGGTTGTACTCGTAGGTGTATATGATAGCGTACCTAAGTATATGAAAATCAAAGTACGCAAACATACAAACCGGCTTAACCAAGAACCAATTTTTCGAAGAAAGTCGGTTATATTATGTTCTGCATTTGAATGAGTCCCTGTTAGAGGTGACAGCGAGTGATTGACTGTACAGCGTACAAGGTGTGGTATATTTAAATCCAAACAGGACTGGACTAGTTTACTGCTATATCCATAAAGGCTTTTGCTTGATGTAGTTCGCTTGCTGTAAGGCTTCTTTTTATTACTTGAAAACATATTACAGATAGGTAGGTACAGACGCTAGCACGTCAATCTACTACAATCTGTCAAATTTCTTTAATAGATTTTCAACATTATCGCTAAAGCATTAGGTTCGAAGTTGATTGGGAAAATTTGACAGTTTCGGGTAGCTTGATGTGCTGGCGTCTGTACACACATATATAAACTCAAAATCAAAATATTTTTTTTCACATAAACCTACATGGGCACTGATGAAACGTCAGAAGAGGTGCACGGTTCCAATTGGTCGTTTCCTATGGAGAAGAGCCGGCAAGAAAATCATCCAAAAAAATCATCCAGTATAATGTCAAATAATAAAAAGATTATGTCAAAGAAATATGTAAAAATAATTAAAAAATAAACGTCATAATTTGAGAGCATTAAATAGACATTTAAGTAGTTATGCCGTTAATGAGGTGCCAGGGAAGTCACGCAAACTCACACCGTCTTCCTACAAAATCACAAACAGTAAATCAAATCACATAAAAAAAATATACACACACACACACACATTGATGACATTAAAAAAATAATAATTTACTACATACCTAATATATTTATTTACTTACACCTATATATTTTATTGTAGACTAGATTATACATTAGGTACAATAATTATATACACTACAAAATATACAATGTATGTAGTACATAATAAACCTACTATTAGACCCATACCTAAGTAATTAAAAAAAGACTGTAAATTGGTTACTTAAATGGAAAAAAAATCCACTTTCAGTTAAGAATGAATAGTATTTTTTGCCAAAAAGCTCTTGGTAACCAAATAAATTGAATCTGTCGAGTTTTTTCAGGTAAGATTAATTTTATTACACGTTACGAAAATATTTTATCACTTTATCCAACAAGGAGGCTTTAATAAAAAGTTACTGGATTCTTCTATAAATAGACAGTCGTCAGGCGTTTTATTATCCTCAAGTAAAAGTTTTTGCTCTATTTTTACTTCGATTATTATTGAAACTTAAAGCTCTAGGAAAATTAAATATTTGAAGTAGGAACACGTAAAATTGAGATAGATAAGACGATACTGTTTCCACGCTGACTAAGACTTATCTATTCTACAGAGGAGTCTACAGTTAAGTTGTAGGAACTTGATCCTTAAGTCCACATCGTCAAAATTTGGTCCTACAAGTCTCTTAACACCAAAACACGCTCAGAATACTCCCCTTTAAGTATATGTAAAAGCTAAGTATAGTCTGACGTGAACTTTGAACCGACTAACTTAACAATTACGGCCAAACTGGGGCAAGGTCGAACAAAATCGATACTTAGTAGGTACAGTTAAATTACTGCAGTTTACCTATTCAGTACTTTCCCGCACCGTGTCTAGGCCACTATCCACCCTCTTTTTGTCGTCCCCAACCATTTCTCAGATAGATAATGTATCTGGTTCGCAGTTTGTAACCGGTACCACTGGTTTGTGTAAGGCCATCGTCTACGACGCTACTCGAAAGTATCGTGTTCCAAATCAAATCAACCAATGAGTAGCCTGAATGTCGCAGCAGTAGTATTTCAATGGCGGTTCGTACGCAAGGCTATACATAACCAGCATACGCTGACTTCTGAATGTACGAAAAACCTATACAATACCAGTTCCGCTAAAACTGGAAATATATAATTTGATGTGAAGCCGTGTGTACATGACGCTATCAATCACAAACTACTAGTGCTACAAGGATCTTTTGGCAATTTAATAACATTGATGTTTTGTGAAATTACCTATATCGAAAAAGCAAGATCTTCTGCGGAACGCCATTGAAATATTGTACTCAATTTATTATAGCATTAGAAAAATAACTGTGGTCACCCTTTCGGTATTTCGATTAAAACGTATAATAACCTCCACTATTTTACGATAAATACAAAGCAATGTAATCTGTTTAGCATTTACATAAAAAAAAATAACTCTAAAGTGCAGTAATTTCAAGTACAAATATTAAACAATAAATGGAATATAGTGCTGAGACATTCTGGCTACTTATCGGTGATTTGAGTTTGTAACACATTTCTTTCGAGTAACGTCGTTGTGGACGATGGGCCTTATACGCTACTCGACCCAGCTTGATCACATTATGCCTTATATAGCAAGGCAGACCAGTGAAGATCAGAATTTACAATGGCTGACAGAATTTTAAATAGTTCATCGGAATTCTAGGGGGTTGCAAAAAAAGTATATTTCTTAGTACGAGTTTGGATGCGAGGTGGGTATTATTATTAACTACAACTTGGTTTAGATAATATCGTAACTGAAGCAAGAGGTGTGTTAGAACGTCTACATTATGTTATCGTTGAGCTAGAGTTGTTTTTCTTCAGATGTTGACGTAAGAGATAGTATGGTAGCTGTCTCATGTATGTTAAAGTAGTCCCTATCGTAGATGTAACAGGAATACTGCCGGTTGATTCTGTAAAAAATCTCACCGTGAAAACTTGCGTGGAGTGAGCTGTCAGTGTCATCCCACTGATGCCAGTGACTGACCAAGCAAACATTTACAATAATAATCGAGATTTTAATCATGTTTTTTGATGCTAATTCTATTGATCATTTTATATAATTTCAAAACTAGTATTCTAGTTGTCAAAACCCACGTTTAATCCCAAGTAGTTTGTGTGGTGTGATCACTTCATCCGATTCACGAAATGTCGTGAATCGGGTGAATTGATCACGCAAACAAAATTGAGATTCTTACTGAGTTTCTGTTTTGATTTTGATTTTAAAACAACCCCACAAAATAGTAATATTTTGACAACTAAAATACTAGCGTTGAAATTAGTTAAAATGATCATTAGAATTTTAGCATAAAAATATTATTAAAATCTTGATTATGATTGTAAATGTATGCTTGGTCAGTCCCTAGTATCAGGTGGGATGACACTGACAGCTCACTCCACGCTCACTTCGCATAAGTTTTCACGGTGAGATGGTTACAGAATCCATTTACAAGACCAAGAATACATTTACAATCATAATCATAATTTACATGTACGTTTAAAATCAATAGAAAAATGATAATCAATAGAATAAGTTCTATTGATTATCATTTCAAAGCTAGTTTAATTGTCAAAACATTACTATTTTGTGGAGTTTTAATGTAGGAAAAAGAGTAGAAAAACGAAAGAAAAAAAAACAAATATACTCTGAGTAAGTTTCTGTTTCACTATTTTATTTTAAATCCCCACAAAATAGTAATGTTATGACAACTAAAATACTAGTTTTGAAATTATGATTGTAAATGTTTGCTTGGTCAATCCCTAGCATCAGTGGGATGACACTGACAGCTCACTCCACGCAAGTTTTCACGGTGAGATTTTTACAGAATCAACATGCTGGATTGTGGGTATTCCAGGGCTACCAAAAAGCAAGACCAATAAATAAAGAGTAGCAAAAAAGTCTAAAACCGTTGTATGCCGATCAGGGCAGTGATCATAAACATGCATTATTTATTTTCAAATCCACATAAAAAAATATCGAGCGTAATATTTTACGGGCAAAATAGTAGAAAGCATAATGTGAAAACAGCACAAGTAGGTACCAACCAATATTTCCTCTGTTTTAAGTGTAGGCGAATATAACACATTATTCATTTATAAACTAAAAAAAAAAAATGTAACTTGATTTGAATGTATCTTTAATTAAAATTCCGTCCACAGTCCACTTAGCCAGGATGGGGAGTTGAAATATCTCAAAAATGTTTGAGTAGGTATCGGAATCTATGGGTGCGTTCAGAAGAATGCCTTAATTAGATTAATCGCTGGCGATTTTGATAAGGCGACTAAAAAGTCGCCCGCATTTTGACATTAATGAGAATATATTGTCCCTTCTTTTATAGATTCTGTTTCTTTAAAGGTTGATTGAATGACTACGCCTGATTGTGTTTGCCGAGTGTAATTCTTAGTAATAAAAACCATATGTGTAGTGTCTCGACATTGTGCAAGGTTTTTATTAATTAATCAACTCCCTGATGTCATTGTGAGATGGTATTATGACTCAAGAATGTGATTATTGTATTAGTGCGTGGTCAACAAACCATTCAATAAAAACTAGTTCAATCCCGCACTCCTTTTAAGGATGAGCAGAAGACAAAGCATCCATTGTCAGAATGAGATGTTATGATTTTGTGAAATGATTTCAGTCTCTTAAACAGGTTTTTAGAATAAATTAAACATATTGTAAACTGTTAACATTTTCATTTGTACCTCTGGGTGTCTTTATTAGGTATAAAATGCGCTCACCATACTACTAAGTATATTATTGAAACAAGATTATGACTGCCTTCAATGGGGACGTATTTTCTTACCACGCTACTTAACATTAATTTTGGTTCGATGAATTAGGCTGGTCACTGGTAAACTACACGACCAACCAAAGCAACGAACTCATCTTTTGAAGTCTTCATTATAAATACAAAGTGACGTAAAAACGTCACTGTCTACACAAAAAGGGATAACTTGACCTCAAGGCGGATCCGTGGGCAGTATACACAATTACATCGCCGGTGGTCGGCTCAGAAACAGAAGCCAAAATTGCGATATTTCATGTATTAAAAATGCATACCGCTCGTCAATCGATGACAAAAACGATTATTAAAAACAACGGCCCAGCACCCGGTTCCTGATACGTGTAATTAAAAATTTTCGCGTCGTATTTCGGCCATGAGCAATCCGTATTAAGAGCAATTGAGCTGATGGGCTGAATTGGATACGCTTGATTAGTTAAGACGAATGAAATAGGACATGGCGTAACGTGGATCGACGGTGATGGTTCAATTTACTTTTTACGGCACGGTTGGCGCAGTGGTTAAGCGATTGACTGCTGCGCTGCGTGTCGCGGGTTCGATTCCCGCACGGAACAAATATTTGTATGACCTACAAGTAGTTGTTCCGGGTCTGGCTGTTTGTGTGTGTGAGTTTAAATGTTTGTAAACGCACCCACAATACAGGAGAAATTCCTACTGTGGGGCAACGTTTTTATAGAAAAAAAAAAAATATTGTTTAGGACTGTGTTCCGAAATGAGATGATACTTCTGTTAAAGTCTCCTTTGTGAATAAAAGCGGTCGAGTGCGAGTCGGGACTCGCTCACCGAGGGTTGCGCACGTATTTTTAAGTATGTAACTATAAATATACCGTTTTCTGATTTTTTCCCTTACTTGTGCTACATGACATTGCTTCTTGCCAAATTTAATGATTCTAGATCAACGAGAACTACCCTATAAATTTTGGTTCCCTTGAGAGTGTCGATATATACGTTTTTTCCGGCATAAACGGCCGCATCTTTTTTTTACGTTAACTTAGAAGTTTGATTTTTTCACAAATTCAAGGGACTGTGTACTTGAGTATATGGTTGTAATTTCAACTCAATACCTCCAAGTGATCCCGAGACAAAGTGTCATGACAGACAGACAGACAGACAGACAGACAGACGGACAATAAAGTGATCCTATATGGGGTTCCGTTTTATCCTTTTGAGGTACAAAACTCTAAAAATAACCTTATTAGGGACACATTAAATGATTCTCGTTTGGGAATCTACTTGCCACAAGTCCAAGATTATTGTGGAACTCATCTGCTCGATTATGCATATTCATAATCAATATTGTATTTTTATACTTACAGATTTATTGAAATTCAGTTAATAGCAACAATAAAAGTGGTGTCGATTAAGTGTTTTTAGAAAAATATTAAAGTCGTTTTGGTTTCGTTATTGTTCCTATAATAATAGCGTTAGCGTCAACGTGTTCAGTCGCACCTCTAGCTGCGGTAGTACCTATGATATACGAGTATGTATGGTAGCCATTTAATCGTTCCAAACACAGAATTTTGTGTATGAATAAATAAATGACGGCTTTTCAAGTCATTAACCGACAGCTATAGGCAGGAGAGCTAACAAATTGTCGCGTCAGCGTGTACCAGCCAGATTTGATTGATGACGATGAAATCGGTAATTTTATCTCGATACCAACTCGAGTGAAAATTCTAGCTTCACAAAGCATTACGTGTCATCGGTTTTTTTTTCTCATTTTAATGAGTTTTTGTATAATAACATTTAGATGCAGCTTTAGAATGACGGCCTCATTTCGAATGATGAAATAATCAAATTGTAATTTTAGATTTGTACGCTTGTTATCAATGACGAAGATTTGAATGAGTCAGGGAAGCTGACAGTTGTATTCTTATTCAAGCATCATTAGAGGAACGCTTCCGTTTAATTCAACTTTTTAACGAGGTATCTTGAAGATATTTTATCCACTCTAAAATAAATATCGGATAAATCCCAATAAGTCATATTTCAGACGTATTTACGGCTTCATCCAGACCTCCTGATTTGTATTCCGCGTGTTCACGCAGAATGACTCTTTAAAGATTTGTTCGCACTCCGCTCCTCAAGAGCGAATCACTTCAAATCGAATCGAAATCCGATTTTATGAGACCATTAGCTCAGTATTCACTTAATTTACAAAATATAGGTGTTTATTATCGAAACAGGGTATTGGAATACAACATGGAGGCGACTCCTTAAATGAAATATTCTCGCTTTAAAAGAATAAAGTTATTGTGCACATTGATCATACAGTTTATTACATCTCCGTACCTTTCGACTCTTCGATACTTTTATTTTAGATAATCCTGTGAATGAGCGGCCTATTAAATAGGTGTTATTCCGATATTGGTGCTATTAAAATGTAAATGTGTGATATCAAATCTCATCGAGTCATAATCCGGAAATTTAATACTAATTTATGATCTATAAATATATTTATAATGGCGTTGTCGCGACGTCTATATGGATTTGGTCAGATCGTTAAAGGTGCGTTCATATTAAGTCTATTATTGCCTCGTACGGCAGCTTGTCTTGGAAAAGCTGGATGATTTTTCTCATGAGGTTAGAAACCTTAATAATGACACATAACACACATATATTATATAAAAAAAAACATAGCTAAAAGATTCTACAGTAAGTACTTCAAGAATCTCAATCTGCCTGGCCCCTTTCCAACTATGTTGGGATCGGCTTCCAGTCTAACCGGATGCAGCTGAATACCAGTATGTCACATGGAGCGACTGCCTATCGGACCTCTAAAGCCTAGTCACTGGGTAACACATCTACGAATGATAGCCGGGACCAACGGCTTAACGTGCTCTCCGAGGTATGTTGGGGTTTCGATATGTAATAGATGGTCAGCCATCCACGAACCGACCGCGGCAAGCTTAACATTCGATCGACCTGTGCGGCTGTTATTATACTTAGCCACGAGCCCCATTACTTATGATTTTATTTTGGTTTATTTAACATTTTTTTTTTCTCAACAAATAATTTCAATGTAAGATAATTGAAAAGCTTCGGTAGCAATATTTCATGAAAGGGAATAATTACATTGGATGCAACTAATTAATACTCAAAGCATTCCATTTACTTTATAATTGGAATAGTAAATGCATTTAACGCTTATCGCATTAATCTCCGTTGAACTAATGGGAACATTCGTCCTTGTCGAATTAAATTATTTTGTTAGAACTGATAGAAACAACTGCCGTGCGATACTGTAACCATCTCACCGTGAAAGCTTGGGTGAAGTGAGCGTGGAGTTAGCTGTCATTCGCTAGGGATTAACACTATTAAGTGCTCACTTCACTTATGATTTCACGGTGAGATTTTTACAGAATCGACCGGCTGGACAAATACTTAATAATATGACAATTTGAAATTGCCTACTAACCTAAAGATGATGAAGGCAGGCGGGTTATATTATCTACCTAGCCTTCTCCCAACTATGTTCGGGTTGGCTTCTAGGCTAACCCGATGCATCTGAATACCAGTATTTTGCGAGAATCAGCCTGCAACGTTTTTTTTTCTTTGTCAGGCGACAGACTTGACAAAAAAAAAAAAACAAAAAAAAAATGTTTAGGTGCCAAGTTGTCACCTATTTAGTTCATTAACTCAAAACTGACTAACAACTGGCAAACGTTGTGTTAGTAGCAAAGGTTTTACTTGAAAAGCTCTTTTTCTTGTAGTAATAAGGTGCTTGCACATCGCAAGTCACAACGCGAATATGCAAAGCTGCATGAGGCGTATACATTTTTAAAGGTGTAATGAATATTTGTTCAGTAATTTTTAAAACAGATTATGATTACGCATGGTATGTGTAGGTATAAGACAATTGGCTTGCGCCCCCTAAAACCCTGCGCCAGGGCGCCACGCACCCCTTGCACCCCCTGGAAAAGACGGCCCTGCATGGAGCGACTGCCTATCTGACCTCCACAACCCAGTTACTGAATAATTCGATACCCCTTGGTAAGACTGGTTGTCAGACTTTCGGGCTTCTGATGACCCGTAACGACTGTAAAAGATCCACGAATGACAGCCGGGACCAACGGCTTAACAACCTTGCCGAGGCACGTAGGAGTCTTAGTATGTGAAGATGGTCACCCATCCACGGACCAACCGCGGTAAGCGTAGCTAAACCTAATCGATCGACCCGTGTGGCTGATATTGCTCAGCGACAAACCCCTCCAAGACAGGTGACCATCATTAAACACTAAAATAAGGAGTAACCTTATTCTTAAAAATCCTGGATGAAAAATAATTATCTAGAATTAAGATAGGTTTTCTTTATTCATCTTTCCTGCTCTTCCTTACACTTTATTTTTTGTTCCTCTTTACCTTTATAACCATATCTCCTTATTTATAAAAATCAATTGCCGTGCATTAGTCTCGCACTCTCGTTTTTGTTTTAAAACGAGAGTGCCCCACACTAGGAATTTCTCCTGTATTGTGGGTGAGTTTACAAACATTTAAAGTCACATACACAAACAGCCAGACCCGGAACAACTACTTGTAGGTCATACAAATATTTGTTCCGTGCGGGAATCGAACCCGCGACACGCAGCGCAGCAGTCAATCGCTTAACCACTGCGCCAACCGTACCGTCGAAAAAATTAAAAAGGCAGTGCACCTGGGGCTAGCTAGTTTTTAATAAAAATAGAGATTGCGCGAGTTTTCGTCACACTTGTGAACAGACCCTTATAAACGGTCATTTTCTGGGTATTTAGTATAATTTGACACTTGATCGTCTGACTATACGTGTGTGGGCGAAAAACTAGTAACATATATTACGATATCATAGGTGTTTATCAAAAATAACGGCTGTTCAGGTTGTATCGTGTCAAAAGTAAATATTTTGTTGGATACTATTGTGTTCTAGATTTAGGACTTTGTGTACTTGACCTATTTGGTTGTTGGCAACATGTAACAAGTACTTACAACATGTGGTAACAATTGGGACGGATAACAAAAAAACTGGGACTTATTTTTTTTTTTTTGAGAGCATTAGTATGACCTAATTTATATGTTGGTACTTATTTTTTGGGAGCGATGTTATGACCTAAATTATAATATTTTTGCATAGCTTGAAAACAGTATGTGCAGCATTTGTATGTTTAATGTTTTTGTTTACTGGTGTAACTATTATTAAAAATTTAAATGTCTAACAGCTTTGGCAGTTGTATGAACCAAATATATTTGTAATTGTCTCAAGTCCCCAGGCTTTAATCCTATGATGAAATTATAATGAGGGAATATCTATTGAATAATGGCACACATAGTTATCAGCAACATCCACCAACTTGTTCCAACCAATTCTTTACAGCCAGCATTGACACCACTAACCAATAAGAAAAAAAACAGCCAAGTGCGAGCCGGACTCAACTCAAAGGATTCCGGACCACTGTATTATAAAGATCGAGCAAAAATCGCCGGAAAAACCGCGTTTCTTGTATGGAGGACGTTCTCTTTATTTTTTTCTATTATTTGTTTATATGGTGGTCATATTAGTACACACTCTGTGGACATTTTGAATGTCTAGCTCTTTCAGTTAAAAGAATACACCCCTGAACAACAAAACGACGAAACGACAGACGGACGATAAATAAATAAATAAATCCCTGGACATTTCACACAGCACCATTTGTCCCAAGCTAAGCAACCTAATGCTTGTGTTATGGTAACAAGATGGCTGATAAACTACTTATATACGATTTTTTTTTTTTTTTTGTAAATACATACATATTATAGATAGAAAAACACCCAGACTCGGAACAAATACATGTAGGTCATACAAATATTTGTTCCGTGCGGGAATCGAACCCGCGACACGCAGCGCAGCAGTCAATCGCTTAACCACTGCGCCAACCGTGCCGTCAAAAACGAACAGCAAAGCCTTAGGGTACGTAACCGTAAAAAGGCCTGAAACTCCTTCCATCCACTCGTACTAAACTAGTGCAGTCACAATCACAACAAACTTCCCTGTTCAAGTACAACAAACAAGATTGGACAAACCAAGTACAATCAATATTCCAAGTTGCAATTCTGTCAAGTCGATAACGAAGCAAGAGTTTCCGCGTTCCGTCGATCTATGCTAACTGATAAGAATACGGCAAACAAGCCGAGTGAGCCAGTATCGGACGACGAACCTGCGTACTTCGCTGATATTTGTAAAGTACGCGGTGTTGCGTAAATTCTGGTACCGACGACGACAGAACTTTTGGAATTGACTTTTATTTTGACTAACTACATTTTTGAACACTTACGACGCATCGTATAAGCATGTGTGTGTGTGTGTGTGTATAACCTACAGGCTACATGTATGGATGAGTGGTGGTGAAGCTTTTTATAAAAAGCTTTGCCAGATTGAAAAAGCTTAGGTATTAAATTTTATTCTATTTTAGTTTTAATCATTTATTGTAATAATTCAATGTAGTATAATTATGGGTACTTATGCCTGAAATAAAATAAATAATAATAATAATAATAATAATTAAACTAGATTGACAAGATTTGGTTGGAGATAAATATTCCTGAGAAAACATTACTTTTTAATTTTCCTTAGAAAGAGGTTGGATCCCTTCCTTAGTAATGTCAGTTTTCAGTAAACTTCTGTAGATAATTCGTATAAGTTTTGACTGTTCAAATTAGGTCAGGTACGCACTGCTTACTCGAGTAGGTTCCACTCTCGCGTTTGACTGTACGTAAGGGTGTTCCTTTGGGCGTGATGTCTGCCCTGCCCTGTACCCTGTCGGGTATATATTCCCATTTAAAATGTATCGAGAATGTCACAATTCTTTGGTCGTATCCTAACATACATCACGCCTATAAATTCTCAAGAGGTGGGCAGAGACATATAGAAGATCCTCATTTCGCCGAAATCGGGCACACATCTGGACTATTATTATTATTTAATGCGAAACCTTGAAGAGGCTCGTGATAATGGTCGCACGGATCGAAGGTTAAGCTACGCTTGCCGCGGTCGATTCGTGGATGGGTGCCTCGGAAAGCACGTTAAGCCGTTGGTCCCAGCGTAAATCGTAGATCTTTGACAGTCGTTACGGGTATTCAGAAGCCCAATTCTGACAACCAGCTTTACCAAGGGGTCCGCCCGATAGATTCTGTTATTTTATACTTACCACCTATATGCATACATTATGGATGCAATAAAGATTGAATTGAATTGAATCGTGTTACCCAGTAACTGGGTTGTGGAGGTCAGATAGGCAGTCGCTCCATGTAAAATACTGGCATTCAGCTGCATGGGGTTAGACTGGAAGCCAACATAGTTGAGAAAAGGCTAAGTGGTTTGATTTTAACAGATCATGACCTTGTGTTACCGATTAACTGCCTCAATCAAATGTTATTTATTGCTATTGACAATGACTTGTTATATTTTATTAGTTTTATGGCGCGTTAATAATATCATGATCAAATTTACCACGTTAATGTTTAGTCATGCCGCTTTACGTTATGAAATAAGGTGCGACAAAGTACCTACCACATATAGCATTCATTTCTTAAAGTCATTACTAATAATCTCCCAGACCTAATAACGGCTACGGCAGCCAATCTGAGCGGAGACTAGCCTTTTATTATACAGGGTGTCTGAAAAGTCATGGATTACCTTTTACCTGCTGATGGGCCACATTGGGCTCTACCAATAAAAAAATGACCATAATAAAAGTCTTATGGTTTCCGAGTTTTTTGATGTTTAATGAAATTTTGGAAAATCTCTACCTTTGATCAGTTTTTTCCATGCCATTTCTACAAATGAAAACTTTTTCGAGTACAGGTTTTTTATTTTCATCTTGAATCATCCTACTATCGATTGAATATAAGAAAGTTACAGATATCATCTTTTAAATACCTAAAATTTAGGTTCAAACATAAAATTTTCACCAAAAAAATTTACCTTATTTTTGATCGGCTCTGGATAAAAAAAAAATTATTGGTACGCCATTTTTTTTATTGGTAGATGTAAAAGGTAATCCATGACTTTTCGGACACCCAGTATAGTGCACAAGTGTGTGAGACACAGGTGCGTTCACACTTCCCTCGATCTCGTAGCCCGTTGGGACGGCAATCAGACACGACCTGAGAGAGATCAGTCGCAGGACTAAAGTCTGTTAAGCCGTTGGTCCTGCACCTTCTGCGCGCTTTCCGAAGCACGGAGGTATTACACCGCCAACTTCCAAACTCCGGGCGGCAACTGAGAAATTTATAATGGATAAGCCCAATAACACTGCCCGACCAGGGAATCGAATCCAGAACCCAAAGCTCAACCGTCACGCTTGCGGTCACGAGACCAACGGGGCAGTCCATCCACTAATAGGTTCTACGGAGAAAAACCTAAATTTAATAGTACATATAAATCTGTGTTAAACATTCACATCTTGCTACATAATGTTTAAAAAAAAATCATCATTTTTTTTCTTTTTTCTTTTTTTTTTACCTACTTTAACTACTTATATGTATTAAAAAAAAAAAAAAAATATCTGCATCGAACTACCCTCTCACTAGGAGTCCGGCATAGCTGCGCTACAGTCATTAACTTTTGCAGTTATCATCGTTTAACTATTTTTATAATTCTATCTGTTTTTGTTCCAAAATAAACGATTTTTATTTTATTAGTATTTATAAGCCGTTTCATATCTGTCGTCTGGCTTGTCTAATACGCGAATGAGTCAGTCCAAGATTAATTGCTGTACAGCCAATTGTTCAGAAGAATATTTTTTTATTGTTGCTGTCTGAATGTCCAAGCAAACTTACGAAGTACAACATTAATTTATCAATATCACTCTAAAGAAGATTTTGTTTTTGCTTGGTTTGAAAAATGAGGCTTAATTGGGTTTAAATATTTTTCCAATTGCGACACCACGCCGCATAATCCTAAAAGATACGATTGTGAGAGGACCGCATGGGTCGATCGGTCAGGTTAAGCTGCGCTTGCCGCGGTTGGTCCGTGGATGGGTGACCATCTTTATATACCGAGACCCCTCCGTGCCTCGGAAAGCACATTAAGCCGTTGGTCTCGGCTGTCATTCGTGGATCTTTGACAGTCGTTACGGGTCGTTAGAAGACCTCCATATTTTTAGAGAAAAATGGCGCCTGGTAGAACTAGTAGGTGGTGAGATAATTGTGCCTTCTTCTACGTCAAAAGTTTCCACTGAACGCAAAAGACTGCGAAATCTGAGACAAAGCCTAAAGAAGAACACCATAGGCTAAAGGCGTCTGGTGTCGATACAGCATTTGCATCCAAATTCTGTGGCGCAATTCCCAAATAAAATTACCAAACCAGAAACGCAGTAAAATTGATTCCCAGATCAGAATTTAAAGAGTAATAAAACCAGTACGTCGTACAAACGACAAAACTGACGCATAAATTAAAGAGAGCATGTAAAACGAAGCCAGTTACATGTCCCTACGTGCTTGTACGAGCGGAACGAAATTAAAAATGCTCGCGATCGTTCGCAGCGCCATCTGCGCTCCGCTTTCGTTTGTTTGTGCAATTGTGCATTACTCCATTCCCGCCCGTCGTAATGTTTTTATCAAGCTCCGGGAAGCATTAAGGAAACTCAAACGAGTTATTAATGTGTGCATCGTTTGTTAAATGTTTTACTACCTTGGAAGATGAATCATGTATACAACGTGTAACGTTAAATGCGCAAAACCTGAAAATAGTTTGATCAGAATAACGAGCAGAATTAATTGAACCACTTTTTAATATACGTCACATTTTTCAAAAAATCTTCGTTAAAAACGTTGCCGTGTCTATTTATTAATAGGTCAAGCCAGCCAATGTCAGCGCGGCGCAGCGGCCCGGTGACGACTCCTCCCTCGATAAAGCGTCGGCGCAGACGCAAGAAACGATCAGAATGGCCAGTAAAATTAAAAAAGCACATAAAACCTTTACAGTTTTTTTAATGACTTATTTTCTCTCTGAAATAAGTCAATGGATTTAAAAATCAGTTGGGGTGTCTGAGGTTTTGCGCATTTAACGTTACACGTTGTATACAATCGCCCCTTTTTCTTTGCCTGAGTGTCTTGTCTTAGAGAGATGTGAATGAGAAGACCCCAGTTAGGGTTGTCGCTGTTGGTTATTGTAACTACGAGCTTTGCTATCTTTTTCAGGTCTGCAATCCAATTGTGGGCACCCCTAACTGCTTATCGGTTTGACAAAATTATCCAACATAGTACCCTTTTGCTAGGTTCTTCAACTTTACACCACATAGATTTATAGCCACACACAGTGGTCTCGAACCTACCGATTTTTCGGTAGATTTTTTCGGTTGATTGAATATTTTATTTGTTTGTCGGTAGATTTTTTCGGTTGATTGAATATTGTATTTTGAAGTGAAAACTTCTTTAGCGGCGTTGTACACTTTTTTTGTAACGGGTAAAACTCGCGTCAGGACACGTGACCCTGATCGAGAATTCGTAAGACGGATGGTGAGTAGACAGCCGGCGGCGCGGCGTAGGCGAGGAAGTATCCCCCTCTCTTTCTACGGCGCGGCGAAAATGTATGCCTGCGCCTGTTGTTTAATTTAGGTGGGGCAGGGTGCTTGCGCGAATGTTCGTGTGTGTTTATGTTACAGAAACAAACTTAACTTAAATGAATGAATTAATTAGAATTGTAGTTAGAATGAATTAATTAGAATTGTAGTTAGAATGTATTGATAGACTTGAAGGTACATCTCTCGACAATAAATCTGCAATTTGGGAACTACAGATAACTGGTGGAACATATGGCACACCTCCGGTGGACGTGAAAAAATTAAAAAATTAATAAAATAATGGTTCTGGTAATAATGATGGTGAAAAAGTCGTCGAAATTATGGATGGAAGTTGATTTATCTGAGAGATAAACTTTTTAATGTAATATAAATTGTCATGTTTGTGCAAGATAGCGCAATAAATAAATATTGTATTCTACGACATAAATGATAGTACTTTTATACTGATAATTAAAGCAATTCGTGCAAAATGATTCCCTAACCATTCCAAAATATAAAAAATGCACAACGTTAATATTTAAGTTTTCACTTCTGCCGGCACTCCCGGAGTGCAACCCGTCGTTTTTTTTGTCAAATACCTACTGATTTTGGGTTCAAATATACCGATTCTAGCTGGCAACTATACCGATCTCGCTCTACGACGTTCGAGACCACTGGCCACACAATAAAACACCGATAAACCCTCCAGCCGTTCCATCCACTAAACAATGTCTGCAAACAATAAAGTATCAGTGGCATATCTTCGATCCGCAAACAAAATAGTAGTTTCAGTATTCATGTCGGTAACAAACGGTTGAGCTGAGCTAATCGGTTGATCGGTGCAGCTACAAGTCAAATCCAGAAAAGTCGTGGCCGTCACGCTATCCCCTCGTAATGGGCCGGTTCTGCGTTGCATGTGGAATTGTTGGCCCTAGATGAGACAGAGGTATTGATTTTGTATTGGAATCTGACTTTAATATTCATCTAGACTTTTTTGTACGTCGGTGGTAGTTAGTAATACGTTGAGGGGCTTTTGGCTAAGTAATAACAGCCGCACGGGTCGATCGATCAGGTGAAGCTACGCTTGCCGCGGTTGTTCCGTGGATGGGTGACCATCTTCACATACCAAATCCACTCCGTGCCTCGGAAAGCTCGTTAAGCCGGTGCTCCCGGCTGTCATTAGTGGATCTTTGACTGTCGTTACGGGTCATCAGTAGCCCGAAAGTCTGACACCCAGTCTTATCAAGGGGTATCGTATTACCCAGTAACTGGGTTGTGGAGGTCAGATGGGCAGTCGCTCTATGTAAAATACTGGTATTCAGATGCATCCGGTTACAATGGAAGCCGACCCCAACATAGTTGGGAAAAGACTAGGCAGATAATGATGGCAGTAATACGTTGCCTCGAAGCTGGCCTAGCGTAATACGGACTTTTAATATATTAAGAGGCCTGCTTATACTGGTCTTGTTACCACTGAACAAACTAGGATCAATTAAAAAAGAAGAAGTATCTCAAAGGACTCCTTTGGGAGTAAAGTAGAGGGGTATGGGGGACGTAAAAATCTATGACAGTCTTTAGCTTTATACAACGTGTAACGTTAAATGCGCAAAACCTCACACACCCCAACTGATTTGAATAGTATAGAATTGAATGCTCTTTTAAAAAAATGTAACGGTTTTATGTGCTGTTTTAGTTTTACTGGCCATTCTGATCGTTTCTTGCGTCTGCGACGACGCTTTATCGAGGGCGCGTTGTCACCGGGCCGCTGCGCCGCGCTGACATTGGCTTGCTTGACCCATTAATAAATAGACACGGCAACGTTTTTAATGAAGATTTTTTGAAAAATATGACCTATATTAAAAAGTGGTTCAATTAATTCTGCTCGTTATTCTGATCAAACTATTTTCAGGTTTTGCGCATTTAACTTTACACGTTGTTTTTATGTTATTTACTTTCCCGATGTCACATGTCTTAATCAATGCCAACTAAGCACATAAAAAACCCCTTCCTTCTTAACCGATCGTGAAGGAAGTCTTAATTAAGCGGATCTTGATGATGTCATCACTGCTTTCCGGGAATAATTAAGTAGCCTTTCCTTTCGGGTATACTCATATACCTAATGCAAAAAGTGATCAGCATGTCGATTCTGTAAAAATCTCACCGTGAAAACGTGCGTGGAGTGGGCTGTCAGTGACATCCCAATGATGCTAGGGATTGACCAAGCAAACATTTACAATCATAATTTAGATTTTAATAATATTTTTTATGCTAATTCTATTGATCATTTTATATAATTTCAAAACTAGTATTCTAGTTGTCAAAACATTACTATTTTGTTGGGGTTTAAAATACAGAAACTTGGTCAATACATCGATTTTTTTTTTCTGTTTTTAGTTTTTCTAGACTAGTCCTTATATAAGGACTGGTCTTTTTTCCTAGATTAAAATCGCACAAAATAGTTTTGACAACTAAACTAATAATTCATCTGTATTAATATGGTTTCAACGTATCTCACCACCTTTTCCAACAAGGTAAACAAAACATTTGTAAAATAAGAATAGATTATTCAATCACACCTCTCAACTCGTAAGTGGCTGTACAAATTGTCTTCCATATGTACATTTTCGGATCCATTTTCATCAAATACTTTTGGAACAGACATTACAGCTAATAAAACCTCCCTAGCAGCATATCAAATTTATAATTTGTATAATATTTCTATCTTAGTAATCAAATAAAACTTCCTATTGCAAACTCCTAACTCCAATTTTACGGCCATAAAAATAAGAATAACGTAAACGAAGAACATTTATATTACTTGGTAAGTTTCCAAAAAGGAGGCTATAATCACTACGATTTATCTAACTCAGTTACACCACATCCATTCACCTGGTTAAAATGGTACCGCAGAGTAATTAAGATTTCGGGTAAACGATTACAGAGTTTAGACACTGTCAGGTTTTAACATTAGTCTTTTAGTTTATTATTACTTTGTGCAAGTTGCCAAACTGTGAGCTTAGAATGGGAATGCGAGGATCGAGCTCAATGATTTGTATTTGTGAGAGACCTATGTCCAGCAGGGTCGCGGGTTGTTCGAAAGAGTTCCTGTGGCCCTTGGCACAGGCAACTGAAGGAACACGGGTGGGTTTTAGACAGTAAAAGTCTGACACGCCTTCCCGCTCTGCCCAGAGCGGGAGAAGTTATTGATAATCTCCCACCCAAAAAAAAAAAGTAATTTTTTTGTACGTCGGTGGTAGTTGAGGTGAGGTGGTATGTTGAGGGGCTTGTTGTGGCTAAGTAATAACAGCCGCACGGTCGATCGATCAGGTTAAGCTACGCTTTCCGCAGTTGGTTCATGGATGGGTGACCATCTTCACATGCCAAGACCCCTCCGTGCCTTGGAAAGCACGTTAAGCCGTTGGTCCCGGCTGTCATTCTTAGATCTTTGACAGTCGTTACTGGTCGTCAGAAGCCCGAAAGTCTGACACCCAGTCCTACCAAGGGGTATCGTATTACCCAGTAATTGGGTTGTGGAGGTCAGATAGGCAGTCACTACATGTAAAATACTGGTATTCAGCTGCATCCGGTTAGACTGAAGGCCGACCCCAACATAGTTGGGAAAAGGCTAGGCAGATGATGATGATGACTATATTTCCATACAAGACTATGCTGTTCTCCATCCACTTTTGGATATCATCCCGCCGTTTCTTCAATTTTCACAGAAACAGGATCTATTCTTGACGCACACGGAACCTTCTCCCAATTCTAAAGACAACAAAACACCCACAGAAGCTTACAAGCTCCCTAACAACTTTTTTGTCGTCCTAACCATGAAAAAAACCTTAAAAACAATTAAGATCTCAGTTTTCGATAAAAAGATTTAGATATGCAAGCTTTCGACATCATTTAGCAACTTTATTTCTGCGTTGCGGTGCAGAGTACCGACATTTATCAGTCGATATTTATCGTAACGACTTCGCGCTTCGGTACTAGGAAGCAAACACGTGCCCCGGTAAGTACCCTGTCTATTCTATCTATTATTTTAGTATAGAACGTTACTGTGTTTATTGAAGACTTGGCTTCAAAATACAGGGTTATTTTAAATTGGCTAGCTAAACGCTGCACACGCGATGGGTGATGGGATATCTGAACATGATTAAGCAAAAAATAAATGAAGTTTTTTGTGGGGTCATCGACCGCAATTATTGTATTAACAGTTTAAAAAAACTGTTTTTATAATAACTTCACCGACGTAGTGGGTATCGATATCTAAACACGATCAAAATATGTAAACAGTTTTTTTCAATTCACACTTTAAATTATAATACTAACAGCTGTCGTTGACCTCCCAAAAAAAAACCAAATCTTTTTATTTTTCATTTAGATTTCCATACCCATCGCGTCTACAGTTTAGCTAGCCAATTTAAAATAACCCTCTATAGCGGTGAAGTAGGTATGTTGTTTTAGCGAAATACTGAAGATTTTGGCTAAATTGTTGGAGAAAATAGGCTGTAATACGAAGCACGAAAAAGAAAGGAAAAAGGAAAGTTTTTTTAAAGGAAACTTCTAGGGTTACCAAAAAACTTACAAGAAGTCCATCCACAGCAGTCACCTATTTTATCTGGCCTTTCATTTAAACTACGGGGAAAATGAATTCTATTAGTAGGTACGCACCACATAAGTTGTTTTAGTAGAACTTAAAGCTGTAGTACTTCTAACTTTAATCCGATTTTACGCGTCTAAGAACTGTTGAGAGATTATTAGAATCTCGATTAAACGTTATTTCTGCCGTCAATCATTGAATGATTGACGGCAGAAATAACGACATTTCGAAGAACAATCTGATTTTACCTCTGGGAAATGTTTATCCTGAAATGATGCCACTATAAATGCATTTTATTCCAGTCGGTATTATTCTAGTCGATCTTTCAAAGTTTCATGTTCAAATTAATGGCAGATTGATTTTGAAATGAATAGCCCATTAGAAGCGAAATTCCCGAGAGAATTAATTGTTTAATTTTCTGATAATGGTTTAGCAAACATGCATCAGTAATATAACAGTTAATTGACGTCTCTATTTGGTAATTTATGACGATTTCAAAACTATAATATCGCATTATATGTGTAGGTATATTTAATATGTTACTTTTAGACTTCACACATTCTTATTTTTCTCTTCATGTTCTCGCACACTATTGTCTACATTTCTTTTTTACTTCTCCTTTCGCAGGTCTGCTGGAAGAAATTTCTTAAGAAATAAGCAGTACCTTTGTACTCAAATTATTACTATGTCATATCCATATGTTTTTTACTGTGTGTACATAAATAATAAAATAAATAAATAAATAAATATCATCTCGTATTATTTACTAACCCAACCAAAATACCAGAGTGCCATAAATTATAGGAGAACTTCTAAGGTTGCCAGGAAGAGGTCGCAGAAAGGCCGCCTATTGTATATTTTGTAGGATTTGTTTTTTTTTTTATATGTATTTGTGTTTTGTACAATAAAGTACATTAATAAATAAATAACTTCCTCAAACTCCTTCCCATCAATCACTTCTCACTCTACTAAGCTGACCGAAAGTACCAGGATGTCATAAAACAATAAGAGGAGTTCCTTATTCCCGCATCTAAACAATAACCTGCATTACTGTCTGCACGTTGTTCACACGAGGGATACGATGATCTGAACACGTGTAGCGTGTTCCCACAGATGATGTATGCGGGCGCATTCACTCTGGATACCCCCTTCGGTGTGTGTAAAGGGTATATTATGTTTCGAAAGTGGACTATTAGCGGTACGCTTAGACAAGAGTACGGTAGGACTGCAGTACCTATAGATAAGCTAAAAGCTCTGCATACGACAGCTAGCTTCTCAAGTTTAGAGTCTCAAACAATAATTATAGAAAAAAAAAAAATAAAGAAACATTGGCGCCGATTCCCTTGTTAACAAAGTAAACATTTAAGTTCAGTGCATCTTTTTCATTCATTAAGAAAAAGGACACAAGATAAATATTAGTATACTCCATAGACAAGCTTAGACGTGATTGACAAATTGGCCAGTAAAAATAAGTCAGTTTACATCAGGCGCTGACTAATTTGACAGCTCTAAGCTAATATTTATCTTCTGTCCTTTTCTTATTTAAATAGAAAGAAAAAGATGCACTGAACTTAAATTTAGATTAGTTTGTGAACAAGGGAATCGGCGCCATTGTCTATTCTGGAGAAATAAAACTAACTTTACAAAAAAAAAAAAAAAAACAAAATACATAAAATACTCACATACAAAGTAGCAAAAAGCCTCGTACTCAACCAGTACAGTACTCGTAATGTAGTAATAATAATAATTAAACTGCCTCTTTGGTCTAGTGGTCCCAAGTGCTAATGAGGTCTTGGGTTCGGTTCCCAGGTCGGGCAAGGTGTTATTAAGTTTTTAAGTAGCAGCCCAGAGTCTGGATTCGTGTCCGGTTGATGGCAATATTCTCGCCCCCTATTCCATGGGACTTAAACATACGAGGCACAATGTGGGTGTACTATTGGTACCGCTCTGTCCAACCCTTCGGGGAATCGTGGCATGATGTTATGTTTTTTCTGTTACTTACATAGTATTCCGACGTTTTAATCTACACTTACTTGGGCAACCCCATTCGTCAAACTGTCATCATCAATTGTTCAATCCGGGGTTATCAGAGGGGTAATTCTGGTAATTTTATGATCGTTCACAGTCAGAGGGGCAATTCTCGTCATTTTAAGAACGCCTCAATCTGTTTAAAGTTCGTCCAATTTCCCTACATTTTTGACATTGTTTGTCGCTCAGATGAGACTGCGACTAGATTTTGAACGTTTTAAATTACGAGAATTGGCCTTCTGCAGTGCTATTCTGTAAAAATCTCACCGTGAGAACTTAGGTGAAGTGAGCGGGAAGTGAGCTGTCATTAGCGATTAACACTATTGACACTGCTCACTTCAAGCTCACTTCACTTAAGATTTCACGGTGAGATTTTTACAGGATCGACCGGCAGGTATCTATATGTACAAAAAGTAGTTTAAACAGCCTTATATGTTACTAAGTCTGCAATTATCTAAGCCTTTAGGAAATATTTAAATTACTAGTCAGTTCTAAATACGGTCAAATTAGTGTACGTATTTGGCCATCTCTCTTGAATGCATATTACGTTTACTTAAGATTACATCCGAACATTCGATAAAGTTTAGAAAACCTTTAAGAATAATTCACATTCCTAAACACTAACCCAATGTCCTTATACGAGTATGATGAATACGAACAAAATATTCATTACGTGGATAGACTCAAAGCCTTAAGTCATTCAGTGTCTTTTTTATTTTAATTAATATACAGTGTGGTAGGGACGGCGTCCAACCAACCACCTACCATTGAATCATACATCATACGTTTTGACCGCGCAGGTACTTTCGTATGAAACAGCAATTTGTTTTTTCAAACACAGACGAATAATGTTAACGAAAGGAGGTTCAGAATCATGTACTGAACCAATGGTAACAGTTTGCACGTCGGTGTCGTTGCCAGTCTGTATTTTAATTACCAATACAGTACTTGTACAGACGCCAGCACATTAAGCTACTACAATCTGTCAAATTTATTTAATAGATTTTCGACTTTATTGTTGAAACATTGGGCAACTTTGACAGTTTTTGTTAACTTGATGTCGTGGCGTCTGTACAAACTTCAATTTAATCCGTATCCCAATCCCTATTTAGGTCTTACCAATTTGAGAATAATGATAACAATATATTGAACTATTTATACTAGGTACTAAAAAAAGACTAACTAACTACATATATAAATAAATGTCCTAATGTCCTATCGCAGGTATGCTGGAAGAGATTTCTTAAGAAATAAGCATCACCTGTGTACCTATTTTTCTGTTCTGTTTTTTTCTTGACTTATATGTGTGTACATAAATGGTAAATAAATACAAAAACCAAAGGATATTTAGGCGTCGAAGTACTCGTCCGCATCGTTGGCATCCGGAAAACTACCCAGAAGACTGGCAGCATTGCCACGTTGAATGGCAATGTTAATTCTTTGGTCTTAACAATAAATTTTCCCCAATATCTATCGAGCTAAACACTCTCAAAGGCGTCAGAGCCCACGCGTTAAACGATATTTATGTTAGTGATTTCCAGCCAGGGTTAATCTTTGTCCTCAAAAGGGCTTAATGAGATCCGACCTACTTTAATTTGGGCTCCAAATATCTTCGTGATGGAGGTTCAGTTTGAGTTTGGAGTGGCTGACAGTTTGTTTACAAGGTTTGGGTTTATATGTGTACGTCAAAATTATGTAATGGACTATGATAAGCGAAGGGTTGTATTTTCTGTAAGCCAATTGATATATGTGTTTAGTAACTTTAAGCCAATTGATAACTTAAGGCTGATTTTCCAATCATCAGATAACTTTATTCGAGGAATAACTTTGAAAATTTGACAGTTACATTTAAGCGGAAATTGCAGAGTTATTTTCAAAACGAATTGTGTAGAGTCAACTCAACACAACTCTTCCTTGAATTTGTATATATTATAAGTATACATTATAGTAAATAGTGTGTATGTATATTGTAGGTTTTAACCTATTTATGTAATACTGTACGTTTTAAAAAAATTTATAATTCAATAATTGTAATAGTTTTTTGTTTAATATTGTTCGGCTCAACCAAAGCACCTGCCATCTAATCTCTTCAATCTCTTCACCACCCTTGGTTGACTGGTAGAGAACGCCTAAGGCATTAAGTCCGTCTTTGTACCTTTTTGCGTGCGAAAAGATTAAATACATAAATATTGTAGGTCTTCTTAAGAACACTATAATGTAAATATCTGTGTTCTGTATTGTTATCAAAAACCCTTTTTTTTTTTTTTTTTTTTTGTTTCGGGGTGGAAAATCCTCATGGATGTCCGCCGCCCTGAGGCGGGCGGCGGGGTCTGTCAGACTCTTACTGACTAAAAACCACCCCGGTGTTCCCTCTCTCACCTACGCCGGGGGTCGCGGGAACGAACGATACTTCCGCAACCTCCGGCTGGTGCTGGCCCGCTCCAGCGGGCCTCTCCTCGTGTCAGGGGGGGAGTGAGGTGTTAAACTCCCCCCGCGACGTCTAAGAGGGGCGCGCGTGGAACACTACGCGCCGCCGCCTCGGGTCCAGATGTGTGGGGGGCGACGGACGTCCCCAAGTCCGTCGCCCCTGGACCCATTTAGGGGGGCTGGAAGAGGGCGTTGTCCGCCCTCCGCCGACGCCCGGTGCGCCTGCTGCGGGCGGGGTGAGGGGACGAGATCTCCCTCTCCCTTTCCGCAGCCTCCTTCTGCGAGACGACTGTTTCGCAGAAGGAAACCACCGCGTCCCAGGACTCCTCGCCGCCGACCATAGACTCGACCACGGCCGGCAGCGATAGGTCACTGCCTACTCCTGAGATGAGGGCACGGCGCGGCTCCTCCCAAGCGGCACACTCTGCCAGCGTGTGCCGCGCCGTGTCCTCCCGGCAGTCGACGCAGTGGTGACACCGGGCGTCCGGCTCCCTGTTTATGCGACACAGGTACTTCCCGAAGCAACCATGCCCCGAGAGCACCTGCGTCGCACGAAACGACAGGGAGCCGTGCCTCCTCCCAAGCCAGCGCTCGAGCACCGGCCGGACCGCCTCGATGGTGACGAGGCCGGCGGTAGGGCGCAAAAGCCTGTCCCGCCATTCCGCCACCAGGACCTCGCGGAGCTGAGACCGACGCAGCTCCCAGTGTCGCTGCATCGGTCGCTCAGTGTCGCTGCAGTGACGCGAGTACTTTCGCCTCGAGGTCCCAGGGCGGGGATCCGGCCAGTACGCAAGCCGCCTCGTAGGAGATCGTGCGATACCCCCTGATGACTCTGACGGCCATCGCTCTTTGCGGTTTTCGTAAAACCGCAATGCTGCCGGCCGTCAGGTCAGAAGCCCACACCGGGGCCCCGTACAGGGCCATGGATCGCACGATCCCCACGTAGAGCCGCCTACAGGCGGCGCTCGGGCCCCCCAGATTGGGAAGCAGCGTTGACAGCGCCCCAGTAGCGCCCAACAACTTGGGCGCCAGCCGCCAGAAGTGGGGCTCGAAATTCCACCGGCTGTCGAGCACCAATCCCAGGTACTTCATGGTGGACTCGACAGCAATCCGAGCCCCCCCGACCACGATGTGTGAGCCGGGCGGCGGCGCCCGCCGGGGGCCATGAAGCACCATGGCCTCCGACTTGTTGAGGGCCACCTCCAGGCCTAGGCGACGTATGCGGCCCACCACCTGTGAGACCGCAGCCGTCGCCAGCAACGCTGCCTCCCTGTGCGAGCTCCCCCGGGCAGTGACCAGCGTGTCATCGGCATAACACGTCAGGTCCACGCCCGGTTGGAGCTCGCCCCTCAGCACCCAGTCGTACCCGATGTTCCACAGGAGCGGGCCCAGGACCGAGCCCTGTGGAACACCACACGACATGCGGTGCTGGTTTCCGCCATCACGTCCCACGTAGGTGACACACCTCTCGAGGGTTGAGGACCTCCCTCATCTTGGCGACCAGAGCGTCCGCCTTTTCAGCACTGCCGCTCGCAGCACCAGCCACCTCGAACAGCCGCGCACCCGTGGCAGCCTGCCTGAGGGTGACGGACTGGAGGCCAAGATCTGCTAATTTGATCTTGGCCTTGGCCTCGGCAATGACCGACTGATACGTTACGCCGCGCTCCGCAGCTCCGGGCTGTAGCGTGAGCGTCACAGCTTCGGAACGCGGGGCACGTATCGTCGGTCCTTTGCGACCGCCTGTGGCAGTCCGCCGCGCAGGCTGCGCAACCGCCTTTGCGGTTCCACCGGGGGTGGATGCAGCTGCTGCGGCCTTCTTGGCGGCTTTGCGGGCCTTCTTGCGGCCCCCCGCGACTTCCGCCCAGGTGTCACCCTTAGACCCGGCGGCAGTCGTGGGCTGTTCGCTCGGAGGAGCTCCCTCCGCGGGTTTTCCCTTTTGAGGCGCGAGTCTAGGCGGCGTCTCAGTCCTCCGCGTGTCAGCCGCTAGAGGCGGACGGAGGATTTCCGCCGGGAGACGACGAGAAATCGCCTCCAGCCGAGCGTTCACCATGCTCCCGCACTGGAGCATGCAGATGCGAACAATCTTTTCGATGTCCGCATCTGCCGGTGAAGACGATGGGGCTGACGGGGCTGACGACGGGGGCGTGACGGCGACGGGAGCGGAGCTAGTGTTTGCTGTACACCTCAGCTGCCACTCCGCCCTCTGCGCAGCAAACTCACGCTTGAGATCCTTCAGCTCGGATCGGAGTTGGCCGTTCTCCCGCCACAGCTTCGCCGTCTCCTCCGAGGTCGTGCGGCCAAGGAGGATTTCCGTCGCTTCCTTGATTCCCTCTGCCGCCTCTTTGAGGGCACGCGTGAACGAGCCCTTCAGGTTGCCCGACTTAGTCGCAACCTTCAGGACAACGTCCACGCCGTCTAGCACCTGGCGGCTGAGAGCCTCTGCCGTGGCGCTCTCCCCTTTAGCAGCCTGGGCAGACCGCCGCTCCCGGGCCTGACGGGCCATTTCGGCGACCTCGTCGGCCGCAACCGCTCTGTTTTGGGCACGTTTCGCGGCGTTGGCTTCCGCCTTCGTGCCCACGAGAGAAACAGTCGTCCCTCCCAGCTCCTCAGTCGAGACCCCGGATGAGACCCCGGGGTCGCTCTCCCCACCGACTCCTGGGGTACCGGGCCGCTTGAAGCGACCCCCAACGTCGCGCAGCACCGCGCGACCTCGGCCCCTCCTCGTCGCCGGTATTTTGGCGGCCAAAAGGTTCTCCTCGCTTGAGGAATGACCCATCGACCCCGCTCGGTCCGAGTCTTCATCGCGCGGACGTTTTCTCCAAAATTTGGAGCGTCCGCGCAAGTCCTGGTCGGACATGTTTTGGTCCTCTGAAGGACAGGAGCCTCCTCGGCTCTTGTTGCCGTCCACGACGGCAAGCGGCTTGTCTCCTGCGTCACACAGGCGCTCCAGGCTAACCCGGAGCTCCTGTTCTTGCGACCCAAGAGGTTCGACGGATGGGTTTTTTGGGTTTTTTAAATTTTTCTCCATAAAGTTCCCACGAGTGTAAAGCAAATACACGTCGACCCGGGCAGAGGCTTAAGTACCCGGGCAAGCCTACATACTGCTGGGGGCGGCAGGTACCAGCAGGTGGGAGCGCTAACGACCGTACCCCCTACGGCCATTCATCCCCTCGCCGCGCTCCCGAAACTTGGGATTGGGTGGTTTTTTATCTTAGAGGTGTCCTTCCTCTGGGGCCGGGCGGTTAAGCCAAGCCCCCCGACGGCGGCATTGAGGCATGCCTCCGTCCGCTGTCCGGCCATCCCGACTCAGCGGACCCGTCGAAATGTTTGCTCCTCAATGAATGAGGAGACAAACGTACGAACCCCGCTTGGATGCGCCTGCACCCAAGCGGGTGTGGTCGCGTCCTCGCCCGATCGACTACGTCGACGGATCAGGAGCGACCCCTCCTGCAGAAGTTTGCTCCGGACAATAATACTCCTCTACCCTACCCCCCGCGAAGAGATTATTGTCCGTGACCCAGGGTGCACCAGGCCCAGCGACTGCTCTTCCCCCCGGACGTATCCGCAGGGGACCAGCAGCCGCCGAGCGCACGTGGAGGTCTTCTGCACGCACCCCGTTATCAAAAACCCAACCCAACCCCACCAACTTTCGAGTGCTTGTCGAGGTCTAAGCTGATTAGAACATCTTTGGGTACCGATTCGAAAACCTGAGTCCATTAGAAAAAAAAAATTAAAACTGACATGAACATCTTCAAGACTTAATAAAACAACAACACGTTTTCATACCTTTCATACCAACGGTGTATGGGAAAAAATAAAAACAAATCGTTACACGCGTGCAATGAGATACTCAACCTTGTTACCGGTTGTCTTGTTATCTTCAGATATCGAACAGATCTCCAATTTGCCACCTCATCATGAAAATAAAGAGACCTCTCCGATGTACGGTATTACGGAAGTGAATAAGATTATGGATTGGGTGCGGCTCGTCATCGTTGTTTGTTGAAAATCAGTCCCTTAATACTGCAGAATATTTACTTTTTTTTTTTACTTTACTCGTAACCCTTTTTAAGGGTTCCATACCCAAAGGGTAAAACGGGACCCTACTACTAAGACTCCGCTGTCCGTCCATCCGTCCGTCCGTCCGTCTGTCACCAAGCTGTATCTCATGAACCGTGATAGTTAGACAGTTGAAATTTTCACAGATTTCTTTTAAATACCAAAAAACAGAATAAAATAAATATTTAAGAGGGCTCCCATACAAAAAACGTGATTTTTTTGCCGTTTTTATAGATAATGGTATGGAACCCTTCGTGCGCGAATCTAACTCGCACGTGGTTGGTTTTTTTATCTTATAGTTAATCTTCGCTACTATAGTTATTCTTCGCTCTGGGTGTTTTCAACGGGAAATTACCAAAACAGAGTATTAACCAGTTCTTTTTTTCAGTCGAAAGACGTCCACTGCTGGATATAAGCCTCCTTCAAGCACTTCCATTTCGACCGGTTCTGTGCTTCTTGCATCCAGCGGATTTGCTCCAGTTGCATCCCGTATTTTAAAAAATACAATGTTTTAACTTTTCCTGCATTATACATCTTGGAAACTTCTTTGTTTGTAAAAAATAATCCCCACTTATTTAAAAAAATGGCCACAGTCAAGAAATTACCCATACGTGCCCAATATATGAACACATTATGCCATGTTAAATGTAAAACTGCACTGATGAAGAAAAGTTTCTTTGGTATTGCTCCCCAAGTTTTTAATAAAGTTCCCGATGCAATTAAATGTATGCCAATTCAAAAATTCAGAAACACTCTCCAGAAGCTGCTACTTGAACAATGCTATTACACATTAGACCAGTTTCTGAAT
Source organism: Eremobia ochroleuca (assembly GCA_949629135.1). Taxonomy (NCBI): domain Eukaryota; kingdom Metazoa; phylum Arthropoda; class Insecta; order Lepidoptera; family Noctuidae; genus Eremobia; species Eremobia ochroleuca. The sequence continues at coordinate 6,000,044 of OX451396.1, read as the reverse complement.
GACAAATTTAATTAATCACATATTTGGAATTATTATTATGTTATTATTTTTATTTTATTTTATTATAATGCATTTGTAATTTTTGATAATTTTAATCTCTACTGACATTGTATTTTTTTTTATGACATTTAGACTATTTTAATTTAATTAATTTTGACGACTGTAATATTGCTGACATTGTTTTATCTTTCTGTACTATTTTATTTAACTTTTGACAATTTTTAATATGTTGGCATTGTTTTTATTTTTTTAAGAGATTTTTACAATTAATTTAATATTGATCATAGCGTCACTATTTTGTATGACTGTCGGCGGAACATAGGTTGGACCAAACACTATTATATACATAAGATCATTGTACCCTGTGTTCACAAAATAAATGAATTTTGAATTTTGAATTCCACTAGCGAGATTGTCACTGAACTTTATATTACATTCACTAATTAAAATATAGCTATTACAAATTAACTTGAGACGTGTCCCACGATATATATATCTTGTTACAGGATATTCACATGTTTAGAAAACGATGATAAATTATGTCTCATGTTTGAAAATAATTAATTAATTGCACATGCTTATTCACACACCCGTCCTTCACTTTCACATCCGGGAGCATTTATCTGATAAGTACACTTTTGATGTCATGCGTGAGATATGATCCACGAATTCTCTAAATTCAATCGTTATACAGGGTGATTGGATCTGGACCCACCATAGCAAATTCGCATATAGAGGAGGTCATTAACTAATTATTGAACCTTACTTTCCCTATCTAAAGTTTTACGGTTTTTGATTTAAACTCAATAAAGTATAAAAATTTACATATCTCCCATGTGAGATTTTTGAAAAATTTTACCTTAAAGCATTCATAACTTTTTTTGTACAGACGCCAGCACATCAAGCTACTGCAATCTGTCAAATTTCTTTAATAGAATTTCAACTTTATCGCTGAATTATGAGCTTCAAAGTTGATTGGTAAAATTTGACAGTTTCGTGTAGCTTGATGTGCTGGCGTCTGTACCTGTTACCTACATATTAATCAGTCTATATTGTTTTCCCTCCTGGGACTCAAGCACCCTCTTTATACAGGGGATATACGACACATTGTAATTAATCGTAATGTTACTAATTTTACTTGTAACAGGAGCACACACATGCACCTAATTCGATCCATCAGAAAACGGCCAATAGAAAAGTTCGGAACACTCACAGTCCTTCAGAACCTTACCATAATAAAACACAAAAAGTAGGGTGGTAACGGACAAGGGACGATAGTTGGTAAACTCAATTTATGGGAGTTATTTCGGCTAGAGCGGACATTATCTACGAGTAGTTCGGACGAGCTGAACATTCGCCGTTGGTTCGGATAAATTGCCAATTTTGACTTACACCCCTTTCCACGGTGACATATTACCGAATTCTGGCGGAATTGATTTAGGATTTGAAATATCAGTTCGGTGTCTGCGTATATAAAGTGAAAAGTGTTTATAAAGTGGCTTATTTATGAGCTGTTTTTTTGGTAGTCAGGGTATCTTAGCAGTAGGGTGAGCTGAGAGTGTGTGATTTTGATGAAATTACGAGAGGAAGTGGCATACGTTGTGTTAAAAAAGTGTCGTATTAATTACGCTCTAAAACAAGATTGCTATGAGTAAGTCTCAATCACAATCTGAATAATTTTGAAGGATATTGCTAATCCATTGCTTCATATGTTCGAAAAACTTGTCTGCTCAACAACGTAAATAACGCAATGAATATTGTTGAACTGTCAAAATGAAAGCCACTGTAAAAGCTACTGTAAGTGTGTTACGCAACTACCCCCTGGTTCATTCCGGTTTATTCACAACTAAATTCATAACCGAAAACCAAAGGAGCGTTCGGTAATTAAATATTTTAGACTTGTAATAAAACCTTTATTGTTATAATTAATGGTTCAACCATCGATTTTAAATATAATATTGTTTTATGTCTATGCAATAAAATGTTCATAAAACTGCTGTTAAAAAACATAAAATTTGTGTCTCCTTTTGATCGGCAGTCGGCACCATAATTACTTTTACGACTGCCATATTTTTAAATTAGGGTTATGAAATTGCTTACAAGCTTTTAGAACATATTTGGGGTGTACGAAATCTGACCAAAGACCACACCGTGATTTTAAAACCAAAGTTTTCTTTCAACTTAATCTTACACAGGATTGCCATGGGATTACTACCCAAGTACTGCGTTACGTTACCTTGCTAAATAGCACTTATGCTACTTAGCAAGGTAACGTAACGCAGCCTGCCCTGCCCTGCCTGCCCTGGAGCCCTGGAGCTTACTCCAGGGTCCGATTCCCGGGTTGTGCAAAGTGTTATTGGGTTTCCCAACAGGAAGATCTCAGTAGCAGCCTGGAGTCTGGATTCGTGTCCATGATTTCAGCCGAAAGACGTCCATTGATGGGCCGATACTTCGGCCGGTTTTGTGCTTTTCGCATCCAGCGGATTCCTGCAGCGTTCACCAGGTTATTGGTCCACCTTGTGGAGCCTATCGGACGAGTCTATTACCATCAACTGATGAGATGTGGGTGTATACTGGTAGCTACACATCTACCTAATTCTTCGAGGATTACAGGTGTGATCTTATCTTAATAAAAAAATTTTATATAAAAAAAAACAACTTCCAAAAAAACAGTACAAAGTGAAAAATAATTTTAATTTTGGAAGTCGGTGTCGTTGGTTCTGCATTTTGGTTTTTTGACACCGACTTCCGAAATTAAAATTATTTTTCTCTTTGTAGTGTTTTTTTGGAAGTCGGTTGTTTTTTTTTATATAAATTTTTTTATTTTTCACTTTTTAGTTATATCTACCCCAATCAAATTCATATAAAAAATATCAACACTACTTGCTATGTAAATATCAGTGACAGGAAGCTGCATCTGCGTTTATAGGGTACAGACGTGATGTTATGTTGTGCGATTGCGTAAACAATGCATACATATGCGATAGCAGCAATCACGGTTGTTTTACTGGTATTAATTATTATTATAATAAAAAAAAATATAACCTGTTTAGTGAGTACAGGCGTGATATTATGTTGTGTGATGGTGTAAACAATGCTTAGATATGCTATAGCAACAATCGCGGTTAATCTGCTGTTATTTATTGAAGAGTTCCCCTGATTTCTACAAGATCCCATCATCAGATATTGAAATGGTGACAATGGGACCACACGGGAAGCACCAGCTTTCAAATAAAAAAAGAATCATGAAAATCGGTTCACCCAAACGGTTATTATGAGGTAACAAACATAAAAAAAAAAAAAAAAATACAGTCGAATTGATAACCTCCTCCTTTTTTTGAAGTCGGTTAAAAAACTTGCCTATATCTACGGAGAAAGCCTATGTGTAGCGTCCGGTTAAATATTGTATACTTACCTCGTCCATCCACGAGCTGCATAGTTTATTTTATGGAGCACTTTCAGATAACTACTGCGGAAATTAATTTTCTAATTGCCTCCTTGTTTATAGTATTATATTATTATTTTATTGAACACAAACCTGGTTGTTAATATTACGTAGGACGGTAAAGGTGCAGTGAATAACAATTATTAGTTATAGTAAATTATTATGATTTATTGTGAATGCTACAGTTTATTATCTATCGTTATGAGTCGTTAGTGTCATAACTTATAACTGGAGTTATTGGAGCGAGGCAAAAATATTAAAATATAGTTTAATAATTATAACGTTGGACGTTAATTAACTAGTTAAATAAATAAAAGTAAATTATATTTTTATATAAATTTCTTACAGTTACATTTATGAGGTTTTTACGCTTTGAGTATAAGAAAATATTTTTAGGTATATTAGTGTGTTATTAATGTAATAAAAATCTTAACTTAATATTTGTTAGTATTTTGTGTTAGTATCTTCAATGTTTATGTTTCCCGTATGTAAGGACCGCCTGAAGCGGTAAAATTTTCCTACAAATTTTTCCATTCGTCCCGTAGTCTGACTGTTCTAGGCCAAAATTTGGCAATTATTTTATCAATTCCGTCCTCCCACACTTTGAAAGGTCTGCCTGTCTTTCTTTATTTATTTATGTAGGTGTCGGGTTGTTCGAAAGAGTTACCGTGGCCCCTGGCACAGACAACTGAAGGATCACGGGTGGGTTTTAGTCAGTAAAAGTCTGACACGCCCTCCCGCTCCGCCCAGAGCGGGAGAAGCAGTGCGATTCTGTAACCATCTCACCGTGTAGACTTAGGTGAAGTGAGCGTGTAATGAGCTGCCAGTGTCATTCCACTTGATACTAGGGATTGACCAAGCATACATTTACAATCATAATCGAGATTTTAATCATATTTCTTAAGCTAATTCTATTGATAATATTATATACTTTCAAAGGTAGTATTTTAATTGTCAAAACATTATTATTTTGTGGGGTTCTATGTAGGAAAAAAAAAATAATATTCTGACTAAGTTTCTGTTTGCTATTTTATTTTTAAACTCCACAAAATAGTAACGTTTTAACAACTAAAATACTAGTTTGATCAGTAGTTAGTATGTCAGTATTTAGTATGATCAATAGAATTAGCATAAAAAATATGATTAAAATCTCGATTATGATTGTAAATGTTTGCTTATTCAATCCCTAGCATCAGTGGGATGACACTGACAGCTCACTCCACGCACGTTTTCACGGTGGGATTTTTACAGAATCGACATGAAGTTATTTGATAATTTACAGAAAAAAAAAATGTGTGTATCGTCACGGTCAGGGCATGTCTTTGCGGTTCTAGCCTTTGAACGTGGCCTCTCCATCTCCATTTTAACTTAAGTATCTGGTTAATCACTAATCAGCAGTTAGCCAAAGAAAACCTACAACAAATGATTGGTATGACTAGTAAGTTAACTTTTAAAAGTATGTCGGCCTACGTCCATTCTGGGGATGGCCATTGGATGGCCATTTGTAGAGCAAGGCTGCACTGAATTAGAGAGTACTTATTTACCTAAAGTCGAGAGAGAGGTTTGCACGCTTAGCATGACCACCGGCACTGTATAAACTAATGAAACGAAATACAAAATGACGGACTGTAGAAACGTTTTTACCGTCAAAAATAAAGAAAAGAAATGACACTTTGTATAAAAGGAGAGACTGTTGCCATTCTTCGTAGCGATGTAAATGTTCACGCTCAGCGTGCTATACGGGGTGTCCGAAAAGTAATGGATTACCTTTTACCTGCTGATGGGCCATATTGAGATCTACCAATAAAAAAAAAATGATCTACCAATATTTTTTTTTTCAACAGGGCCGATCAAAAATAAGGTAAATTTTTTTTTGGTGAAAATATTAAGTTTCAACCTAAATTTTAGGTATTTAAAAGATGATATCTGTAACTTTCTTGTATTCAATCGATGGTAGGATGATTCAAGATGAAAATAAAAAAACTGTACTCGAAAAAGTTTTCATTCGTAGAAATGGCATGGAAAAAACTGATCAAAGGTAGAGATGTTCCAAAATTTCATTACACATCAAAAAACTCTGAAACCATAAGACTTTTACCATGGTATTTTTTTTTTATTGGTAGATCCTAATGTGGCCCATCAGCAGGTAAAAGGTAATCCATGACTTTCCGGACACCCGGTATAATATAATAAGCCTATAATGCCACTGCGGGGACACAGGCCTCCCCTCTTCGAGAGTAAGTGGGGTGTAATCTACTACGCGGGCCCAGAGTGCGGCTTGGTAGATGTCATATATCTTCGAATTTTTGGTGCAAGGACATGGCGGTTTCCTCACGATGTTTTTCTTTACCGTTTTGAGAGCAGTAGTGATCAAATTATTTACACAAAGTAAAGCGTTCCTGGGTTCGAACCCACGACTAACAACTTCTGTAACTTGTGACTTGGTAACTCGGGGCCGTTACCACTGGGCCACGTTACTCTCTCAGCGTGCTAGTGCAGTTTTATCTACTAGGCCACACCACAACGAAACGCTAACTAATAAAATAGTACAAGTTTCAAACCAAGATCCAACGTTACCAAAGTTAATTTGGTTTTATTAGCCATCAGAAAGCACGGTAACAGTTTGATCGCGGGCTCGGGACACAATCTCGTGCACGTCAATAGATTAGCCCAAGTGTTCTGCTATAGACGTAATTGCCGATACCGAGTGGGACAAGGCTATAGTCATTATACACGTGGAAGAGAAACAAAAGAAGGGCCACTTTTTCATGCTATGCATTGGAGACAAGAGAAGATGATTAGAACCATGTGCATCTTAACTAATATTATAAATGGCAAAGTGGGTTTGTTTGTTCCTTACCATGAACGGGTTAGGAGGTAGGATAAATTTTATTCCGTTACTACGATCCCGTGGAATAATTTCCAACCTGCACACTGACGAACCCATGGGCACCAGCTAGTCTAACATTTTTTTATTTTTTTATTTTAAGGGCTTTATCGCTGAGCGATAACGTCGCCCTGTAACATCAGCACAGTCAACTAAACCTAAAAACGTATAATTCTTATTTTAAAACAAACAATGCCTGTTTGTACAATATCCCAGCCTGTACCGATAAAAGACATGCCAGGACACTCTCCAATATCATACATATTTATACGAGTAGGGCCAAGTAAATTATATCTCAAATAGTCTAACATGAAATAAATGAAAGCTGTGCTTCTGCAAGAAAAAGTTAGATAGGTATAATATTTGAAGACTACCTTCGATTTCTCCAGGATCCCATCATCATATACTGACATGATGACAATGAGACCACCTGGAAAGTATACCATTTCAAACAAAAAAACTATTTTTTCAAATCGGTCAATCCGGGGAACATAAATAAAAAAAAAGAAAAAAAAAGAGATTCTGACGAATTGAGAGCCCCCTGCTTTTTTGAAGTCGGTTAAAAATTTAGACTATGTTTAGAATGAAGATGATTAAAGCAGCAAAAAAAATAAAATATTAAAATAATTAAATGCAGTCACATTTAATAATTAAATGTGACTGCATTTAATTATTTTAATATTTTAATTTTTTAAGTTAAGAAAAATATAAAAATAATTATTATTTTTATATTTTTCTTAACTTGTACAGAAAGCTCTCCCTGCGATGAAAAATGAAGGCTATCGCTTTTCAGGAGAAGGTGGGTTTTCAGGAGATGACGGGAATTGGAGTGAACCTTCTGAATCTTCAGAGGTTTGCACTTTATGGTTAAATACCTAATGCCGAAAGCACCACTAAAGTTGTTTCAGGACGGTTTTATAAATTTATCAATGTTCCTTATGGTGCATATAATGCCGCGAAGGGTAAAAATAATTCGGGTTCTTTTTGTGACCTGCGATGCTAATAATATCGTTAGGACAAGAGCTCATTGTTGCATTAAGGTGCTCCCTCACCAGGATTTCAAATTCGATTCGAGCATTACATTACAATACTACCTCCCTGACTGACGAGTATTCGCGTGTAATGTAACATTAAAGATTGCGGGGCGGGGAGCGCTCTGCGGCCCGCCGCGTCGGACACATTTAATTACAATTGGAGCGCATTGATGTTACAAGTTGTATCAAGGTATTACACATTGTATCATTACAAGGTGCGCGCTGTAATGCTCCATTTTCCTCCCTCACTGATGTCATGCTCGAATCTGTAACGTTACATTACAGGCGAATGCTCCTGGTGTAGGAGCACCTTTACAGATTGTCGAGAAATTGTTAGGAATTCATAATTAACACCATTATGAGTTCAGAAGAGTAATAATAATAACCATTGAAATCATAAACCTAAAACTAAGTATAGTTTATCCTAACTTATCCATTAATTATTTTATTATAATTATGTACCTACACACAGTAAAATGGATACACTTGTACGACATATTATTATTGAGTACAAAGGTACTGCTTATTTTATAAGTTTCTTCCAGCAAACCTGCGACAGGAGAAATGAAAAAGAAATGTAGACAATAGTGCCTTTTCTTCACATGTATCTGACCAAGATTATGTCTAGACTTTAAATTTAAAAGAGACTGTGACCACTGAGTTTGTTTCAGCATTTCTTTTCTTTATTTTTATTTTATAAAATTACGTGTAAAAGTGATTCCTATTTACAGAATAAACAGTTTAATTTCATTTAGGGCTGATTTATTCAACGTCATATAATTTTATCCGAGGAATAATTTTGAATTTTTGACAATAATTCTTCCACACAAAATCTGTCAGACGACAATTTTATTCCATCATCATCTGCCTAGCCTTTTCCCAACTATGTTGGGGTCGGCTTCCAGTCTAACCGGATGCAGCTGAATACCAGTATTTTATATGGAGCGACTGCCTAACTGACGTCCACAACCCAGTTACTGGGTAATACGATACCTCTAGGTAAGACTGGTTGTCAGACTTTCAGGCTTCTGACTACCCGTAACGACTGTCAAAGATCTACGAATGACAGCCGGGACCAACGGCTTAACGTGCTTTCCGAGGCATGGAGGGATCTCGGTATGTAAAGATGGTCACTCATCCACAGACGAACCGCGGCAAGCGTAGCTTAACCTGATCGATCGACCTGTGCTGCTGTTATTATTTAGCCACGGGCCCCTCAAGTCAATTTTATTCCACGAATAAAAATTATCTGTCGATTGAAAAATCAGCCATTAATTGAAAATGACACCAGAGAAATAAGATCTCCCAAAAAAAAAAAGCGGTACCTAAGCGTTAAATCATTGCAAACAACAAACGAAACACTCACTAAAAAGAGGTGCAATTTTTAATAAATCCAACCGCAATGAAGCGTCGACTGCAAATTCCCCAGACAATTAATTCTGCTATCATAAGTCCCGTGTTCTATATATATGAAGTGTCAGCGAGGCCGACACCATAAAATAATGCCACCATAAAATGGCGATGCGTGCGGCGCAAGCCTTAGCCTTTAACGCCGATTAAATTTCTTTAATACTTGATCGGCTTATACCGGTGGTCTTGATAATGTATTATCTGGAATGAGTAACATTATGCGGCTGAGGACCGAGGGTGTTATTATATTTATTAGAGCAGGTTTTGCGAAAAACAGGGTGGAGTTACGTGTTATAATATCTAAAGTTATTCTAACTATTTTCGAGATAACTACGGTTAATTCACATTATGTTCATCACACATATTGGTCGACCGAACTACTGATTTACTTACTTAATTTTTAATTTTGGTTAAACTAAAATTAATTGCACTAACGAACGATTCATCTAATGATTTTTTTAAGATCTTGTATATTTCATCTATGTATTAAATACCTAATGGACGACTCGCCTACAGTTTATTAATACTGAAGGCGTAGTCGACGGAGCCCCGCTTCTTCTACACTATTTCCGTCTGCAGGGTTTAAAGGAACCTAACACGAAGGACATGGCGGGAGCTCCCCCTTCGAACCTAACCTGCCCGAGTCGGGTGCCCCAAGTCAAGAGCTCGCTTCGCTCGCTCATGCATCCTAAGTTCTCATTGTCTTTTTACGAAGTCGACCATCCATAAACTAAGACTATCCATGACTTGTACATAATAATGAAATACCAATATTTTGGACATTCGATACTCTGTACTTCGATATTTAGGACGTTACTATGACGTTATTATGGCTAAAAATACTGACCACAGATAAATCATCAGCTGGTGAATCGTCCGTTACTTCAATCAACCTTAGGTAAATTAATTGTAGTTGAATAAGCCGTAGGTGAATTCTCCTTTATGGATTTCGTTCATTAGTTATTACTAAAATCTGTGAAACGATCTTTAGGTACTTTGAACAGTATGTCTTTTGACCATAGTTATCTCGGAAATAGTTAGAATACGTTTAGATATTATAATATGTAACAGAAATAAGTGCTGCCATGTGTGTGAGCGTGCTCTATAACTCTGAAGAATTTAATTATAATATTTATATTAATTTTGGCAACACTAGGCTCATGATTCACTAGGATTAGTAAGTAAGTGAGTATTTAGACAGTTAACCAGCCTATAATATCCCCACTGCTGGGACACAGGCCTCCCTCTTCAAGAGGGAGTGGGTTGTAATATACCACGCGGGCCCAGTGCGCGTTGGTAGATGTTACATATATTCGATTAGTTTTCTCACGATATTTTCCTTCACTGTTTTGAGAGCAGGAAATTAAAGCATACTCTCGTCAAAAACGAAAAACGTGGCCATATTCACAAAGACCGAACCGACAAAAAAATCAAATCAGTTTATTTATTTAATAAAGAATACCAACAGCAAATACGTAAGTTAACCGCTAAATCTCATCACACCCACACTCCATCTCAAAAATTAACATTCCACACAAAAACAGTAATATTTTAACACATTGTAAACACAGACAATATGTGAATAACATTAATATAATCAAAACGAGGAGCGTTCCGTTCATAAAGCACTCCGTCTAGCTTCGTTGTATTTAATGGCACCACATATAGTTGTTAAATTAAAATGCTGCGCTTACGACGACCAATAAAGGCAGACAAGCCACGCTGCCTGGATTAAGTCCTGACACTCAACCCTGCAAGTGCGCAGATTTAATCGGGATTAATTCTGTCGCAGAAGCGGTTTTGTACAGACGCCAGCACATCAAGCTACCCGAAACTGTCAGATTTTCCCAATCAACTTTGAACCTTATGCTTTAGCGCTAAAGTTGAAAATCTATTAAAGAAATGTGACAGATTGTAGTAGCTTGATGTGCTCGCGTCTGTACCTTTTTTTGAGGCAGGTTGGCCCTCCTGGCTGTAATCTTTGGTCGGAGTATTTTAGTTGTACCAACTATTGCTTGCAGTTTCTCTCGCTTCCCAGTGGAACTATGTACAGACGCCAGCACATCACACTACCCGAAACTGCCAAATTTTCCCAATCAATCATGAACCTTATGTTTTTGCGATAAAGATAAAAATCTATTAAAGAAATTTGACAGATTGTAGTAGCTTGACGTGCTGGCGTCTGTACCTCATGAGCTGAATCTAGAACAGTCTGTGTGCATTTTTTTCCATAAACATATCTGTTTTTTTTCATGTTTCTTTTTCCATTGTTAATAGTAACAAAAAATTGGAAAAGTTTCAGAAGGTAAAAACGCGGCTTCGTTTGAGTAACGCTGCTGCTATATAAAAAAAATCGAGTTAATTTAAAATCGTTTCATATCATTCTGCGCTCAAACTCAATGTTCATCGAGATTCCGGTTGACAACCAGATATGATAAAGTGGGATGTCTCATTGTATGTTAAGAAGGTGAAACGTCGGGTTTAGCGGTTATTTATCGAATGGATTTTAATGATAGATGTCCATTACGACAATTTGATTTTATGGAAGTGTTCGATAAGCATTAATTAGTTATATAATGTTCCGTAAGTTGTACTTAGTGGCTCAATTAAAGTTTATGAATCATTACGTCACATTCATTGGTTAGATAACTAATGCAATTAGGAAGAATGTTGAGTCATATGAATTAATTGTTTAATATAAAGCTGAAATCGCGAAAAAAAAAAGCTGTTACCTACATTTTGGCGACTCGTACGAACATAAATGTAGGGAACAGCTGATTTTTTTTTTCGCGATTTCAGGTATGGTCCCATAGTAAAAGTTGTTCATAATGATGAGTACAATGACCTCTTAAGAGGTTGTTGGTGTTTTACAAATAACCCTGAATAATTACTTACCTATAAGGTTGTTATACTTTCGCTGCTTGAGGTTTTCCTTTTTATTTTAATAGTTTGTTAATTTATTTTATTTAGTACTAGCTAGGAACCCGGCTTCGCTCAGGAACATTCCACAATATTCCAGAATATTTTGGAATGTTGTGGAATGCTCTCGAATACTCTCGAATGTTCTGGACTGTGCTAGAAATTTCTAGAGGGCGAAAATTCCAGCCCTTATATCTTCAAAAACAAGCCTTTCAGGTGAAAACGGGAACCTTCTTCATAGACAGGAGACAGAGGGTTACCACACCACATAACTCCCTTAACCGTACCGGGACTCATTTCTGAGTTTTAGCGGCACGCACATTTTACACTTCCTTTTATAATATATATTGATTATAGTGTTTAATTATTTGAATTTAGTACTTATTATAATAATGGACGACAAAAACACACATACAAACGCGTAACTAATTAGATATAAATATGTGCAAGCTTGTAATTAGCAAATGTCACTCCTTATGCACGAAATTCAAAATTGTTATTAGTCTGTAAGCTTTCTTTAAAATTAAATAAATACACTTACAACACAAAACAGTCCCCGCAGCGATCGTAGTGTTAAGATAGGACGAACGCATTTGAACATATTCCTGGGTTATATATTATTAAGATTCTTCTTGCGTGTCGCGTTCTTCGCTCAAATTGCTCCGTTTATACAAAACATAATTCTACCCCTTGAGCATAAGGCGCATTATTATTTGCCTGTTTGTTGTATTCATATGACGCGGTAAGCCTTTCAATTTCCAACAATGCTCAGTATGCGAAAATTGTTGTCGACCTTAGTACGTGTTTGACTTCAGTTAGGTGTCTCTCTTTATTATGTCTATGTTCATAGGTGCTTTGGAATTCACTTTTATTTGTCAGTGCCATTTCTTCATCTAATAACAGTCACTTGAGCTGACTTTTGCAAATGTTCTTCCCGTTTTATTGCTATTTTTATTGTATTTCACAATTTGCAGGAGACGGTCCTGTGTCAGGGAGTTGGAAAATGAAAGGTGAAAGAATTTCTGTCTAGTAAATTCACTCTTTCACACGCTGTCTGCATCTCCTTATCTTTTGTCCTATGCTGGAAGAGATTTCTTATGAAATAAGCATCACCTTTGTACCTATTTTTCTGTTCCGTTTTTTCTTGTTTATTTATATATGTGTGTCAAATAAATAAACGAAATAGCTGTATATGCCATATGGAGTAATTCTAAACCCTATTGACGAGTCATTTCATGATGCCATCAATTACATCTTGAGCTTTCAACTATCGCCGCTCAACAAACTATCTAAATTCAGATAAAAACTCCGTCTGAATAAAAACTTTTATCTCCGCCTAATAGACGAAAGTTGGGACAAAAATAAAGCTAGTCACCTCATTGTTAGCGTGTAGCCATCAATCTTACGCCATTAATTGATTAGATAGGACGTTCCTATTAAACTGATATCGCAGCCACCCACACAAATCGATCGATTCATCGAAAATCCGAAATGACTCCCGGAATTCGAACATCTAACAAGAAATTCAATCAAAATTTTTAATTTATACTCCATCCATTGCGCTTATTCCTTTTTTGAAAACAGACAACTTCGATGTAAAAGTTTCGTTGGAACACGAATATTTGTGCGAGAGTTTTTATTCGATTTCGAGATATTCTCGCAGTTTGATATCGAATAAATTGAGCATTAAGCTTTAATTCGGTTATGTTATATTGCGCCGGCATCGCATCGATCATCGCAGACGTTAACTGTTACCGGCTTTGATGTTTTGATATCAATATTAATCGGCGTGTACTATGCATTTGACTGATCATAAATCTATAGGAAACCAGACCAGAAATAAAAGTATCATTTAGTGATGTTATTTTGGTAAGAATATTAGCTGCATTTTTGTTCCTATTCGATTCGAGTCGAGGTTTTCGATTACTCGATAATCTAAATAATAATTAAATTGATTTATGATTGTCAGAGAATTTGCTTCCTGTCAATATGATCATTCTGTTGGGCTTTTATTTTAAGTACCTAGGAAAGCGGTTATGCCATTTTATATGAAAATCTGTCAATTTTACCAGTATTTGACATTAAGATGGCGCTATTGTGTGACCGTTCACGGCTTTCTGAGGAAACCAAAACATATCAGCCTTTAATTAATTAATTAATCTATTCCTTTATTTCAGGGAACTAGGGCCCATAGAAAAAAACAATACACACTATACAAAAACAATATAACAATACAAAATACCACAAATACACTATTATAAAAATATTACTTAAAAATAGTATAAGTACATACAAAAATCCCACTGCTGGGACACAGGCCTCCTCTCGGTGAGAAGGAGTGGGCCGAAATCCACCACGCGGGCCCAGTGCGGTTTGGTAATTGGTAGATGGATCGTGTCTTTGAATTTTTTGGTTTTAGGACATACCGGTTTCCTCACGATGTTTTCCTTCACCGTTTTGAGAGCAGTCGTGATGCTATATTTTACACAAAGTGTCTGTGTGAGTTCGAACCTACGACCTACATACAACTCGTAAGTGGCGGCCGTTACCACTTGGCCACCACTGTTACACGAAAGCAAAGCTTTACTTCATTTCTAAAGCACTTTTTATTTTACCGAGCAAAATAACGTGCAGTTAAATAAAGTAACACCAAGACCTCCTTCCCTTCCCCCATAAAATAATACCAGCTTTAATTTTATTGCCTATCACATTCACACTTTATGAAGCGCTCTCTATTTTCTCTATAAAATATGTCTGTCTTTCGCACGCTAGTAGAGTAGATGAGTACTAAGCGCCAGCATCTGGGCAAGTTGTAATGCGATTAGGAACGTTGGGATACCGCACCGCTACTACGCTGTTATTAAATCTGTCTCACAGCTTTCACTGCAGCGGTTTTCTTTCACAAGGGACTTTTTTATGTTCTGTACTGATTTATTACACATTTGACAGGCCTGTTGGTCTAGTGGTCAGTGGCCCTGACTGCTTGCGTATAGCGCAAGGTCGTGGGTTCGATTCCCACCCAGGACCCACCAGGTGTGATGAGCACGATCATTTGTTCTTTGTCTGGGTGTAATTTATCTATAACTAGCGACCCGCCCCGTATTCGCACGGGTGCAATGCTGATCACTATCACTACGTAGTATAAAACAAAGTCGCTTCCCGCTGTCTGTCTGTCTCTATGTATGCTTAGAACTTTAAAAATAAGCAACGGATTTTGATGCGGTTTTTTTTAATAGATAGAGTGATTCAAGAGGAAGGTTTATATGCATATAATACATGCATAATATAGTAGAGAAACAAGCGGGAAGCGACTTTGTTTTATACTATGTAGTGATATGTATGTATTTAGAAATATATATGTATGTTTATCAGTTGTCTAGTACTCATAGCACAAGCTCTGCTTAGTTTGGGACTATATGGCTTTGTGTGAAAGTTGTGGATTATTATTAGTAAATGAAATTCTATTTCTATTTCCAAATAAAATTGGGGGACTAACATGAGACTTAAGGGCGAAATTCCTATAGATGAATTAATTAAGGGTCGATTTCTCAATCGACAGATAGATTTTATTCATGCAATAAAATCGACGTCTGACAGTTTTTGTATGGAAGAACTGTAAAAAAATCAAAATTATTCATTGGATAAAGCAATCTGGCGTTGGAGAAATCAGCCCTTAGTAGAATAAAGTAGTCAAAGGTAAAGTAGTAGAGTAGTCAAAGACGACGCCAGCACATCAAGCTACTACAACCAGTAAATTTTTTCAACTTTATCGCTAAAGCTTAAGGTTCAAAGTTGATTGGGAAAATTTGACAGTTTCGGGTAGCTTGATGTGCTGGCGTCTGTACCTATACTTATTTTTACCACACACATTTCGCCAGTTATGTATAAATCCCATTTAATAGAGGGCAAGGCTATTGCCAATATTAAAAGGGCACAAATTCAGACTGCTACTGAGGAATTCCTGATGGAAAAACCAATAACACTTTGGCCAACCTGGGAATCAAACTCAGTACCTCATGCTTACCAGTAGCGCTTGCAATAGACCAACTTTTAGGCAGTTGCCGAGGCTAATACCATCGGGCGCTAAAGATGATATCAGACGCTTAACTCGAATATATGTACGTTTTATGAAAAAGAAAGCAACACCGGCATCGGTAGTTAAAAACATACTTGAAATGTTCAAATGAACTTAAAAATATTGTAGTATCCTAGAAATCGAGAGACTCGCCGTAGAATAGTCGAGATAAGTAAAAATATTGAACTAAACAAGTTTTCCTTGAGAAATAAAAATAATGGTAAAACTTAGAGTGGCACCTTGAGTTCTATCCTCGGTATACCTATAATTATCGTAAATTTTATGTATGTGGTTAAGTATCAAGATATACCCGTACCTAATATTGTAAAGCAGCAAAATTACACAGATCTATATAGTTCAATGGAATAGTCCCCTGAGGGTATAAGAACTGACAGAAATTGCAGCAAAAATTAGGTAATAATTTCCTATGACATATAAAACTGGAGGCCAACCGTACTTTGACACAACAACACAATTATTTAAACAACAAAAAAAAACATATATTCCATTCCATGCTAATTGAGAAATGACGATAATACAAGACCGTAGCATTAAAACGTCTCTTGATTAACTTAATAATAACTCTAACAGACATTTTTATTTCTTTGATAATTAAAAGTTTATTTATATCGTAGAATTAGTAAAATAAACTTGTTCTTTCGAGAGCCAGTAATTAATTTAATATCAGTTTGAGATACGATGCCATGATTTTAAAACATATGTTTTGGTCCACAACCCGTCATCATTGAATTAAATATTCTATTCAGGTTGGACTGACTTATTGACTTGTGGATAAGACTAATACCTATTATATTTTCTTTATACATATTTGATTTTGTGTGGTTAGATAGGCATAAATTACTGCTAATCTTCTTGGATGATTTATCGTGCCAGGATGTCGAGTAATTGTGTTAAGCTTATGTGATGTAGGTCACTATATGATTGTGCACTGTGCACTAAGTGTGCATACACACAAGCGACACGCGTCGTCGAAAGAGGCAACTGCAGGCGTCGACGCTTGTCGGCGGAAGTCGTCGAATACTTGCCTCTCGTGTATTTGAGGACCGAACTCAAATACACATGTGACACGTTGTCGACGCGTGTCGACGGCTGCAGCCTCTGACGACGACGCGTATCCTTGTGTAAGAGCACGAAGAAAGAGTACTGTCTATCCACTTTGTGCCAAGGTGGGAAAGCAAATACTGTCTCTCTTGAAAACCCTGTAGCTACAGGATTTTATGAAAGGTAAAATGGCAAAGAAAAAGACAATAATGATTTCGTTCATTAGTGGCATTTATGGGCATGATATTTATTCAGATTTGTAACAGTTGTAATGGCAATCAAGGAATTTGGTTCAAATAGCTTTTTTTATTATTTTATTTTTTGTTAACTACCTGGTACTTGTTGACAGGCCTACACTGTCCTCTCATACCTATTGACCCTGTTATTTGTTTTTTTTAATGTCTTGCCGATGCGTGAGCGTGCGTGATCCATCGCAGCCCGTTCGATGTCCACCGCTAATAAGACTCCGCGGATAAGTATTTTTTTGTTCCGTTGGTGTAATGACTGAATGTGGTTCCCGTGTGAGGGTAAATAAATAAAATAAATTTGCAAATATTGTGAACGCCATTTTTTTTTTAAAGAGTAACTTAATCCTTTTTTTAGAAGGAGTTTTGTGCCGACTTTTCTCCATAGGAAACGACCAATTAGAACCATACACCTAGCTTCTGACGTATCATAAGTGCCCATGTAGGTTTATGTGAACTTTTTTGGCATGGATGGCGCAGTGGTTAAGCGATTGACTGCTGCGCTGCGTGTCGTAGGTTCAATTCCCGCACGGAACAAATATTTGTATGACCTACAAGTAGTTGTTCCGGGTCTGGCTGTTTGTGCATGTGAGTTTAAATGTTTGTGAACGCACCCACAATACAGGAGAAATTCCTAGTGTGGAGCAACGTTTTTTTTTAAAAAAAACTAATATATTTTGTCCTCACTGACTAAGAATGAAGAACTCCAAAAAAATTGGTAGGTACCTACATCGTGATCCACAGGCAGATTTTACCCACCGCTGATCAAAGATACCTACACAGCAGCCTTCATTACTTGCCACCTATTCTATGATTCAATCAGACAGTGCCTGGCGGGTATGTCATCGATACTCTAGCCAGGCTAAGAAATATTTCCATCACATATTACTCAATACGCCGTATCTAATTAGTGCACTATTCATCATTTCGCGACTTCCCATGGTTCATTGAATCATTGGTATATAACCGCAACCACGATCGTTGATATGATTACGTAAAAACATCAGCACTTAAGCCCTGTCTAGATTACAACACGTTTGTTTCTAGAGAGTAATCTACAAGTGTATGCACTTACCGTGATATCATTAGGGTTGACGTTTATTGCGAAATTAACTATAGCACGGAATTATGTATTAGAGTAAAGAAAAAAGAAAAAAAAAAAGATCTCCAGAAAAGACCTCTTAAAAGATTGTCCAGGAAACGCCAAAGTAATTTCGATCAAAGTCCTGAGTGGTGGACTTGAACAGACAAAACTGCGGTCACTCACGTTCTGACTTAAATCATGGTTTCTTAAGAAGGTAGACTAGAAACACGAAAGGAAGATTTTTGTTTACAGAAACGTGAGTTTCCAAAGTAGGCTAGAAGCACAAAGCGAAGAAGCAGATATACAAACTTACGAAGTTTACGTCCAGTAGTGTGTGAAAGTTACTCTCAGAAACAGCATTCATCTCTATCATCAACATAAACAGAGCCAACACGACGAAAGCACACCACTAATCGCAGCCTGTCCTCTTTAAAATTGCACAGGTGTATAATGTAAAACAGCTAGCTAGCTATGTATATCAGTTTATCTAAGTCTTGGCCACGTCGGATGCAAAATTACCGGCGTCCGTAAGTAGCGGCTACGGGCAGCCTCCAGGCTATCGTGAAACGACACGCCTAGTACGCTGGTGCATAAAATAAACAACTTTAGAAGGCGTTGCTCAGACGCCAGTCAGATCGAATGTGATATTTCTTAGGTTGTGCCTTGTGTGAGCAAAATTTTGTTGAGCCTAAGGGAAATTCTGACAACTGGAATAAAATATTTATCAAGTCAAACATAAGTAGGACTAAAAGATCTTTCAAGGATTGTCAAATCACAGTCAAGAATAAAATTAAAATAATAAACATTTATAGTGAAAAAAGCAGGAGAGAATGACAATTTCAAATTCATCAGCAAAAAAAAAAAAATACAGCGGGGTAGTTGCGTAACACACATAAAATGACTATTCATCACATTTTCTGTCAATTTGACAGTTCAGCTACGTTCATTGCGTTATTTTACGTTGTTGAGCAGACGAATTTATTAAACCTAAGAAGCAATAGATGAGAAATATCCTTGAAAACTATCGGATTATGATTAAAACTGTGTTACGCAATTAGAGTAGGTACAGTCTCTTAGTCGTCTCATTACAAAAACCATGAAGCATAAAGTTTTTTTAAATTTTCCACCGATTACTTGACCATATTATATTCAAGGTTTTATGTTTGTGAAACTCTGCCAAAATAGAAATGAATAATATGTTTAACAAGAAAACACGTGAAAGATAGTTCTTCCTATTTACCAACCATATTGGTTTACAAAGCTTTCAAACCACATCAAATTAAATGTCTGCCTACAAAACAAAACAATTGTCTTCCCGCATGTATATTCACTGTATTCAGATAATTCGGAGACCATGTCACGTGCCACGGAACCACATCTGCGAGCCGCTCGCATGCTCAATCAAGCATTTATAGTCAACAACGGTCCTTACGTGTCTGGAGACCATTCAAATTTTTATTGAGATGAGAAATGTGTCTGCGATTTCGAAAGAGGCAGGGTTAAGAAGCTGTTGTTATTTTTCGCACTTCTTATTAGAAGAAGAAAGATGTGGTTTTTTGCGCTTTTAACTTTTGCAGCATTCACTTGTTTATATCTCATTTGTAATATGGCATTTAATCAATTCAAGATATTATTATTATGGATATGGTCAGCACGGTAGGAGTTAAAAGCAATGATCAGTGTGCTGAATTAATATTAACGAAATTTAAAGTTTAACTCTCAAACATTTTGCAATTCAGCCTTTGAAGATTTTTATATGGCTAGATGATATTGTTAAACAAATTAAAAACATTATTGGTTTAAAAGCTCCCGAGTTTCACATTAAGCAATGTTATCAAATAAAGCTTACAAAGTCGGTGGAAAATCAAAACAAAATGTTCACAGTTCAGACACATCATGTTTGACAAAGCACCTGGATTATATATTTTGTGTACAGAAAATCTGAATAGAAAAAATCTAGTACGTAGAACTTTTTAGTTATTAAAATATAATTATTCTTCAATGTTGTACAAGTATGCATCCCGCCTAAAGCTGACGGAAAGAGGCTGCGCGCGCGCCGCCGACGGGCGCGACTCGCGCGCAGCTGCGTGCCCCGTTTAACTTATGTTCCTCCGAGATTGCATTCACCAGATACCTATAGCTACACCGGTAAATTAAGCGGTATCTATGTCTGGAGTAATCGAGTACCTTATCTACCTGTAAAACGGTGAATTTCATGATTGTACTATCTCAGTTTAAGAGAGCAATCTTAGAGTTTTAAGTTATTGTGTTTTGTAGGGAGCAGCTGATTCTTTTCCTAATTTTATGGCAGTTCCTATAGTAAAATTTATTATTAATAATTAATACCCACAATGACCCTTTTTAACCGACTACAAAAAGGAGGAGGATAACTTCGGGCATTACTCCGTCATATATGGACGGATTTGCAAAAATCTTTTTTGTTCGATAGAGGTTTTTTTCCGAAATGGTCCCATTTAAATTTCGTAAAGATCTGGTGATGAGTTTTGGAGACAGACAACGGAACTGTTCAATAAATACCAGTAAAACAACCGCGATTGCTGCTATCGCATATGTATGCATTGTTTACGCAATCGCACAACATAACATCACGTGTGTACCCTATAAAGGCAGATGCAGTACGCAGATGTATTCAGTATACCACCGTACACCCTCATTTCTGTCAAAGTTGTTATTGGGGTAAGGTAACTCTAATCTTACAAGTAAATTTGGGCATAACTTTTTTGTTTAAGAATTGATTTAATTAATCGAATTAAAAAAAAGGAGGAGATTCTCAATTTGGTTCATATATATTTTTTTTCATGTATGTTCGGGCATAACTCCATCATAGACGGATTTGCAAAATTCTCTCATATTTTAATGGATAAGGTATGCTTCAGGGGTGGTCCCATATTAATTAAAATTTTATTAACTTTGCTCGGGTAGTTTTTGAGTTAGCTTCAATAATACGATTTTTTTCCACTTACTTTATATTGATGAGGTTTTAATAGCTTCTTGTCACTGATATTTACATAGCAAGTAGTGTTATATGAATTTGTGTGGGGTAGGTATAACTAAAAAGTGAAAAATAACTTTAATTTCGGATGTCGGTATCAAAAACGAAATGTGGAACCAACGACCGCGACTTACAAAATTAAAGTTATTTTTCACTTTATAGTGTTTTTTTGGCAGTGGGTTTTTTTTTATAAAAAAGATTTTTCAGGTTCTAAGTTATTTCAGTTACACGAAATGAAACGTAACATTATGCATCCAAATTCCAGAATGTAAATTGGTATCCCAGCATGAAGAATTAACACCTCACATGACTTGAGGAAAGTAACAACTAGACAGGCATCATTCTCATAATCATTATGCTTCCGAAAATATAACTCAACGAGAAAGTAGGTATCGTTCCCAGCACAAATGAGACACCACAGTGTGAATAGACACTGTTTCTCACCAATTGGCAGCATGAAAGAAAAACACTCATTGATTGAGACTAACAGTAATTATCGCAATTACCGCAGCCGAGCATTGAACCGGAACGAACCGTTTTCTGGAAGGCGGTGAGCATGTGTGTGACTCTAGAAATCACACACATGAGCACATGGCTCTGTGTACTTGTGAGCGATGATAATACCTCATATAAGTAGGTGCTATAAGGACTCCATGTCCTAGTATTACCTACCGGGATTACCAATGAAATGAAAGTTTTATTTAGTACTCGTACTAGCTGAACCCGCGGACTTCGTACCGCCTCGGAATCCATACAAATTATATGAGAAAATGAATCAATATCTTAATTTTTTTTTTCGGGGCGGAAAAAAATCCAACAATTCAAAGATCATAAAAATCTGTCAAGCCTCTTTTGAGTTATAAATGGTGTAACTAAACCGACTTTGTTTTATATACAACGTGTAACGTTAAATGCGCAAAACCTCAGACACCCCAAATGATTTTTAATTCAATTGACCTATTTCACAGAGAAAATAAGTCATTAAAAAAATTGCAAAGGTTTTATGTGCTGTTTTAGTTTTACTGGCCATTCTGATCGTTTCTTGCGTCTGCGACGACGCTTTACCGAGGGAGGAGTCGTCACTGGGCCGCTGCGCCGCGCTGACATTGGCTTGCTTGACCTATTAATAAATAGACACGGCAACGTTTTTAATGAAGATTTTTTGAAAAATATGACCTATACTAAAAAGTGGTTCAAATAATTCTGCTCGTTATTCTGATCAAACTATTTTCAGGTTTTGCGCATTTAACGTTACACGTTGTATACAGGTTGAAATTGAAAACATGCGACAAATCGAAATGAGAGATTGTACTCATCATTGTGAACAACTTTTACTATGAGATAAAACCTGAAATCGCGAAAAAAAAAATCAGCTGTTCCCCAATTTATGTTCGCATAACTCGTCTAAATGTAGGGAACAGCTGATTTTTTTTTTTTCAATTTCAGTTTTGGTCCCATAGTAAAAGTTGTTCATAATGATGAGTACAATCTCCCATTTCGATTTGTCGCATGTTTTCAATTTCACCCTGTATAGATTAAACGCGTGTTTATTTCAATCAAATCGATTTACGTTTAACATTTTACATGATGTACCGCTCTGTCAGCTCTCAAAGCTGATCTCTGTTATTTTCTCTCTTCTAAATATGAAACCATTGCTTTGTGGGATACCTTTGCCCAGCAGTGGGACAATACAGATTGATAAAAAAAAGTATATAGTGTTTGACAGTGCACGACATAAAGTCGTAGCATTAAAGGCGATTTTCGTAATACAAGTGTTACCACCGATGTGCGGAGTACGCGTACATGGTTCAGGTTACTTTTGAACGATGATATCAGTGACGTTTGAAACCGCTGAATCGTTTTGAACGCATACAGTTGATTGAATTATGGATCAGTGAAAAAAGTGCGACTGTCGCAAAAACGTGAAATGGACGTTGAGTGTCAGACAGTTAACGTGCAATCTTTATTCACATATCCATTGCTTAGTCAAGCGTAGTTTTCTGTTTTGGGGATGTAAATTAGGTATTATTAAAAATTGCCTACGGGTAGTTCCATCGATTTGTTAACCCGGCGGCACTCGCTACTGGGTAAAAAATACCACAGAGTACAACTACACTAGCACTGTCGATTTATAATTTTTGATCTCAATTTTACGTGATACCTAAGAAAAAAATTTTTTTGTTGATTTTTCTAAGACTATGAAGAATTTTTGTTTTTAATTTTGCGTTCTTTTTTAAGATAAGCTATAATTTGAAATAAATAATAATTCAAACTTTCAATTTTCTTTTATTTATTAGACATTAGTATTGATAAACTAAATACGCCATTAAAGTCTGTAAAGCTAACTTATTTTCCAAGATAATGTCATTTAAATCATGTGGTATTTTTTACCCGGTAGCGAGTATTCGTGCATGTAAACACCTAGCGAGTACCGCCGGGTTAAATCTCGTAGGATTAATTTATTTGCGCTAGGAAACTAACATATGGAAATGTCGAAGCATTTTATTCCAATAAATAAGACCTTCATAGGTCCTTTTGCATTGTCAAGAAATCTGTAGAATCATAATAATCCAATTAGATACCGTCAGCGATCCGAGATACCAAGCCCCACTTCCAATTCTGCTCACTCCAACAGAATGCAAGCTTCATAATCAACACAGATCTTCGCACTTGGATGTTTCAATAACTTCCTCATAACGGAGCGATGGAATGCCCCAAATTGGAATTGCTGGCCGATATTGGGCGATTCACAAAGCGTTGCCTTTTACCGTCCACAGTCCGAACAAAAACCAGTTTGCACAATTTGCGTGATTTAAAAGTGTTTTAAATTCGATATGTAGCGAATATGATGGGTGAACACCTGTTTGGTAAGCACTGCTTTGATTTATTATTTAGTTACAGGTAAAACCGGGCGAGCTATGAATTCAACTTGTACGTAACTACTACTTGAAACTGTCAAATTTTACCAATAAACTTTGAACCTTGTACTTTAGCGATAAAGTTGAAAATCTATTAAGGAAATTTGACAGATTGAAGTAGCTTGATGTAAGCCTGTACCAAATGAACTTGTTTTTTCGTAATCTACAGTCAATCTGGGTAACTTTGACAGATAAGGGCGATATTTTATACTATATTTAAAAAATTTACGCCTATCACTCGAGTGTTTTTTATTTTATCAGTGCTCTCGTATTACTTTCCATCTATAGAAATTCACAGAAAGTTTATAAAACATACCAATATAGTAGAAAATCTCAATTCTGTGCCCTGTCAAAGTTACCTTCATAAAATGGGTAACTTTGACACACACAGAGCCATGCATAAAAAAGTAGTAATAAGTATTATTTTTATCAATCTGGGTAACATTGCAAACTAACAAACATAACAAGCAAACTTGAATTCGCGCGCTATATTCAGAAAAAAAGTTTTGACATTTTCTTACTTTGACAGCTTACTTTTTTTTAAGGTGCGCTTACGAAGCTTGTTTAAAATTGAAAATCTAATATAAACATTTATGAATAGTGTTGGCTTCATGCGAAAAAATAATCAAAACTAGTTCATGGTCCCGCTGTCAAAGTTACCCGAATGAATCAAAGTTACCCAAATTGACTGTAATTTAAAAGTTGTGTGTTTAGTTCAATGGTTAGTATTAGTAAACTTAGCATTTTAAGTAGCAGAAAGAGTTTATTAATCGTTGTCCTGCATTTATTTTATCTTTTTTTACAAAAATTATCGTGGAAACTTAAAACTTAACTAGACCTCACACACACCCTCAACCACACACACAATCACTGACACTACCGCTCCACGCTGCACCTCAACATGCAGTTTGCATGTTTACGATTTTTAGCGTTCCGTACCAAATTACTCGATAACTTAGTCTTAAATTACAATACATTCTTCAATTGAACAACGCACCGTTATACGGTCACAGAAACTTCAATATCAGTGGAAATCATCGAATAATTTTCACATAAACAGGAAACTTATACTTACACATTGTCGTTTCGTCTGTATTTCAATAAAATGTTTATGTACTCAAGCGAGGCTTCAAAGCGGCGACGAATCTATTCATTAGGTTTTTTATGCACCATTGTGATTGTTCACGAATGGGCACAAATGCCTGAATAGGGCCGTTACGTTGGGCAATATTGCAACATACCTATATCGGATATTTGACAGATTCTTAGTTTTTGT
Organism: Eremobia ochroleuca; assembly: GCA_949629135.1. Classification (NCBI taxonomy): domain Eukaryota; kingdom Metazoa; phylum Arthropoda; class Insecta; order Lepidoptera; family Noctuidae; genus Eremobia; species Eremobia ochroleuca. The sequence continues at coordinate 5,974,676 of OX451396.1, read as the reverse complement.
CTTTATAAACAATTATGAAAATAGGTTTCAGATTTCATTTAGTTATTATAATAGGCAAGTCAAACATAGAAAGTACCTACATACATGCTTATTTATTTATTTATTTTATTATTTATGTACAGACACCAGCACATCAAGCTACCCGAAACTGTAAAATTTTCCCAATAAACCTTGACTTGAATCTATTAAAGAAATTTGACAGATTGTAGTAACTTGATGTGCTGGCGTCTGTACACACAGTAAAAACATATGGATATGACAGAATTATAATTTGAGTACAAAGCTACTGCTTATTTCTTACGGAATTTCTCCCAGCAGACCTGCGAAAGGAGTAGTAAAAAAGAAATGTAGACAATAGTGTGTGAGAACATGAAGAGAAAAAAATGAATGTGTGAAGTACACATATAATGATTAGTGCTTCTAAATAGTTTTGCAACAGATTTTTAATCGATTCACGACTGATTGATCTGGTAAGTTGCTCGTCGATACGAACAACCCAGTATAGTTTCTTTAACTCCCGCACATTCTCAGTTAAACCATCATCGTCCTCCTTATTGGCAGCCTTGTTCACTACTAGACATACGTCTCCCCCCTTTTGTGCCATGCTTCCATGGTCTGTGCGACTCTCATCCACGTCTTCCCTTACGATCTTCTGTAGGTCGTCGTCCCACCTGGCTAATGGTCTGCCAACTTACCTTATATCGTTTCCATTTATAATTCGCCTTAAGTTTTCTGATAGTAAGCACCAATATCACTCTAGCCTAAACCCATTTCACTTCAATAGATGGCCACTTCATGATGACCTATATCAATAATGACCTTTATTGCTACAATAATAAAGTTTAACGCCTGTTCGTTAAATTAACATCATGTACCGTTGAAATTAATAAACAATTATCTTGACGGCACCCATAACGAGTTTATGACATGCAAATTGCCTATTATTACAGTTTAAAGGTTTTTGACATGGCCGGTGACGGCCTTTTGGAAATGTGGGGGGAGCTGTACGATTTTAGTGCCATTTATTTATTGTTATATTTTACAACGTGTAACGTTAAATGCGCAAAACCTGAAAATAGTTTGATCAGAATAACGAGCAGAATTAATTGAACCACTTTTTAATATAGGTCACATTTTTCAAAAAATCTTCATTAAAAACGTTGCCGTGTCTATTTATTAAAAAACAAAAAAAAAATTAAAAACTTTTTTTTGCTACGTAAAAATTAACCCCCGCCCCCCCTTCCCCCAATCGTCTTATGTAATAAATGAACAGCCCCCAATCGCTTTCAAAGTGTTTCGTATTTCTACAACGACGACTCAACAGGCCTTTTGGCAGCTTATGCTCACCTGACATCAAGCAATGGACAAAATTGTCAACATTTTATATGCTTGAGTACGAGGCTTTTAGACTACGTTGTATGTGTATATTTTATGTCTTTTTTTTGTAACGTGCGTTTTGTTTGTGCAGAATAAACATTTTTTCTTTCTTTTCTTTCTTTCTTATGTCAATCCAATACATATTTGACTTTTTCATCATCGCTGATAGAATTTCACTTTGCCTTTAAGTGTGCTTCAAATTGCCTGCAATGGAACAGTAGGTACCTCTTCAAGTTTAGGTAAGGCAATCTGGCTAGCCTTTTCCGAACAATGTTGGGGTCGGCTTCCTGTCTAACCAGATGCAGCTGAATACCAACATTTTACATGGAGCGACTGCCTATCTGACTTGCACAACCCTGTTACTGGGCAACTTGATTCCCCTTGGTAAGACTGGTTGTCAGACTTTCGGGCTTCTGACGATCCGCGTGTTAAAGATCCAAGAATAACAGCCGGGACCAACTGTTTAACATGCTTTCTGAGATACGCAGGGGCTAAGTATGTAAAGATGGTCACCGATCCACGGACCGACCGCGGCAAGCGTAGCTTAACCTGATCGATCGACCCGTACCGCTTTGTGAGTTCTTTTCTTTTTTACTTTTTAAAATTACCTCAACAGCACGTAAATATAACTAGCTATTATTCAATAACAATAATTAATTTTAGATAGCATAAGGCCGATGGTCACACTTGCATGGCGTGGGAGAACACTCTTTGTTTTCAATTAATATGTTAAGAGTACCAAAACGCATTCCGCCGTCGCACAAATCGTATAGCACCGTTACCATTGCGGCTTAGCAAAGCTAACGAAGATTAATTCTTGTTTGAAAGCAGCGATGTATATCGAACAAGAGTGTTCTATTTAACCTGTGCGTGGTAAATGTTGGTAGTGTAGTAAGGTGGTGTTGGTCACTAGCGGAACTCATACATGTTTCCACGTTCATGGTCACTTGGTTCGGCACATAATTTAGTACTGCCTGCGTATTCGAAAATGAGTTTCTATTATACATTCTAGTTTTTCTGTCTCTAGCTTGGTAATTATGTGATATTCTGTATAGTGGATAGCCAGTCACTGAATTGCAGTGGTCATTCGAATAGTCTCATATACAACGTATAACGTTAAATGCGCAAAACCTGAAAATAGTTTGATCAGAATAACGAGCAGAATTAATTGAACCACTTTTTAATATAGGTCACATTTTTCAAAAAATCTTCATTAAAAACGTTGCCGTGTCTATTTATTAGTAGGTCAAGCAAGCCAATGTAAGCGCGGCGCAGCGGCCCGGTGATGACTCATCCCTCGATAAAGCGTCGTCGCAGACGCAAGAAACGATCAGAATGGCCAGTAAAACTAAAAGAGCACATAAAACCTTTACAATTTTTTTAATGACGTATTTTCTCTCTGAAATAGGTCAATTGATTTAAAAGTCAGTTGGGGTGTCTGAGGTTTTGCGCATTTAACGTTACACGTTGTATATGCCTTGATTGACTTAATAATGCAAAATGTAAGGAGGAGGAACTAAGGAACAGTTAAGAGACATTGCCATAGTCACCTAACTTTTAAGTACCTTACCTATGTTAGTATGTTGTTCTACTCTGATAATTGGCTTAACACTAATAAATTTATAACAATAATAAATTTATGGCGGGTAGTTATTGTACAGACGCTAGCAAATCAAGCTACTACGATCTGTCAAATTTTTTTATTCGATTTTCAACTTTATCGCTAAAGCATTAGGATAGAATAGAATAGAATACTCTTTATTATGTACACCATATAAATTACAGACGTAAATATAGTAATTTCTAGAATAATGGGCGGTCTTATCGCTAAGAGCGATCTTACAAGACAACCTTTGGATGGATTGAAAAGGGAAGGAGTGATAAATACTGTAGGTAGTCTGTGGTGTACCATTTACATGATACAATGAATACATACATAAAGTATATTATAGTAATGTAAATAAATATATACATACATATAATAATAGACATGAAACAGGAATAAAGAAAATAAAATGACGATGATGTCTGATTGGGAAAATTTAACAGTTTCGGGTAGTTTGATGTGCTGGCGTCTGTACCTTTAGTCTACAGTGTTTGAAAAGGAACGAGTACGTATACAAAGTCTTGTTAGGCCAAGAGAAAGTCGTCCAAAATAACCTCGCAATAATCCACCATCCGCATTTCTTCACAGCACCAATAATTCTCGTGTTTTCCTTGTCTGCTCGACGTCAGTATGTCACTGCAGGGATCCAGCCTGACACATGCTGTGCTGGTCTCCCATTTTTTGCAACCTTGAGACGCACATCGCACTTTGCAGTTGGGAAGTGCGATGTGTATGAACGAACATAGTTATGTTCGTTATTTGATTTAAACACATAAAAACAAAATTGAAAGATATCAAATTAAAAAAAAAAAACTTATTTTATTTAAAGAAAACATTTAAAAAAAAATTTAAATTGGCACCTTGCATTTTCGTGTATGTATGTGTCGTATGTGCTGGCGTCTGTACCTAATTTTTTATCTTTTGATTATTATTTTGTGTGTTGTGCTATTTCCTTTGCACCAAATGAGTAGTTTATAAGTCATTTTAATGTTATTTATTTAGTTATTTATTTATTGTATGTGTAAACTATGGACTAGAATTGTCTGAAATAAATAAATTATTATTATTATTATAAATCTATTCTATCTATCTTGACGTGCTTACATCATTATCACCATCATCTTTTTAGCCGAAAGACGTCTACTGCTAGATATAGGATCCTCTGGCAAAAAGCGTCACCACATGGAACGGTCTTGGGCTTCTCATATCCAGCTAACAAGTGAAAACTAATTAATAAAAGCTGGTCGACACGTTACAAAATCTTTTATAAAAGCTTTTATTACCAGACTCATTATGATTGGCCCACATTGTCCGCAAGACAAAGGCGGCAGTACTGCTACAATGGTGCTATCAATGTACGTAATCATTTGTTTCAATTCAATTTTAATCAACGCAGTGATTTGCGAAATCGTGACCGTCATTCATAGAAATAGTTGCGTATAACATTTGGATGTTTTGGTGTTTGTGTGAAAGGCAAGGCTTTCTAAAAATAAATTTAATACTGATTCATTCAGTTGAGTCTGTTTGAAAAAAATCTGAAAAACACACACACAACATAACATCACGCTTGTAATACTCGAAGGGTTAGACAGAGGTTTCTATCTATATTAGTCATCTATAATAGTACAGACGCCAGCACATCAAGCTACTACAATCTGTCAAACTTGAATAGATTTTCAACTTTATCGCTATTGAAAGTATATGGTTTAAAGTTGATTGGGAAAATTTGACAGTAAGTTATGTTTATGTGTTCATGTAAAAATCTTAAACTATCTACCTACATAATAATTTTAGAGAAAAAAATATGATTTATTTATTTCTAAAATCACATACTGCCGTGCGATTTTGTAACCATCTCACCGTGAAAGCTTGGGTGAATTGAGCGTGGAGTGAGCTGTCATTCGCTAGGGATTGACACTATTAAGTGCTCACTTCAATTATGGTTTCACGGTGAGATTTTTACAGAATCGACCAGCAGTTTTAGGTATTGTGGATACGTCACTTACAAAGGATCTTGTTAATGTTCAAGATAAACTCAGAAACTACATATGAAGAAGTCACATTGGTATCTCTATCTACTATACGTTATTGTTACAGATTTCACCCAAACACCCACAACCAATATTAATTGAACCACTTTTATACTTGAAAACTCCAATAAAGTGCCATATTATGTGCTTGGCTGCACACTGTAATGTCTACTTTCATTTAAAACATGTAATTACACCCGGCGCGGTCAGGTTGACCACAGCTGCGGGTCGATTCTGTAAAAAAATTCTCCGTGAAAACTTGCGTGGAGTGAGCTATCAGTGTCATCCCACTCATGCTAGGGATTGACCAAACATACATTTACTTTTGATCATTTTATGTAATTTCAAAGCTAGTATTTTAGTTGTCAAACAATACTGTTTTATGGGGTATTAAAATAAAATATAAAAAAAAAGAAACAGCACCAAAAACAGAAACAGAAACTTAGTAAGGATCTCAATGCTGTTTTTTTTCTTTTTTTTTTCCTAGACTATAGACCCGATACACGACATTTCGTGAATCAAAAACACCTAAAATACTAGCTTTGAAATTATATAAAATGTTCAATAGAATTAGCATAAAAAATATTACTAAAATCTCGATTGTAATTGTAAATGTATGCTTGGTCAATCCCTAGTATCAGGTGGGATGACACTGAAAGCTCACTCTAAGCTCAATTCACCTAAGTTTTCACGGTGAGATGGTTACAGAATCGCACTGCTGTTCATTAAAATTTTCAATACGCTGCTTGCACGAATAATTTATGCAGAGTTGCGATCACGTTATTGGACCTTTTATATGATGCTATATATTTTACCAGTGTGTTAATGACTATGGTATCCGATGTTTTCTTATTGTATTTTACTGCAAAGTACTTAATTAAAAACTGAGTTTAAAAATAACTGAGTAATTTGTGTGTGTGTAACTGAACAAATATAGTTCTGTTATAATTTTAGAAAGAAAAAATCATTTTACAGATGCCAGCACATCAAGCTACTATCTGTCAAATTTATTGAGTAGATTTTCAACTTTATTGATGAAGTATTAGGCTCAAAGTTGATTGGAAAATTTGAAAGTTTCGGGTAGCTTGATGTGCTGGCGTCTGTACAGTGACTGTACGATAGAATCTGCTTTACCGACTCAGCATCATACCTAAAACTGTATCGTAATGTCAATATCGCAGAATGACGTTCTTTAAATATCAGATCGGATTAAAAATGTCACACTGACAGACTGACAATTAAAACAAAAATGACCATGCCATTAAAAAAGTTTTTGCTTGGTATCATCTCGATATTGGTCAAAGATGTCTGCTATTTTAATCTTCGTTTTCTAGAAATATATAGTCAATAGTCTCTTTAGTGCGGTAGGTTAACAAAATACTAATTATAATATGTGTCTTGATAAAAGAAAAACAAAAAAAAACTGATGACGATATAAAAAAAACTTCACTGTACAATCACTCTGGACTTTCTGCATATTTAAATACGAAACAGATAAGTCAAGCATCATTATAATTTAATTTATGTAAAACAGAGGTCAAATCAGACTGTGTGAAAGAAAAACTAATGGCCCATTAAACCAACTAAGCACATTTAAAAAGTAAAGTGATGTTTACAACCATTTCACCCTCATTATGTTGTAATAATTTATAGTTTACCCGGTAAAGGTAATTATATATAAATTAGTAACAAGATACAAAATGTTGGGCGTCCCGTCACTGTGACCATTTTTATGGCCCTTGTACAGACGCCAATATATCAAGCTACTACAATCTGTCAAATTTCTTTAATAGACATTCAACTTTATCGCTAAAGCGTAAGGTTCAAAGTTGATTGGGAAAATGTGACAGTTTCGGGTAGCTTGGTGTACTGGCGGCGTCTGTACAAAATATATTTTATGGAGACAGTAATTCTATAAATCTCTTTTGTTTCGAATGTTGAAAGCTGTTAAAATATGTTCTGTTAATGTCTGCCTACGCATATCACTATTAGCCCAACGCCAGCACATCAAGCTACCCGAAACTGTCAAGTTTTCCCAATCAACTTTGAACCTAATACTTTAGCAATAAAGTAGAAAATCTATTAAAGAAATCTGACAGATTGTAGTAGCTTGATGTGCTGGTGTCTGCACCTACTAAATGTGTTTGATGAAATGATGATGCAGTGTCGATGACGCATTCGTTGTGGTAAAAAATTGAAGAATGATAATTCGACTTAGGGCTGCATTTACCACAGTCAAATATATTTTATCTGTGGAATAAAATTGACGTCTAGGCAAAGAAATTCGCCCATAGTCAAAATGCATTGTATTGGACATTAGATGCTCGGCAACGAGCGAATTCAACCATTTAAGAGAAACATCATTCACCGTGTAATACATAAAATATCGGGAATTCGATAAATACCTGTGAGCGAGTAACACCTAAACGCAAACCTATAGCACACATAATCTTCTCAAAAACATTGAGCGTTATTCTGATGTAATTTTTTGATGAATGCATGCTGAAATAAATAGTTTGAAACTTAAACTTATTACAATTAACTATTATGAAAACTATCTACTTTCTTTAGGAATGTTTTGCCAACACTAAAAATTACTAGGATTAAAAAAAAAGAAACAAAAAACACGCTTAATATAAAAATGATTAATACCTCATCTAAATCATCCAGGTAAAGTCTTGTCGACACTACACGGAGCATTAATTTGTATGTTCAATAGTGTAAGTCATTTCTCATTTGTAACGATTCGCCCTTAATAGTTTAATGATCTCGACGATAGTCGGTAATAGTACAAGACTGTGATCATTCGTTATCTTATAACTTCACAGTATGGTGCTCATTGATGTATCGTAGTCATTGCCTGCATTAATTTATTGGATTTCTATTAAAAAATTAGACAAGACAAAGTGAGAGCGATGGTCATACTTAATTAATTTACATAAATATTTAATAATTAGATGATTTATTGATTTGGTTACAAATTACTTACAGCTTAAAATATTCGACTTACTTATGCTGATTTTGATGATGGCTTATGATGCTGAGTCTGTTAACAAAAGTGGTACTAATGTTTCAACTTTTCAAAAATGGGATTCAATACAATTATGTGTTGATCAACGATTGTATTTTACTGCACTGCCTTAATAAAATACATAATACCTAATAAATCGCGACATCTACATATACTTTTCTTCTTGTCTGTTTATAGTGTGCGTATATAAATGGTGAAATAAAATAAATATACGTAAATTAAAATAGAACAACCGAAGTCACTACATCTACCATGCAGTGCAAATAAACCAATCTGCCCAGCCTTTTCCCAACAGGGTCGGCTTCCAATTCAACAGGATGCAGCATTTTACATGGAGCGACTGAATATCTGACCTCCACAACCAGTTACCACTTGATAACATGACACCCCTTGGTAAGATTGGTTGTCAGACTTTTGGGTTTCTGACTACCCGTAACGACTGTCAAAGGGGCCATTCAAGTATTACGTAAGCACTATGGGGGGGGGGGGGGGTCCTTTCTTATCTCTTGACATGGGGGGGGTCTGGATGGTGATTACGTCAGCAGTATACTAAAGTTTACTGCTGACGTAATCTTACCTGACTGCTACTTACGTACGCACTACAAGGGGGGGGCCCCAATACATAAGCAAAGCAAAAGACCCCCCCCCCCCCCCCTGTAGTGCTTACGTAATACTTGAATGGCCCCAAAGATGAATGACATACCAGTCAGTGCAAATGTTACCTTAGACAAAACTGGATTTTAAAGTCCCCGGTTCTCGGTGTAAATTAGCAAGTGTATGGTCATTTACAGGAGACCCCGGGTCTATACAGCTTCGTGTGAGGTCCAAGTAACCCGGATCGGGTATTTGTTTAAAGCAATGTATTCAAACACTTTGCATACGACAGATAACCGCTGCCTCTTGCTTGGTCGACTCACGAATAAAATACATGATACATAATTATTTTAGCTGGTTTTCGGTTACAATAGAACGTAATGATACTTATAACAAGATACTTTAAGTAAATTGTTTTTTTTTTTGTGTAGAGTTTAGATTTGACCTCCACAAAATCATGTGGCAGAAACTATATGACAAGCGTTCATCATGGTCTGCCTTTTTAGCCTCATCTACATAAGCACTCATTAATCGGCACCTGCTGGGCTGAAGAAGCTCCACTTTAACTTTGCATAAAAAAAAAACCGGTCAAGAGCGAGTCGGACTCACGCACCGAGGGTTCCGTACCATTATATTAAATTTTATTTTTTTTTCTGAAAAAAAAAATATGCTGTGTAGAGACATCGTTTTATTTTTGCTGTAATCTTTACATTAAACTTCTATCACATAGAATCATTTCAGATTTTTCTCTATGCAAACTTCGGAGATAAGGGGGGGGGGGGGGGGGGACTCGGTATTTATTTTTTTCAAATCTGCCAGAGCTAAAAAAAATTCCACAGATGGGGACGCGGCGCCTCCCATCAGACAATGGCCTACCTTCCACCCTGTGCCGCATGCCCTGTCACCTGTGCACTTGATAATCTTGTGACTGCGTCAGTGATCGGAGTTCGCGCAGCTGAATTTGGACCATAGACCTTTGTTCAAACTTCTTCTTAGCGTATGAATGGCACAAATAACTTTTTGACATTGATACGCTTAGAAGAATAAGTAATAAACTTTCCAAAAGGCGAGCATTCATACATTTCGTACCCAAGTAAAGAGTCTGGCCTTCAATAGTTGAATAAAAGATAAAGGATGCATAAATGGTGTAATTTTTATGAGAATTCCCTACAAACCGCGTAGGGAACATTAAATCAATGGGAAGTCTGGAGAACACAAGAATCTCTTTTGAAATTGAAGTTTTTGAAACCGCATCGCCTATTAGTGGTTTTCTTCCAACTTATAAAGATGTGGTTTGGAATAAAAAGTCTGTGTAGCGTGTAGCAGAATAAGGAAAATAGGGTTCCGTAGTGATAATGATGGGACCAGTACTGCTAAAGGGGACTTTATGGGCTAGTAATCTTATCATTTTATGATAATTGATATTTATTTATTTTATAAAAACTTTATGCACAAGTAAAAAAAGTACTGTACAAAGGCAGACTTAATGCCTGAGGCATTTTCTACCAGTCAACCTTAGGGTGATGCAGAGACAAAATATGGTAGGTGCAACATACGGGATAGATAGCTAGGAAATGACTATACAATACAAGAATTAATAACAGTACATAGATAGATACATATATACATACATATAAACAAAATGAACTGTCTGGCGAAAAATGATCGGTACAGGGGAAAACGAATCCAGCATATCAGCGCTGGGATGTTACGGCCAACTTCTGACGGATATGTTCACGTGCCTTCACTTTTAAAGATAACCGACTGGTTGCCGTCCTGGTGTTCAGAGGGAGCGCATTGCTGGCCCAGTGGTAACGGCCGCGACTTGCGAGTTGTAGGTCGTAGGTTCGAACCCAGACAAGTGTTTTACTTTTTGTAAATGTTTTCCGCACCGCTACTCTCAAAACGGTGAAGGAAAACATCGTGAGGAAACCGGCATGTTCTGGAAACAAAAATTCGAGGGCATGTGACATCTACCAACTCGTAATGGGGCCGCGTGGTGGATACGGCCCACTCTCTGTCACCGAGAGCAGGCCTGTGTCCCAGCAGTGGAAAACGTTATGGACTGATTATGAATTTTATGCAAGGTTTTCTACATAGTAAAGCATTGTCATCGGCTGACTTGATAATTATTCAAATAATTATGATTGGTGTAACACATACATACATAAACTCACCACTCATGGGGGTAGGCATACACTACAGAACGCCTACGGTACGATCCTTACATATATCATTTGCCTAACTATACAGGGTTATTTGTAAAACACCAACAACCTCTTAAGAGGTCATTGTACTCATCATTATGAACAACTTTTACTATGGGACCAAACCTGAAATCGCGAAAAAAAATCAGCTGTTCCCTACATTAATTATGTTCGTACGAGTCGTCAAAATGTAGGGAACAGCTGATTTTTTTTTCGCGATCACAGTATTGGTCCCATAGTAAAAGTTGTTCATAATGATGAGTACAATGACCTCTTAAGAGGTTGTTGGTGTTTTACAAATAACCCTGTATAAACTCACCACTCAAGGGGGTAGGCAAACACTACAGAACGCCTACGGTACGATACTTACTTAAATCATTTGCCTAACAATGTAGGTATATGATGGTTGACCACTTATACAACGTGTAATGTTAAATGCGCAAAACCTCAGACACCCCAACTGATTTTTAATTCAATTGACCTATGTCAGAGAGAAAATAAGTCATTAAAAAAAATTTAAAGGTTTTATGTGCTGTTTTAGTTTTACTGGCCATTCTGAACGTTTCTTGCGTCTGCGACGACGCTTTATCGAGTGACGAGTCGTCACCGGACCGCTGCGCCACGCTAACATTGTTTTGCTTGACCTATTAATAAACAGACACGGCAACGTTTGTAATGAAGATTTTTTGAAAAATGTGACCTATGTTAAAAAGTGGTTCAATTAATTCTGCTCGTTATTCTGATCAAACTATTTTCAGGTTTAGGTTTTGCGCCTTTAACGTTACACGTTGTATACAGCCGTTTTCGTAATATATCTAGGCAGGCGTTCATAAATCAAGAAATACCTCTACACAGTCTCAATATTACAGTATCAATAAAAACTAGTGAAAGTGAAGTGAAATTAAAGTTACGAAATTGTTATACAATTCTCGGTTAATTAGTCTACTTTAAATTAATACTATAACTTGTTTCTAAATACCCTTTCACATCACAGTTTGTGCAGCGACTAGTTTATATCGGCCACGCCTAGTTTTGGAGTAGATTTCCACAACGTTCGCGGCTTCGGGTTAGTTAAATGCTTCTCAAGTTGTGGTGCAAGTCAATAGGAAAACGTGTTTAAAAAGCTAGTTATGTACGAAGTTCTCTAAGGAGCGAGCATATCACCACTAATCGGACACAATTTTGAGCAGTGTACGACTAAACGCCGACAGACACTATGCCGACAGACTGAACACCGACAAGACTTTACTTCGACGGGACTCTTCGCCGACAGGACACTTCATCGACAGGGCATAATATAATAGTCAAAATCAAAACTGTTACGAATAGAATAGAATACAATAGAAAAATTATATTTAATCATTCTATTAATTTTGTACACCATATAAATTACAGACATAAATATATAAATTTTACAAAGGGTGACACAATGGCCGGTCTTATCGCTAAGAGCGATCTTATAAAGACATCCTTTAGATGGATTGAAAAGGGAAGGAGGGAGAGGAGGTTAGAACTGTGACCACACAACGCGCGAAGGCGAACGAGCGAAGCGAGCGTGCCCCGGCAGCGGCCACCGAGCGCCAGATTTCCTAATTATGTCGGCGAAAAGTCCCGTCGAAGTAAAGTCTTGTCGGTGTTCAGTCTGTCGGCATAGTGTCTGTCGGCGTTTAGTCGTACACTCAATTTGAGTACTGGTATGATCCCGACCCGGGAAGGCGGAGATCGCGCCCAGGACCCCGTGGTAGTCTCTAGAATACTGCTTTTTTAGTATAGTAGTGTTCACATTAGATTACAAATAAGCGTAGATTTTAGGTGTCAGCATTCCATTCTTGAGCTAGGCAACATGGTCATTCTGTTTCGCTGTCTGCTGTCAACAACACATTGATTGACTGCTGCGCTGCGTGTCGCGGGTTCGATTCCCGCACGGAACAAATATTTATATGACCTACAAGTAGTTTTCCCGGGTCTGGCTGTTTGTGTATGTGAGTTTAAATTTTTATAAACGCACCCACAATACAGGAGAAATTTCTAGTATGGGGCAACGTTTCTATAATAAAAATAAAAAAAAAAACATTGAAGTATCTAATCCTTTTACTAAAACTAGTGGTTATGGCACAGTGTGTCTGCTAAAACGTCTGACAAAATCTATGAGCCTTGACGATAAAATAATCCTATAATCACCAGTGGATGTCTTCGGGTAAACCTGCTTTTTGAGGAGGCATTAAGTCGATGGCATATATGTCACATCAGATACTGCTTCAACCATAATCCAAGTCACGTTAGATAAATCTTGTAAACACTAGGCGAGTAGGTCACCTAAGTTCACCCCAGGTTATAAAGCTGGGTATAGTTTAAACTATACCGTATAGGTTATCAGACAGCTGGCATTTGGTCTGCACCTACTGCGGAAATACTAGTTCACTTGCAAGAGATTTATTGGTTCGAGTTGACAACAATTGGGTCAATGTTCATGTCTATTTACGTACAATGTTGGGCTTTGCCGGGTTTTGCTTATTGTTTTGTTTTTAACAATGTTACTGTATATTTCAGAGAGCAGTGGTGGTCTATAGGTAAGACTGGTTGTCAGACTTTGGGGCTTCTGACTACCCGTAACGCCTGTCAAAGATCCACGAATGACAGCCGGGACCAACGGCTTAACGTGCTTTCCGAGGCACGGAGGGCTCTCGGCATGTAAAGATGGTCACCCATCCACAGACCAACCGTGGCAAGCGTAGCTTAACCTAAAATACTTAAACTTAAACTAACAATTACTTAAACTAAAATACTGGTATTCAGCTGCATCCGGTTAGACTGGAAGCCGACCCCAACATAGTTGGGAAAAGGCAGGCAGATGATGAGTGGTGGTCTAACAGTAACGGCTGCGACGTATGTAGGTCGTGGGTTCGAACCCAAGTAGGCGCTTTATTTTGCTTTTAAAACGGTGAAGGAAAACATCGTGAGGAAACCGGTTTGTCTTAGCACTCAAAGTTCGAAGACGTGTGACATCTGCCAACCTGCACCGGGCCCGGGTGGTGAATTTTGTCACAATCCCTCTCACAGGGCGAAGGCCTGATTCCCAGCAGTATTAGAGCTACCGGCATTAGATACTACTTAACCCATTGAATGCCGAGGTGAACTATCAAATCATAAGTAATCGGTGGCCACCATACATATGGACCATATGGTCAACTACGTAAGATGCCAAAAAGTATAAAAATGACCGTTCCAGGAGGCCAAAGCATAAATCGCCCTATAATTAACAGAGAACATCTACGTATTAACACGTAGTTGGCCTCTTCTATTAACACTACCTACGTAATATTACGTAGTCGGCATTCAATGGGTTAAGATATCGTATATTTATTTAACTATTTTAAACACCTGCTAAATCAAAACATCAAAATCAAAAAAGAGATTTAATAATAATAATAATTTTACTTATATTATAAGAAATATTTAAAAATATAATAAATTAAGATAAAGAAATGAATAAACGACATAATAATAATAAATTTATTTCAGACCATAAGTCCATAAAACAACACACATTACAATTTTATACACAAAAAAATACATGCATACATGAAAACACAAAATGTACAGACGCCAGCACATCAAGCTACTACAATCTGTCAAAATTCTTTAATAGATTTCCAACTGTACTGCTAAAGCATAAGGTTCAAAGTTGATTGGGAATCTTTGACAGTTTCGGGTAGCTTTATGTGCTCGCGTCTGTACACTAAAAATTAATTAATTACGATTTGAGTTGTTTGGCATTTTTGCTGAACTGGGCTTTATGGTGCAGCCGTGAGGCACAATTTCCTGCTTATTTCTTCCATCGGACTATTCACTCTTTTTGTTTGATTTTCATTTTTTTTTTTAATCTGAAGCACCTGTATATACTATGTGACTTTTTAGTCTGTGCTAAACAAATATATTTTCTTTCTTTCTATCCATAAGCGAAACGATAAACATGAGGATTTCAATAGTATCGTCTCTAACCCTTTACATCGTACTTACTCCAAATGGGATGAAAGCGTGACTAAACAAATGGGGTGTAAATCAATGTTCGTGTGTAAGCAGTGGCGTGCCTAGGGGTTCAACTTAGGGCAAGCCAACATACTTAAAAAAAAAAAAAAACTAAGTACCTACCTACCGTATCGCCTGTCAAAATTGTGCCTACCGACTGATTCGTTTTAGTTCTTACTAATATTCTAATTTCATAATAATTGTAAGTTTTTGCTATTAGCAATTAAAATGAAATGTTTTTAATAGCAACATTTTTTTCTTATATAAATTAAATACACAAAGTATTGGCAATCCTTTACAAAATCGCAACTTTTTCATTTTCAAGTTATCAGTTTCGTGTAAAATATGATAAGACGTATAAGAGCCATCTATTAACATTATTGGCACAACAGAGCTCAGAGTTAGTTCATATTTCACTCGCTCGCAACAGTCGCTATAGGAAAAATATTACAATCTGGCCACTAGATGGCATACAAGTTATTGATTGATTTCTAACTACACATTGTTTACGATGTTGATAATATTATTCTACAATGTGAACAGCCATAACTCTTCATTCTTCGCTTCTTTATCACAGACAGATGACAAACAGCGTACACACGCACACGGAAGGCATGGTAAAAATTACTAGACAGATTTACAAATTTACCTTCAGTAGCTTTGATAAAAGCCGTTTTTTGTCATATTTACAATTAATTAAGCGGACTTTACAAAATATAAAAATTATGTATTCTAACTCAAAACGGCGTAATCAATCGGCGTAAAAAGTTGGTGAACGTTTTAATTCAACTACATAAACAACCAATGATATGAATAAATATTATTAATTCTACCAACAGCTGTTTTTCTATTGCAATTTTCGATAATTCGGAAAGCCGTTCTTGTTCTTGAGTACTTATTTCTTCTCTGTGAATACGTATTAAACATGAAAGAGCACGTTCCGCAAAACAACTTGTCGCAAGAATGGTTACAATTAAATGAGCTTCTTTAAAAGTTCCTCAAAGGCACCCTGAAGGTAATTTTCGACTAAAATGCCTATTACGTAATTTAGATTTCTGAGAAATACTCAAAAAGTAGGTTTACGTGAAGTAATGAGATTATATTCGTCTGTAAAACTTGAAAGTATTTACCTTTCCGAGTAACGATTGCACATACTTTAATCCATCACAAGGCACATTTGCCTGCGTTTCCGAATTCATTTTAATGTCAACAAACTTTTTAATCACTTCAAAACAAAGATAATCACCGCAAAACTAATCACAACACTTAAATTCACAGAAAATATCAAAGCAAAAAATGCACCAGTAACCGCTCGAAACGAACTTGAACTAATTTGAAATTGTATCATTCCATAGATCGAGCTTTGCGCAGCGACACGCTCATTCATACTATTTACACACACACGCTTCGCTAATACGTTCCATTCATAAAAAATCAAAAGCCAGGCTTAAAAATCAGTACAATTTCGAAAATAAGTACATACTAATGTCATCAACAACGTGAACAATTTCTATGCAAATAGTGAGAGGTCCAGAAGCCTCATAAGAAGCCAGCTCGTGCGAGCGAGACGGGACGATGTTTATTGTTGCGTTCTAGCAATAGCGACATTGGAGAGGTTTGGCAACGGTGCGCGTGATGAGAACTGCGCGGAACTTAAATAGTATTCTTTGAGTATGTAAACCTGGCAACGTTGCATCGTACGTATAGCGGGCGGCCGGGCCGCGCAGATTATTTTTTATTATTCTTATCAATTCTTGCGACATGATTGAGTTGGATAAATTACAAGTTTACTTGTGTAGTTTTTTTTTTATTTTTTTTTTATTGTTAGGCTCACGTTTGACTGAAAGCCGGGCTTTTCGGCTTTAATGAAAGGAACGCCCCTGTGTGTAAGGCCTATATTTTCGCAGCACCTGCTCGGTATTGCAATGCTAAATTATCGTTTTGCTTGTTTAGATCGCATCGTGACCAGAATGCAGTCAATTGCCGTCCACTCGGCGAGCGGTTACGTATTTGAGCATTTAATGATATAGCATAGGAATTGCTAGTGTCATTGGGTGAGGCAGCATTACGTACGAATGATTAATTAATGGAAATTACGACGCAAAGAAACATTGTGCTATTTGAGGTTACTGCTAACGACTAATAAGGTATCGATAAATAAATAAAATAGATGGTCCAATTCAAAATTATTTTACGTGTATCTAACCAAAAAAAACGGGCTTAGAACGATGTTGCGGCTGCCCCGCCACTGTAGTGCATCACGTATGTTTGCGGAGGTGCGCGTCGATTGCTCTCCTACGCTACTCTGCGCAAGCGGTGCGCGTCAATGCTGAGCAGAGTACGGGCTATTCGCAACAGTTTTTTCAGAATGATAGCCAGTAGACTTGACTGTCTGTACGTGGGTCGATGTATTAATGCTTACATTAGTATTGATACCTCGATTCATGGGACAGGCAGGGGGCGAGTAGATTCAGGTGGTATTACTAACACTGTTATAAGTTTTTATACAACTGACAAATTGGATCCTAGCTATCTTAAATAAAAGCTTATTATTATATTATTATTGCTATCCCCAAATAAATGATTGTTTAAACGCTTGCATTGTTCTGTTCAATCGTAGAACCGCATCACACTACTTAAATTCCTCTAAACTGGTCTCGATATCAAAATGGTCTTCAATTACGTGTCGCCACACGTAATAGCATCCGAAGGGGACACTTAAATGTCCATATCATGTGCACATTTCTTGGATCGTTAGTATGCCGGCTCCGTCGGGTGGGCCGTACTGCAATAAGAATGGACAAAGACTTACGACTTATACAAAATATACGTTTAATTTTAAACGACAAGACTTGCTGACCTTTTATTGGTTAAATTAAGGTGCGTTGGTTTAGGAATTTGGGTGAACTGCGTAGCTTTTGTGTAGGTTTGCATAATTTATGAATATAGAGAGAGATATGGTTTGTGCCTAACCCTTAATTGCATGAATTTTACTTTTTAAGCAAAATAAATATATTTGGACATAATGTTAGCTCTATAGTAAGGAAAAAATATTTAAAAAAATATATTCATAAAAATACTTTTTTTTTTTAAATGGCCTGGTGGAAACTTACATCTTTATGTAATCAGAACGAATGTACTTACTGGGTACAAAATTAATTGAATATCTCTAACAATTGGGGAATCCCCGTGCTCTGTGGTAACGAAAATATGGCATTGGATTGGTTGATGGAAATTTCCATCACGATGCAGTTAAGGGTTAAGTGACGTAACCTTCTCTCTTAGGAGATGATGGGCAGCAACCATAGAGAATATAACCACTAGAGAGCGTATGGGCCGTTTTCTTCGAAGCACACGACTCACTACTGCGGGCCGGGGGATGAGGAAGAACGCGCGGCTGCAATTGGTCAGTTCAAGGTTAAGTTGCATCGTTAGGGCTGCTTCACTTCATTAAGAGAAAATAGTCGATATCGATAAAATGGATTTTAACATTATAATAAATACTAAATCAAAATCATAGAAATAATATTTAATCAAAATCAATCAATTACAAAAAACAATCCCGGAAATGGAGTGATCGGCCCCGGTCGGGGACAGAAAGAACTAAAAAATCCCGGAAAATACAAAAAAAAAAAAAAAACCGACGAACTGAAAACTGAGGAGGTTCTCAGTTCGTCGGTATTTCTTTTTTGAAGTCGGTTAATAGTAGATAGTTATTTTATTAAAGTATGTGAATTGAATAAAAAATGTATTCATTTTATTTTTCTCGATATCAACTTTCAGCTATTAAAGATAACAGCACTATTTTTTACGATAAACATACAAAAGGAAAGAAAGGGATAGAAGCATTAGAATTGTCTAATACAAGAACGAGACTTTTCCAAAAGACATCAACGCGCGACTCAAAAAGTGTGCTCGTTTACCCAGCCACCATTTTAAATAGACCCCTGCAGCGGCTTATAATCTGATTAAATCAAAAATAATTTTTCGTAATGTTTATGTACCGATGAAAAGTTATGTCATCCTTTTTGTAACTAGATGTCTAAGAATGTTTCCCACACCACTTCACCGCGCATGAAGGCATTTTGATGCGTTATAATTGCATAAACGTTATAAAAAAATTATATTAATTTAGCGTGCACGCAGGTCTAACACTTGGACACAACTAAAATTGCTACTAGTACCGTAGCCTATACATAGGCGACAAAATACTAATAGTTTTCGTGCGTCGGGGCACTGTATACGCAGTCAAGTGGTTATAATAGTCTTTGGCAGCAACCAACAATGCTGATAGAGAATAGGTGGAAGTAGCCTTTTTATCGCATTGAACACAGAAAAAAATCAGATTGTATGTATTTTCTGGATCTCTGAGGAAATAACATTACATGCAGTACGCAATACTTACTTTCCTATACACGTCACGTTGCAATATAAAACTGATTTACATCCATCACCTCACACATCAGCCGGTCGATTCTGTAAAAATATCACCGTGAAATCATAAGTGAAGTGAGCTTGAAGTGAGCAGTGTCAATAGTGTTAACCCCTAATGACAGCTCACTCCACGCTCACTTCACCCACGTTTTCACGGTGAGACGGTTACAGAATCGCACGGCAGGTCCCGTTGAAAAGCGTCAGACACTAGTTGTTATTTTTGCTGAACTGGGTCTTTTTGGCGCAGCCGTGAGGTACTCATTTCTGCTAATTTCTTACATCGCACTTGTCACTTGTTTTTTTTTTATTTTTTTTTATCTGATATATATTATATTGTGTGCCTTTTAGTCTGTACTAAATAAATGTACTTTCTTTCTTTCTTTTCTTTCCTACCACATCTTAGTGTGGCATTTAAAAACTACTTATTTCAGACTTTGTCAGTTAAATTACCATATAAATATCCCACTGGACAAATACCGTACATTTTAAGTCTAAACATGACAAAGGAAAGTTGACCTTTCCAGGTATAGAGTTATATAGGTATGTCACGCACTAGAAGCACGCGAAAACACTTAGTCTAGGTGCTTAGTGGCCACAATTATGCACGCTAACGCTACATTTTAGATAAAGACAGGTCGGTGTCTAGTAAATAGTGGGTACAGGTATGTAGCAAGTAAGTTTAATACTAAGTTCAGGCCAGCCGTGCGATTCTGTAACCATCTCACCATGATAACTTGGGTGAAGCGAGCGTGGAGTGAGTCGCCAATAGTGTCAATCCCTAGCATCAGCATGACTCACAGCTCACACTAAGCTCACTTCACTTTAGTTATCACGGTGAGATTTTTCCAGAATCGACCGGCAGGTCAGGTTTACTTACTGTCTCGTTTTGTCACCCAATGCTTTCGGCAGAATATTACGTAGACACGTGAAAGCTAGGTTGAATGTATGCTGCTAAACTATACAACGTGTAACGTTAAATGCGCAAAACCTGAAAATAGTTTGATCAGAATAACGAGCAGAATTAATTGAACCACTTATTAATATAGGTCACATTTTTCAAAAAATCTTCATTAAAAACGTTGCCGTGTCTATTTATTAATAGGTCAAGCAAGCCAATGTCAGCGCGGCGCAGCGGCCCGGTGACGACTCCTCCCTCGGGAAAGCGTCGTCGCAGACGCAAGAAACGATCAGAATGGCCAGTAAAACTAAAACAGCACATAAAACCTTTACAATTTTTTTAATGACTTATTTTCAATCTGTAATAGGTCAATTGAATTCAAAATCAGTTGGGGTGTCTGAGGTTTTGCGCATTTAACGTTACACATTGTATAACGTCATAGATTCGAATGCAATTCACTGAGTTTAAAATAACATCCATTAAGAAAATAATAACCTGGAAAAACTTTTCACGAACTTCTGAAATAAACTCGGGTACAATCGACTGGCCTATGGATGGACCATCTTTACATTCCGATACCACTCCGTCCCTCGGAAAGCACGTTAAGCCGTTGGTTCCGGCTGTCATTCGTGGATCTTTGACAGTCGTTACGGGTAGTCAGAAGCCCGAAAGTCTGACAACCAGTCTTTCCAAGGGGTATCGTATTACCCAGTAACTGATATATCAGATAGGCAGTCGCTCCATGTAAAATAATGGTATTCAGCTGCACCCGGTTAGACTGGAAGGCGACCTCAACATAGTTGGGAAAAGGCTAGGCAGATGATGACAATCGACTGCACATTTGTGGTAAGACTTTGACTTAGAGCTGGCCTAGCTTATTAGGGAGTTTCAATAGAATCAGTGACCAACTTATACTGGTTTTTTATTACTGACTTGCGACCGATTCATCATCATAATTCTTCTGCCCTTGTCCCAATTTATTTAGGATCGGTGCAATATGTCTTTTTTACAAGCTTTTTCTTCCATACTATTAAACTTACGTACTACCGCCTATTATTAAACATTGATTGCCCTGAAATCTCGTGTCAAAAAATTATGATTGGATGTTATAATTTTCAGTCAACCAAACACAACAAATAACATAATATGAGCTTGGCCAGGAGTGTTCCTTATCTTGATCAACCGGAACCTGATACAAAGTGATCCGTAATAAATAACAATTTAAATAGCCTTATAAATGACGCAGTACAATATCAAATTAGATTTATCAGCGATCATTTTATATCCTTTCACTATACTGGACAATGTGGGCGTGCGCACGCCCAAGGGTGCAGTAATCGTGACCCGACACACCCGAACTACCGACGGAGATTGCCGAACGACCTGCTGCCGCTGTCGTGATACCTACTTACGTTCGATTTGAAATTAGATTCTGATTTTGTTTGAATGGGTAGGCAAATAAATAGGATTTAAATGTATTAGGAAGGTGCAAGTTAAAAATATAAGAAGCCTATGATACGATAATTCGGGTCGAGGACTTGAGGTTGAAGATTATGTCTATTGAAAGAGATTATGTCTTCTATTACTAATAACTATATTATGTCTTACTTTATTGTTAAATACCTAGATATTTTATGTTTGTGTTAGTAATAGTTTCAATTTTGTTTTTTTTTGTATTTTCTAAATGTTTAATTTTATCTTGTTGCTATGCCCTTACACTTTTTGTGCCTAGCTTAAACCCTTTTGTAACATATTTTTACAATATGGTATGCAATAAATGAATATGTATATGAAATACCCCCAAATTATCAATAAAAATGAACAGCACACTTGGCCAAGGCTTTCTTTCTATACAAAATCCAGGATTTATTATTTTTTTAAAGCTGTTTATTTCAATTAAAATACAGTTTTATACAATTCTTAACTTAATCTTAAACAAAGATAGAAAAGATTTGGGGCAGCCTTCGGCAAGGTTGGTTGAGGCGGGGCCGTGGTCTCAGAGAACGTACCTGATAAGGGAGATAGCTAGTTAGTACTCTAATTCCTGATACTTAAGGAAGAACTTTGTAGGAATCTTCGATAGTTCTGCGGGCCATGCTTGAATCTCGTTGCGTTATTCCTGTTTCCCGTTGCGGGTAAAGCATAGCAGAGAATAACGCTGAGTGGGCCCTCTTGTCACAGCACGACGTGCAGCTGCCGTCTATTTCTGTTCTGTGGTCGTGATTATAGATATCTGTTTTTTTTTTTTTCTTGATATTTTGTTTTCTTTTTCGAGCTACCTTATCTTTTAACAACATATATACAACGTGTAACGTTAAATGCGCAAAACCTCAGATACCCCAACTGATTTTTAATTCAATTGACCTATTTCAGGGAGAAAATAAGTCATTAAAAAAATTCTAAAGGTTTTATGTGCTGTTTTAGTTTTACTGGCCATTCTGATCGTTTCTTGCGTCTGCGACGACGCTTTATCGAGGGAGGAGTCGTCACCAGAGCGCTGCTGCGCCGCGCTGACATTGGGTTGCTTGACCTATTAATAATTAGACACGGTAACGTTTTTAATGAAGATTTTTTAAAAAATGTGACCCATATTAAAAAGTGGTTCAATTAATTCTGCTCGTTATTCTGATCAAACTATTTTCAGGTTTTGCGCATTTAACGTTACCCATTGTATATTTAGATTTTTTATACGTTTTATATTTGGACTTGACTTAAAAATTATACGTTTTATGTTCAATCTCAGTGAATATTTTTATTTCGCTACACTGTTCACTGTTGCCATATGATCACAATAGGTAAGTAATCAATTTAAAAGATGTATTAAACTGATAATTGCGGATATTTCTTAAATTAATCTAATATTTTACAGTTCAGTGGAAACATTACTCATTTTTTTGCTATTAAATGAACAGTTTCATAAATAACGTTCATATCCTTTATCAATAAAAACTGCAAATTACTGTACTGCTGTGTCGTGAGTCTGGTTATTTGCTACTGCATATGGTAAATCTTGCTTGAATATTTCTAGACTTCACGTGTAGTAGCAAGTTACCGTTAGTTCCAAACTAACGAAAATATTAATGCCGTGGCAATCCTTTGATTCCCACGCAATTATTATTTTATTATTTACTAGCTTTTTGTTCATAATTATCCAACAGAATCTTACTACCGGGACAAGAGTATCCTGTTCATGGTCTATTACCATGACCTGTAACAGGATTCAGGATACTTTTTTGACCGTGCGTCCATTCAAATCCGTTCAGCCGTTTTTATGTGATATTGCCGCACTCAGAGAGTTCACTTTAAATTAATCAATCATTAACTTTTATTAACCAGCATATCTTGGCACAAATGTCAACAAAAATGTTTTTAATCTGACATATTTTTGTTGACTGACTGCGTTCCAATTTATACTTGTCAATTAAAGTTAATGATTGATTATTTTTAAGTAAAGACTCTCGAGTACCGGGGTAAGTAACAAACATCCAAACATACTAGGTTATTGTTTTTTGTTTTTCTTATTAGCTTTCGTTAATTCTCACGAGAGCCACATCTAGTTCGACGTTCGACATCGTGCACATACTTAGTCGTGACAATAAAGAGGTTTGATACTTTTATGTACAACATTTCTTTACTCTTGAACCTCATTATACGTTGCCTTGGTCTCTCTTGCTACTATAAAAGTAATAATAAATACACATAACATAGAATTACGGCTTGTTCCCCGAGGGGCTTGACAGAAGTGTACGTCCTATAGAACACACATTACGCCATGATGTTTAAGTCCCATGTAATAGGGGGGCCAGCCTATTGCAACCAGCCAGGCAGAACTCCAGACTCCGGCCTACTCAGAAATTCTTGATAGAAAAACCCAATGCCCGACCTGGGAATCGCCAAGACCAGGAACCCAGGACCTCATGCTCAGCACTTAAACATGTGCACAAATAATCATTGATGTTTTGTTCTTCACTTGTTTTTCGAAAAATGTTTCTGTCTTCTCTTGATTGCTGACACATCTCACTAGCGACGACTGACAAGCTGACTCGAGCGAACTCAATCAGCATTGTAAATCAAACTATTTGGGACATTGCGTAAGCATTAATTGGATTGTGGCTACTACGAACGATGAATGATGTTTGGTAAGCAAGACATAATCGGTCAGAAAAAAAAAAGAAACTAGTGATTTTGATGTGTATTAATTAGAGGTTGAGACCTGAAGGTACGACAAGTCATTTATGGAAATGTAATTAGTTTACTCCGTAGTATTTAGATGAATATGTACAGACGCCAGCACATAAAGCTACTACAAGCAGTCAAATTTCTTTAATAGATTTTCAACTTTATCCTCAAAGCATAAGGTTCAAAGTTGATTGGGAAAATTTGACAGTTTTGGGTAGCTTGATGTGCTGGCGTCTGTACCTACATTATACATTCCTTTATGCTAGGCAATTGGTTATTTGGGATCAAACACGTAGGGATATTTTTTGATTAATGCCTGCCTGGGTATATCATAATAAATAGTTACAACATTTTTCATTTTAATTAATCCCTTAAACCAATCTCTTTCTAAACTAGACCAAGTAAAACAATAACGATTTCTCATTAAGTAGCGAGGCGTGCAGCAGGTGCAAATCGTAAGTTTTCAACAAAATGGCTGCATAATTATCTCTATGTTGTACTCACTGTGCTCGCTGTACTCGGGACATAATGTTAGTAGCCCCCGGCTAACTGAGGGCAGACTTAATTGACACAAGACCGGTCGAGATAATTTCATTTCGTAAAACTGTTATTAAGTTCAATGTTGCTACTGCCGATGCTCGTAAACGGATTATTTGAGGACTTCGGTTTTATCGATAGGTACAGTCACGAGCATAAGTATGTAAACACTTGGTTTTATTTAAAGGCGATTTTCTCGTTTATTATTGAATTAAATTTTATGTTAAATTACGAACATAATATTTTCGAACCCATAGGTTTATGTAGTGTCGTATTTCAACGTTGCATTCGTTATTTCACAAAAAAAAATCTCAATTGAAAGTTGCCAAGTCTTGACATACTCGTATTAGTGCTCGTGACTGTACATTTTGATATAAAGACATTGAGATATGTGATGTGGCTAATGCCATGATTTGTTTTTAGGTTTTTACATATTTCAATTTCGTAAGATCAGTTTTGTAATTGAATATTGGAAATATAATATTCTTTTGCTGAGATAGGAGCCTTTTTGGCAACCCACAGGTAATTTTTTGTGGTTTTTAATGTCATTTTGTGAGTTTTAAATGTTCATTTTTATGTTTGTATTTCCTGTGCGTGTCCCAAATAAAAAAAAAATCTTTCTTTAAATTCATTAAACAAGAAAACTATAAAAATAGATTAATGAAACAAAGGAAAATCAGTCAGGAACATCAATTGGTGCCTCAATCTGTGCCTCTTTTCTATTTTACAACATTAAAATGTTGAATAAATGATGTTTATCAAGTTTTTTTTAATATGTAACATTTAATATTATGTATTTCTAATTTTAATTTGTTGACTTTGGTAATTTAATTTGTAAGTAATAATGAAAGTGTGTGTTGTGTTATGTCTTATTTTTATTTATTTTTCTATAATATAATAAAAAAAATATTGAATGTACCCAATGCTATATATGATCCAACTTTTGATTGAAATAAAGGAATCGAATTGAATATAACCATCCACGACGAAGATGGTAATAGAAACAGCGAACAACATCAAGATAAAACCACAGAAGAGAGACCAATACAAGTAAATGATTTAATTACTAAGCTAGTTGGTAAAGGCAAAGTAACTGAGTCGGACGAGGCTGGGATGACCTAAGATAAAGTCGAAGACAACAAGCCCAATTCGAACGAGACAAATAGAACCCATCTCTAATTGAGTGTCATTTCCAAACTAATGGTCCTTTAGACAATCGGCACTCTTTGAGAGCTTAATTATGTTTATTCGAACCCATTAATTCGTGGACGAGTTCGGTTAATCGATCCGTTTCGAGTATTTAAGTACATTCGAAAGTTTTTAGAAGATACGAAAGAGATTTGAGGAATTTAGAGGACTTAGTCTTAAGTGCTGCCGTATTAGAGAAAATAATGACATTTCTTTTCATTGCTCGTAAAAAATCTTTGACGCATTTGATACTAAGTATAAACATTTATCTGTGTTGATGAAAAAAATATAACATGTGCAGGTATATAAAATCAAGCTTCTTATTCTTCTGCTTCATTGATAACGTCATTCATCATCTGTAATATAAAATTTCAAGGAGAGATTTAAAATAATCGAGAAGAATGAACATCCGAATAAAGGGTTAATAATCGGTTTAAATTCCGAATCGAGTCAGGGTACCGATTGTTGCGCCAGAACAAATTAGGAACCCAATTACGTGAAGTGACTGTGCAGTATAATAATCGATCAGAATGAAGAATTTAAGACCAGGTGCTACGGAAAGGAAACTGTCGAGACCCTCCATTGCGGAACGAATGGGGCATGTCAATCAATTTAATTAATCATTCAAACTGCTTCAGAAAATGATGTTGTAGAAAATTTGGCTAGAAGTAGTTCTCACGAAAATAATCGTGATTTTTGTCGAAACGTCTAGTGTATCTGGAGCTACCTACCGCAACCTGGTCCTGGGGGCCAATTCACGTATTTTTAACTACGATTGTAGTCTAATCTACCAATCTGTCAAAAATACCTTTAATTTTCATACACTTTTGACAAATTGACATTTATTGTCGCTGAGATGAGATCGCGACTACACTTTCGAAGTATTACGGGAATATACAAACCAATTATGGGAACTTCCCTTCAGTATCATTCGTCTAATCTTTATTTCGAAGAACAACAAAATTATTAATTTTCTGATTACAATCATGCTCTTAGAAGACCGTATTATAGAAGAAGAGAAAAGAAAGAAGTGAAAATAGTTTATTCTGCACAAATAATACGCACATTACAACATGTCCCGGAATTAACGTACACCACCAAACACCCAAATTAAAATGTTATGTTCTATTCATAATATATACACTGAATTTTCACTATTATGTGTATAACATTGTTTATTTATTAAATTAGTTATATGTACTAATTGTGGGAGAAGATTGTGGTCATAAAGTACCCACGTATACAGTAGCAAACGCGTAGTAGGTACAGACGCCAGCACATCAAGCTACCCGAAACTGTCAGATTTTCCCAATCAACTTTGAACCTTATGCTTTAGCGATAAAGTTGAAAATCTATTAAAGAAATATGACAGATTGTAGTAGCTGGATGTGCTGGCGTCTGTAAATCGTGTATATATTTTTTTTGTTTTGACTGTGCAGCGGAAGTGTGACTGTAATTTACGTAGTTTTAATTATTTTTAGGATAAAAAAATTGCCTATGTGAAAAATGTCAGAAAACGATTCTAAACATACTACATACTTTCATAATCTGCATTCATTCAGTTACACATTTTATATGGTAAAATCGTATAATTTACATAGAAAGAAGAGGAAATAAGCTTGTATTGAAATTATATTTCCTACCTTTAAAGCTCCATAGGAAATGCCCCTTACATTCGAGGCCATAAATTATGTTACTTGATACGTTTCCCATTTAACGACTATTGAGGCATCGCATCGATAAAACTAGTCCACTGACGTTTAAAGGTGTTAGAATAAGGCGATTCAGCTTAACTGTGGGTATTGAATGATCTATTCACACACCTTTCGGAGCAACATTCTTAAGTATACCTTGAAAACGATCGACTTACCATTTGTTTTATCGTGATTCTGATCATTTGTATATTTGAAACTTTGCTTTTTAGCATCTAAAACTTTCATTGATGTATTTCCCTCGAGTAAATGTTCATGTAAATTCTAAAATCTCAGCAACATGTAGGATCTTATGTTCTTTGGATATATGTATTCTAAAAAAATTGGAAAATTCAAAAGTGCACGACCCATAATTGTATTTTATTAATTATAATTAAACTACTTTAAATAAAAGAGCCATTTTCAATAGGATTCCTCGGTTCCTCCTATGGGTGAAACGAATGTATTAAAAAAAAAAAAACTCAATTAATTGATTTTTCGCAAGTTACAATGTTTTCAGACTTCACACTTGATTGACGGGAAATATTTTGATGTTTTTTCGTTTCTACTGCATTAAATCAATTTTTGAAAATTACACAATTAATCTCCATTAAATTATGTATACAATGGTATATAAATTAGTAGGTTCTTTGTACTAGCAGGAGTGTAACAATAGAAACAGTTGCAGAAAGGAGACAATTTTTTTTTTCGATCATAACTCTCTAATGCTTCACGTTATGAGTCATGCAATATGTTGAACTTTACTGCCCCATTGGTCTAGTGATAATAATAGTGGCTCTACCGCTGAGTATGAGGTTCTAGATTCGATTCCCGGGTCAGGCAAAGTGTTTTTCCACCTAGAATTTCTCAGTCGCAGCCCTGAGTTTCGATTCGTTGACGGCTCGCTTCGAATAACATGAGACTTAACCATAAACATAAATGTTGGTGGACTATAGCTACATCTCTGCCTAACCCTTGATGGGAAACAAACGAGATGTTACGTTATGTTATGTTATGTTATGTCAATCTATTTATAATCAAATTCGTT
The DNA here is from genome assembly GCA_949629135.1 of Eremobia ochroleuca. Taxonomy (NCBI): domain Eukaryota; kingdom Metazoa; phylum Arthropoda; class Insecta; order Lepidoptera; family Noctuidae; genus Eremobia; species Eremobia ochroleuca. The sequence goes on along the minus strand of OX451396.1, from coordinate 5,945,827 downwards.
TCTATAAAATTTTGCGTACTCATCCATTACAGTGATACAGTTCGACGTATTCAATAGTCTTGCATAAATACTGTGTACGTATATCACCATGGCGACCGCGGCGCATCTAAGGGGACAATCACCCTACATTCCATGAATGCGATGTCGCGGTCGCCATGTAAGGTGATGCGCACAAAGACGCAGATTCGCGACACCTACACTAATGAATATGAATACGATCTTATCTTCCTTTAATGCGAAACTTAATTAAAATCTAAGCTTAGCAAACGATTCTGACGTCAACGTAGGTATTCTACGTGTAAGGAATAGATTTCACATATATACTCAATTTTGTATAAAATCTAAGCTTAGCAGACGATTCTGACGTCAGCGTAGGTATCCTATGTGTAAGGAATAGATTTCACATATATACTCAATTTTGTATATTTGTCTGCGTAATTAAGTAGCACTTTTTGTTTTATACATTAGTTGTTGATAGAATCGAATCATCATAATAACTACCGATTACATGCAATCTTTAAGAAGCTAATGTTATCAGTTAATACTTTGACATTATGTCTGAACTTGTGTCTGGGAGATTTTAATCTGTACGTGTATATCTCGACTGGCAAGGTTTTTGAAGCCTGCCATGCGATTCTGTAACCATCTCACCGTGAAAGCTTGGGTGAAGTGAGCGTGGAGTGCGCTGTCATTCGCTAGGGATTAACACTATTAAGTGCTCACTTCACTTATGATTTCACGCTGAGATTTTTACAGAATCGAACGGCAGATCTCCGTCTTGATTCGTTATTTTGAATCTTTTGAATCTTAAACCGATATATATCATTTCTATCATCATTGATAGCTTCGTTCCAATTTTATGCTTCCATATTTTTGTGCAATAAATAATTCTCTGGTTTGTTTCAATTGCCTCTAGATATTCTCCTTATTCTTATTTCGCTGTGTCAATTCAATTCATCTCGACCAGTATCAGCCTTTTTCTTGTTGGATTGGGGTCATCACCAATTCTGACCAAACGCGTTCTTCCATTACCAATATTTTACAAGCTTTCCAATTACATTAGTTCATCTTTCGTAAAATTACTTCAATGTATGTTATTATGTATATGTTATGAGGTGTTGATATCTAATCTGAACATATTTGGTATTTGTCATCAGTGTTATTCAAATAAGTGTGGTATTGAAACGACTTTCAATATGGTTATATGTGGTGTTATAGAGAATAAATGCTATTTCAGATGGGACACATTTTTTAACTGTAAACATGAATTGACTGGGAAATTTTCATGACTTCAAAAATGTCGATCGGTTCCATCATGATCAAGAGCACTCGTAGATTTGGGTTTTAAAATTGACGATTGAGATGGAATTACCTCCATATCATCACTATAATTATTTAGGCTCGTAGCATCATACTCGTAAAAGGCAACTTATGGATTATATAAAGCTCCTAAAATAATACCGTCTGCTAACAACAATATGCTGCGATATTTTTGGTGATGATTATGACTATATCCCTTATGGCAACACAATTAAAGCGGTTAGTAGAAGTCCTTTTACCAGTAACAATAGGGAACTATATTTTCTATCACCAAAATTTATATTTGTCATCAAGTTGTATCACCTAATAAATAGATCTATCGCCACGAAATATTTTCGTTCTCAGATAAACAAAAATTGTTCCCAGGTATGAATTATCAAATTAATGTTAATATATGTGTAAAATAAGAGATCGATAACCAATAAAATTATATTGCATTACATGAATATAAACTTCGTTCTTATAATAACAGTTTTGTTACTTAAATAATAGCTCTGTGCTCAGAATGGTAGATCTGTCACCAAATAAATCGATTATCGATCCCTGACTGCGACTCCTTTTTATTTGATATTTTGTCACCAATACAGTAGTAACATTTTATTTCGTTCAGATATTAAATTAATAGTATTCGTTACCAATTTAATACATCAATTTATAATTTTAATGAAAAAATGATCAAATCTCTTGGGCACCCCGACACGGACAGGTTAGGTTCGAAGGGGATGACGGGGGCTCATGTGAGCGAGCGGAGCGAGCGAACGAGCCCCCGTCATCCACTTCGTGTTAGGTTCCTTTAAACCCTGCAGACAGAAATAGGGGCCCCGCGAAGCGGGGCTCCGTCGACTACACCTTATTATTATTAAAGATAAGTAGCACAATATATAATATTTAGTCTAAAGTGTATTTTTAAGGCGTCCGTATATTTTTATGACAGACAATAATAGGAAAAAATGGATTTATTTCATAATATTTTAGGAAACGTTATTTGGTGACCATTAATCCATTTTGGTAACCGTTTAGAATTTTTTTGGTTGCGAAATAGGTACTTTTTTTGATTATAATACATACAAAAACATTTATTTGGTACTAGACCTTATATCTCAGGATTTTAGGTGATTTATTGTGGAACTGATTTTGCATTGTTTGGTGACTACATTTTGGTGACAGATCTACTATTTTGAGGACAAACCCTATTATTTAAGAAACACAAAACTAATTAAATTGGTGATAGCTTAAATGATACCCGTAACAATATGGGCTGACATAATTTGATATTACGTGCCAATCTCAGGTGCCCCGTCTCCGTATCTTGTATATTATGCAAGTTTGTCGCATGAAATTATTGGCAGGTGCATCCTGATAACTTAAGTCACCTTCTACGACAAAATATTGATATGTATAATTTTTCTGTACACGTGTCACTGAACTCCCGCCGGACCAATTTTGGCGAAAATGTTGTGTGTTTCATTGGGCTCCTGGATGATTTAGATTCACAATTGGACCTGGCATATGGCGCTGCGATCGAGTTATAGGAAACAGGACAACGTCTGTCCGCCCAACCACCATACATATAAATGTCCCATATTATATCAAACTCAACGCATTTAATTCAATGAAACCATTTACAGGCACTTTTGTAATGCCAAGAAGTCGGTCAGTCAGAAAATATGAAGCTACATAGTTGCCTATTCCAAAGCGTAGTAGGTACCTATTGAGAAGAACGAGCAAGAAACTCTATGGACACTCTTAAATCATATTTTTACAAAAATATTAGTTATGTAATTAATGTTGATAATTATATGTGAGAGCGATGTAAAAACAAGACGTACGCGTTAAAACCGTCCAAAGTACAGCAAATAGTATCAAAACAACAATCCAAAAATAAAATAATTAAAAATAAGCCGAGGCAGTAGCCGCAACTGACGGCGCTCGTAACCGAACATGACGCACGGATCAGCACCATTCAGCTCAACCATTTTGAAGGGAGCTAAATGATCCTACACACGCGCCACCGTCAGCGAGACATTTGAGTGAGCATGACATACTACCGCCACGGCACATTCAAGTCAATGAAAGACATTATCCGGTAAATGGTAGCTCTATAATACATATAACTCAAATCTGTGTTATGCAATTATACAATACAAAGGAAATGACTTTATACAATGCAAAGATAGTGTTATAATAGTGAGCAGCACCAACAGTACTTCAAGTGTTAATCAATTAGTTTTGATTGTGGAGCACGACAAGCATTGAGCCAGGCATTTTATCAGCGATGTGATCCCCTAACTTATGCCTGCCTGCATAGTGTGCGTTTTATACAAGACTTGAGTTTTGTCTCATTCAGTTGAAGAATGTGGGGAGGTATTTTATTATAATATACTAATAAAATGTACTTACAAATGAAATCCAATCCAAAATGTGTTGTGCTTGTGACTTGCTGCGCCTCCCCCCCCCCCCCTCACTAACAAGAACAAAAAACCTAGCAAGTCTCATAGACTTACTAGCGATTTGAAATGATTAAAGTGACTTACTAGGTTTTAAAGTGGTCACAAGGCAGTGAATCGTATCGATGCTTAAATATTATCTACTTGATGTGATGTTTTCAACGCTGGTGTTTTTGTATTTGGTTGGGAGATTATGCAATAAAACGATTTTCGTAAAAAGTGTCCCTTACTAGGTTTTGAAATGGGACAGTAGAAGTATGCAAAGTATTTCAAGAGGGCCACTTATTATGAAGAAAACTCGGGACGTACGCCAGACGTCTACAAATTATTACTGAAGTTTATTTGTGCAGCTGCCGTAAAACTCTAGTGCATAAGAAAGAACATTTGTTTTGTTACAATGACAGACGTGAATTTAGCACTTTCTTCTTCTTCGTCTTTGGAGACTTTTTAGTTAATTTTCCAAATATTTTATGGAACTTCATTGCAGTAGTTACCTAGGTCGTTTGTTTATAAAATGGCCATTACTTTAAGCATCATAGGTTTTTTTTTAGATTAATTGTTTTCTTGTTTATACAGCGTGTATCAGAAAGGCGTGGTCAAATTTAAGGGTGTGCACACCTTTCAGACCATCAAACTGAAGAACTCTCATACATTGTTTAATACATTTCGGTCGAGTAGGTATTGAAGTTTTGTATCGGACAGTTGATGTTTTTTCGCGGTTATGTTGTTGGTCCCATGGAGAAAGTTGTTCAGTTTTATGGTCTATAGTCTGTACCACACCCTTATATGTGACCTTTCTGTTACATACTGTTTATCTCCAACTCACTACGTAATAGTGCTGGGAGTGGGTTCACTACGATAGCTGATAGGTAAAGTATAACAGATGAGGTGCGAACATACACCCTCTCGCTCGCTTGTCATAGGTATCCGTTATACCAGTGCCGCTTATGTATGTGGCATAGTCAATAGATAGACTGTTCTCCAAAAATGGAAGATAGTGTCTATAGTCCCCACAATTAGCTAGCAGTTGGTCGAAAACAGGCTTTCACAATTACTAAGCAGTTACCTGAAGTTTGGAACCAATGAGAAAAAGAATCAAGTAAATATTTTAAAATTGTTTATTTTATAAACTACTTAAATTACAAACAATGTCATAACACTTGTCTGTAGAGACCTTTAAATACAACATTTATATTATATAACTCAACACAAAAATATTCTAATATCACATATTTTTTATAAAAATAGGGGCTTGTGGCTAAGTAATAACAGCCGCACGGGTAGATCGATCAGGTTAAGCTACGCTTGCCGCGGTTGGTCCGTGGATGGGTGACCATCTTCGCATACCAAGACCCCTCCGTGCCACGGACAGCACGGTAAGCCGTTAATGCTGGCTGTTATTCGTGAATCTTTGACAGTCGTTCAAAGTCGTCAGTAGCCCGAAAGTCTGACAACCAGCCTTACCAAGAGGTATCATTTTCCCAGTAACTGGGTTATGGAGGTCAGATCGGCAGTCGCTCCATGTAAACTACTGGTATTCAGCTGTATGCGGTTAGACTGAAAACCAACCCCAACATAGTTGGGAAAAGGCTAGGCAGATGATGGTTACAATTTGCATACAGAATCAATATACATTTTGTTAAAAGTATTTACACTATCGGCAATTTTTACAGATTATAATTCTTTACTCTGTCTTCTTCTTTTGTAAAACTAATATCACAATTTAAACTATGCCATAAAAATCTTCAAAAAATATTTTCTTTTATAAATCTGTTAACTTTTCAATATGAATATTGGACTTTTTATTGCACTTTTGCGTTCTATGGAAGATTTGAATGTGTCTGTTGATTCTTTGTTTTCCAAACAATATAAAATTTATACCTGCTCATTATAAACGTTTGATGCTATCTAGGACAAAACTTAAAGTGTGGAAATAGGAAACAATGCAGCGACAGGAACCTGCAACAAAAAAAAAATGTTATAAACAAACTTTATAATTATACATCAAATTTCTAGTCTTTTTCGAGAGACTTACAATATCTGGGATTCATAACATTTACAATAATATTGTGATATGCCATTATTTAGAACTGTAAAACAAAAGTCAGCAGATAAAAGAAGCGTAAGCGCGTATACTCGTAAACACTGAAAGCTTACAAAAATCATTTAACTAGAGTTCCGAGATCAGAATTTAATCCTACACGGAGAGAAAATTCTTAGGAAAACTACTGTGCTCGTCACTGTAAAGTGAGTGCAAGTGACATCTACAGAAAATTTTCTGAGTGAGTTTGGGAAAATTCACTATTTGTCCAATAAATTTTACTGTACAGCATAAGAATTTTTACTGTGCTTGCACGGTCATTTCTTCATTACCACTCAAATGCACTCAGATTATGAGACAGCACAGTAATTTTTCTAAGATTTTTGTCTCCGTGTACTCAGCATATCGCAGTCCATTGCTGGACATAGGCCTCTCCCAGATTGCGCCACAACACCCTGTCTCCGTCAAATTTAATTACGGGAAGCCAATATAATTATAAAATATCTCTTACCTAGTAGGATCATATCTCGTGTCAAATCCTGGCACATTGATGACATTCATATTATCTTTCCGTCCCGAGTAGCTGAAGGAGATTTGATCCCGGAACGTTTCTACAGGCAGCAGTTTCATCGGCTCCAAATGTGAATGAAACTCTGGCACTAGTGTCAAGTTGTTCTTCAGCACGTGCTCTGCAAACCAATAAAGTCAGGCTTTTCTTATCATTCAATACAACGTTACCTCGAAATGTAAGCAGGAATGTTAATAAAAAAATCTCACCTATTATAAATCCCATAGTGACGTCATCTGGTAACCGTATGCCTTCACAGACGCTTATGAATCTGCCCCCACTGCAACAGAGAAAAATGTTGATCCGATATCTCAATGATATAGAAAATGGACTAAAATTTCTGCCAAATAGTTTTTTACTTAAATCGAAATCAGCCATTTGGCTTATGTAACACAAGTTTCTGTCCGCGAATTCATCCGTTTTAAATTTCTTGTTTGAACATAAAATATATCCTATAACCCTGCGTCATTGAGGTTGAGTCAAAATTACCAGACTGGTTTAAAATTTCTAATATTTTTGAAAGCACACGCGCGACGTTGCCGTTTTGTGCAGTAGCTGGAGCCAATATTGTACATTTTTTTTTTGTAATTTTTGAGAGTTATTTTAAAAGCTGATTAAACTCAATTAAACGTTTCTGAATTATTATTTTACTGTTTTATTTTCAAAACCACAATACCTTTATACTGAAATAATGAGAATGACACAGTTTACGAATTTATTTAAAAATTATGGAAATACCATGTATTAAATATATGGGTAATATTGACCCACCTCAACGTCCATGTAACTGATTCCAACCACAATGACGCCGGGCTAATATAGATAGTACCTACTAATGCAAAATTACGTCGTTTTCGCTTAGAGTTCTTTCCAATTTTTTTCTTTTTACTCTTTTCCTAAGGAGCATAGCGTGATATTAAATGTCCTAAAATAACCTTCCTAAAAAATTGGGTTATCAAATGCAAAATTATTTTTTCAAATCCGACTGATACTTCCAGAGACTAGCGTGTTCAAATATACACAAAAAAAAAACTCACTATAACATATAAATTAATTATATATTATTTAGTCAAATGGAAATGCTTTTTTTATTTAAAGAAGTTAAATAGTAATATTGTGTTGTAATATTTTTAATTACAAAGTTGAGCACTCACCTTGCAACAGGTAACATTTTGAAAGCCAAACTTCTGCTTATGCAAAATCCGGCACCACCCGTGGCGAACCAAAATGAGAACATCAGCTGGAACAAATGAAACTTTTATAACAAACTTATTAAATCAAATCCGTTAAAAGCCGTCCCATTCATAATAATTATATCAAAAGATAAATTGTTCATGTTTTACCCTTTCAGAAGGCTTGATGTATATGTTCAGTGGCTTTTTGACTGATGGCCGACCCAGGTACCAGTCATGCTGATGGTTGTGCCTCTGCAGAATGGTGACCAAGCGGGGCACGTTCACGTAGTTGTCATCGTCAAAATGGCAGAACCACCTATTTCAAACAAAAAGAACTTTGTTAATAACTAAAGTACTTTTTTAAAAAGAAATTGCATTGCAAACTATCATTATCGTCAATATTATAAAAACGAACGATCATTACACGAGTTTCAAAAATAAAGTCGACGATGACCGAAAAAATTGGTTCCATTATTGACGCCATGAAAGTAACCGACAACTTTTTAAGCGATCGTCAAACGAGTATCTACATGTAAACGCGAATTAACCAGCTGCATCCAGAATTACTAAAGGAAATAATTGCGAGTACAGAGTGTTTATAAAGTCGTACGAACAAGAATTTTGCTTCGGGTGCCAATAATTAGCGTTGCGGTGTAATTTACTGACATTACGCTACGTAGCAAATAACAGGAGCTGCGTGTACGCAATCCATGACCACATATTGCAATATGGCGTACGACAAATGGCCGCCACTCGCCAACTTATAATCTGGATCGGGTTTCTTGCATATCGTGTTTGCATTTGCGAAATTGGATCGGTCGACGCGTATTTCTTGCAAGACAGATGTTTAATTGCAGGTCGAGACTATTTATTATGCTGCGGACCTATGCTTAAGTATGTTATTAACCGAGCACAGTCGAACGAATTACTCACTGCGTTATTAGTTTCATATCCACCCATAATTGCTGCTAGGTCTCTCTATTCATAATCTAGAACTGCTATATACTGCGGTCTTAGATAATATAAATGGAAAATACTGCTGGACAAAAATTAAGAGCCTGTGGTACTTATAAAAATATGGGCAGTTTTGCAATGCATTTTAGATCCCACAATGATGATCCAGATGGTAAGACTAGAATTAGGTTTTGTTATAAGTGAAATCTAAATTAATTTCGTATTCAAACGTGTTGCAGATTGAGACATCCATAGAAAGCATTTTGAACATAACTTAAACTGCAAACACCATTCATAACTTTAAATTTCTAATCACATGTATCTTTTATAACAAAGACCTCAATAAAGATAGACTCTAAAATGGAAATCACATTGTTAAGAAAGCAATAAATACCAGGGAGATTAACATCCGACCGGTTGTTGCATTGACTTGCCAACAAAAAATTAGACAAGCGAGATATAGTCGAGTATTTTGCTACAAGAAGTTATGTGAAATAACTAGAAATGAATAACTCTCTACACAGGCTACATACATAACACCCAAGCTCCTAGGCTAGGTTAGGATAGTGAAAACACAAAAGACAAATAAAAGGCAAACCAAGATGACTGTAACGCATTCCATGAGTAATATTATTAAGGTTACTTACTAATGACAAAAACGGCTTAAGAGCCGAAAGAAAAAGAGAAAGATAATCCTTATTTCGGCAATGGTAACAGAACAGTGTATCATAACCAATTCCGTTTCCGCAACAAAAGGTCCCTTCGTGGCTACCAATTTTGTACGTAACAATCCACCGTTTGACGTATTCAGCGAAGCTTACACCGCTAACGTACGATAATCCTATTACAGTTCACTTGGGACCAATAAAAAAGCTGTTCGATTCCTAACCGCACGTATATTTTGATGTTTTAGTATCTTATTCCTGGTTTATGAAGTAAATACCTTCAAGTCCCTTTCAATAAATCAAAAGTCATTTATTCAAATTAGGCTGAGAATCAGCACTTTTCGAACGTCAAATCTTTAGATAGGACATAACTAGTCTTAATGTTAGAGACATCCCGGCAATAATTTTCGCTATATCTAAAATCATTTAAAACTTTTGTATGAAATTACGTCAGTGCCTTCATTGAGCCATCAAAATTCCATTAAATAAATGTCACTTTATAGAAAGGTAAGAAAAAGCAGGTACTTTGTTAAATCAGCAAAATACACTCAAATGTATGAAACGTACGTGGTAAAAACAAAGAGAGAAAAGATTTCTTTCACATCATCGAGGAGCTTACAAATAGCATACTCATAGTAAATAAAGTATACTTCAGGAAACGCTCTCGCAATTACAACAAATGTACTACGTGTCACGGTATCCTTCTCAACATAAAATCAAACGATTCCTTTGACCTTGTGACTGTTACAGGCTCCGCATTCAGCTCATTTCATTTGTTCCGGAAGAACTGCCTACAAAAGATCACCGCATCGCACGTTTATTACGAAAGGTTCAGACTCAGTTTTATGGACAAATTGATGTGTAGGCAAAGAAAATTAATGGGCGCAAGTAAAGAGACTTAAGCGACGCGTTACAACAGCTCTGTTACAATAGCTAACGCCATGAATACAATATAACAATTCATGCCAAGGAGATTGTTAGGCGGCGCGGCATATAATTAATAGCTTCATTCCGAATCGATTATACCCATTAAATGTTTATTTCGACCGGAAACGTTCAATTACACTGTATTTGTATAGGCTTATGGGAAATTGTTGTGGGTATTCATTATTCAAACAATTTGAATATGCCTCCAAATTGGGAATAAATATTATCAATGATTGTAGCAAACTTTTGTGGGTACCGTAATTTACATCTGAATATAAATAAATAACTAATGATTATGCAGTGGACTGTGATAAAATGAATTGATTGATGCATAAATTACGACCGCAATACCATATTTAGAGGCTTCGTCATCATTGAAGTGCTAACCGCCAAGGCGAAGACGTAGACGAAGTGAAGATACATTTCCTGTAACTACACGGTGGCTAGTGGCTAGTAATGCCAAAGAATGAGGTTCATTGTGCGCTTAATGACTAAAACGGACCTATTATGTACCTAATTCTTGAAAATGTTAGCCCGTTTCGACAAACATGTAGAGGTGGCGCAAGAAATACAACAATGATGATGCCCAATGTATTGAAATGTGATACTAATGCGTTTGGGGTTGCACTTCAAAACACAACTGTGGGAATAAATCAAGAAGTTTCAACAAAAACATTAGTCGGTTCTGAGTAAACGCGTGAAAATTATTGTGAGCCCAAAATAATATTGGACTTGCTCTTGAAAAACCATTAACGTTTGTTGTTTGTGTTTGAGCGTTGAGCTTCGTTGGTGATGCTGTTGTCTACTGATTAAAAAACCTTCGACATGCTCCGAGTTTAGTGAAACACTCTTAGTTCAAATGGACAAACATATTTGAAAATACCCAACTACGTTCATACAACTCCTTTTTACAAGTGTTGTCAACCTCTGATATGGACTGGAGAAAAAAAAATACATTTCCTATTTCAGAGACGGCATAAAAGGAAGGAATTTTAATCTGCTTTCAAAATTGCTTCATGTTCTTCCTAAAAATGTTCTTCAGCAGTGCAGGCGGTCGGACGTTATGAAATGTCGTGAGCGAGCTTATTTTCATTCTAGATTCTCTCTTTAGTAATAAACTAGAATATTTTGACGTTATTTTGAGAGTAAAAACGGAATGTTTCTGCTAACCATAATACGATCATTAGAGTCGTCAGAGTCGTCGAACGAAAGTTTGTGTTCGATATTTAAACAGACAGCGGTGCTTCTAAAAACAGAAGTTAAGAGCGTTTTGTTTTTAGTGAAAACAGAAACTTACTGCGGGTTCTGATTAACTATGCTGTTTAGAAAAACTTTGAACTACGTCCGTTTTATTAAAAAAAAAAATATTGAACGAGTTTAGAATGCCGCTGTGCTTTATGTTTGTCAACTTAATCGGTTTTTGTTTTTCTGCTTAGCTTATTAGTAGTGAGGAAAAACTTTCGTTGTTTGATCGGACTAAATTGCAGCAAAAATATTGGATTTACTGAACAAGTACTTTTAATAATAAAGAATAGTCTTATTTGACAAATATTCAAAATGTAACCTAGATTGGTCTTTGAGTCCGGTCCTCACAATGCGTTGCGTTGTCCAATAACCCTTCAATATGTTGAATCGTCCCGCATTGCATTCAGAGTCCGACTGCAAGCCCCTTTGACCTCCTTAATTACGGTTTCCGCTCTTCGCTGGGCAATGAATGCTATTTTCCTGCATCTAATTTACATGGTACGATTTCCCGCCCTCAATTAGTCAATAGGATTGTTTGAATCACGTAAAAGGTTTTCATCATTAGAATTAAATAGTTTTAATGGAAAAAAATAACAAATTAAAAAAAATGTTGACGTAGAAATTCTCGAGACGTCTCGAGACTAGTGTTTCGAGACTTTCTACGTCAACAATTTTTTTTTAATGCTTTATTGTCCTTTTCTTTTTTTTATTTTCTTTGTTTTCCTTTTTTCCAATTCCCGTAATTAAAAACGTTCAAAATCTAGTCGCAATCTCAACTCGGCGACAATCAATGTTAAATATTTGACAAAAATGTAGGGAAATTATAGGTATTTTTGACAGATTGATACTGAGATCAGACTGTGAATGTTCTTAAAATTACGAGAATTTATTTATTTATTTATTCCTTTATTTCAGGCAATTAAGGCCCATAGAAAAAACAATACATACTACTAAAAACCCCAATTGCCCCAATTGCCTCCCAGATCTAGCTAGATTATCTTCAATGCCGATAATAAAGTATTTTATTCTAGAAAGATTCTTGATAAGGTGAACCAGGGCTATTGCAACTACGGGGTTATGGCAACTCTTCAACATAATGCCTGTAATATAGCTTTTATTAAAAAACGCCACCTTTAACGATTATTACAACCCTACAATCACTACTTCCTGGGTGATGAATGATGTTACCTGTTAGCCTATCAGCCTGTACGAGTATAGCTGTATTAATAGATGACTGAGAAAATTTAATCCTCGTGCGCTACCTACAGAAGCAGCTTTATTAACCTTAGAGTTCTTATTACTAATAAAACATAAAATTAAATATTTATTTAATTATATCGATAGTGTCAGTTGGTTGCGTTCCCTGCACTAATACTCCTACAAATAGTTGCTTTTGCCCCAAAAAATAAGAACAAACTTATTTTACGCAAAACTAGATTTTGCTGCACGGTAATAAAATTTAAAATCCTATAAACAACATGAAAACCAATAATAATATTCAGGTTTGGTTTTTTAAAATCAAATAGAAAATATTCTGTGGCAATTAGTTACATTTACCCCCAACTTCAGGTAACTAATTCTACCGTTATGAAGAAATCGCGTACGACAAGTTATTTTTACAGCTATTTGAATGTCTGATCGGTTTAAAGCAATCTATAATAAATGTGTAACTAGGCAAACGAATCAAATGAACAAGTTTTTAAGACAATAGGCAACTCTAATCAACCAAACTTAGTGCTTTGTATTTTTAGTAAAACTCAATATAATAATACTCAAACATGATTGTTAACAAGGGTGTGTTATAACAAAATTCTCATCTCACGTCTACCTAATTTGCAGAATAAACTGTGCGTGAGATCACATACATGATATGCAAAGTACCTCCTGATAATTGTAGCTTAGCATCTAAATTTATAATTACAGTTCTGATTAATTCACATCCATCATTCGTCTGATTTGAGTAACAAACGTTATTTTGATTGCGTTATAATTGCTGCGATGTGTCGTCGTGATGGACTGAGTAATGCTATGGCACATAATAATTATATGGATGATAGGTTCTATGGATAACCTGCGGGTGAATCATGGATTGCTTTGGAGATTTTTGAGTTCTTAAGTATGTGTTTTATTCTTGAAATGATGATCATTGATCATTAGCATATGCCTTGTCAAGGAAATGGAACTATGAATTAAATGAATTGCTAACCAATGGTGGTCTCCGTCCTTTGGACTTACTTAATTGTTTGCGTTAAAAGGAAAGCTCGTATGTTAGCTAATTTTCATCAGAATTTCAACTAAAGTGGTCTTCGTTTTGAAGACAATGTAGAAGACAAAGATCTAATAAAAGCACCGCTAAGATTGTCTGAACTCGATGGGTAAATCTCGTATTAGTTTTATCTTTCGTGAATAGAGAAGGGGGAAAGCATCAATATGATCGGATCCGTGTGAAAGCTAACGTAGTCATAAAAGAATATTACTTGCTCAGGACTTAAAGATTTGCGTTCACTAAGAAAACAATCTCCACAAACTACCGGACAAACACGCTTATCTGGTTAAACTTTCGAACACGTTTACGATAAATAAATCTGTCGCCAATTCCTTCTCAGAATATAACCCTTATCTTCCAAAGAATAAGAGTGAGAATGTGATAAATAAAATTACAATAACACTTGAACTTTTTATCTTTGTTTGCCATCTCTAGATTAAGTCTTGTAACCCACATAATAAGAGTCAAAATGCCATAAACTAAATTAGAGAAAAGTTTGAAAAATTGATACTCACTTTTTACCACTGTCGAGGAAATGGTCGTATTCCACGGACGTTTTACAACATAGATGTTTTCGCTGATGCGTATCGGAACAGTTCGTGTTTACCATGTGCCCGTCTGTAAACAAGAGCTCTTATTAAAATGGAGTAAGGTCTCAATCGCTGTGAATATTGTGTTGCGTGGCCATGTTTGGTAAAATGTTGTTGAAGTTTAACAAGTTTTGACTTACTTGTTTGGCGTTGATGTTGTGGGTTATCTGTGTCCGTGAAGAACCATGTCTGAAACAAACAATAATATTTATTAAGTAAGTTATCTGTACCTATAATATGTAACATATAGATTGACAATCACAAACGATTCCGATTACGAATTGAGCTGCACGATTACTGGCAAATGCGTGCACTGACTGGACAGGTCCACTCAATCTTCCCTTACAACACCATTTCAGACATCAATCTACATGGTCTTCACATGGTCTGACCAAAATTATCTCTGAACTTTAAAATAGACTGTGAACTGACTGTGAAAGCGAACTATTAGTCTGTTTCAACCTTTCCTCTCAGAGTAGTCAGATAGGAAACGCAGACCTCATCTAGCTTTTAAAATATGATTGACGTGCAAAAGTGTTTGTATAAAACTACTTACAGAAATAAAATCATTTATCATTATTTGTTTATACTAGTTATAGTTATAGCTATAGTCCGTAATGACTATTTGTAACTAGTCAACAAGGACGATTTTTTTGTCAAAAAAGGAACCTAGTGGGTATCTAAAAGTACAAGTTTAGACGGAGTACACGGATAGAAAAAAGAGAAAAATCTTTGAAAAATTACTGTGCTGTCTCATAATCTGAGTGCATTTCAGTGGTAATGGAAAAATTACCATGCTAGCACAGTAAAAACTCTTATACTGTACAGTATTTATTGGACAAATAGTGAATTTTTCCCAATGTCACTCAGAAATTTTTCTGTATATCACTTGCACTCACTTTACAGTGACGAGCACAGTCATTTTTCTAAGAATTTTCTCTCCGTGTAGAAGATGAACACATAAAATAAAATAAACTTTTCTCAAATAACAAATGAAACTTGGTAAAAATCTAAAACTAAATAAACTTTTATCCACATATCAACATTAACGAACAGGTACAAGTTTTAAAACGAATAATTTCAAGCAATAAAAAGGGAACGCTAATAAAAAAAACATTGACGGTTTTTATAGCTGTACCACGATAGAATATGAATGTCGCATATTTTCTAAAACACCTAAATAAATACTAATCCCTACGGAATCATGCATTGGTTGAGTCAACATTGAATTGAAATCTAAGAGTCAATATTGGAAGTTTGTTTAGGATCTAAACATGATAGATTTCTGCAAATTTTTGCTTGAAGTTTAGAATTTAGACCACCAAGTGTTGTTAGTCTGCTTAGTAAGCGATTATGATGTTGATGACATAGCATCACGCCTTGTTATCCAGAAGGGTTCGGCGGGTGACTGGCGAAATGTAGATGTACCTACAGTTCAGCCACATTTCGCCAGTTAATAAAATGTAGGTGTACCTACATTTCACCCACATTACGCCAGTTAATGAAATGTAGGTGTATCTACAGTTCAGCCACATTTCGCCAGTTAATGAAATGTAGATGTACTACAGATTTCGCCGGTTAATGAAATGTACTACATTTCGCCAGTTAGTGAAATGTAGTGTATATACAGTTCACCCACATTTCGCCAGTTAATGAAATGTAGGTGTATCTACAGTTCAGCCACATTTCACCAGTACATCAAATGTAGGTGTACCTAAAATTCATCCACATTTCGCCAGTTAATGAAATGTAGGTGTACCTACAGTTCACCCACATTTCGCCAGTTAATGAAATGTAGGTGTACCTACAGTTCACCCACATTTCGCCAGTTAATGTAATGTAGGTGTACCTACAGTTCACCCACATTTCGCCAGTTAATGAAATGTAGGTGTACCTACAGGTCACCTACATTTCGATAGTTGTGTTTAAGTCCCATGTAGATGGCCTATTGCCAACACATACTTCGGGCTGCAAGTGAGATATTCCAGACGGAAAAACCAGTGTTGATGTTACATTTAATGAAATAAAAATACATTGAATTTAAAATTTTAAAATATTGAAAACCACAAGTGTTGTTAGTCTGCTTAGTAAGCGATTATGATGTTGATGACATAGCATCACGCCTTGTTATCCAGAAGGGTTCGGCGGGTGACTGGCGAAATGTAGATGTACCTACAGTTCAGCCACATTTCGCCAGTTAATAAAATGTAGGTGTACCTACATTTCACCCACATTACGCCAGTTAATGAAATGTAGGTGTATCTACAGTTCAGCCACATTTCGCCAGTTAATGAAATGTAGACGTACTACAGATTTCGCCGGTTAATGAAATGTACTACATTTCGCCAGTTAGTGAAATGTAGTGTATATACAGTTCACCCACATTTCGCCAGTTAATGAAATGTAGGTGTATCTACAGTTCAGCCACATTTCACCAGTACATCAAATGTAGGTGTACCTAAAATTCATCCACATTTCGCCAGTTAATGAAATGTAGGTGTACCTACAGTTCACCCACATTTCGCCAGTTAATGAAATGTAGGTGTACCTACAGTTCACCCACATTTCGCCAGTTAATGAAATGTAGGTGTACCTACAGGTCACCTACATTTCGATAGTTGTGTTTAAGTCCCATGTAGATGGCCTATTGCCAACACATACTTCGGGCTGCAAGTGAGATATTCCAGACGGAAAAACCAGTGTTGATGTTACATTTAATGAAATAAAAATACATTGAATTTAAAATTTTAAAATATTGAAAACAATATTTCAAGTTGATTTTATATTCGTTGCGCTAGAGAATTCAAGCGTGAGCACTTGATTCAAGATTTTCATTAGTCAAAGTGCAATTTTAATAAGCATTTCGTAAATGAGTGGGTACTTGCTACCTCTCACTTATTTAATGAGCCAAAATGTAGTGGATAACTATTTGAGTTTATAGCCAGTGGATCTGTGTTTGTAAGTAATTTAACAATCTACATACAACGAGGTACCCAAATAAGTATTTTTGGAAAGTCATCTCAGTTAAAAACGTCATTATAATATGCATAATCATGAATTTTAAATCATCATCATGTTTCCACGGAGCCAGTGGCAATGATCAAACATTTAATGAATCATTTGAACAGCAACCGTTTAAAAGTTTAAACGAAAACTTAATGAATATCATCTGTCATTATAATTTGATGGTTCATACAAACCTTCTTAAAAAAAATATTTAAACGACCGTTTGAATTTTTTTTTTAAGAAGGTTGCAACAAAACTACAGTTTTTAACAGACTTAAAAAAAGGAGGAGGTTCTCAATTCGGTTTTTTTTATTCCATTATTTATACCTACTCTGATTTGCAAAATTCTTTTTTTAATGGATAAGGTATACCTTAGGGTTGCATTTTATTACTTTGCTTCGGTAGTTTTTGAGCAATAATACGATTTTTGTTCCACTTATTTTATTTTGTTTTACTTAATATTTTATTTTTTTTAGAAAAACAAAACTAACTGACTTCCAACAGAGAAACACTACAAAGTGAAACATAACTTTAATTTCGGAAGCCGGTGGCAAAAAACGAAAATGCGGAACGAAAGAGACTTCCGAAATTAAAGTTATTTTTCACATTGTAGTGAATTAAATAAAATTAAATAAAAAATAAGCATTAGGTTTTCTCATTTTTCTTTAATTTGTTTTATCAGCGTGATTGTATCTTCAGTCCGATATTGATCGTTTTGCTTAAGCTATGGTTTCCTAGAAGAGCATTTCCGTCATATTTATAATGGCCGTTATGAAAATCTGTTATTTTCACTAGCACCTGATATTAAGGTGTCAAAAATGCTCAGTATTAGGCCTTTAGGAAATTACGGCCGCATACTGCGTAAACGTAGCTTCACAAAACCAATACAATTAGAAATTCAGAACGGGTCCTTAATGTAATTTACCCTAACGACTAAATATCCCTCCTATTCTATGCTATGAGGCCTGACATAGGGTGATTTAAAAAATGGTGCAAAAAAAACGAAACTTTTAACTAGCTATCTTACATAACTAGCTGTCGATTCTGTAACACACAAATCAAAATCCAAAATGAGTGATTCTTGTCAATGCAAGTTCTTCAATATCGCAATTAAATACACTGCCATAATTTGAACAGAGGTCAACCTGTCAATTACGACAATCACAACCAGATGCCCCTAGATTTCCATAGCCATATAAAATGAAACACAATGAAAATATGATTCGTCGTTTGCCACACGCTGGCGCTCTCGACCCGAGCTATATTTAGGTGCAGCACAACGCTCAGTATTGCTCAGTCGTTGTACTGATAACTTCAATAAAGGCTTCATAAAGCCTGGTAATAGGGTGTATTTTTGTCTGCGGCTAACACTGGAAATATACTGTAGCAAAAGCATAAACATGGACCTATATTAAAAGTAAAGTAAGTTTTACCATCGCGGGTAGAACCTGGGTGAGGCTGGCACGGGAGTGTGTGGTCGAGTCTATGGTCGGCAGCGAGGAGTCCTGGGACGCGGTGGTTTCCTTCTGCGAAACAGTCGTCTCGCAGAAGGAAGCTGCGGAAAGGGAGAGGGAGATCTCGTCCCCTCACCCCGCCCGCAGCAGGCGCACCGGGCGTCGGCGGAGGGCGGACAACGCCCTCTTCCAGCCCCCCTAAATGGGTCCAGGGGCGACGGACTTGGGGACGTCCGTCGCCCCCCACACATCTGGACCCGAGGCGGCGGCGCGTAGTGTTCCACGCGCGCCCCTCTTAGACGTCGCGGGGGGAGTTTAACACCTCACTCCCCCCCTGACACGAGGAGAGGCCCGCTGGAGCGGGCCAGCACCAGCCGGGGGTTGCGGAAGTATCGTTCGTTCCCGCGACCCCCGGCGTAGGTGAGAGAGGGAACACCGGGGTGGTTTTTAGTCAGTAAGAGTCTGACAGACCCCGCCGCCCGCCCCAGGGCGGCGGACATCCATGAGGATTTTCCACCCCGAAACAAAAAAAAAAAAAAAAAAGGCTGGCACGGGAGTGTAAGGATTGGCACAAGGAAAGATCGGCCTTTTCACAGCAGTGGGTGAAGTTGGACTGTGATTATGATGATGATGAGGTTTTCCGAAAGTCAACCCTAGTAAAACTATAGGTAATGTGTAGGTAGGATATTAATACTAGGCAGATGTCGAAAAAAGGTTTTGCTGCCCATTTCCTATATTCAACACGTTCAGATAATCTTGATGGGATAGCCTAGGAAGTGCAGATAGACGACTTGGATTTGGCAATGACGGATTGATCAGAAAGTACAACGGGGAGGGACATTCTGGAGTGGGAACCTCTAGTTAGATCAGCATTGGGATAGTATGAGTATAGAAGTATGAGTTGAAGAACATAAACAGCTTTTCAGATTCACAAAAAACTAAAACAAATAAATAATACTTATTTAACCTTCAAGCAGTCGCGCGGCGTCGAATCGACCGCGATTCGATCGATTCTCGATACATTTATGATGCCAAATTGCTTACAAATCCAAAGAAAATTAGCATATTATTTTGATATTATAATTTTATTTATGTCCTAACATAATGATAATGTGATAAATACAAAAAATATTAAATAATTCGTGTTTTAAATCCCTGAAATATCCTATAGGTCTTTTAGGTTACGCGCGACCGCTGGCGTTACAAATGACCGCGCGCCCGCTTGAAGGTTAAATTACGGAAGAGCGGAGTCTCCTAGCGCAAGCTTATTTGTTGAAAAGGAGACTCTCCAATCAGTAGTTCAGTTTTAACGGTGAGATTTACAGAATAGACCGGCTGTAGTGTTGAGAGCTACCAGTTTGTAACTACCGTCGTACTACGTAAGAAAAATTAAACGACCTATGAATGTTTTGTCTCGGGTCAAATAACAATTGGGTTTAAAGCATATACACCGGAGAAGTTTATTCAATTTTCTGCAATATGTGTATCAGTTTCAAGCAATTTACGACATAGCCACAACGAAAAAGTGTGTAACGAGATTAATGAATGGTTAATTATGTTGGTTCGCAGATTTGCTCGTTGCTCAGCTGAAGTCAAGTTAGCGCTACTCAAAGCATATTGCTAATCTTTCTACACGAGTAGCCTGTGGGTTAATTATACCCAAGAGGCATGCATCGCTCTGCGACTACAATACAATAACGTCTTCAAGATTTTGTTGCGGCTTCCGCGGTTCTGCAGTGCGTCCGCGATGTTTGCCGAAGCGCGTATGGATGACTTAGGTACGCAATAAGACGCAAGCTTAGCGTATGCCGTCGCTGTTGGGCAGAGTACGCGGCAGCAGTAACAACATTCTGAGGATAGTTTCGAGCAAGTATCAGTGTCCGATACACTCGCTCCGGCTTAAAAACAATTAAAAAACCACAAACAAATATTTTATTTTACCGTCCCATCGTGCATCGTGGGACGGTAAAATAAAATGTTTCTAATTTATAAGCTCCTGTTTTTACTAACCATAATTTATTGATAATATTATCTGACAAAGAAATCATAAAAACAAAAAAAAAATATAATTTATGGTTTTCTAATTTCCAGTACTTTACATTTTCACATAAAATGCCGATTCCTATTTTAAATTACTTCGCTGAAGGCATAAAATTATGTGATTTATATTGCTGTATTTTATACAGCAGAAAATTAACTAGAAGTCAAATAACTTAAAAGTTTGCTGTAAAGTAGCCAAACAAATACAATTAGGTACAAATACTTTGCAACTAGCAACAAGGTTTGTAGTAGGTTTGTACATAAATGTAACATCTGATTATTTTAGTATCCGTTTGTCTAAGGTCGGACGGATAGTCAGAAACCCAAGTCTGACAACCAGTCTAAAGGGTATCGTGTAACCCAGTAATTAGGTTGTGGAGGTCAGATAGGCAGTTGCTCCATGTAAAATACTGGTATTCAGCTGCATACGGTAAGACTGGAAGAAGCCGGCCCCGCAACATAGTTGGGAAAATGCTAGGCAGAGTGATTGTTTTTCTAAAGTATACCAAATCTGTACAGGCTTCAATGTTAGGGAGCAACTGTTTTATTCCCACCGAATTAATCTTTGCATTCTAGAAGAAAGGTTTTACATAATATATACATAAGTATAATGTTTAGGATTTGTTTGGTTGTCGTTAGGTGATGGTATTAATTTTACTTTAAAATAATGGAGGCACGAGCAGCGTTAGTTAGTATGTAGGGAGGAAAACCGCAATCTTGTTGCCTGTTGACACAACACACCCGACAAGCAATACCTTGTTCTGTAAATACCTTTGACAAGGAACTAGATTCTACGGCAATGGCTAAACTTCGCTGATTTTGAAAGGTGCACTTTCTGTTCATTTACTCTCATAGTCCGATGGGACGGTAATCCGACACGACCGGGAGAGATCAGACGCAGGACCAACGGCATTAAGACGCAGGACCAACGGCATTACATGCTTTATGAGGCCCGAGGCACGGTAATATTATAATACAGTACTCCAACTTCATACAAACGGACGAAACGCGAGCTATACCTACGCGCCTCGATCTCGGCGTGCGCTCGGTGCACAGACAGTCACGGCTGTACCGCAGTGTCGAACGGACGATGTGTTGTTTTTTTAACAATAACCGCGCGATTATTTCTCTAATAGATAAGTATGGATATGGATAAGTATTTCCTTTTATCTCACGAAAAAAAAGGTGTTTGGATTAATAAATAAAGCGAATAGAGTAACGGAAAGTTATTGAGACGAGTGAAATAGGTAGTTATATGCGGTTCTGAATGAATCATGATACGGTAGGTACCTACCTACTTACGCTTGTGTTAAAACTTCGGCGCATGTGTGTTTTGTTAGTTTGCATAATTCAAAGTAAAGCCGTGGTATTTTATCATTAATAATATTTGTTTATTATCTGTGTGTATGAATAATACTAGAAAAAAAAATGAAATCTACCAATCAAAAAACAACACGCATTTTTATTGAACACTTCCTATTCAATATACAAAGTATTTCATTTATTTATATAAAAAGGATATTTACAATCACAAAACTAAATAGAAACAGAAAGTAGGCAAATGTAATTAAAATGCTGGAGACGGGCAGCCCTAACGCATGTTTACGTACCGCGCGCCTGTAGGCATTTATTTCTATCATGCGGCCGAGTTACACTACTGTATTATAATATTACCGTGCCCGAGGGTGAGATGTTACTGTGAAATTCCTAATAAAAAAAAAAACAATAACACTTTGTCCGACCTGGTCGAATCGAACTCAGGATCCCACCACTCAACAGTTGCACTTGCGACCACGAGAAAAAACACAATACTCGATAGATAGTAAATACAACCGGCCTGTTTACTGTCTTACACCAGACATGCGATTCTGTAACCATCTCACCGTGAAAGCTTGGGTGAAGTGAGCGTGGAGTGAGCTGTCATTCGCTAGGGATTAACACTATTAAGTGCTCACTTCACTATGACTTCACGGTGAGATTTTTACAGAATCGACCGGCAGGCTTCTTTTCATACTAGATATAGAAGAAACGACTATGTGTAGATAAACACGATGGACACAATTTCTTATTGCTTATAAGTTTCTTATTGAACACTGACTTTACACAACCTGTTACATATTTCTATTTACTCAGAACTAGCTTTGCTAAGCTAGCATGAATAAAAAACAAAGTGCGTTAATAATGGCTATTTGTCATGGCGCGCAACTTATAGGAGTCAACTAAGGCCAATGGGTTAATATTGTCTACGTAGGCGATGAGCTACGATTCATCTCTACCTACATACATTTGAACGCGGCGCTCTGAAATAAATAAGGAACATCGGCTGTGATCGGGCATAATCGGGTGGTGTCGGTTTATAAGGACCATATTCTATCTCTGAGCTCGCGTTTCTACGTTCTTCGTTTGAAATAACAATATCTGTAGCCTGCTATCCAGACGGGCAATTCTTGTATTTTTAACCGACTTCAAAAAACGTTCTCATTCTAACCTCAGTTACTATTCTTTGTCTCAGTCTCAATCTGTCTAAAATACCTCTAGTTACAAGTGTACGTTGATACTCGCTGAGATGAGATTGTGGCTGGATGTAAAAAGTTTTTAATTACGAAACTTAGCTTTCTGATTGAAGCAGCAGCATGACACAATGTAATCTTTCATCGAACAATGGTTACTAAAATGGCACGGTTCATTTGTTCGTATTATAATTTCAAGACAGGTACATTATTTTTACACCCTAGTTACCACAAGAAAAAGAGAACTACGTGCGTCTCTGGGTTTTACCGCATAACATGTCCTAAACATATAGAAAAAAAAAAAACACCTAGAAACCCTGACTCATAGCGAAATACATTTTTAATAGAGTCTTATTTAACATCGACGCAGCACGTCTTTTTCTTTCATAAATCTTTATTAGCCATAATCTCAAAATTCGCTTCCCTCCTAGCATTTTCTTTATGAACACAGTTCACCCATCTTCCAAAAAAGTCGATATTGAAGGTATATTGCAGGTGCACCTTCCAGTGTTCGAAATCTCTATTCAGTTCAGTAAATAGCATTAGACAGAGCTCGGTTTGTTCGCGACGTATTTGACTAAGGTGCCGAGACGCCTCAATATACTACGAAACTTCGCTACATCATTTCAGATTTATACACCGCTTTGTTTAAGTATATTACTTGAGGTTTCGGCAACTGTGTATATTCTTTGAGTACGATTTTAGTATCAAAGGATCCAAATTACTCCGATATTTTTGCGTTTCGGTACTCCAAATTTTTGGTGCACTTTCCTTATAGATCTGCAGAGTTCAACGAGAACCATACTTGCTTCGATATTTTGGGTCGTTAGTAAATGATAAATGATAAATGATTTATTTTCTGTAAGTAGGTTTGTACAAACACTTTTACATGTCAATCATATTTTTTAAACTAGATGAGGTCGGCGTTTCCTATCTGACTACTCTGAGAAGAAAGGCCGAAACAAACTCAGAGGTCACAGTCTCTTTTAAAGTCCAGACATAATCTTGGTCAGATCATGTGAAGACCATGCAGATTGGTGTCTGAAATGGTCTTTTGAGTAAAGAACCACACAGATTGAGCGGACCTGTCCAGTCAGTGCACGCATTTGTCAAAAATTGTGTAGCTCAACTCGAACTTGAGGAGCCTTACGATTCGACGAACAATACCAATGAAAGGACATTTGGGTAGGCCGCATAAATTACTCAAACTGCCAGACCATGATTAAAACTAACTAAGAAGGAAAAAAGAAAAAAAGAAATGACCCACATAGTCTTCACACTCACAATAATAATAATAAAAAATAAGATACTATACAAAGTAAATATCCATGTCATTGTTTATATAAAATTCATCAATGTCAATGTGTATATAAAAATCCGGACATCATCTTTGATCTTTGAGGACCATGTAGATTGGTGTCTGAAGTGGTATTTTGAGGGAAGAACCACACAGATTGAGTGGACCTGTGCAGTCAGTGCACGCATTCGTCAGTAACCGTGCAGCTCAACTCAGAACTTAAGGAGCTCAACGATTCGACGAGCAATACCAAGGACAGAACATTTGTGTAGACCGCATAAACCACTCAAACTGCCAGACCATGATTAAAACGGAAACAATGACCCACATAGTCCTCACATTCACAATAATTAAAATAATATAAGACTTTAAACAGTAAATGTTCATGTCATGTCATAAATAGATATTTAGAAAGAAAAAAAAAAGTATTTCTTCTAATCATTTTTATCAGCAACCAAATCAGCGTTCACACAAACAAAGCATACGACTATGTTTTATTTATATATATTTCTTAAATGCTTTACACACCTTTGCTCATACCAAGATGGCCCCTACTCAACCCTCCTGATACCTGCGGTTTTTTCAGGCTTTCTCCTTTAGATCTTGTCCCGTCCAGTGATTACTACCAGTACAGAATAATTTGTGAGATTGCAAGGCCGGGTGGTCTTGCAATCTAAGGCCTATAGAACCTGTTTCCCTCAATTGCCTTATCTGACCATTGGCGATTATAACTGCGGAAGTGCTTGATTAACTGTAATTTGTTATTGGTTTTGTACAGAAATCAGAATGATGTAAATCACTTTGTACTGAATTCTGATGTTACGATTTAGGAAAATGGTATACGGGTTTAAACCTGTCAAAGTTTAAAAAAAAAATTATCAATGTCAGTTCATGTTTGGAATCGAGTGCTGATAAGCTGAGATTATATTTGCAAGAGTGGAGTCATCATAAGTTTTTTACCATATATTTTTTTTATTATGGAAGGTTGGGCCTATCTTGAATCTTCATTTACAATCACAAAGTCAACACGAAGCACATAGGTTATATAGTTTTTACAAATCAAAATCAACCACAACTGAACGAAACTCCAAATAGTACCTACCATATTCTTATCACCTCAGAGTTAAAACACAAAAAGACGCCACACAATACATCCGTTGATTTCCCAGAATACGGGTATATTAAAATAGCGCTGATAAGCTCAGGTTGAAGAAATGAGATATCCGGCTAAGCTGTTTAAACAGACGTTAAAGTATAAACATACGTCGCGCAACTTGATAACGGTCGTGCCTCAAAGAGTAAGCAGAAACTCAACTATGAATAAGAATTACATTTTGATACGACTCGTAACAATGCGTGCGGTGTATTGTTTCGAAGACAATATGACAAAACGCATACTTAAGTGTTCAAGCTCAATGTTCTACAATATAGTAAAAGTAGTGACTACAAGTATACATAATATAATATGATATTATGTATAACATACCTAGTAGGTAAACGGCGGAGATGACTGTTACAGTGATAACAGCTGTCAACAGTGTCAGTGTTCTTTGTTTAGGCAAGCTTGTATTAAATGAGGAATTTGTCATTAATCCTGTCAGTGCTGACAATCATAGAACAAAATTGAAACAATCGCCATACATACACTAGGAAATGCTTTTCAAATAAGTCCGAGGTTATTTAGATCATGGCCGTAGAAGATGTATGCATGTAAATGCACTCGTTCACTCAACAAGTACGACTGCCACCGAACAATACAGTATTGTTGCATTGCAGAATAATATTATAATTGAACATCCGCTCTGACTACGAATGGTCTGGTGACGGAACCTTTGGTTTTCAGCCATTATGGTTGATCTTCTGGTATTACGATGAGTTATAGCTCAAAATGCAGAAGCGTGGTGAGCCCGTCTTGAGCAAGCGTGGTGATGAATGCCCGTGCCTTGTGTGGGAAGATGCCATACAGTAAGCTGCTATTACTACAGCTCAAAATAGGGATATTTCTAAACGATTGGCGGATATTTCATTTTCTCCATACAATGGGACACCATTGCGTAGAGAAAATGAAATATCGCTTTAAAAAGACATATCAAAAGATTGGGTGTAACTTTTAAGGATGTCTGGCGATTTGGCAATATAAAAATGGTGGCGTCTAATAAGACAAAAAACTTGCCACCGATACTAATGATGGATTTCTAAGAGTCTTATGACATTTTTCTGCTAAAAATATGTGAATAATCTTTTGAAAAATAACTCCTAATGCTTATAGGTAGTTATCGCTCAAACCAGTGCCATAAGGCACTAGATTCTTCAGCATAAAGACAGTTTGCATTAAACAATTAAGTAACGTGAAGTTTTACTGGTTCACAAGTGGTGGTAATTCGCTCACTTCTCGCCCCGTCTAATTAGTTTTAATTTCCTTTAGTTGACTCCTGCAAGTTGCGCAGATGAGAAGTTTGAAGGGTTGGCCTTTTTATTTCTTTTTAACGTTTTCTAATTAAGACAACTTAAGTGCATTTTGTAAATGCATCGAAGTAGCTTAGATGTGCTTTGTTCAGGATTTCCCAATCTAAATATTAGTTGGAAATCAACTATTTTACAAGTGAGGAAATGTAATTTTTGGTTTACTTCTCGTGAGAAATTGGAATGCATCGAACCGTTTCGATTGAATCTGAAATTAATTAGTTTTAGCAGCAACTACATTTCGATAAAACAAAGGTTGGCTTGTTGCAACAACTTGTACAATTTCGCAGAGTAATTTACATTAGTTGTGATGAGAGGTGAAATTGGAAATATTGTTTTGATGGTGACAAAAAATTGCTGCTTTGTAATCGATTCAAATATTAACCTAATTTTGGAACAGTTCAGGCGATCTATGCTTTGGCCCGTATGTTATTTCCCTCACCTAGCTATCAGGGTCAGGGATCATTAAGCGAATACATATAAATCTACACTGAAATTCACAAATAAACAATAGGAAAAATCTCACAAAACCAGTTTGCAACAACGAATCATAAAAAGCAACCGTTCCGTTTATAAATCAGGAACGTACGTCCAAGAGTTACCACAAAAAGGGCAAAATCAAGTACACAATCACATCACGTGTTGCGCGCGCGCCGTGCCACGCGCGGGCCGACAATGGCGCCGCTCCTGCGCCCGCGCTCCGCCGGATTAACGGTTGATTATGCACGCTCCAGATTCAGGAAACGCTGGCTAAATGGCCACTGCACGAATGCTGTCTATTGTTTGTGCTAGGATATATTGGTTTGGAATATATGAATTCGATTTCTGTGAGAGCAGTTTTGTTAGGAATGTTTAGAATACCCTCAAATGAAGCTAGAGCTCTCTTAGTTAAAACTGCGGGGTAATTGCGTAGCATACTCGTAATAACAGTAACAATGGCATATTTCGTCAGTTCAACACCATTCATTACGTATTTTACGTGATTGAGCAGTCAAATTTTTGGAACATATACTCGCTATCATCTAAAAATGTCGAATAAAAGAAATTGATTAGCAATATCGTTCAAACTGATTCAGATTGTGGTTGGAAGTGTGTTACGCAATTAGGGTGCTGAAGTATTAAAACTCATTTGAGCTTATGAAGAGTTAACGAACTGAATTTTACGAAGCTCAAGATTTTATCTATCAGAAACAAGTGTCTATTGTGTCTACGAAATTGGTGTTAAAAGTTTTGAAGCTGATGTCATTAGATTAGAATATTTTTACATACTATTCAATAGCTTAGAAAACATGTTCTGTGACTTGAATAACAAGATTAATAGTATCACAGAAATATTTGCATAACAGCGTTGCTTCGGCATCTAATCACTATCACATGGAAGCACTCAGTATAATACGATAGCAATTTGAAATAAACGGCAACGAACGGGTTTTCTTCGTTCAGTTCCAACGCAATTTGGATAAATGAAGGTTGAATAAGAAAGGGAATTAAGACATTCTTTTCCAATTCCGAAACTAGATGGTAATATTGAGTTTACGAACAAGCGAGTCCCGCTGGGAACATTTCTGGTGCATTTATAAGAGATTTATCACCGCAGTATTGAAACAACTCTGCGGGTAGCCCGGTTAATGTATAATATAATACTAAAACACAAGGCTCATGTTTTATTATTATTGGAGTTTAATGAAAAAATTGTGACGCAAAGTTAAATGGATGTTTTTAAGTTATTAAGTCGCGTCAATTTTATCAAACAAATTGTCACGGTTTTATTTACATATATTGTAGGCTTTAAGCAGCTATACGAGTAATAAGGGTTATATTATATAGCTTTTTAAAGCCAACAGTTTGAATCGAAAACTTAAAAGAGTTCTAACGGGCATATATCAAATACTAAGGATACTTCGATCAAGATAAGGAAATGCATATTTTGTCTAAATTAGTAGTATTTCTTTATTTAATGCTAATTTACTAGTTCATCAAGATCTTTTTGATCTTCAACACATTATTGTTCATGGTTGGTTTTAAAAACTGCTGGGCCAATTAATCGTCTTGGATTTTAGATGTTTTGCATATTCAACATTTGAACCATATATTTTGATGTTATTATTTGCCAATGGCACCAAACGCTCGAAAATCAAATAAGTACTAATCGTAATCAGAAACGTATTATTTCGACAATCATTAACTATTTGTTTACAATGGACGTGCTGGTTAGTAAACCATATTATCCTTTCTATTCAAACATCATTAACGTCGAAACATTATCGAGGTTGTTTTGTTGTTTTGGTTTCAATGATACATTCATTATGACTAGTATCTGTTACTTCTAATGCTACTGTTACATTAGCATTTCAAATTATATATTTAATTTCATAATTAGAAACATCAACATGAACTTAATTATCAAGTGCAGTTTTTTTATTGATTCTTAAAACTATTATAAAGTATTTTATGTTCTTACCTGCTCTTTTGCCAATTGGAACCATGTCTTCAAAATGATTGGCAGCCGCGAATCCTGGTAATGTTTTGTCGTTTTAACACTTATAAAAATATCATCTAAAGTTATGTTTTTAACTGCACTTTCATCTATGGTGGTCACGGGTTCCACGGATAAGTCAGACACTTGCACAGTTCCCGCGCGGGATTCTTGGAAGTTAAAAGGAACGCCACCTTGGTATACTAATAAGCTGCAGTATCCCAGAGTTATCAACAAAGCCGCAGCCTTAAGCATCTTGCGCGGAGCCATGCCAGAGGCGGCTGGCGCCAACGCACCGATAAGTTTGCAAAATCCTGAAAACCTTTTCACTCATCTGTTGTTTTTCTTATCGAAACACTATTGACAAACAGTGGTCAAACGCAACACTCGTATCGACGGTGCTCCGGCGCCAAAGAACGGTTATAAACTAAATAAAATGTAGCACAGGCGGCAAGCTTACGCCCGCGCCCAGCCGCCCCCACCACGTGGTGTGAGCGAGAGGAGCGATGGCGTCTCTTCTTCTCTTCGAAGGGTCTACCTGCGCGTGCGCCTGCTCCTTCGTCATGCCCGCGGCGGCGACACCCTGTCAAGTGTTCACATAATAGTTATCTACAACATCGAGAAATCGACCCGAGACGACCAATTTTATGCCCAATCATTTTTAAATTTCTCTTCTCTTGTATAATGAATTTTAAGCTTTTCACGGTAGAAGCGTTTAGCATTTGGTTTTATAAAGTTCTGTGTATGGTATACCCATATCTTTAATGTTTGTGCTTTTATGCATTTTCTTCTTTGCTTTCTAGAGATATCAGAACACGTAGAATGGCATTGGGAATGATGTGCCCGAGGGGATCGACATGCAGTAGGTGAAGATGGGTGGTTTAATTTGGCTCACGAAAAACTCGCATGACAAAATGGAGACGTACATGGGAGATTGACCAGAGAAGGTAGGAAAGAGTGGAAGCTTGTGTATACAGGGTCCCATTAAAATAGATGCACAAATTTTAACACAGCGCTCAATACGTCTAACCAAAGATATCCAAGCAAAAAATTCACTGATTTAAGTGATTTTATTTTGACCTAAAATAATAAATTGTCGGCACATTACTGTATTTTCGTTAAGTACCTGATTATTTTTCTTGTAAGTATCTAATGCGTTTTTTCTCATATATTTTTTCACCAGTTTCCTTATTTTGTTGGTCTGAATGATTTCCAAAAGTTTGTCCATCTATTTTAATGGGACCTTATATAGTGCAGATCTTTGCCCAGCAGCTATATATAATACAGGCAGAAAAAATAAAGCATTTCGGAAAAGAAACACTGAACAGACTTAACTTTTAAGATATTTTTGACACCAGCAGGGGATTTAACCGTATTTCCATTCACGGTAATAGTAATTTATCCTAATTAGCCGAAGCATCAGAACCTTCACGTACAAAATTTCACTACGTCATCGGCCTAATTTGTTTCCATCGGTGGACAATACTGCATTGTTGGGTAGATGGACGTTCACTGGTTGCGACCACTCCTAAGTCCGTGGGTGGTAATGAAATTAAGAGCCAGTCATTGTTGCATTAAATTCCACTCAAATTAGATAATGAGAGAAGAAATTGGTTACCAACCGAGATTGATAGCGTGATTCCTTAGTCGGTCAGACATAGAGAATTGAAATTAATTAAAGTATAATGGGTAATCTTGTATGGGACAGAGGGGTCCGTGGCTAAATAATAACAGCCGCACAGGTCGATCGATCAGGTTAAGCTACGCTTGCCGCGGTTGGCCAGTAGATGGGTGACCATCTTTACACTCCGAGACTCCTCCGTGCCTCGGAAAGCACGTTAAGCCGTTGGTCGCGGCTGTCATTCGTGGATCTTTGACAGTCGTTACGGGTAGTCGTAAGCCCAAAGTCTGACAACCAGCCGTACCAAGGGGTATCGTATTACCCAGTAACTGGGTTGTGGGGGTCAGATAGGCAGTCGCTCCATGTAAAATACTGGTATTCAGCTGCATCCGGTTAGACTGGAAGTTGGGAAAAGGCTAGGCAGATGATGATGGGTAATCTTGTATGGGCCCTGTACCCATAAATAAATTTAACTGTAGCATTAGGAACTATGTTTGCAATTTATGCCCTCAGGGAGAAGTTTAATTAATGCTAAGAAAGCATGTCTAAATTCACTTGGAGAAAAAAGATATGTGAGGAAGTAAGATTGATTTAATAAAGGGGAATATTTAACTTATTTTCTAAAAATGTATTGACCTGCTGATGATGGACCATTTTTGAATTTAATGAACTTCCAAACACTTTTTGCGGTTCTAATAATGCACTTTTTTTTTTTTAATTGAGCCTTATTTTAACTTTCTGGCTTTTTGTCATACTTGGTGGTAATAACTAAGCCAGGATACCCCGACCAAACGGGTTAGGTTAGGTTGGAACTGTGACCAACCACGTAAGCGGAGCGAGCGAAGCGAGCGGTGCCGCGCCAGCGGCCGGCGAGCGCTGCAACTAGGTTGATTGCAGCTACTTGGCCATTTATTATTTTTAGGACCCCAAAATAGGTACGAGGTTCACAAAATAGGCGCAATAATTATTATAGTAATAATATAATGATTGTGTTAACAATATTTTTTGCAGCGCATAATGAGAATTATCAAAGGTTTGATTAAATACTTGCTATCTTTTGTACACCTCAAAATTTACAGAAAGCGGCTCAATTATTAAAAAAAAAAAAAAAACAGTCAAGTGCGAATTGGACTCGCGCACCGAGGGTTCCGTAGATATTTGTAGGTATGTAACTACGAATTTACGGTTTTCGGATTTTTTCCTTTCCTTGTGCTACATGACATCGCTTCTTGCGAAATTTTATGATTCTAGGTCAACGGGAAGTGCAGAGTACACTACCTATAGGTTTTGATTCCCTTACGAGTGTCAAAATATGCGGCATAAACGGAACATAATCACCCGTATCTTTTGATTGTGTTGACTTAGAAACTTGATTTTTTCATTGTTTCAAGGGATTTCAGCCCTGAGTATTCACATTACATCTAAATGTTTTAACTGCTTTCGCACTAAAAACTTAATTTTCTTTATTAAGCCGTTAAGTTTGTATGAAATGAAGCAATTATTGCTGGTTTAGTCATTTTCAATTTATATTAGAATATAAATTGAAAATGACTAAACCAGCAATATTAATTGTTGCCCATTGTTCCAACCAACCGTTCTCACTGCCATTCATACATTATTGAGGTCAAATGAAAAAATAACAATGAAATAACGTTTCTTAGATTATAGATTTCTCACACTTTCATATTAATAGTGGTAAGTTGTGAAGGTTTTCTCCAATAGTTCAAATCTTTGTTGTCAGAGAAAAGTACTTCCCAAAGGCAGCTTAGAATTTAAACAATAATTTCTATTGAATCAAGGATTACAATAGAGATAAGTACATACTTTAACTAATATGATTTCTGAAATCTATTATATAATTTACCACAGTTTAGGGTTATATCTAAATCAAACTAAACTGTAATCTTTGTTTTCATAATTTAGTTAACCGTTTATAAATTATATTGATTCCTAATTTATTTACAATACATTATAACAATAACAACATTGTCATAACCTGTCAATTCAATGTCACAGGTTTAACAATAATTGACAATGGAGCAGAGTGACGTCATCTACGATCGTCTACGAAGAAATATTTTATCATAAAAATGTATCTAGTGTATTCAAACCAATATGTAGTACCTTCTAATTCCATGAATCAAACTAAAAGCCTTATTTCACTACGCAATATTTAGGGACCGTTTTCCTAAGTCAGCTTGGAATAGAAAGGGACGAACGGTCCCTATTAAAAAAAAACACATCATCTAAATATACAATTCCCGTAATCTTATGAACGTTCACGGTCTGATCTCAGTCTCAATGTGTCAAAAATACCTCTAATTTCCGAAAATTTTGCAACATTTTTAGTTTTTGACATTGATCAGCGCTGAGGTGAAGTTGCAACCGTTCGATTCGTCTGATTCTGATTCTGAAACCAAATGAAAGTTTTGAACTACGGGAATAACACCCATAGTTAAAACGTCTTCAGATCTTTATAAACAATACACACTAACTTGAAGAAATAATATGAAATCCAAAACAAGATCTTCTTATTTTTTTCTTATTTTTTTTTTCATTTTGAAGGATATTGCCAAGATCTTATACTTAAATCGAGCATAAACGTCATTCAAAAAAAAAAACGATTCCTTATAATAACCATTTCCCCATCGGTTTAAAGGAATGCCAATTAAAAGTGGTTCGGCTAAGCCAATAGTTCTGGTTTCTCGTTAATTAGTTATGACCAATTTACTTCCAGATAAAGCCATGAAATATAAAAAGGTCGCGGTGTGGGCGGCCCTGTTTTGTGTTGCAATGTCACCGATACAAGTTTTAGGGTCATTTGGTTCCACGGACTATAGTTTTTTAGGTAAGTATATACTCTAAAGAAAGCTGAGCAGAATTTAAAATTTTGATAGCACACGGTCAGGGTCATAGCAATTTTTGAAGTGAAAACTTCTTTAGCCGCACTTTGCGTTCTTTGTGAAAGAAACAGACATAACCGTCACGCTCGGGTCGGTGACGCTGAATCGCGCGCAGTCAGTCTTTTTTATTTTTATTTTGAAGCTTTGTTCTTATTAATTTCAGGTCCTAAGACATACCCTGGAAAACACCGACCATCATAGCTTTTTTACTTCTATACAGCTTTGCTTGATTTAGACACAGTAATTTGTTCATAAAAAAAGCATGCGACCAGTAAGTACTTCATCCATAATGTGGCTTTGTTGTTTTCAGTGAAGTAAATGCCTTCTGACCGCAGCGATTTTCAAAGAAAGGTTTAAGTTGGAAGATGGTACCTATTATTGTGAAGGTAAAGTAGATGTTGCCGTTCATTGACCCCGGAAATTCATCCTTGTGAGATGAAACATATACCAGCAAAGGTAAGCAATTTTGATCTTTATTACACCAATACTGCTAGGAAATATTGATCACATAACGACGGCGAAGTGCCAATAACAACTAACTGACAAAGTCAAAAATTTACACAAACTGAAAAAAAAAAACGTTCAAAAATAGACACGTTGGTTTAGTTGGGAGGTATTTCCACATTATAATTTAATGCTGTTGCAAATAAAAAATACACTTAGGAGATTTCACTAAAACATGCGAATAACGCCTTTAAATTCAAAACGAAAAAAAAAGTGAAATTCTCGAAAAATGTCAGTTAGGAGGTATTGACACTTCGCCGTCGATAACGAACTTAGTAGCAGAAAGGACCACAAAAACATTACTATACGATTGAAAATAAAGAGAATGATTTACAATAGAATCGACAACCATCTCGAGGTTATTGTAGGACATACCCACGGTGACGCCTGGTTTTTTAAATTTTATTCCAAACATGTGCAAAGCTCGTATCATTACCATAAAATGTAATTTTTAACGTTCACATACATCTGTTTTGACACACATAGTTTCTAGACTTGGTAGAAAAACGACTATTTGTGTGTGATCAAAATATTTTATCACTTGAAAGTTTCAATACGGTCTTTGGCTGTTCAAAAATATACGCAAATAATAAAATGACTGTCAAATATTTTCTTTTTTCGGTCGAACTATTGTTTATTCAGCAGTCTCTGTTAACATGAAAATAGTCCAAATCTTTACCTAGAAATTCTTTTATGTCGAAAAATCGACATAAAACGGTGTAAACTCTTGACTTCTGAACTTCCACATAAACGAAAATAAACGTCTAAACAATCATTCGAAAGAACAAACTCATTTTCTGGAACACACGCATGTATCGGCACAAATAATCGAGCATTGAGCAGTGAGAAAGCCCAGAGCCCATCACTAATTGCGGAAGCGTGTTGTAATGAGCATCGCACACGCCAATGCCGACGCAGCGTGGGAACAATAATAAGCCGACAATTTTTATCGATAGCCCTCAATTGTGAAAGTATTTGAAGAAAAGCGCTACTTATAAGTTGTGCGCAATGCCGAACGGTGTATGTACATCACTAATTCTGCTAATGGATATTATGTTCCGTTATTTGTAATTTCTGCAATTACGACTCTAGATTGTGGTGCACTTTTTGGTGTCTGACACACATTTTTAAGTGATGAAGTTTGGGTTCTATTCGCGGCTCGGG
This sequence comes from Eremobia ochroleuca, assembly GCA_949629135.1. Classification (NCBI taxonomy): domain Eukaryota; kingdom Metazoa; phylum Arthropoda; class Insecta; order Lepidoptera; family Noctuidae; genus Eremobia; species Eremobia ochroleuca. The sequence continues at coordinate 5,910,191 of OX451396.1, read as the reverse complement.
CAGTGTTCTTGGGTTTTTCCGTCTGGAATTTCTCAGTAACAGCCCGGAGCCTGGATTTGTGCTTGATTGATAGTAGGTAATAGCACCGTATGTCATGACGGGCAGGACGCACTGGTTGAAGACCTTGGTCTACTTAACACTGAGGGATAGGCGACGAGAAGACGAGATGTGTTGTGAGAGACGAGATGACATACGGTGCTGAAACGTGGGCACTGACGGTCGGGCTGGTCCACAAATTCAAGGTCGCTCAGCGCGCTATGCAGCGAGCTATGCTCGGAGTTTCTTTGAAGGATAAAATCAGGAATGAAATTATCCGGAATAACCGACATAGCTTGCAGAGTAAGCAAACTGAAGTCGCAGTGGGCTGGCCATGTCTGTCGAAGGGCTGATGGCCGTTGGAGCAGACGAGTCCTGGAGTGGAGACCGCGTATCGGCAAGCGTAGTGTGGGACGCCCCCCAGCTAGATGGACGGACGACCTAAAGAAGGTGGCTGGGGTAGACTGGATGCGGAAGGCGGAGGACAGGGTGTTGTGGCGCAGTCTGGGAGAGGCCTATGTCCAGCAGTGGACTGCGATAGGCTGAGTTGATTGATAGCAATAGACTCGCCTCCAATAACATGACGGACATAACTGGCGAAATAATAATAAATAATATAATAAGAATCTTTATTTATAAAAAAAAACCTTTAACAATGCTTAAGGCTAGGATATACAACGTGTAACGTTAAATGCGCAAAACCTCTTAAGGGGTCATTGTACTCATAATTATGAACAACTTTTACTATGGGACCAAACCGGAAATCGCGAAAAAAAAAATCAGCTGTTCCCTACATTTTGACGAGTTATGCGAACATAAATGTAGGGAACAGCTGATTTTTTTTTCGCGATTTCAGGTTTGGTCCCATAGTAAAAGTTGTTCATAATGATGAGTACAATGACCCCTTAAGAGGTTTTGCGCATTTAACGTTACACGTTGTATAACTTGGTTAACTAAAGATCATACGGATAAGGTAATCTCTGACTCCTGAACCAGGTGATCCTGTGACACAGGAGTCAGTGAAATGTGGGTGTACCTACTATTGTTATTATTTGTTTTTATGTTTTTGCATATCTCGGGACCACGGGGTCCCGGTCTTTTGGAAGGTGTACGAGGGACCGAAGCCAACTCGCACTAGCAGAGACCCCTTAGGAAATTTGAATGAAATGCGGCACCAACTGACGATTATCCCTGTATGCACTATGCAAGTGCACCTAAGGATATCGGTTACCAATTACCGGTTGGTTATCGGTTGGTGTAGGACTATTATTTATTTATTTATTTATTTAAACTTCTCGCACAAAAGGTACAAAGGCGGACTTAATGCCTTAGGCATTCTCTACCAGTCAACCAAGGGTGGTGAAGAGATAAGATGGCAGGTGCTTTGGTTGACACGACGATGATAAAAAAAAAAAAAAAAAAAAACACTAGACAAATACATAAATAGGTTATAAACACATACATACGATTTACTATAATATATATTTTTTTATTATTATTATTAACTATTATGTTTATAATTTTTTTTTCTCAGCTAGATATAACTGATGGCACAGGCCTAAGCCAAGTGTCCAACAGTGGGGTTAAGTGTGGAAGTAATATTATAAGTAAACTGTATGGTAAACGAAACAATAATTGAGTGTGAGTATTGTTTTAAGTTGTCCGACTCACACTGAAGAAACAACATTCTCCAGAATCGCCCTGTGCAACACAAGTATCGGACATACACGACAATTAATTGTCTATTTTACTATATTACTTGCAATAACTTTTGTAACACGGACTAACTGCATGCCAAAATTAACATTATAAAGTATTTTACGCGACTAATAACATTAATCGACGCCATCTTTGCCAAACGTCATGTCATGCCGAAAAAGATTAGGGATTAGGCTTTAGAAAAAAATTGCATAGGTACTTACTTAATTATCTAGGTAGGTACTAAAATAGCTAAATGTATTATGATATTGTTTTTCAGTTTCTTAAAAATCACTCGGAGCTATGAAAAACTAATGGTTCGATTATAACCTCAAAATCTGTTACTTTTATTTAAATATATCTATTCTGCTATAAAATAAGATCTTATAGGAGTTTACTAATGATCGACAATACAACACATCATTTTCCGACGCTCTTGGTTCCAGGGTGAACAATGTAGGGGTGCAGAGCAATGTCCTTTCTAACTAACCTGCATGTGTTAAAAATCACTGCCTACTGCAGCAAGTGGTACGTCTGACTATGATAAACTCACCTCAGATACGCTCTTTTAATCACAACTTAATTTAAGACTTTCTGAGAATAGCAAAAGCTTTTAATTTTGTGACTGGAGGTTCTCATGACGCAAATATCAAGATATTTTCAGAAACAAACGTTGCTACAATCAGAACGGATACATTATTCAGTATCATCGAACACATGTCTAATAACCAATCTCAAAGAGTCCATCAATTTCAAAATAAAGCAACACTGATTTTATCTGCAGCACATAAATTTCGAAAGTCTTGTACACACAGATGGTATCAACACATCAATTCCGCTTGTTTAACCTAGCTTTATGTCAAAACTTAACTATTATTTAGTATTGAACCGTGCTATGAAGTTCAGTGGACCGTTTCTATCTGATCTTGTAAGACTTTATTATTTTTATGCTTGGACAAGCTTCAATTAATTGAATTATTTGATGGTAGTTTAACGAAGGGATTTTATGAACACACCTTATACAGAGTTGATATGACAGAGGGGCATTAAATTAAACTACGTATACCATACGTGTTTAGTATTAATTCGACACGGTGTAAAAATAAAAATCAACAAAAATGAGATTTTTTTGATTTCAAACTAACTAAATAGCTTACAAATCAGAGTAAAACGCAACCACCCTTTGTAACTGACCTTAGATACTTAGGCAACAAAGCGGCAACGTCGCACGCGCGCCGGAGCGCGGCATGTGTTATCTCGTGTCAAGGCGGGCGGCCAGTGGTGGCGCGGGCGACGACTTAGCCCTCCGCTCGCGTTTTCTTTTATGATAGGTAAGGTTTTGAAATAGGTACGCACACAAATACACTAAATTTTTAAACAGGAGAACACATCGAGAGTTCTCCATTCACATTAATGCACAAATTATACCGACGGAGAATATTGTTATTTATTTTTGTAATTATATCACTGTTCGTCGCTAAGGACTTTAATTTGTGAAATGCTAAAATAATCCTATTTTTTAGTTCAACAATTGTATTACCTCTGAGGCATACACTTCACCCTTAATGTACCCCCACAAAAAGAAATCCATGGGAGTGAGGTCTGGAGATCGTGTTGGCCACCGAACAGCTCCCAATCGACCGTTCCATTGCTGCCCAAACATTTCTGTGAGCCGCACCCTGGAAGCCGTCACAGAATGTGGAGGCGCTCCGTCCAGCTGGTACCACAACGTGCGATGAACGGCTAAAGGCAGTTCGTCTAAAGGCTGTTACACGAGGCATTGTTGAACACTTTAATTACACACACACAACCAAAGTTTAATTACGTGTCCTATCACAATAAAAAAAAGAAATACTGTCTTAAACTTATTTAGTGTCCTATCACAATAACAAAACAAAATCACAATTATTGTCTGCGCGCGAGTTCGGCAAAACAAAAGCGGCGCAGGAGCTTCCGTGACGTAACATACGTTCCGAAAGGATAGCGTCGGCGCACTGAGGACTTACCGTTCGCAAGGACACACTGACCTATTTCTATTTCTTTTACGCGCGGGATGTTTTGCTATGATTGTCACTCTCGTAATGAAAGTGCAAGTGTGTGTGTATTTTTTATTGCTTCCTTGTTTGCTTTGCCATCTTTTTAGCGAGAAATATTTGGTTGTACTTGTGACTTGCGTCAGAGCGGCAACAACGCATCGTAGGTTATACTCAGATTTATCGTTTTAAGGTGCATGACCCATGCGTATAGACATAATCAGCTGTTAGGAAAGATACATCGTGTTCAAACGGGGCAAAAACTTAAAAATTCATTTGCGACTAAACTACTGCTCCTATTTAATTGATTTTTGGTACAGAGCTTCAAAATAGTACCTAGTATAGGCAGTTGAAAGGAAAGCCCCTCTGTCGTATCAACTCTGTATAGTTTGTAAAATAAAACGACGGTGAAATTTTTTAAAAGAGTGTCCATGGAGTTTGGATAGAGATTGAAGCCTATTTAGTGCTTACGTGCAGCCTCCGCGAGTACGTTTAAAGTTGCTAACAAGAAATACGAGACAAACATGAATTTAGTTTAAAATTAGAATAAAAAAACAAGTTGGGTTCGGTCTAGTTGACGAGCGGGAAAACATATATATATATATATTATGTGTAAAAAACGTAAATTTATTATAGGAATAATTGTTATTAATGTTATATAACAAACTGATTGTTTAATATAGTCCGGTAATACGATAATACCGGTACGGAGAGCTCACAAGAGCTCTCATAGTATTTACACTTTGGAATGGGCAACCTTCATATTTTTGACTGTGACAATACAATAGCCTGTAAATGGTTTAAATTAAATAAATGCTTTGAGTTTGAGAATGAGTTTATAAGGACCTATACTTGTTTTGCCAATGAATTAATCAGAGTAATTACAGTCTCAGGATTGTATACGGGTAGATACGTCTACGCTCTACGCCTGTGATCTTGGTGATAGATTAATGTCTCTGCCAAGGTTAATAAAACTCGAATATATCTTATTTAAACAAAATCACATTATAATTACAGATCATGTTCGATGAAGTTTGTAATTGAAATTATTACGTTTCTTAGAAAGTTGTTACGTACGAGTGTGTAATCGTCGTTTATGTTCAGATTAAAAATGTATTAAGGTTACTTTTATGGGTCTTTTGAGAAACAATTACAGCTTGGTTTGTTTGGTTCCGATGAAAGTGAGACTGCTAGACCGCCTAGAAGTCCTTACCTATCATTAGAAAATTATTTCTTGTTTTCTTTGTTTTATCTTTATTTTTTGGGGGGTGTTGTGTTGTTGTCTTGTATATGTATTGTGTTGTCATAGCGATTAATCTGAGTAGAAAAACCTGCGTTAGATCGGTGCGACCGGATGCTTGCACATAAAACAATTAAACTGTTGAGTTGCTTCACTTCGGCCGGCGCCCACAAGATCTACGCACCTTGCGTAGATCTTGAGGGCGCCACATAACGGTCGCAGTGACAACTGTCATGAAAATGGTGTCAAAAAACGCTCTCTAGGAAAACACACCAAATTACTTTCAATACTAAGTTTCAGCGGTAACATCATTCACCGGTAAATTGCAGACGCTATGTGGCGATCAATGCTTTTATAGGGGACCGTAGCTTTACAGCCACATAAGTCTCTGATCTGAAGGTAACTTTGAACTACACACTGCGTAACACACAACATCTATCTCATGAGATCTGAATCATTTTGGACGATATTGCTAATTCATTGTTTCATATGTGCAAAAATTTGTCTGCCCAACAACGTAAATAACGCAATGAATGTCGTTGAACTGTCAAAATTAAAGCAATTGCTACTGTTAGTGTATTACGAAATTACTCCACTGACCTTTACAGTGATATTGAATAAGCTTTTATTATCAACTGTGTATCACGCTTATGGACTTTTACTATGTTAGTTTAGGTTATTTATCCAGCTAGGGAGTACGTTGTAGGTAATAATACTTTTTCTAGTCCTCATCTAGGCGATTAGTTTTTGTTTGGGACAAAGCCATTTGTGGGACATTTGGACACAACGTGAAAGTAAAAAGTGTCAGAGACAGATGCCTATCTATCTGTAGCACTTTACTATAGTAACAATTGTCCCTTTCACGATATTTGATGGTTTAATATAGTACGTGACATTGGCTAAATTGTGGAAGACTTCTACACAAAAGCCACATAGTTAAATAATATAATAATAATAATGTTTATTGATCCAAAAATATCAAATACACACAAGTGCTAAACAAACTAGGAATTATAGGCTTGTGTACAAAGTTGTTATGTATTCTAATCTATGGGTAATAGTATTTAGTTGAAACCTTAGAACCCAAACTAGGCAAGGAATCCCTGTATTTTGGGGGTCTGTATATAAACATTAGTCGGTCTGTGAATAAACATTAGTATGGAAGCAGTGATGGTCCAGAGGCGACTGATCTCGACTTGCGAGATGTACCTATGTCATAGGTTCAAACCCAGACAGACGATTTACTATGTTTAAATAATAATTATCGTTAAATAATAATAATTATCACCGCTGCTCTCAAACCAGTGAAGCATAACATCGTGAGGAAACCGGCATGTCCTAGAATCAAAAATTCGAAGCCATGTGACATCTACCAACTCGCGCTGGGTTACAGTCCACTCACTCTCGAAGAGAAGAGGCCTGTGTCCCAGCAGTAAGAACATTTAAGGCTGTTTATGTAGTATGTGAATTGTTTTGGATTTTATGTATTTTATTTTCTCTCCTACTCTTACACACGGTGTGTCACGCCACCAGCCGACTTTCCTATAGCAAGTACGCTGGAAGAGAGATTTCTTTAGAAATTAGCTTCAACTTTGTACAGACGCCAGCATATCAAGCTACTACAATCTGTCAAATTTCTTTAATAGATTTTCAACTTTATCGCTAAAGCATTAGGTTCAAGGTTGATTGGAAAAAAATGACAGTTTCAGGTAGCTTGATGTGCTGACGTCAGTACGTTTTTTTTTTTATTATTGTTATTTGTGTGTACATAAATGGTTGTATAAATAAATACGATCTGAAGTCCTTTTACAATGAATAGAGAATTGATTTTCCAGTCCAGTTAAAAACCAGCGTCAGGCACTACCGGGCATTTTTGATGAACTTTGCCTTTTTGGTGCAACCTCGAGGCACACTTTCCTTCTTACATCGGACTTTTCACCTGTTATTTGATTTTTTTATTTTTTTGTCTGATGTATTGTGTATTTTGGTCTGTGCTAAATAACTGTATTTTTTTTCTTTCTGCTATTTTTGTTTGATTACTTCGTTTGGGTATATAGTGAAAGATAATCATCTTTTTTTTAAGTTTTTAAACTATCACGAGGTAGTTTAAAAACGTAAAAAAAAGATGATTTGTTCAGATCCACCCACACCTACTAAGTTAAAAAGTACCATTCCATATTAATGGATCAATTTCACCGTAAAAGCTGAATTATCTAGCTGCAAATTGCTCGTAAAAAGCCTAATAAAGCCAAATTACTGTAATGTCTAAACATGACTAGACGAAACTTTGATCGCGTGACGACCACGTACTGTAGAGAGTTTTAAGCTGTAGAGCGTATGTATGTACGCAAACAAACGAACGTAAGTATGCCCCCCCTAGCTAGATGGACCGACGACCTTAAAAAGGTGGCTGGGACAGACTAGATGCTGAAGGCGAAGGACAGTGTGTTGCGGAGCAGCCTGGGAGAGGCCTATGTCCAGCAGTGGACTGCGATATGCTAAGTTGATTATTTGTTTGATTGATTGAACGTATGTATGAGCCCAGGTACGCACGGGCGATTGTTTTAGGCTAAGATTTTTATCACCCACTGGTTTTTCTACTCTCGGTATGGAGCTGGGAGTTGAGAACCCAACAGTGCTGGGTCCGTACTATGACGTGTTAATGCCATCGTTGTTCCAGTGTCAGACAGAGATACAGCTATACAGGATGAATAACGCTATCTCTTTTTCACAACGGACCAGCGAACTCTCGGCGCTAAACAGTGCGTTGAAAATCCAAAGCGCGATAAAAAATCGCCCGAGGGTACGAGTGCTTACATATTGTGTACATTTTATATGTTTACAGTTTTAGAAACTTTATCAAATGTTAGCTTTTCATCGTAATTCGTTGTTGTTCGTAAATTGGATACATTGATTGCAGTGTCTTTTTTTATAAACAGAGGAGGAAATTACTGGTAAACATTTTGGTGAGTCTTGATATTGGGTGTGTAGAGCTGTTGTCCTTTTTTGTGTGTCCTTTTTTCTTTCCCTGAAACTACACGGCTTCTTTTGTTGTCTTGTTTCCTAAAAGCCGTAGTAAAATGTGGTGATTCCATTCTGTCGAAGTCGCATTCACTGTAAAAAGAAAGTTGGTTACTTTTTCAGTCAAAGATACATCGACATTTCTGATGCTATGGCGTAACAGTAGCGCTATTATTTAGTTCCCAAGAGCAAAGCTTACATCAATTAGAGTTTCACTTTAAAATATAATTATCACGGGATGATTAAATTATTATGGATCCAAGTGGAAATTATGATCGTCAGTGGTAACAATTTAACTACGAAAACAATCCTAACTGCTTCGAAATAAAGTCGCTGTCAATTTCAAACTGTTAATATGGACGAGCAGTTTACTGTAGTGGACATCATCATCATAATCAGCTTATAGGTAATTGTCCCACTGCTGGGACACAGGCTTCCTCTCTGTGAGAGGGAATGGGCCATAATCCACGGAGGATTTCCAGTTTATAGGTTTTAAGGACTTTCAAGCGGTGAAGGAAAACATTGTGAGGGTACCGGCATGTCCTAGAACCAAATATTCAAAGACATGTGACATCTACCAACCCGTAGGTACTGGGCCCGCGTGGTAGATTAAAGCCCACTCCCTTTGGGAGAGAGAAGGCCAGCTGTTTCCCAGCAGTGGGAAAATTATAGGCTGATGATGCCAAGGACCTTCCCAAACTGCAGTTTAGATTTTATTTTATGTTGTATGTCATCCTATTAGGCCGTATTGAACAGAAGTGGCAAATGCAAAGCTTTAGAGCCAGCACAGACGACGGACATTTGTCCGCGGACTTTTTCGTCCGCCAAAATATAAGTAACGCACACGAGGGACTAAAACTACCACGGACAAAAAGTCCGCCTCGTGCGTTACTTGATGCAGTTGTAAGCGCTCTATTTTGGCGGACGAAAAAGTCCGCGGACAAATGTCCGTCGTCTGCGCTGGCCCTTACTTAGCTCTTCAATCAATCAGATACACATCCACACGTTTCCACCTTGTAAACATATCAGCCCACAAGTCGATGACCCATTCACTCAATTGACTCTTTCAACTCGCAGGGCTCACGAGAAGCCGATACACTCACATACACTCATATTTACTGTTTGTAAGTGAGTGTGTTTGATCATTGGATGCAGTTAAACGAGCATCGATAGTGGTATGTCCATGTTATGCTCATGTACACAGGTGCTACTGTGTTTAAGTGATTGATAAAGACAACACTAAACGTCTGTATCTTCTTTTGTTTAATTATCTTTTTGATAGCGTCTTAAAAGTGCCATTAGGTGGTGAGGTAGTGACTTTTTGATATTGAAAAAAAAAAAAAAGTTGAATTCCATAGGTATGAGCTTTGGTGCATTTTCTTTTTCATATCTGGAAAGGTTCATTAGCAAATACCCTTTATGGATTGGTCAGCTGAGCCAATCCAGGAATTCCGGTGTCTGATGTAATAGGGTAGTAAGCTCAACTGAGAATTGAGACACAAATACTTTTTCTATTGTTATCGATCTTTGGGAGATTTCTCGACATCGCATCGGAGCGAATATTGAAGTCCATGAAGAATCAGATAAAATACCAAAGCAAATAGATGATTTAAAATCTCTTTACCATTCCATTTATTGTCTGCCAGCCCAATCTGAAAAAATACCTACCTTTATTTCATACGCGCTCATCAGATAGCAACGACGTTCTAAAACAAACGGAAAACCTTATCTTACACGAACTATCCAAACAGTGTCTCCAAAACAACATTGTGGGAAAACATTTTCGTATCGGATGTAACATCGGGTGTGTCATTAACGCATTAAAACGATACATTACACGCCACTTATCCGCACTTGCGGCAATGGACAGATTGGTGACGTCCGGCCCGATCCGACCCGTCCCGACCATTATCCAATTTATACGAATTTGCACCGAGTGACGGTGATCTGTTTATTGTGGATGCAATAACGCTTAGTGCTTTGCTGATTGAGTTATAAAAGATACGATTTAGTGAGGAATATTGAAGTTAATTTGCTTATACAAGCTAAGGGTTTGTGCAGAAAACCAAAGTTTAGAATGGCTTTTACTGATCAAAGATTTTTTGACATTAAATGGAATGAATAAAAAAGCATCCGTGCCTCCTAAAGCACGTTAAGCCGTTGGTCCCGGCCTTCATTCGTGGATCTTTGACAGTCGTTACGGGTCGTCAGTAGCCCGAAAGTCTAACAATCAGTCTTACCAAGGGGTATCGTATTACCTAGTAACTGGGTTGTGGAGGTCAGATAGGCAGTCACTCCATGTAATATACTGGTATTCAGCTGCATCCGGTTAGACTGGAAATCGACCCCAACATAGTTGGGAAAAGGCTATGCAGATGATGAATGAAAAAAAAAAGCAGTAGCCCTCTCACCCTATGATATTGGTCACTACCGATGTTTAGGTATGGCCACCGCCACCTATCGACAATTGAACATCTACAATACCGAAGGCATCGCAGGTGTCGCAACCAAATAAAATGTATGAAAATAAATATAAAGATGATAAAACAGTGTTAAAAAATTATACTTTACTTTACAGTCGACGTGCAAAAAACAACCCAAAGAAAACCTCATTCAGTATCCCTGAAGATAGGTAAGGTTAGTGTAACCAATGCAGCGCGAATCGCGATATTTACGAGAAACAGCAAAAAAAAAAAACAGCGATTAATCTAAAAAACTAATTTACTTACCAAAATGAAAATTACACAACACCAGCTATACCAAATTTTAATTTAAAAAATAATAAAATTCTAATAAAACAAAATAACTAAATCGCTGTGCAGCTTATCGGCTCCACGGCAAATTGCCAACAGTTGCAAGATTTAAATTAAAAATATATTATGAGTATCCATTTGCACACAGATTAACAAAAAAACTTATTGAAACACCCATCATTACTGCATGGAATATAGATCGAACGCAGCGGGATAATTGCGTAACACACATACTCGTACAAGAGCAATCGATCGCAGTGCCTTATATTTTTACAGTTCAGCCAGGTTCATTGCGTTATTTACGTTGTTGAGTAGACAAAATGTTCAAATCTATGAAGCGATGGATCAGGAATTTCCTTCAAAAGCTCCGAATTGTAATTGAAAATGTGTTACGGAATTAGTGTGTGTGCACCTTGTGACCGCCAGTCGCACTTGCGACCTTGTGACTGACGAGTCAGTTATTTCGATCCGTTGAACTGCATTGAACTATAAATTGAAAATATCCCAGAATTAATCCTCGACCCCTGTTTCCAAACACATAAAATCTCTGATTGACAGTTCTCGATTATTAATACCCCATATTTTAATTACCTCAGTCTAAGTTGCGCCGTCATAATCGCATTAAAAAGAAATGTTTCGTTACACTTTATAAGGTACGTTCCACTAAACTGGTTCCGACCTTACTAAGAGGATTTGGATTAAAATGATGCTAGTCCGACAGTTGCTGTGACATGATATTGTTGGGATTTAATTTACTGATGTTAATTCGATTATTTCGATAGAGGTAATGTAGGTAGACGATGCCGTGGTTATTTTTTTGGGATTGGAAGTACTTTGGCGCTGGCGGTGTTTCTTGAAGCTAGTTTATGAAGCATGGTTGTTGTTTGATTGGATGACACTGACCACTCACTCTACGCTCACTTCACATACGTTTTGATGGTGAGATTTTTACAGAATCGACATGCTACATAACCAAGGGGTATCGTGTTGGCCCTTAGCACAGGCGACTGAAGGAACACGGGTGAGCTTTAGTCAGTAAAAGCCCTACGGAGAAGTTATTTGATAATTTCCCACCCAAAAAAAAAAGAGATATCGTGTTACCCATTTGTGAAGTTCGGATAGGCAGTCGCTTCATGTAAAATACTGGTATTCAGCTGCACCCGGTTAGAGTGGAAGCTGACCCCAATTTAGTTGGGGAAAGGCTAGGCAGATGATGAAGATGAAAGTTAAATTAATATAATGAATAATAATAGCTGTTGGCATATACAACACTGTCAGTCGGATTTTTATGAACAGACAGAGTGACGCTGACGAGATAATGATAAAGGAACGTCTCTTCAAAATAATTCCACAAACACCAACACGTAAAGTGGTATTATTGTGACCTTATACAGACCACACTAAGACCGTGGAACAGACAACACCAATAAACTACAGGAATACTTTTGGCCGCATATTAATCGCAAATAAATTGAAAGGTGACACTGCGACCGAATACCTGCTGGGTCTAAATGTCCCAGGCCGGACCAATTAGAGGCGCGCCCAGTCGGGAGTCCCTCTTGTTTTAGACCATAGACAGATAAAGGTACCACGTATAATTTAATTCGATGATTTAGATAATGGCTGGGACATATTTTGGGAGCCGTGTGGGCGGGACCTAAGATATTATCGTGGGTTTTATTGAAACTAATTGTTGAGTATTGAGTTATGGGTTATTAAAGCTGTTAATAGGAGATTATTGTAATAATTTTAGATATGTTGCTATTGATATTTAAGTAGGTATTTAAATTAGAGTAAGTAGAAGCACCTGCGTGCCATGTCATTTTAATTAATAATCCATAAAAATCCCATTTGTCAAACTATTTTTGTTAATTATTATCTATTCATCTAGACGTTTGAAATCGGTGGCTACTTTATTATAAAATCTGTCTATACAGTGACAGATTCTGGATAAATTTAATATAAGCCTACTGAGCATGAGGCCCTGTGTTTGATTCCCGGGTCGGGCAAATTCGAACTTCTTAGTACCTAGTAGCCCTGTATTTTGAATCTGTATTTGAGCCCAGTTGATGTCAATAGGGTACCTATTATATGGGGCGTAAACTGGCTACATGTGGGTGTACAAAAGGTGCATCACTACCTACACCTTAGGGGAATATTGATGTTATGTGTGAACAAATAATTACAACGTGTAACGTTATATGCGCAAAACCTCAGACACCCCAACTGATTTTTAATTCAATTAACCTATTTCAGAGTGAAAATAAGTCGCTAAAAAAATTGTAAAGGTTTTATGTGTTGTTTTCATTTTACTGGCCATTCTGATCGTTTCTTGCGTCTGCGACGACGCTTTACCGAGGGAGGAGTCGTCACCGGGCCGCTGCGCCGCGCTGACATTGGCTTGCTTGACCTATTAATAAATAGACACGGCAGCGTTTTTAATGAAGATTTTTTGAAAAATGTGACCTATATTAAAAAGTGGTTCAATTAATTCTGCTCGTTATTCTGATCAAACTATTTTCAGGTTTTGCGCATTTAAAGTTACACGCTGTATAAACCATCTCTGGGTTACCTAAGAACTGCGCCTTTATTTTGGATCGTTATTAATTTAATATTATTTAATAGACTTAATTTAATAAAGTAGACCTTATTCTGTAATGTTAAAGGTGAACTAACCCTTGTGTATTTTACGTTAGGACCTAAGTATGTATTTATAATTTTATAAGATAAACAATATGTACCTAGAATAAAATATAATTATGTTTCGCGAAACATAATTATATTTTATTCTAGGTTGTTACATACATAAATGTTCCGCGGAACATCTATGTATTTTAGGATATATTACACGTGTCTTGTTTGATAATAGGCAGAACCTTATACGTCTAAAACCTCACTTAAAATACTTCGTCTAAAATACTGGTGACACACAATTTTCTATAGAATGATTCTGGAGATCCTCAAAACAAAAGACTGTTTTAAGAGCTTTTGTCATTTAGTCAGTAAATCCCCGAATCAGTTCTACTTTTCAAATCCAGGCATTATTTTCTTCTGAGGGCTTGAGCGAGATTTAGAAAGAAAAGGTAAAAGAAACTAAATTATGCAGCCCAGTGAAAAGAAATACTGCTATACATTTGAAAGGTTTTTTGCTGTAATATTGCTGCATAAACTTATTGGAAGACTATTGAATAAGTAGGACTTTAACCCACAACTTGGTAGTACCTACCAAGTAGTAATATGTGGTAGTAATAAACAGCTAGGTTTTTGATTAATTAGTAGTAATTTTTTCAAACTGTTCACATATTTAAATTTTTTACTTCGTGAGTAAAAGTCTAAAGTCAAAGAAGTTATGACTTTACCGGGTTACTAGTTGCCACTGAAGCGTTCCACCTCCTGAGCCAATTTTCAGACCCTTGTAACGTAAGTAAAATAGTAGAACTAGAATCTAACTATACAATTTTTAAATTGTCAAAACATTTTCCACACACAGTTTTCGAAGCAATCAGTCCCCTTTTCAGCCATTGATAAAACATCAGCCATCTTTTGTTTCCCAATTTCAAATCGTTCAACGATTCCTTTATTTTGACGAGTCGTTAGTGTTTTTGTTCGGAGCCGGTCACAGGACGAATGGCTGAAATTCTAGGAGCGGGTACCCGCCCCGCCTACATGCCGGGACCCTTTGGAATCTGGACGACAAACTATGCTTATTGGCTCATTTTAGTTCCCATGCTCGTTAGGTGAAATACCAAGGATTTTGGATAAATAAATAAGTAACCATACCTACCTGTTTTTTTTGGAGGACAGCTAAATACTGGCAATGAAATTATATTCGATGATGATAAATGATTTATTTTCTGTAAGAAGGTTTTTACAAATACTTTTACATGTCAATCATATTTTTTTTTAATAACTAGATGATTTCGGCGTTTCCTATCTGACTACTCTGAGAAGAAAGGCCGAAACAAACTCAGAGGTCACAGTCTCTTTTAAAGTCCAGACATAATCTTGGTCAGATAATGTGAAGACCATGTAGATTAGTGTCTGAAATGGTCTTTTGAGTAAAGAACCACACAGATTGAGCGGACCTGTCCAGTCAGTGCACGCATTTGTCAAAAATCGTGCAGCTCAACTCAGAACTTGAGGAGCCTTACGATTCGACGAACAATACCAATGAAAGGACATTTGGGTAGGCCGCATAAATGACTCAAACTGCCAGATCATGATTAAAACTAACTAAGAAGGAAAACCGAAAAAAAGAAATGACCCACATAGTCTTCACACTCACAGTAATAATAATAAAAATAAGATACTTTACAAAGTAAATATCCATGTCATTGTTTATATAAAATTCATCAATGTCAATGTGTATATAAAAATCCGGATATAATCTTTGAGGACCATGTAGATTGGTGTCTGAAGTGGTCTTTTGAGGAAAGAACCACCCTGAGTGGACCTGTCCAGTCAGTGCACGCATTTGTCAAAAATCGTGCAGCTCAACTCAGAACTTGAGGAGCCTTACGATTCGACGAACAATACCAATGAAAGGAAATTTGGGTAGGCCGCATAAATTACTCAAACTGCCAGATCATGATTAAAACTAACTAAGAATGAACACAGAAAAAAGAAATAACCCACATAGTCTTCACATTCACAATAATAATAATAATAAAAAATAAGATACTTTACAAAGTTAATATCCATGTATAAAATTCATCAATGTCAATGTTTATATAAAAATCCGGACATAATCTTTGAGGACCATGTAGATTGGTGTCTGAAGTGGTCTTTTAAATTGATGTTCAAGTGGTGGTTGGTGTTCAAGTGGGGTTATACAACTATAATAGGTGGGTAATTAAAATTAGATATGTAGTAAGTTTCTACATCCATTGCCAGACGAACAATTGAAAGCAAAATATTTCAATCTGTAGTAGTTTAAAAGTCTGTGTGTTCTCTGTCTGTTACTCACTAAATTAAACTACATAATAAGGTAGATAACCTTTTATTATGTAAGTACCTACAAGAGCTCTATTTCTCGCGTAAAACTACAAAGAAGTTGCCTCATCATAGAAAAACAGCCTTGAACATAAATATCAGATCAAAAGTTACTCGTATAACAGCGAAGCCTTCACAACTTTTTAACACAAACACGATTATTACCTCAACACGGAATCAAAACAGTCGAACGAACAAATCCAATTACAGCTCCACTGAACCTATTGTAGTTACTCAAGTTCATTCAGTTAAAAGAACGTAAACGTTTTGTTTCCGAATAGAAATATTCAATCATTCGATCGTTCATTGAATATTTTCTCTTGTTACAACGAACAACTGAGTTATTGATTCGATACAGTAAATAGTTGGGAGCTGGTGTTCATTATAAAATATTTGCTAGGGTGTGATTGGTTTATATTTGGTTTGTTTTCTGTGTTGACTTTATTGTGTTTGGGGTTATCTATCCGTTCACACGACATGACAGAACATCACGCTTTGTTTCTCCGAAGGGTAGGCAAGGCTCTTTGTTTTTACACACACGTTTTTCTGCCGTGAAAAACTACGGTTTATACGCAGTGTTTAGGCACGGTTGTCAGTGTTGTATTGTTTACTATGGAAGCTTGTTCACAGATACGTTTTTTTCTATGGAGGTTTATACGTCGTACAGTTAAGAAACCGTGCCGTGTACAAAGAGCCTTTGGCAGAGGTGTACAGATCAAGCTACCCGAAACTGTCAAATTTTCCCAATCAACTTTGAACCTTATACTTTAGCTATAAAGTTGAAAATCTATTAAAGAAATTTAGCAGATTGTAGTAACTTGATGTGCTGGCGTCTGTACATATAGCACACCCACATTTCATCCGTTATCTTTAGGTCCCATGTAGGGATGAGTCTATTACCATCAGCTGGGCAGAAATCCTGACTCCGGGCTGTTACTGAGAAATCCCGGGTGGAAAAGCCCTATAACACTTAGCGCGATCTGGCAATCGAACCCAGGACTTGCAACCTCTAAACCAACGAGGCAGACAGACACAGCAAATAGTTGGAGCTTCAGTTCACTATGAAATATTTGCTTTGCATTTGATTGGTTTATATTTGGTTTGATTTCTATGTTGACTTTATTGTGTTTCGTGTTATCTACAAGGTGTAACTTAAATAACGCACAACCCCTTAAGGGGTAATTGTACTCATCATTATGAACAACTTTTACTATGGGACCAAACCGGAATTCGCGAAAAAAAAATCAGCTGTTCCCTACATTTTGACGAGTTATGCGAACATAAATGTAGGGAACAGCTGATTTTTTTTTCGCGATTTCAGGTTTGGTCCCATAGTAAAAGTTGTTCATAATGATGAGTACAATGACCCCTTAAGAGGTTGTGCGTTATTTAAGTTACACCTTGTATAAGTTCATTCCAGTATTTTTATTTGGTAGGTATGTAATTGAAAATACGCTTAAAATTTTAAAATCATGTACTGTCGCAGCAGTAACTGAGGGTTTAGCAGTCGCGGGTCGATTCTGACACGGAAAATAGAAAGACTGAAGATAGAGATCTAAGTTTTGGAATGGACAGCAAGCTTCAACTTTCTGAGTAACTGACCGACTCCTTGACTGTACAAAAGTGTCTGTAAATGGTTTCATTGTAGTTTGAATTTAAAAGAAAGAAAGATTTATCGAGGCATTATGTCAGTGGTCTCGAACGTCGTAGAGCGAGATCGGTAGAGTTGCCAGCTAAAATCGGTATATTTGAACCCAAAATCGGTAGGTATTTGACAAAAAAATACAATATTCAATCAACCGAAAAAATCTACCGACAAAAAAATACAATATTCAATCAACCGAAAAAATCTACCGAAAAATCGGTAGGTTCGAGACCACTGGCATATGTTTAGGTGCGCCCTAGTGTTAAAGAAAACAAGTATAAGCTATGGGAAACGTTTTGTTTTATACCAAAAAAGCTGATTATCTGAGTTTATTTTTAACTCAGTACTCTAATTGCGCACACGCAATTAATCTCAGTTTGAATAATTTTGAAGGATATTGCTAATCCATTGCTTGTTGCAAGTAACGCATTGAATGTTGTTGAACTGTCACAATGAAAGCGATTACTACTGATAGTGTGTTACGCAATTACCCCGCGGATTCTTACGGTCTTTCTAGCTACCATTATAAGGCAATCATGCAAGGCAATCAGTAGGTAAACCTACATTGTCATGCATAGTTAATTTATTCTAACCTAACATACTAACAAATAATTAATGCAAAAGCTATACAAACTGAATTAACTACGTCATCTAGGACATTGATACCGGTTCAATTGACCGAGGCGTGCTCGGTGTTTATTTACATATACAACGTGTAACGTTAAATGCGCAAAACCTCAGACACCCCCAACTGATTTTTAATTCAATTGACCTATTTCAGAGACAAAATAGGTCATTAAAAAAATAATAAAGGTTTTATGTGCTGTTTTAGTTTTACTGGCCATTCTGATCCTTTCTTGCATCTGCGACGACGCTTTATCGAGGGAGGAGTCGTCACCGGGCCGCAGCGCCGCGCTGAAATTGGCTTGCTTGACCTATTAATAAATAGACACGGCAACATTTTTAATGAAGATTTTTTGAAAAATGTGACCTATATTAAAAAGTGGTTCAATTAATTCTGCTCGTTATTCTGATCAAACTATTTTCAGGTTTTGCGCATTTAACGTTACACGTTGTATAGTGTATTTTAGTATATCTCAATAATATAGGTACAGTCCCCGGAAGTATGGATCAAATCGAATAGATGCGTAGGCAAGAAAATTTCCAAACTTTTCAACCCTGAGAATGTCGGTGAATTTTTTTACGGTTCAAAAAATATTATCAATTTTTTTTTTAATCGCTTCGCATAGTGCTCAAAGAAAAAAATCTTAAAAAGAACTATTAGGGCTACCAGTTATTTTTTTTTATCAGGACGTTGTAGTAGAGTGGACCTTTCCTGTGGTAATAATACTTTTACTCAGCTAGAGAACCTATGTTCAATAAGAAAAAAAAATGTTATTCAATTTTAGAGCAAAAATTTTATTCAATTGCACCGACTTTCTCAGGGTTAAAACGTTTGGAAATGACCTTGCCCACGCCTCTATTCGATTTGATCCATACTTCCAGGGACACCCTGTAGGTAATTAGTAGTGGTAGTTGGTATGTTCAAGCTTATATTATTCTGAAATTAAGTGCCTACATAATGAAGGTCTATTTGGATGTAGCGTGATGACTTTTACGTAAATAAAATAAAATCTATATTATGAAGAAGGCCTCATAAAGTAAATTTTAATTTACTGTGGTACTTTAGTGTGCATACACACAAGCGACATGCGTCAACGGACAGAGGCAAATGCAGCCGTTGACGCGCATTGAACGCAGCCGTCGACACGAGTTGACGGCAGGCGTCGACACGCGTTGACGGCAGGCGTCGACATACGTTGACGGCAAGCGTCGACATGCGTTGACGGCAGGCGTCGACATACGTTGACGGCAGGCGTCGACACGCGTTGACGGCAAACGTCGACATACGTTGACGGCAGGCGTCGACACGCGTTGATAGCAGCCATTAGTAACCACCCATTTGTAAGACATGGTGGTCAGACTTTTGGGCTTCTGGCTACCCGTAATGACTGTCAAATTAGGCGTCATTCCTAATTTGACAGTCATTACGGGTAGCCAGAAGACCGTTCGGGACCGACAGCTTAGCATACTTTCAGAGGCACGCACGGTCTAGATATCGTCGACCGTAGGTTCAATTGAGGTAAGGGACAAAATACGATTTTTCAGGAGAGGCCGACAAAGTTTTTTTTTCGGACTAAATCGCCCATAACTTTTTTTGTTATTGACCTTTTTTGGGTCTGATTTCACACATAAACTTGTATTTTAGAGCTCTATCTACATGTGTAACATTAATTTAAATGAGTTAGCTATTTAAGAAAATAAATGTCCCTTAGAACAACGTATTTTGTTAGTAATGTCCCTTACTGATCTTGTAGTCCCGTCCCTTACATTAAACTGACCTCTACGTTGGATCCAATCTATTAATGAAAAAATAGTGTAAAGGACTTGTTGAAAAAATATGAAAAAAATACATTGTAAAGAGGTTTTTGGACAGAAAATGAAGTACACACTTTTGACGTACGTAATGGTAATTCGTTGATTGGGAAGACCCTTACCTTATTTGAAGTGCATTGGCGGCGATAATTACACCATTTCAAGTTCCTATATTGCATAGTTTTTCAGATACATTGTTATTATGGGGCTAATTCGAAATTTGGATCCAAAAATCATTAGAGTAAGGGACATTTTTCTTAAGCTAGATTTTTTTCATATTCACCATTCGATAGAACGAAAAATTCGGAACAAAACTGTATACTCAACTCATTTTGGGTATTTTGTCCCTTACCTCAATTGAACCTACGGTCGACGATATGTTATGGATGGTCACCCATCCACGAAACGACCGCGGCAATCGATCAGTCACGAGCCGACCGTAATAAAAATTGACCATATTTAATGTTATTATTTTTAAAATTATTTGACCACAAGCTATTATAATTAATGTTTGCATGTGAAATGTAAGGTAGATCATTCTTACCTAATCTTGTTGGTATACGAACAAACGTACCGTACGTAAAGTCATAGATTTTACTTAGCACAATTAAATTTAATTACCCCTAGGAACGATTCAGGCAGCTAATCTGTTATTTATTGGAAGTCGAAGGGTACAGCCAGGGTTTGTACTAAACCTGCCACGATTAACATAACCTCTTGATTTGTTACACGCAGATAATTTTGGCTTTGGCCTCAAAATCATACTTTAAAATATGATTATTTACAAATGATGATACATACCTACCTACTTACTCTAAAATATGACTATTTACAAATGATGATAAATTAAAGGTAAACGATTTTATTTCTCGAATGGTCTATTCCACTAAACTTTTATACCTAGAATAAGTCTTATCCTGAGCATAAATTTTGAATTAGTGACAGTTTTACCATACTAGAACTGTCGGACGTCAATTTTGTTCCACGGATAAAAGATTTCTGATTTTGGTGAAATCAGCCCTGAGTAGGTTTGTGCCATAGACATATATATATGGACTGGAAATACCTACGAAAAAAGGGTGCCTACCTACAACTCATATTGTCTCAAAAAATGGCTGCCATTGCTAGGGTTGTATCAATCAAGGAACATTGGTGTTACTATAACGAGTATCGATACTAAATACGAGTCGTACTAGTTATCACGTTTAGATCATAATATAGTATACTAACTTATAGTCCGTTCTAACTAAGGTTGCCTACTTTATAGTAACGTATCCTAGTTTATTTTCGATAAACATACTTTATAATTTTGCATAAAAATACAGTATGCGAAAATACTTTATTTCTAATCTTTTGTTATGCGTAAAAGACTCATATGAACTATTTATCGATAGGTACAGACGCCAGCACATCAAGCTACCTGAAACTGTCAAATTATCGCAATCAACTTTCTTCCCTGAAAATAAAATTAATGCCAAGTGTTTTTTCGGCACAGAATTAAAAAACACCTTTTAATTGCATCACGTTTACGTATTAAAGTGAAGGAAAACAGCGTGAAGAGATATGTATCCATATGCCCAAAAACAGGTGCTTTCGCATATTATACCTTTATTATTATACCTATTATACCTTATAATATGTATGTATTTAGAAATATATATGTATGTTTACCAGCTGTCTTAGTACTCATATCACAAGCTCTGCTTAGTTTGGGACTAGATGGCGTTGTGTGAAAGTTGTGGAATATGATTTATTTATTAATTATTATTTTTATATATGTAATTAATATATATCTATTTATTTATTTCAGGCCAAACGGCCAGGCTATTATTAATCAATCATTTTAATACACATTTACCAAAAATGCTGTGGGAACAGAGTTATCATGTAATCTCATTACATCAAGTGTTCTATTGAAACAACTTTCTTCAAAGTGAAGTGAACAGAGGTACTTTTTGTCTTTCTTTATGTCGGGGATTAATATTTTCTTCACCAATAGCCTCTAACCACTTTTTCTTTAGTCCTTCCTTTTTAGGAAACCTATAAAAAGTGCAAGTATTTTTATCAATAAATAATTTTGGTTACAGCTATATTATATTAGCATATGAAACTAAAATCAATAGGAAACGTCAGAAGCTATGTGCACGGTTCCAATTGGTGGTTTCTATGGAGAAGAGTCGGCAAGAAACTCCACGGTTACTCAAAATAATTGGCTTTTACAATGTTAATAGGTAGGGGAGGACAGTGTAGGCCTGTCAACAAGTACCAGGTACTTAAAAAAAATAGAAGTCATTGTAAAAGCCAATTGTTTTTAAAAGAGTAACCGTGGAGTTTCTCGCTGGTTCTTCTGCATAGGAAACCACCATTTGGAACCGTGCATCTAGCTTCTGACGTTTCATAAGTGCCCATGTAGGTTTATGTGAAAGGAAATATTTTGATTTTGGTGCTGTGAACCACGGGCCGGACCTAGCAAGGTCAATCGGAGCTAATAAGACGCAGGACTATTTATGTTAACATATCAGAATATACCGATATCGTTCCAGCGGAGGAACTAGTTCCGGAAACTATTAGGCAACGGTACAACACTATTCTATTATGACATATTATTGTAAACAAACGAATGAATTAACAAAATAATAAAAAGGTCTGTTATACGGAAATTCACCCAAATATCAATACTTTAGCCATAAATTCGTGATCGCGTTACAATTATATCATCGAATGTCTATTATTGTATGTGTTATTGCATGAAAACCGGCTACTAACCTGTGCAAAGAAAGTTGAGGTTGATTTTCATTCTTCCTTGCACCACACTTCACAATACAACACACAGGCATGTTGAATTGCTGTTTTTCAACATTTACATGCAGTTTTAAAGGTAAAGTCCTCGTAATTTTCTCGCAAATCTCAATAATACAAAAAATAAACAACCATTTGACAGCTGAACTACCACGAAACTTGGCGACAAAGATGGCTGCTCTGGCACCTACCTACAACCGTGTATAGAATAACAGGGCATCTCCTGTTATATCCCATCTCAATGGTTTGTGCAGACGCCAACACATCAAGCTACCCGAAACTGTCACATTTTCCCAATCAACTTTGAACCTTATACTTTAGCGATAAAGTTGAAAATCTATTAAAGGAATTTGACACTTTGTAGTAGCTTGATGTGATGGCGTCTGTACCAGAGTGACTGTCACCAGCCAGTGTCACTCTTATCCGGCCTTTTTGTTGGTACCAGTAACTTTTTAACGAACATGGATTTAGTATGTACTATATATCCTGCACCGTTATACATCGACGCGCAAACTGTAATCATTCATTCAGCAAATGATTTTAGACCGCCAAGCATAGGCATTTTTCATCGATCATCAAATACTCGTAAAGCTCTGCAGTTTCATAAAAAAGTGGAATATGTATGCGGTGAAAATATATGGAAGCCGTTATATATTTAAAGCATCATTCAGTTTTTGTCATCCCCAAACGATTGACAGAAACAGAATGATTTTTTAAACTCCCTATTTTCTACTACAGTGAAATTATTTCTCAACAATTTCAAGTAGATACCTAGCTACTATTGTAGCTTTGTTCATTGTAGGTCGCAGTTGGCAAAACAGCGACACACATGCTGTGCAATTTGTCGTGTTCAACAATGTGCGTATTCCGAACTTCTGCAGAGTTGCACATTCATGTTAAAATGCTTTTACTAAGGAATCTTTTTGTTGGTAATAATTTGTGAGTGTGTATAGCCTTTTATTTCAGGCTTTTTCAAAAGAGTAGGTACATTCATGATGATGTACTGTAAGAATAATAGTCCTCCAGACCGAATTTCGTCCATCGCCACAAATCTCAGCGGTGGCCAGCCTAAGGCTGCCTGTCCATTGACGCGGAGCGAGGCTGCGTAGCAGAGAAACTGAGAAATATTAACCAATAGAAAAATGACATTGAGATTTTATGCAATCCTATTGGTTAATATTTCTCCGATTCTTCGCTCCGCAGCCTCACTCCGCGTCAATGGACAGGCAGCCTTAGGGGCGGGAGATATTATAGTGCACAAGTGTGTGCGCACACAGGTGCACTCTCTATTTCCTCACTCTCATAGTCCGTTGGGACGGCAATCCGACTGGAGAGAGATCAGGCGCAGGGCCAACGACTTAACGTGTTTTCCAAGACACGGAAGTATCACACCACCAACTTCCAAACTCCGGGCTGTTACTAAGAAATTCCTAATGGAAAAACCTTTTTCCCGATCCGGGAATCGAACTAAGATGATCTGCAAGTAACTTAGGAAACGTTCTTTTTCATGTTTTACAATTTCCTTCAAACGATCTCCAACGTCAATCCTAATTTAAACTAGGTTCTAAAGTGGTCTAGACTCTTGAAGGAATGAAAAAGGAAATCGGCAACTCGAAACGGGACATAAAAAGATTTCCAGCGCTCGGTCTCACAAATCAATATAAAACCAGAAACTTCGAATAAAAACGTAAAAGGAATCGGAATCAGAAGATGGAAAACTTCAAGATTGAGACTTCATTACTTACTGCAGTTTAATTTACTACATTATGATCTTGAATTTGAAAACTCGGGTTGTAACATATCTATAAGAAAACTATCATATAACTTTTCCCGTCTATGTTAGGGTCTGCTTCCAGTCTAACTTGATGCAGCTGAATACCAGTATTTTACATTTTACATGGAGTGACTGCCTATTTGACGCCTATAACCCAGCTACTGGGTAACACGATACCCTTTGGTAAGACTGGTTGTCAGACTTCGGGCTTCTGACGTCCCTAACGACTGGTAAAAGATCTACAAACGACAGCCGGGACCAACATCTCAACGTGCTTTCTGAGGCACGGAGTGGTCACGGTATGTAAAGATTATCACCTATCCACGGACTCGACCCGTGTGGCTGCAATGGCTTAGCCACGAACCCGTTTAGTATTAAGAACATTCTAGATGCATACTATTCTTGTTGGATACACTACGACTCAGTGCAGATTTTATAATTCCATTTTGCTACCTTCATATGACGCAGTAACATTTTGTTGAAATTCTCTCTACCAGTTCTGAATTATATCTGGAATTAAACGTGGGAAATGTATTTCACTAGTACTTACTTTTCGCAGTAGTTTAAAAGACTCTTGACTAGTTCAAATGAGCTTTAAAATAAACAAATTTTTTTATGAATACAGGGTATTTATGAAACAACATATCTACTCGTATATACTAATCTTTAAGTACTAATAATAAAGCTGAAGAGTTTGTTTGTTTGAATGCGCTAATCTCTAGAAATTTCCCGCTGCGCTGCGTGGGACCACATCGGCCACTTTTGCTTGGATTGACATTTTTAAATTCGTAATATTTTTTAAATGGAATTAATAATTTGAAATAAATTAACATTCTTGATTTGAATAATTCAAAAAGTAATCTACAGGTATTGAAACAGTCTTGAATACGAAATGATTTATTTGGATAAGGATTAATACAAAGGCATAACGTGGTCTGATTTTGGTCGGTATATTTCATAGCCTAACTTTTGAGGAAGTTTATAGGCTATATAACATCACGCTAGGACCTTAAGGAGCCGAGCAAGAAGAAAGCGACGGGTGGGTCGGGAAACAACAAATTTTACGCGGACGAAATCGCGAGCGGAAGCTGTTTACCTACTCAATAACATTGTAAGTAACTTGGAATTGCATTATTGCAGCCACAATTTAAACCATGATTGCGGTGACCCGGTTACATGGAAGTCCGGAATATAAACCCATTGGTTTACTCACGTATTTACTGGTGCACTAGTGGTCAGGATTTGTGCAGAATTAGCAAGCTGGAGTGTGCTGGAGTGCTGTTGAGCCATACGTCCGAGTACTCGAGTGGAGACTGCAAATTTTCAAACGTAGTGGATGCTTTTCAATCGTTTGAATCAGCCGGCGGACTTGAAAAGTAAAAGTCGCAGGTAAAATTCGGAGGTCGGAAACGATTAGGTTAAACGGCTACTTGTAGCCATGTTTATGTCTAGTAGTGTGCTGGGTACGTATCAAAATCCCGAAAGTTCATAATACCCATGATTGAAATACCGACGTCCATAACACCGAAATTCAAAATACCGAAAGTTTTTTTCTTTTTTTTTTTTTTTTTTTTTTTTCTGTAAGTAGGTTTGTACAAACACTTTTACATGTCAATCATATTTTTTAAACTAGATGAGGTCGGCGTTTCCTATCTGACTACTCTGAGAAGAAAGGCCGAAACAAACTCAGAGGCCACAGTCTCTTTTAAAGTCCAGACATAATCTTGGTCAGATCATGTGAAGACCATGCAGATTGGTGTCTGAAATGGTTTTTTGAGTAAAGAACCACACAGATTGAGCGGACCTGTCCAGTCAGTGCACGCATTTGTCAAAAATTGTGTAGCTCAACTCAGAACTTGAGGAGCCTTACGATTCGACGAACAATACCAATGAAAGGACATTTGGGTAGGCCGCATAAATTACTCAAACTGCCAGACCATGATTAAAACTAACTAAGAAGGAAAAAAGAAAAAAGAAATGACCCACATAGTCTTCACACTCACAATAATAATAATAAAAAATAAGATACTATACAAAGTAAATATCCATGTCATTGTTTATATAAAATTCATCAATGTCAATCTGTATATAAAAATCCGGACATCATCTTTGATCTTTGAGGACCATGTAGATTGGTGTCTGAAGTGGTATTTTGAGGGAAGAACCACACAGATTGAGTGGACCTGTGCAGTCAGTGCACGCATTCGTCAGTAACCGTGCAGCTCAACTCAGAACTTAAGGAGCTCAACGATTCGACGAGCAATACCAAGGACAGAACATTTGTGTAGACCGCATAAACCACTCAAACTGCCAGACCATGATTAAAACGGAAACAATGACCCACATAGTCCTCACATTCACAATAATTAAAATAATATAAGACTTTAAACAGTAAATGTTCATGTCATGTCATAAATAGATATTTAGAAAGAAAAAAAATAACAAAAGTGTAAATCAGCAAAATAAAAAATAAACAACATTCACTGTCTAGACCTATTGGAGCAGCTCAATCCCAAGCGTTTTTGTCCTCAATATAGTCTTTAAATGTCATTATACCGAAACACAAAATACCGATGTTCAAATGCCCGAAAGGACGAAATCCCGAATGGATGAAATCCCGAATGGACGAAATACCGATGCATATGTAATGTGTGTAGTATGTGCAAGAGCTAGCGCAGAGCACCCCGAGGTTAGGTTTGGTTAGGTTACTTTAAACCTTTTATACAGAAATAGGAGCCCCGCGAAGCGGGGCTTCGTCAACATAGGAGACAAGAGCGAGCGAAGGGCTGCTTCGGGTTTTTAAACTTCGGGTTTTTAAACTTCGGAATTTTAAACTTTCGGGCAAATGAACTTTCGGGATTTTAAACTTTCGGCCAAGCAACCATTCGGCGTTTCAATTTTCGGGATTTCGTCCATTTGTATTTTAAAATTCGGGATTTTGATACGTACCCAGTGTGCTAGCAAGTTCTAGATCAGCTCATGATAAAGAACGAAAGAAAATACGTTTATCTAAATAAAAAAAACCGGCCAAGTGCTAGTTCATTATCTATAAAAACGGCAAAAAATCATGTCTGTTGTATGGGAGCCCCCTTAAATATTCATTTTATTCTGTTTTTTAGTATACGTTGTTATAGCGGCAACAGAAATACATCATCTGTGAAAATTTCAACTAACTATCACGGTTCATGAGATACAGCCTGGTGACGAGCGGAGTCTTAGTAATAGGGTCCCGTTTTACCCTTTGGGTCATCATCATCTGCCTAGCCTTTTCCCAACTATGTTGGGGTCGGCTTCCAGTCTAACCGGATGCAGCTGAATACCAGTATTTTACATGGAGCGACTGCCTATCTGACCTCCATAACCCAGTTAATGGGTAATACGATACCTCTAGGTAAGACTGGTTGTCAGACTTTCGGGCTACTGACGACCCGGAACGACTGTCAAAGATCTACGAATGACAGCCGGGACCAACGGCTTAACGTGCTTTCCGTCTCGATATGTAAAGATGGTCACCCATCCACAGACCGACCGCGGCAAGCTTAGCTTAACCTGATCGATCGACCTGTGCAGCTGTTATCATTTAGCCACGGACCCCTCCATCCCCGGTTTTACCCTTTGGGTATGGAACCCAAAAAAAACAAGTCGGGGGGAAAACATGCGTCACTTCCACGCAAAACGGCCATTGCTGAGCATAGTGCTAAGACCCTAAGCGAGACAGAGCCCCAGAGCTGCCGTGCGATTCTGTAACCATCTCACCGTGAAAGCTTGGGTGAAGTGAGCGTGGAGCGAGAGCTGTCATTCGCTAGGGATTAACACTATTAAGTGCTCACTTCACTTATGATATATGTTGCTAGCTGACATATGGCAAATAATTTAATTTAGTGTTCTGTGTCTTGTAATGTTAATTACTTTGCATACCTTGTATTGTATTCAGTCAAGTATTTTCTAACTGAACAGACAGCTGTGCTGCTGGAGAGTTTGTTGCGCCACTTCTTCTTCCCAGCGAAAGCACTAGGAAGTGGTGAAGGGCGGGCGTTTTGGGGGACTGTCTTTTGTAATTTTGACGTTCGAAAAGTGCTGATTCTCAGCCTAGTTTGAATAAATGACTTTTGATTTTGATTTTATGATTTCACGGTGAGATTTTTACAGAATCGACCGGCTGGTGTTCAGTGACAGCTGGTTTTTTGGTGATAATAGCTGACAGGCTCGACTGTCCATACATACGACGCTGTAGTGACTTTCACGTCTCCTACAGTCGTTGGTCTGAAAGTACGGTGGTTTTTGTTTTGTATTGTATTGTAATTTTAATGACGTATTGTTTACTGTATATACACGTATAATGTATTGAATATTGTCTATGAGTCAAGGTAACTTGAAATAAAAAATGAAATAGTTATAAGACATCAATGTCATTTGTCGCTAAATCTTAACTTTTCAAGACTTGCTTTGACTATTTCTTTGAACTAATTTATCTAATATTCTATTCTTGATCACCGACAGTGAATCGGCTTGACATAGACCAGTGGGGTAATTACGTAACACACTAAAAGTAGCAAAATCTTTTACTTGCGTAATGCGTTATTTACGTTGCTGAGCAGACAAATTTTACGAACATATGAATCAAAGGATTAGCAGATCCTTCGAAATGTATCAGATTGTGTTTGAAAGTGTGTTATACAATGAGGGCTACCATTTTTGTGCTCACCAGTTGGCGCCACTGTCGAGTAAGGTCCTGAAGTTTAGCTCACAAAGTTTGTTATTACGGGCGATAAAACAAAGTTTATGTTTTAATAATATTTAAATAACAAAAAAAAATCAGTTTGTGAACAGTAAAAACTCACCATTGAATTAGCTGTAACGCTGTTCTTTCAGCCTGCTTAATTTTGTTAAACTTTTTCTTATCTCCGCTTTTAACGCATTGACATTCATTGACTCGTTACTCATATTTGTCATAATTATTCTCAGATATTGCAAAATATTTACGTTATTTATACATAGATATATTATATCTAACTTAGTTTACTTGTGCATTATGTAGCTTACGAAATTACTTTTTATTGTTTTCTTTTTTGTCCATGTGGTGTTTACCTTTAAGTAATTGTTGCACTGTGTAGAGTTTAAACGCATGTTTTATCCTTGTTTGTAAATTAGTGTAAACAATTGTTGGTAGACCTAAATAAATGAATAAATAAATTCACTACATTATTCTAATGGGCTATGATCAACGCGCGGCACAAAAAAGTACAATGATTTGACAGATGACAGGAGAGCGCGCCAACGACTGGACCACAGATAACATGCAGATAACATTTGTGTTTTTTTATGATGAAATCTTTAAATAATGTGATCAGCGAGTTGTGCAAGAGTGCAAACTACAAAGTATACAATGAGGACGAGATTACGAAGCATAATTCATAGGCGGTAGCTCTCATCAAGGTGCAGTTCGATCCTCAGTTAGGTATTCCCATTCATTATTGACAGGCCTGTTGGTCTAGTGGTCAGTGGCCCTGACCGCTATACGCTCCCAGCGCGATTCCCACCCAGGACAAATGTTTGTGTGATGAGCACGATCATTTATTCTTTGTCGGGGTGTAATTTATCTATAATATGTGTGTATTTAGAAATATATATGTATGTTTATCAGCTGTCTAGTACTCATAGCACAAGCTCTGCTTAGTTTGGGACTAGATGGCGTTGTGTGAAAGTTATGGAATATTATTATTCCCATTATCACACGTACTCGGTAACAGTCCATTCGTTTCACAACAAGATATAAAACTTACTTACGTAAAATAAATAAAATACACAATGTCCTTTCATTCCTCCTATTGTAGGATAGGTGGACAGTTCACAAAGGTGGGGCGCGGAAGTTGGAAACACTTGGCCGGGACAATTGCTTAGGGTTTACACGCGTCTGTCTACCTTGTAAAAGTGATTTCAGACGCGAGATGGAATAAATTGTTATGAAAACGTCGTGTGAAGATTGAATGTACTTCGGTTCTGTGCCTACGAGGATTGTGTTCAGGCAAAGAAAAGCTCCAACAACAATTTTGTTTTTAATTGACTTAGAACCAGTAGGAGGTTATGTATTCGACGAGTTTTTTTTTGGTTTTACAGCGTTTTCCTTGCCTAAAACTTACCTATGTCTTACAGATTTGGTCTAGCTAAAATAAATCTGTAAAAAATATAAAAACGAAAGTTATTTCTTTGTTTGAGGATTTGGCATGTTATTATTTATTTATTTATATATAATTTATTATACATCACACAAATACATAGCATAAAAAATACATTGAACACTACAAAATATACAATGAGCGGCCTTGTTTTAATCGAGTTATTTAGTATCATGATCTGCCTAGCCTTTTCCCAACTATGTTGGGGTCGGCTTCCAGTTCAACCGGATGCAGCTGAATACCAGTTTTTTACATGGAGCGACTGCCTATCTGACCTCCACAAACCAGTTACTGGCTAATAAGATACCCCTTTTTAAGACTGGTTGTCAGACTTTCGAGCTTCTGACGACCCGTAACGACTGTCAAAGATCTACGAATGATAGCCGGGACCAAGAGCATAACGTACTTTCAAAGGCACGGACGTGTCTTGGTATGTAAAGATGGTCACCCATTCACAGATCAACCGCGGCAAGCGTAGCTTAACCTGATCGATGGACCCGTGCCGCTGTTATTACTTAGCCACAAACCCCTCCACATAATCGAGTTATTTAGTATACTTACCTAATATGATTTAAACACATCAATTAACAATGAAATAAGACTAATATAATATTTATTTATTCAAACAAAGGATCATTACATATTGTATACTTATTTTGTAGCAATGTACAGACGCCAGCACATCAAGCTACGACAATCTGTCAAATTTCTTTAATCGATTTTCAACTTTATGACTAAAGCATAAGGTTCAAAATTGATTCGGAGAATTTGACAGTTTCGGGTAGCTTAATGTGCTGGCGTCTGTACTTGAATAGTACAGTTTTACAAAATACCTAAGTTCAATATCTACAACCGTGTGGGTGAATACTGCAGTTCTACTAGCTAGATTGTGAAAACCAAAAAAAAAATGATAAAAAGAAGTCTCCTTCCATAAAGAAGCATATTACAGCCTATAATGTTCCCACTGTCGGGACACAGACCTCTTCTCTTCAGGAGGGAGTAGGCTGTAATCCACTACGCGGGCTACGTGCGGGATGGTAGATGTCACATGTTTACGAATTTTTAGTTCTAAGACATGTCGGTTTCCTCACAATGTTTTCCTTCACCGTTTTGAGAGCAGTGGTGATGAAATTATTTACACAAAGTAAAGGGTCTGCCTGAGTTCGAACCCACGACCTAATACTCGTAAGTCGGGCCCGATACCACTGGGTCACCACTGCTCCTAAACTATAATGACTAATGCTTGTGATGCTACTGTTACAGTAGCCGGCACATAACTTAGCAAGAGTCCTCCGCTTTTCCTCTCCTTTCTTTCACTTTCTTCTAAACAGACGTGTTTAAAATAATAATAATAATATTCCACAACTTTCACACAACGCCGTCTAGTCCCAAACTAAGCAGAGCTTGTGCTATGAGTACTAGATAACTGATAAACATACATATATATTTCTAAATACATACATATTATAGATAAATTACACCCAGACACAGAACAAATGATCGTGCTCATCACACAAACATTTGTCCTGAGTGGGAATCGAACCCACGACCTTGCGTATAGCAGTCAGGGCCACTGACCACTAGACTAACAGGCCTGTCAAAAAAATAAATTATGTCAAATAAATTATGGAAATAACCGTAGAATAATAACAAGCAATCAAAGTGATATTTTTTTTGTTGCACTAAGTGTACATGCGCAAACTTATTCCCACTACTGCAAAACCTTGCCAAGTTACGTGCCGCCGACTGTACAATCTCACGTGTTGATTCCTTCTTCACCCTTCAAAATAAACGTTGCTGAAGACTGAAAATAATTAGCTTTCTGCTACTATTGTGACGCAAAAACTACTACAACTAGATAGAAATTCAAGCTTCCTTCCAAGATGTTGCCGATTCGTGGATATAAACAAGATGCGATGAAGGTAATAGGGCAAACCCAACCTTTCACATAACATAAGATTTACGGAACCTTACAACCTTGCTATTTGGCGGAGAAGTATTTCTTTCTTACGTATGGATTGAAATATGGAGCGCTTTTACTTACAAGTTACAGGGAATTGTGGCAAAATAATGGGCAAAAATAAGAAGGTATTTGTACGTTAGTTGATTGTATCTCATAAATTTCTTGCAAGCCATGGACATTTGTGAAAATAAGAAAGAGTATTGCCATTCTTTTCTGATTCAACAACTTTCCGATCTCAGTGGTCTCCGAATATTGAAATGTCTGATGCTATTAAAGTAGTGGACCTTGAAGAGGAAGTCTCTAATAATCGGTTCCTATAAAACTTTTTTATAAAAAAAAAAACAACCGACTTCCAAAAAAACACTACAAATTGGAAAATAACTTTAATTTTGGAAGTCGGTGTCGTTGGTTCCGTATTTTCGTTTTTTGACATCGACTTCCGAAATTAAAGTTATTTTTCACTTTGTAGCGTTTCTTTTAGAAGCCGGTTGTTTTTTTTTATAAAAATTTTTTATTTGTCACTTTGTAGTGCATAAGGTTCAAAGTTGATTGGGAAAATTTGACAGTTTCGGGTAACTTGATGTGCTGGCGTCTGTACATCGCATTCTCAGCATTGTTCAGTTAGCAATTCAGGTACATTACCTATGTCATTCTGGTTGCAGAGATTATTTGTATGTCAAGGCTCAAGAAGATTAATTAAATTCATAATGGTAAAGTTCAGTGCTAATATAAATGTATGTACCTAATTACGTCTGTAAGAGAACATTATAAATTCCACTACCTTCTTAGGTGCCCGAAGCATGAAACTTATTTAAACATTAGAATTTACAAACGTAGAGGCACAAGTTATATTCTTGTTTCTCGTACACCATTATACAACGTGTAACGTTAAATGCGCAAAACCTGAAAATAGTTTGATCAGAATAACGAGCAGAATTAATTGAACCACTTCTTAATGTAGGTCACATTTTTCAAAAAATCTTCATTAAAAACGTTGCCGTGTCTGTTTATTAATAGGTCAAGCAAGATAATGTCAGCGCGGCGCAGCGGCCCGGTGACGACTCCTCCCTCGATAAAGCGTCGTCGCAGACGCAGGAAACGATCAGAATGGCCAGTAAAACTAAAACAGCATATAAAACTTTTACGATTTTTGAATAACTTATTTTCTCTCTGAAATAGGTCAATTGAATTAAAAATCAGTTGGGGTGTCTGAGGTTTTGCGCATTTAACGTTACACGTTGTATATAGTAATAAGTACGATTCTTTTGTCATAAAAATGTTAATTAAATAGTCTCGACTGTTAAGACTGACTGATAACGTGTTGTTGTGTTGGTTAAAAACCAAAACTGGTGGTCATAAGCGTACGTTATATTAATCATATCACCTTCACCTTTATAGGTGAAGCCTAACCTAGTATTTATTTATTTAATACTTCAAGCACATAAATGTACAGAGGCGGACTTAATGCCATAGGCATTCTCTACCAGTCAAACCTTTGGGCGATGCAGTGCAATCATGACAATTGAGGAATAAATATTTTAAATATAAATATAATACTCGTATATATACTTAATTACATATAACTAGTAAGGGTTCCAGTTAAGATCGAAACTAATCTGCCAATCTGTGATATTCATCTTCCCCAACCAACTGACAGACAGCAAAATTTAGTACTATAGCACCAAATATCAAAATTACGGTAAGAAATTCCCTTCACATCTTGGGGTCCCCATTGTCATTCAACGTGGCAATGCTTCCAGTCTTCTGGGCACGTTTCCGGATGACAGCGATGCGGACGAGTATTTCGTCGCCTAAATATCCTTTTGTTTTTGTATTTCTTTGTAAAATTTGTTAGTTAGTCTTTTAATTGAGTACCTAATGTAAATAAATAAATAAAATAAATAAGGATAAAATTTTTATTTAGGTCCTTTTTACAAAGTAATAAATTTACAAACTTATAAATACTTAGTAGTACCAGGTTCTTAACAGACTTATATAAAAACTAATTTAATCTACACGCTATAATTTTTTATGAAAGGTAAATATGCATTGGTACTGACATTATGACTAATAATAAATAATTGCGTTAACCATTGTAAAAGAAATAAATCAAGATTTAAAACGTCTCCCAGTCTCAGAGAATGCAAATTGTGACTTTTTTTCTCAAAAATGTTAATTAAAGCTGACAGTATATTTTTTAATAGATCAGACATCAAAATCAACCTTATTGACGCATCTTCTTTTCCAAATTTTTAAACACACATCTCCAGCATGAACCGCGACTGCCTTCCGCAGTCCACACTGATTAATGACAAAACAACAAGACTATTTGTCAACGGAGCGAAGCAAACGGATCTACACTACCCATACACGTGAACGAAGAGCGATAGTCATTCAAGCTGACTAGATCGACACCAGATAACATTGAAGAACCATGCCACGGATCATGTTACGACTCTATGAATAATCGCCCAACCTCCTTTGGAAAGTCTGAAGTCGAAACAATTAATATTATTAGAAGAATCGCCGATAAGATCTGTGTTGATCTAAGATTTTAAAGGCGGCTGTCGGCAAGATGTATGAATGATGGAGACGCGATATCTTTGGTAATATCTTTTTGTTCTGTGCTCCTTCGTTCCAGTTTGCTTTTACGAAATAATGGCTTATTAGCAGTGTGGGTGGTTGTTGGGGCAGTGGCATCCATTTTTTTAGTTGTCGGTTCTTAAAAGGGGACAATAATAGGCTGGGGCCTGGGGAGACATTTATAAAAAGGTTCAGCGGATGCATGATGCTATTCTTCAACTAGATTATGTAAGATGAGTTACAGCCGCTACATAAACATAGATTCACGCCTTCTTTCAGTGAGGGTAAGCAGAAACTACGATGATTACATAGATACGCCTTTGGCTTTTTGATGATGCTTGCAAAATCCAAAATACCTGTCTTGTCATGGCAGAGAATTGAATCTTAAAGACCTGACTACACCTGCATTACTGTCTGAAGTTTTAAGCGGAAAAATATCTGCGGCTTTTACACAAAAGGCCTTAATGAAAGGTCAGGCTCGCTGGCACGATAAATTCCTTACCCCTACTTGTCTGGGCTAACGCCAGGAATCTAGTGTAGAAATATTTTTAACAAGAAAACGAACGTAGATTGGAGTTAACTATATAGTTACTGTATCGACCGATACGATTAACGATAAAAGCCTTATTTTAATCACAAAAGCTCTGAGCAACGCAAGCTTTATTAGACTTCAATACAAAAGAACGAACCCTAATGTACACAAATTGTGATTAATTAGTGTTTCGTCTACGTGCGTCACATACTTATTTAAGTACTTAGATAAAATCTCGTACAATTTGCGCTCAGAGAAAATTGGTGATTTTCATTAGTAATTAATATATATTATAAAAGAAAGTGTACAATGTGCGTGCCGCCAACACTCAGAAATGAGTCCCGGTACGATCAAGGGAGTTATATGGTGTGGTAACCCTCTATCTCCTGTCCATGAAGAAGGTTCCCGTTTTTGCCTGAAGGGCATGCTTTTGAAGATATAAGGGCTGGAATTTTCGCCCTCTAGCAATTTCTAGAACAGTCCAGAACATTTGAGAGTATTCGAAAGGATTCCACAACATTCCCGAACATTCTGGTATGTTGTGGAATGTTCCTGAGCGAAGCCGGGTACCCGGCTAGTAAAATATAAAACAAAGTCGGATTAGTTACACCATTTTTAACTCAAGAACGGCTGGAGGGATTTTTATGATCTTAGATTTGCTGAATTTGTCTCAGTCTCGAATAGCAGAATGACTATAATAAATATGGAAAAAAATCACGAAAAAAAAGATAAATCGTTTTCTCACACATTAAGGAACGGCTTTTTTGATGATATCTCGAGAAGGGATTAAGTGATTTCGATGGCAGTACGAAGTTCGCCGGGTCAGCTACTTAGTAATAAATAATAACTTACACATAGTAGCTAAATGAAGTTTATTTTTAGAAAAACACAGACCTTCCTTTGGGCATAAAATCGTCATCATCATTTCAGCCCAGAATAGTAAAAAAAAAACTTCATCATCTGCCTAGCCTTTTCCCAACTATGTTGGGGTCGACTTCCAGTCTAACCGGACGCAGCTGAATACCAATATTTTACATGGAGCGACTGCCTATTTGACCTCCACAACCCAGTTACTGGGTAATACGATACCCCTTGGAAAGACTGGTTGTCAGACTTTCGGACTCCTGACTACCCGTAACGACTGTCAAAGATCCACGAATGACAGCCGGGACTAACGGCTTAACGTGCTTTCCGAGGCACGGAGGAGTCTAGGTATGTAAAGATGTTCACCCATCCACAGACCAACCCCGGCAAGCGTAGCTTAAGCTGATCGATCGACCTGTGCGGCTGTTATTATTTAGCCAAGGACCATACAAAAAAAAAAACTGAATGGTAGAAAAAACTCCACGCGAAAAGGAGCTATTTTCTAGTTGGGAAAAGAACTAAGTTATAGTCAGAGTTTCAATTATAATTTATTTTTTACTAGTAGCCTTATATTGTTAAATGTAATTCCTAAAATCAAATTGACTGCGTAAGTACCTCAATGCAAACTATTACACAGTTTAATATTTATTGCAAATCACAGTAAGGGCCAGCGCAGACGACGGACAAATTGTCCGCGGACTTTTTTGTCCGCCAATATAAAGCGCTTAGAACTGCATCAAGTAACGCACATGAGGCGGACTTTTTGTCCGTGGTATTTTTAGTCCCTCGTGTGCGTTACTTGATGCAGTTGTAAGCGCTCTATTTTGACGGACAAAAAAGTCCGCGGACAAATGTCCGTCGTCTGCGCTGGCTCTAAGTTTTGTTTAAGTTTTGTAAATTCTATAAAACATACTTAGGTTTTTCTAAGAATTACCTACTTATTTGCATTTCCAAGTTTTTAATTTGGTAAACGCAAAATATTACACAGTTTAATGGTTACTACCCTACTCACCTTCCATCATTGGGTCTAATCTAAACGATACTTACCCAATTCGGCATCTCTATGCTAAGCCATTTTTTTTTTGTTAGTCTACAGTGGATTTGGTAGAGGCATTCGCCCAAAAGTAGGACACCACTTCCGGACAATGACCTCTATCAAATCCTTATGGGAGCTCTGTTCCCATTGTCACCTCGAACCAGCCCTCGCGGCACGCGTCCAGGTCATCTCGCCCTCTCTCTGCGGTGCCGTCCATCTTCAGGCACCCATTGCGTGTTGACTTTTGCCCAGCGGTCATAATGCATGCGGCTGATTTGACCCGCTTATTCATTGACACTATATTATAAATGATAATCATCATCTGCCTAGCCTTTTTACAACTGCGTTAGGGTCGGCTTCCAGTCTAACCGGATGCAGCTGAATACCAGTATTTTACATGGAGCGACTGCCTATCTGACCTCCACAACCCAGTTACTGGGTAATACGATACTCCTAGGTAAGACTGGTTGTCAGACTTTCAGGCTTCTGACTCCGTAACGACTGTCAAAGATCTATGAATGACAGCTGGGACCAACGGCTTAACATGCTTTCCGAGGCACGGAGGGGTCTCGGTCTTTAAAGATGGTCACCCATCCACAGTCCAACCGCGGCAAGCGTAGCTTAACCTGATCGATCGACCTATGCCGCTGTTATTATTTAGCCACGGGCCCCTCGATATATTATATTATAAATTATAATGATAAATGATAAATGATTTATTTTCTGTAAGTAGGTTTGTACAAACACTTTTTCATGTCAATCATATTTTTTTAAACTAGATGAGGTCGGCGTTTCCTATCTGACTACTCTGAGAAGAAAGGCCGAAAAAAACTCAGAAGTCACAGTCTCTTTTAAAGTCCAGACATAATCTTGGTCAGATAAATAATCCAATAAGGATTTCCCTAGATTTATCTCAATCATACGCCCACAACGCGACGCTTAATAATACCCAATGTCAATTAAACAGAGAATTTAGAAGGGCCAACTAAAGCCACTCCTTAACCATTTATTATGAAACGCGGCGCAATGCTTCATATCTATGCTAATATCTAGTTCGTGTCAACAAGGTTATATACTGCAGTCAATGCAATGTGCGCTGGCTAGGCCTTAGCTACGGGTAATAGCAACATAACGACGGCCATTCGAACCACTTGAAGTCCATTTAGGATAATTTTGTGGTGTTTTAAGTTACAGGTTCTAAGTTTAAGCCAAGCGCTTAAGTAGATTCCAGCTTAGGTAAGTGGCAGTTGCAGTTGCAACTATAATACTTCCTCACTAGTTACATAAACCTGTAAATTGGTTATTAGAAGGAAAAATAATTATTCCGGACGGTAGTATCTCAAGGTAGATAGAAAGGGCCCGTGGCTAAGTAATAACGGTCGCACGGGTCTATCGATCTGGTTAGCTAACTTTTCCGAGGTTGGTCCGTGGATGGGTGACCATCTTTACATATAGAAACCCCGCCGTGCCTACGAAAGCACGTCAAGCCGTTGAGCTCGGCTGTCATTCGTAGATCTTTGACAGTAGTTACGTGTCTACAGAAGACCGAACGTCTGAAAATCAGTCTTACCAAAGATATCGTGTTACACAGACACTGGGTTGTGGAGGTTTGATAGGCAGTCGCAGCTGCATTCAATTAGAATGGAAG
Organism: Eremobia ochroleuca; assembly: GCA_949629135.1. Lineage (NCBI taxonomy): Eukaryota > Metazoa > Arthropoda > Insecta > Lepidoptera > Noctuidae > Eremobia > Eremobia ochroleuca. The sequence continues at coordinate 5,870,962 of OX451396.1, read as the reverse complement.
CCATCCCCAACATAGTTGGGAAACTAGGCAGATTGATTTTGATTGGTATTGTCTCAAGATCTATCAAAACATAAATCAATTATGGAAGACAATCATTTGGACAAAGGTTACCTACTTTGGGATATACTTAATCTTCCCCCTTTCTCTTTAAAAGTAGTTATGCGGTCGCTACCTTTTTACGCAAAATGAGTTAATATTAGGTTGTAACATAATAAACTGGCAATGTTTTAAAAAACTTAATTTTATTTTTTTTGTACAATTAAGATTAACATTTTATTGAACGTACAGTCCATCATTATCAATGACCTCCTGCCAACGTTGGGGAAGCGACGTTATACCATTCTCGTAAAACTTGGACTCACGAGAGTTAAAAAATTCTGTCAACCACTGTTCCAATGTATCTCGGTCATCAAAAGTTTTTCCGTTAATGTGAGCCTGTAACGATCGAAACAAGTGGTAGTCAGTTGGAGAAATGTCCGGCGAGTATGCAGGGTGGGCTAAAGAAATCCAGCCTAGCTCCTTAATTTTTTTACAGGTCATCGATGCGGTGTGAGGTCGGGCATTGTCGTGGAGGAGATACACATTGCCATGTTTTCCTTTAAGATTCTCGGCTACTCTATCCAACATACCACAATAGCGTTCACTATTTATAGTCGTTCCCTGCGGTAATAGTTCCCAGTAGATAACTCCGTGCATGTTCCACCAAACACTCAACATAACCTTCTGCGTATTCATTTTAGATTTAACCGTTGGTACTCCTCTTTGACCCGCGCTTAGCCACTGTCGCTTATTGTTATGATTAACATAAAGTAACCACTGCTCATCTCCTGTAACTAGATCACGAAGCCACGCAAAAGTACGATGTAAAGTCAGTAATTGTGTACAAACCGCTACTCGCATCATCCGTTGTCCAGCCGTCAATTCGTGGGGTACCCATTGACCGTGCCTGTATACTTTACCCATCGTTTTCAAATGACGATCGATGGTAGTATGGGAGCATCCGAGTTCTTTTTCAAGTTGGCGAGTAGGCCTCCTTGGATCTTCCTCAATGAGCTGCGCTAGGCGATCAACATCAACCGGTCGCCCTTCGTGAGGTTTATCTTCAAGATCGTAGTTGCCATTCGAGAAACGTCGAAACCAATCTACTGTTGTATGATAAGAGACTGTATTTTCTCCCATACATTGACATATATTTTGTGTCGCCTGCTTAGCTGTATGTTTCAAACGGAACTCGTAAAGTAGAAGGACGCGGATGTCTCGTCTTTTCAAACCAATGTTTTCCATAATGCCACTCGCTGCGATGTCAATTATTGCACTGATAAACTGAGCGCACTCAACTGTATTTATACTCACAATCATAGAATTTTCTCGAAGTTGTAAAAAAATTCTAGAATGCTCCCGCGAAAATTGTCAAATTATTATGTTACAACCTAATAGTTACTTGATTAAAATGCCATTTTATTTTAATGCAACTTTTTAAGATTTTGGACGCTGTTCGTCACCGTACCCACAGTCAGCGATGAAATTCATAATCTTTATCATTGAGCAAGTTATTTAATTAAAACAGAACAGAACAGAAATAAAATTAAAAAAATACCTTATATATGTATAACTCTTGGCATTTTAATATGCTTAAATACAATGTTGACAGGGTAGCAGGGATTTAGTACATGATTCTGATCCCCTAGGGGCGTTGAAATTATCCGTACGAAAAAAAAAATGCTGTTCCATACATTTTGTCCGCGTAGGTATTGCACTTTTCTGTAAAACAGTTGATAATTATGATACAGTTTCTCACCTAACCTAACCTGTCTCACCGTGATAACTCGGGCGAAGTGAGCTTAACGTGAGCAATCATTAGTGTCAATCTAGGGATTGACACTAATGCCTGCTCACGTGAAGTGAGCTCGTGAATAACAGCTCACTTCACGTAACTTCTCGCGGTGAGATTCTAACAGAATCGACCGACTGTATATAGAATAATGTTAAAATAGCAATGTTAACCATTGACTTTTGTCACTGGCCTTAAATTAGACATGAATTTTACTTGCTTAAGTAAATACAATATGTATATATGACATAGCATAAAGTTCACTACACACATACAGGCTGCAATCTGCAACTTCAACACTAAACTAGTCTCCTACGAAACTGCAATCTAGAGCTCTGTCCCCCCCCCTCTCAACAAAAAAGACCCAGAAGACAAATTAGCGTCCCCATATGCAAATGTAACCCTGTTTACGAGAACTAAAGCTTTGTAAACTGCTCAAACTATCTACAACCTGCTTTGCTCAATGCTCAGTTCTTGTCACGGGTTCTTGTTACTAAAGTTCCTTTGAAACCCTTTAAGGCAATGTCGTAACAGTAATTTTGCCGTGACATTTCTATCAGGCGTTTAATTAGCGAGTTCCATTTTCCCATTTTGTTTATTATATCTGACGTTTTATTTGTAAAAGTTTATTCAAACGTTATTTAAATAAGTTTGACCTTTAAATTAATTAAAGAAAGCGCTCCATAAATTTACTGACATTATTATTTTCAGGAAACTTTTGTTTTGGTAGTGTTGTTGTGTGTGTTTGTTTTTGTCCTTAGGCTATTATGGAATATAGCTTTGAATTTGCTTAGGACTAGTATCCATGTCCTTAAAATTTAAAAAAGTCACTATTTTTTTCTCTCATTTAACCAAAGAAATCACCACCTACGAAACGCAATACTAACCTCCGTGATTTATTACATCATGTAGCTTTTTAATATGATAAACGCCTCCCTAATCTTAATCTTTATAGGTATCGGAAGCTTCTCTTCCCCCTATCTTACAATCCCCGGGGCGAATGCGATATGAAACGAAATAGCGTTTCGCTGGCCATGTTAGGCCGCCGAGCGGTCGAATATTCAAAACAATCTTTCTCTGCCTCCACCGGGATTAAGAAAAGAGATTTGTATTTTTTCCTTCTAAGAATAATGGAAGCAACTGAAGAGAATGATAAGGGTGCACAGACAGGGATGAAAAGAGACAGTTAATAAGTTACCTCATCCGACTGCGGTGACGTAACAAGGTGGACGGTGCAAGGCCGCGGAATTAGCATCAGCTCTAAAAGTTGTTTTTGTTACGTCCGATTAACCCATATTGTGTACGAGTGCTTGACGTCACATTACGTCCTCGATTTTTCTATCAAGCCAGGGGCGTCGGGTCGCATCGGGTCCCGCCGGTTCGCAAATGCAACGCGCATGCGTCGAAATTGCGCCAATTTCGCGGGCAGCGGCCTCTGTCGGCGGATGGCCCAGTCCACTCGGTGCTCGGCGGAGGGATGTTGCATCGCGCGTGGTAACATCTCACGGACGGGAATTAAAAAAAAAAGGAGTAAAATGCCATAGTTTGAAAGTGGCAGCGCGGTTTGAAACTTGAAGTTTCGATGCGTTCTCGGCTGACGACGTCGAAACTAACCTAGTGTTGTGTGTTTAAGCTTAAGTTTCAGTGTTTGGATTTTAAAATGACTGATTGCGGGGATATTTTTATTGTATTTAAATAGAAATTGTTAGTAATAGTGCTCGTATGTGTAGGTTGGTTACGTGATCGCGTGGTGGTTTTGATTGCAGTGTTCGCCGCGTTCTCATTCAAGTGCCAGTATAACCTTGACACGTTTTCCCGCGCTAGCACCCCAACCTTGTTTTCAGTTGCACACTCTCTTGACATTTACCGCAAAAGCGGGTTCTCTTTTGCTAATTAGAGTTACTGTGAATTAACACTCCTTGGAGATTGTAATTATGGAAGTAAATAGTTTTCTCAGTAGTTTATTAGGGTTCGTGTAGTTTAGTCAAGATGAGTGACGTCATAAACGATTGTAGAATGTTTGTAGCATAAAATATAGTTCAAAATAATAATTCTCGTAGAATTAATAATCAAGTTCGTAATAATGGAACCCTTGTGACCGCTTGAGTGAGGAGTGAGCCAGCGTCTTCAAAATGAGAATTTCAAAAGGTAAGTTCCTTTTTATCCAAGTTATATTTTGGGGCTTTTTATTGGAGCTTAGGTACTTTCATTTTATTACAAAAGAGGTACCTTTTTGGTGGACGAGTTTGTTGGAAACGATTTAGCGTAAGTAGATAGGTATTCACATACTTACCTACGTGTTTAAGTATACCTACATATTTTACTCGTACTTTGGTATGTACTACTGGAATCAAATGAGACACATTACATAAAAAGGTACCTGTTTGTTCAATTAGGTACCTACTTTTAGCCGATATCTACCTAAGAATCCGAAGAAAGCTGCTGTGGAAGACGATCTATCTATACAGAAGACAGGATACTTAAGTATTCTAACACTATTTCGAAATTTTTCATGCACTTCAATAAAATAGGTTATTAATAATCTACCAAATAAGTTCTGCCTTCATTTTAACTGAAAGGGTTAGCTTTCATGATGATTATTATGAAGAGTAAAACGTTCGAAACCAATAAAACTATGATGAAATTCAAATAATAAACGCCAAACCATTTCCAACTGCCGCCGAGGGAATCAAGAAAACTGAATTTATCAAAATCAGTAACAAAGACTAAAACTTTGCCAATAAATTGTTAATTGTGAATGTTTCAGTTACTAACTTTTGTTTAATTTAGTGTAGCATGTTGAAATTGTTACCTAAAAGGTTAGGCAGAGAAGTATCCATAGTACAGACGCCAGCACATCAAGCTACTACAATCTGTCAAACCTTAATAGTTTTTCAACTTTATCGCTAAAGTATTAGGTTCAAGGTTGATTGAGAAATTTTGACAGTTTTGGGTAGCTTGATGTGCTGACGTCTGTACCTACACTCACTTTTCACCAGTTATGTTTAATTTCCATGCCTGTTATTCTTATTCAGACGTAGATTTCTGTATCATCACGGAGACGCGATGATTTGGATAATTGCCAGATAACTGTATAGGACCCGGTCGTTAAATTAATTGAAATGGTTTATTCTGTAAAAAGGACATCAGAATCACATTTAAATGAGCACGGCCATTATAGATTCATCCAACATCCAGTGCGATTGCGGTGCTCCTGAGCAGACTATACCCCATCTGCTAGTGTCCCAAATGTTCGTTCACCTGCACCCTTGACGACCTGAACAACGCCTTTGACGCTGCAACAAATGTGGCCACCTACTGGGCCAAAACAGTGTAAGAAACATAGAATTTATGTATGTTTCTATATTTGTAATGTAATGTACCGTGAAGCGAAAGGAAGAAGACTTTAACGCGTCATATTAAAGAAAAAGCTAGATGGTGTCGACAAGAAATGTCGAAACAAAGTCAGGGGTCAAAGACTCTTTTAAAGTCCAGACGTAATCTTAGTGTCTGAAAAGGTCTTTTGAGGAAAGAATCACACAGATTTGAGTGAGCCTGACCAATGATATGGCACAACGAGCTTTAGAAAGGCTGGCACAAGACTTCAAGTCCTAAACCAGACAGCAGCCTTGTTAAATGGCAGCATTCTCAAACGGCAGCATTGTTAAATGGACGTAGCATTGTTAGTCGGCCTAGCCTTTTTCCAACTGTGTTGGGGTCGGCTTCTAGTCTCACCGGATGCAGCTGAAAACTGGTATTTTACATGGAGCGTCTGCCTATCTGACCTCCACATCCCAGTTACTGGGTATTCTATACCCCGTAGGTTGTAATACTTTTGGTCTCCTGACTACCCGTAATAACTGTTCAAGATTTACGAATGACCAGCCGGGATCAACGGCTTAGCGTGCTTTCTGAGGCACGCAGGAGTCTCAATGTGTAAATGTCACTCATCCACGAACCGATCGCGGCAAGAGTTGCTTAACCCGATCGACCCGTGCGGCTATTATTTAACCTTGAGCGAGTTTACTTTTCTCATAAGTAACCAGACACAGTCTGTCCAGAAACGAGAAAAAAAAACTATATTAAAATAGGTACACATTTTCTCCCATCTGGGCAAAAAGGATTGCGAAATGCGAAATAGAAATAAAATCAAAGATCTAAATTAATTGTCCCTTTAAAAGGGTGCGGTTTTTGTCCTTCAAAAAATAAAGAAATATGGAACCCTCCTTAAATCAAGGTTATAAACCCCAGGTTGTCTGGGGCCCTGAACTTTACATCACCTTTGTCTAACCTCGGCAACCTTGGAAGGGCCGTTACATCGCCAATTCAAATACAGTCTCAGTTCATTCATACTTTCTAGATCCAGTAAGTTTTTACTGAAGAGTGTAGACTTGGGATGGAGATTTTAAATTTTTTGGCAGACTGTCTGCCTATCTATCAGGTTAAGCTGCGCTTGCCGCGGTCAGTCCATGGATGGTTAACCATATTTGCATACCGAGACCCCCTGTGCCCGTGAGCCCTGTGTGTGTTCCGAAAAGCACGTTAAGCTGTTGGGCCCAGCTATCAATGTTGGAACTTTGACAGTCATTGCGGGTCGTCAGAAGCCCGAATGTCTGGCAATCAGTCTTACCGAGGGGTAGTCGTATTACCCAGTAACTGGGTTGTGGACGTCAGATAGGCACTCACTCCGTGTAAAATACTGGTATTTAACTGCATCCGGTTAGACTGGAAGCCGGCCCCAAGATAATTGGGAAAAGGCTAGGCAGATGATGATGATGATGGCAGACTGCGTGTCTGGCTCGTAGAGTACCTATAAAACAAAAGCTGCTCGCCCGGAAAGAGGAGTCTGAACCATCGATTTTTTTTTAATATCGATATCCGCAGGAGAACCGAGGTAACCGACATAGCCCGAAGAATTGCCAAACTTAAGTGGCAGTGGGCAGGGTACATCGCTCACAGAACAGATAGCCGATGGGGCCAAAAGGTTTTGGAGTGGCGACCGCGTACTGGAAGACGTAGCGTTGAAAGGCTTCCCACAAGGTGGACCGACGACCTTGTGAAGGCCGCAGGAACCCGTTGGATGAGAGAACCACAAAACCGGTCGAAGTGGAGGTGCTTGGAGGAGGCCTATGTCCAGCAGTGGACGTCTATCGGCTGAAATGATGATGACGATGATGAGAAAACTTTTGTAGGTCTGTCAGACGCTCTGGCTTAAGATGTTTAGTAAGAAGACACACTGTGTTGTCATCTGACATTATGCTGAGCTGAGGCCCTTTTGGCATTATAGTCTTTGCTTTCTGTTTTATAGTTTTAATGTGTATTTATTTTTATGTAATGCCAATAAACGCATTTTCTTTCTTTTCTTTCTTTCTTTCTTTCTTTCTAAGAGGCAGGGTTATAAGCGCGACAGTCCTGGGCCCTGCAGTCACCTTGCGGTTGGTTGAACTATCGCAAGGTGACAGTACCTTCATTTTATATAAAGTCTATTTACAAAAATGTGCTTAATCCACCTGTACGTAGTAATAGCTTAAGAAAACCAAGTTTTTATTTAGAGATTGATAAAGGCGACGCTTCTAAAGTTGAGCTGAAAGAAAATGAACTGCGTGCGATTCTGTAACCATCTCATCGTGAAAACTTAGGTGAAGTGAGCGTGGAGTGAGCTGTCAGTGTCATTCCACCTGATACTAGGGATTGACTAAGCAAACATTTACAATCATAATCGAGATTTTAACAATATTTTTTATGCTAATTCTATTGATAATTTTATATAATTTCAAAGCTAGTATTTTATTTGTCAAAACATTACTACGAGTATTTTGTGGGGTTTTAATCTAGAAAAAAAAAAGTAGTCCTTATACAAGGACTGCTATTTTATTTTATTTTAAAACCCCACAAAATATTAATGTTTTGACAAATAAAATACTAGCTTTGAAATTATTTAAAATGATCAATAGAATTTCCATAAAAAATATTATTAAAATCTCGATTATGATTGTAAATATTTGCTTAGTCAACCCCTAGTATCAGTGGGATGACACTGACAGCTCACTCCACGCAAGTTTTCACGGTTAGATTTTTACAGAATCGACATGGTGAACAATCATATTGACAAATCTGTGATACAATATAAAGAGATGAGAGTTTTAGAGTTAAGTAGTTGATTTGAGTTAGCTAAATATTTTGGTAAACATCAAGCTAATTTGGTTCCAAACATATTATCCCCTAGAAGTATACCTATCGTGTTTAATAACTGTTATAATTTTGGTCAGATTTCGATGCGAAAGTATTTTCATTATCCCCGTGTTTGATCAGATTTTATCAAACACAAAGTGAACTTGTTTCAACTGTAAGGCTGACATTTAACAAGCAGAGTTTCAGCGGGGACTACAATTTTTTTTTTTTTTTGTTTATCTGGTGGTATCAAAGCCAAGCTCCCAACGTTGTAATGTCGCTATCAAGAGGTTATACGTCTTTTAGGGAAGAAAAAACACGAGGAAAATTATTGAATAATTAGATAAAATCAATTATCTTTAACCGAACGATCCAATCATCTTTTCGTTAAGTACTTTTTAATCGTGTAGGCGTGTAGGTGTCAGGTAAAGAGAAGCCAGCATTTGTCAGTATCGCTGCAACTGTCTAAAAATTAATGTTGACTATAGTATTTTTTTTTCCACATAATTTGACTTCGGGTTCAACAAAAGCCCCACGTGCCAACGTATCAGTATTCTCATTAGCCTTTAACAACTTAACTATAAAAAAATACTCCAACTACATCTTAAAGCTTTTACCACTCGACGAAAACTCTCAAGGGAGACAGAGGTGATAAATTATGATTACCAGAGCATCAACTTGCTTTTATTTCCATCTATTCCACGCTGTCCTTCACATACATCTTTGTCTACATCCATTTATCATCTTTGCATACTCGCACTCCTTATATTAGCAGCAGCGATCAATGTCAGTCTGATGTCACTCTTACTTTGAGTAACACTCACGCAAATTCTTTTATGTACTTATTTCCTTTCTCTAATATCATTTCCTTTAACAGATCTAATAATCTTGATATTATCTTGACATAAATTTGAACTTTGATATTAATGATCTGTTTCACCAGCTCCAAATTAGCTCTTGGTTACTTATGAAAACTCTGTTCCATTTTGATTTATCTTGGAGTTAATGCCTTTTCGGAGATTGTATAATAGGCTTTTGTGGGTCTAAATCTAGCAATGGAGGTCTTCTGGTTGACCCCATTGTGGTTCTTATATAGACTTTGGTCATCTTTCTTTTTTAATATCTTTACAGAAGACAAGGAGTGGCTGCCACCTTTCCAAGTAAATGCAACAAAGGTTTCTGTTTTGTCAGAAAAGCTGAAGATTTAGCAGTAATCAGCATCTGTCTGCCTTTTCCCAACTATGTTGGGGTCGGCTTCAAGTATATCCAGATGCAGCTAAATACTAGTATTTTACATGAAGCAACTGCCTGTCTGACCTATATAACCCAGTTAGTGGGCAACACGATCACCCTTGGTGAGACTGGTTGGCTGGTTTAAGATTTAGCAGTAATATAGATTATATATTGGATTGCTTCACGCATCTGGTGTCTTGTCGTGAAAAAGTGCCGTATCTTTTATCGGGAGTCGTAAAACGTCCCAAGTCCCAAGAAAAAGGTTACAACTATAGTGATTGTAGTTGTGTTCAAGGAGCACCATTGTGACCAGAGGGCTGGTCTATTTTTTGGCCAAAGAATCAGCATTGCCATACAACGTGGCTGCCAGCCTTTTGGGCAAGTTTCCTATTGACAGCGATGCGGACGAATTTTTTGATGCCCTTTGATTATTTCCCCTTCTTTATATACAGCGTGTAACGGAAGGGGGGTATCAACCCTGAAGGAGGTGAATGTGCTCATGAAACTCAACAACTTTCCCCAAAGAACATAGGTCGAAATATGAAAAAAAAATTTGGCCCTCCCGTAAATCAATCAGCTGGTAGTCAGTTTTGTAAGGGAGGGCCAATTTTTTTTTTTCATATTTTGACCTATGTTCTTTGGGGAAAGTTGTTGAGTTTCATGAGCACATTCACCTCCTTCAGGGTTGATACCCCCTTTCCGTTACACGCTGTATACTTGTACATTTTATTATTATTATTTTGAGACTACTTACTACTAATTATTGTTACTTGATTGTTAATTTTCATTAAGTTTGCTTAATTAGGCACTAGCTATTGTACATAGAAACACTAGAATTTAAGCATATTATAAAAATATTATATAATCTCATATGATATGTTTCTCTTCGGCCCTGCCTTAAACTGGTGAAAGAAGTCACTGTGTGAAAACACGGCATGTCGTAGAACTAAAAAGTTGAAGACATGTGACATCCACTAACCAGCACTGGGTCCGCGTGGTGGATTACGGCCCACTCCCTCTCACCGAGAGGAGGCCTGTGTCTCAGCAGTGGGTAAATTATATGCTGATCATGCTATAACTACAACACACAGTCTAAGAATCTGTTAATACAAGATTGCAAGGACGTTATTTCTACAACTACTTTAGTTATGAAACGTTAAACCACCCATACAAAATAAGTGTTAAGTGATTTTTTATTCCTACAACTAATAAACATTAACACATTCTCGATTAATTACCGAAAGTCATTATTACTAACGACGCCCGTAAATAATGTGCTATAAAGACCATTATTATTTAGTTATACGAACAAAACTGGCCCACTGTTAACGTCTGAGTTTTTAATCTATCCCACGAGAGGAATTCAGCAAATGAGTATAATAAACACTACAATATTTAACACGAGTCTAGTGAAAATATTGTGGAAGATATTTGTGGATTTCGGGTATATGATGAAGTGAATCTCTTCGTTTTTCGTCTAATACATAACAATAGAAAAAGGAAACAAGTCAGCGTAGAGAGCTAGTTAATGCTCAAGTAGAGAATAACTACTTTTTGTGATTAATCTGGGTAGGTACTAATACTAGCTTCTTCAAACTTCAGAATTTTCATTTAAAAAAGCGTTAAAAGTAATATCAAACTTACACTACGAATGTTGTACGTGTGTCGATTAGTTAATGCTTTTAAAGAAAATGCCACTCCCTCTCGAAGAGAGGAGACTTGTGTCACAGCAGTGGGAGCATTACAGACTGATAGAATATAATAAAATACTCTTTATTTATATAAATTACAGAGATAAATATAGAAATTTTACAAAGGGTGACACAATGGGCGGTTTTATCGCTAAGAGCGATCTTTTAAAGACAACCTTTGGATGGATTGAAAAGGGAAGGAGAGACAAATACTTTAGGTAGTCTGTGGTAGGTTTCTTGTGGTAGATAGACTGATTATAATTATGCTTAAAGTAAATAGAATTTAGCAGAAAACCAAATATAAACTCATATCAAAGTCACGATTCGGTTTTCGTCAGATCAATCAATGACACTAACAATAGAAACCCTTGTCTGAAAACATAATATCTTGACGAATATATTGTCTAAATATATATTTTGAAATGTGAGATAATACGTCAGATCTCGGGGTAGAACGGAGGCACCCGGGGGATGTTTTAGCGAGGCATAATATAATACATGGTCCGTTGAAGTGTAATTCACCGTGAATTTTCATGACTGACGTGAATTATATGATATGAATTTTCACTCTTTGCTTATTCATGAACTGAGCAGAATTGAAAGGGTTATGACTGTAATTGTGCTATGTGATATGCAAAATTCATCACGTGGTGTCAATCTATGCACAAACCAGGGTTTTTTTATTGTTCTATATCGCTCGATACGATTGCTGCATCCTATTGACTGATTTCGATATGAAATTCCAATATCGACGTCGTCAAAATTGCCAGGTTATTGTCCATCCTCAGGTATTGCCAACCGCCGAAACAAGCCAGCTCGTTCATTATTGAGATTTATGTGCGATTGTGATTTCATATAAATTCTTCAGACCGTAATTAGCCACTGAAATTGGGCAATGGCCTTCTTTCCTAGAGCATAAAGATTTTCGTACACCTCTATGATCCCTAAACAAAGGTCTTCCCCATAGCTATAAGAGAATACTGTGTTGAAAATGACTCTCGATCACGTAATTTCAGTTCATATTTTGATGATATCCTGCTATTATTTTTGTTCGCCGACACATTCAAGATCCCAAAACAAGTGACTTCGCAGTTTACATAAATGATTCGAGTTTGATGAAGACCCCACTCGATCGTCATTTGTTTTAGAAAGGGCTGACTCGATTGAGAAGTTTATTACAGTTTGATTTGTTGGGAAAAGACTGGCACAGGGTGTAACTGTAAATAGGATTTGGAAATTGTTTTATCGATTTCAATAGAATTTCGTTTCAGTCAAAATATAATTATATTGCTGACACTTCTATTTCAGCCAGTTTATCTGTTTTTCGCCACGCTATACGTCTTTTGTATGCTCTACGTATTCTGTAATAGTTGAGTTTGAGTTTATACAATTTTGAGTTCACTTGGGCCCTTTTTACACACACGTATTTTTGCCGGGAAAAAGTACGGTTTATTCGACGTGTTCGTCAGTGTTGTATGGATTACTATAGAACCTTGTTCAGGAACACGTTTTTTCTACGGCGCGGTTTATACGCCGTAGGTACCGTAAAAAAACCGGACAAGTGCGTGTCGGACCACGCACAATGAAGGGTTCCGTAGTTGGAATTAATTTATCCCAACAAGAAACTTAATATTGTAGTTGAAAATCATGTTCTCCCATATATTGCAACTGCAAATGTAAGTTAGTCGACTATTACTCGTAGTCTTGTAAAGCACTGTAATTAGCTGTGACAGTTTTCCTTTTAACTTCGTTGCAGTAGTATATAACTGCCATGAATTTTTTCACATATCAAAAAACAACCATTTAGCTGGCGAGGGGAGGGGGGGGGGGGGCACACTTGACTCTAAAAAAAAATAGTTTTTTAAAGCTTAATATTTCACAAACGGATCCCTGAATCGAAAAGTAGTTTTCACGAACCCGCAATATTTTTGAAACACCTATCCAACGATGCCCACACCATGGGGTAATCGAGAAAAAGAAAAATATCCCCACTTTACGTGTGTTACAAGACGTGCCGTTAAAAAATTTTTTCATGATTTATTTTACCACTTTGTTGGCGTGATTAATATGTATATCCATGCTAAATTATATCTTTCTAGTACTAAGAGTTTCTGAGCTAAGCTGCGGACGGACGGACAGACATACATGGCGAAACTATAAGGGTTCCTTGTTGAGTACGGAACCTTAAAAACCGTGCGGGGTACAAAGGTCCTTCTCTCCCTCTATGCAAATTTGGTCCCTGAAATAGACAATTTTAACGCTTTGAAATAAACAATAAGAACTCCTTGAGCAACGTAGCATGGTAAGCCTTCGTATATAAAATGTTTCACACGAGATGATACCCTTTTGAAAGTAATAAATTCATACTCTCTTATGCTATAAAAGAAACATTTTCTAACGTCGAGGAAAGTTATCAAAAGTTCAACAGCTCTCAGAATTATCTCGTCTAAAATTAACTGTCAACAAAACTCGTATAGAAACTCTTTGTACCGTATGAGAGAGTTTTTCAAGTGAAAAGGTTTTAAACTAGAAGACTATCGTTTCAATATATCGTTGTAGATATTATGGTATCCAGTCGAAATGAAGGACGTTTGCGTATTTTGCATAATATTCAATGATAGTTAGACGCTTTGTTGTTGTTTATTTATTTAAAATTTTCGCACACAAAAAGGTACAGACGCCAGCACATCAAGTTACTACAATCTGTCAAATTTCTTTAATAGACTTTCAACTTTATCGCTAAAGCATTAGGTTCAAAGTTGATTGGGAAAATTTGACAGTTTCGGATAGCTTGATATGCTGGCGTCTGTACAAAGGCGGACTTAATGCCTCAGGCATTTTCTACCAGTCAACCAAGGGTGGTGAAGAGTTTAGATGGTTGTTAGTTTATTTATTTATTTAATATGGAAGTATAATCAGAAATGTGATAGAGCAAACGTTTTGATTAATTTTATTCCACAACCCATTAAGTACGATTAAATAAAATGTTTATTATTGTTTGGTGAAACGGAGAAAGCTTACGATTTTACTCACTTGAATTTTCACCTCATCAATCGATCTGCCTAGCCTTTTGCCAACTACATATGTTGAGGTTGGCTTCCAGTCAAACCGGATGCAGTTGAATACCAGTATTATACTTGGAGCGACACACCCCTTGGTAAGTCTGGTTATGAGATTTTCATCTCATGGTGATACTAATATGTATAACAAACACGAATGATGGACATGTGCCATTTTCGACACGTATTCGTAGATGTCAATTCCTTCTGACAGATGTCAATTTTGCCCTAATTTTGATACTAAAACGGGTATGATAAGGGACGAGGGGACTGTTCCTTATCGGTTTAGGTCACAATGGTTCTAGTAATAGATAAATCCCTTACTTATTCAGGTTTCGATAACGGGTTCACAATTTTACAAGGGTATCTGTAAAATTGTGTAGGTACTTAGCTAACTTCAGTTTCAATTATTTAGGTAGACTACTTACATGATCAGTCTATAGCGTTTCCACTGGAGGAGAAATGAAGAAATGAGAGAAGGCCTGTGATTGGGACACAATCATTTTTCGGCGAGAGGGAGTGGGCCATAATCCACCACGCGGGCCCGGAGCTGGTAGGTAGATTACACATGTTTGTAATTTTTTTGGTTCTAGGACCTGTCGGTTACCTCACGATGGTTTCCTTCACCGTTTAGAGAGCAGTGGTGATGATATACATTGCACATCATTGAACGTAATTCAAATATATTTTTTTAAAATATGAACAGTATCACGAATACATTACAGTCCTCGCTCGCGCCTTATGGTGGGTCCACACGATACGGACTTTCATACAGACTTCTATAGAATTTTGTCTGTGCGACTTTTTATCACACCGACATTTGTCTGTACTGCTTAGTTGCACAGACAAAATTCTATAGAAGTCTGTATGAAAGTCTGTAGTCTGTATGAAAGTCTGTATCGTGTGGACCCACCATTAGGCTATATACGGAGTAGTCTAGGAAAAAAAACAACATTGAGATTCTGACTAAGTTTCTGTTTTGCTATTTTATTTTAAAGCCCCACAAAATAGTAATGTTTTGACAATTGATCTATAGAATTAGCATAAAACAATATTATTAAGATCTCGATTATGATTGTTAGTGCCGGAGCACACGATACGTTGCGGCAGCGGCGCGGCGCCAGAGCGATGTCGCTGCGTCGTCTTACATAGAAATATCTGTGGCATGTCACACGATTCGCTGCGGTGCCGCACCGCAAAGATTTCACCGTATCGGCGGGCACACGAGCGGCGCGGCGCCGCAACGTTGTTATGTAAACAATTGAGCGGTGCCGCTCCGATGTCGTCACGCGGTTGCAAATCCGGTGCGGCGCCGCAGCGTATCGTGTGATATGCCAGAGATATTTCTATGTAAGACGACGCAGCGACACCACCCGGCGCCGCGCCGCCGCCGCAACGTATCGTGTGCTTTGGCACTTAATGTATGCTTGGTCAATCCCTAGCACCAGTGGGATGACACTGACAGCTCACTCCACGCAAGTTTTCACGGTGAGATTTTTACAGAATCGACCGGCAGTACTTACTGTTGCAAACAGCCTGCTCAAAACATAAACACTTTTTAGTAAAATAGGTATAAAATATAGGTTCCTAACTACCCTACAATCATTTATATTAATAAGGTATTTAGCATATTTTATTTCAGTCTCCTAAGTAAATCTGTTTAATGTGACCGTATTTTACCAACTTAATTGTACCGAACACAATCGTTTTATATAAAACCCGAACATTTCAGCTTTGTAATTAAAATCACTGGGGTATTGTTTACGAACAGAACGATACAGTTAGGTATGTATATTGCCCAAATAAATTATACGCCAATGTTGGGCCAACAAAAGCAAAAAAAAAAAAAAACAATGGTCGCATAAAAACATGTTTAGAATTAAATAGTCCTAACATACACGTACATATAAACTCACACCTTCTTCCCAAGGAGATGAATTGCTACAATTCTTTCATACTCCGTCATTGATGTATTCATCAACATCAACGAAATACATCAATGTTTACATTTTTTTTTTAAAGATCTGGTCTTACATGCACGCCGGTCGCGAGAACTACGCATTTGGCCATTTTGAAGAACATCACCAATAAGGTCACAATGTCCTTCCAGGGCATTCCCATTCGGCGTTTCCACTCGTATCTGACTCGTCTCGCCCAAAAAAACAAAACAAAAGGTCCTATTGCTATCAATTGGACCTTTGTCGTACACTTTTCGCGTTACATTTTATATTTGCAATGAATGGAAAGTCGTTTATCTGACTTTTATTGTTTAGAATTTGTTATGTAATCTAAAATAAAATACACCATCGTCGTCTTTATCATAAATCATTCAGTTTCCAAGTCACTTTTACGGGTATGTTTTATTTTTGGGTTTATTTATTTACTTATATTTTGTTTCTTGTTTACTTATATTTTGATCACATAAATTGTATAGATAGACATTTCCTCGTAACTGATTAAAATTGACCTAATTAGTGCGAAGTACGAGTAGATACTCGCAAGCGGCGTGCGTGTATGATGTATGACCGTAAATGAGGCAAAAAGAGTAGGTATGTAAGGATAGTAGCAGGTGGTGTTCTGTAGTTTCTGCCTACCCCCATGGGAAGAAGGTGTGAGATTATGTATGTGTATGCATGAGACCTAATTTAAAGGCATTTGATTAAAAGGTTAATTTTTATGAAGTCTGCTTTTTGTAATTTTCTAAGGACCCAAACACTTAAAACCACAAACTCAATAAGAAAAAACGCTCACCACGACAAACGATACTAAAACTCTTATTCCGCCATCTTCATTTCAATTCAAAGGGTCATTCGTCATTCCTTTAAGAATTTTAGCGCGACAAGCGAAAAAACGAATCAAAGGAAATTATTACGAGGAGCCTACATTCCAATTAAGCCGGTTCGCTTTGACCTTGGGGACTCCAAAAGAGGTCACAGTGGTTCCGGTCTTTACCCGGATTATAATAAAACATTTTCTGGAATAATGCCGCGCTTGTGGTGACGTTTACGTAACTTTAGGGTTTACGTAAATAGCAGCGTTTAGAGAGATTTATTTAACACTAGTGCTGCTCTGTTTTATTGTTTGTTTGGTTAAATGCAACAGTGGGAAAATAATGCTGTCTCGAATCAAAATATACCCACATTAAAGAGACTATTTGTGTACTTAATTCTATAAAAAAAATAAGCAATATTAATCTGCCTAGTCTTCACGACTATGTTGGGGTTGGCTTCCAACCTAAACGGATGAATGCTCAATACCAGTATTTTACATGGAGCGACTGCCTATTTGATCTCCACAACCCAGTTCTGGGTAAACCGATACTCCTTGATAAGACCCGTCGACCAGCCGGGACCAACGGCTCAACGTGCTTTTCCGAGGCACGCAGAGGTCTCGATATGTAATGGAGGGACACACATCCACAATCCGACCGCGGCAAGCACACCTTAACCCTACGATTTACCTATGCGGCATTTAGCTACGGGCCTCTCATTAATGTATTCAAATTGATCTAAAATGCATTAACGTCGTGACCTTGTGCTACGTAAACAATTAGGTATAACAATAATTAACAAAATAAGTCAAATTACAAGTAATTGAGAATTGCTAAGAAGGAACGTTACTTTCCTAAGTCACTTATTAGTTTATGAAAGTTCAAAGTTCATGACTTATTAGACGCGGGTTAATCCAATTTTAATTCAAGTTAAATACCCTTATTTTAAGCAATAAAATAAAGTACTAAAGTATACCCAAGTCTAATTTGAAAGTTTAGTTAAATCCACAAAAGTTTTTGGTCTTATATAATCAGGCCAATGATTTCCCTTTGTTGAATATTTGAATATTGTGTAGAGTAACTAGATTTAATCCAACTGTGCTCCTAGTGTCTAGAAGTATTTTTTTTTTTTAATGATATTTGTGTTCTCACAGCTGCATCACAATTCATCTTCGACAAGATGTTATACATTAGGCAAAATATACACTTGTACACTAAAAACAGTGATATTCATTCATAATGTTAACACTAAGAATAAGGACAAACTACCTGCTCCCTTTCACCGGCTTCATAAGGTTCATAACTCATTTGTTGGGCTTGGTATAACCTTTTATAACAAACTACCCTCTTCTTTGCTAGATTTGCTTTTTAATGCGTTTAAAGCTCAAGTAAAATCCAGTCTTTGTTCAAAGGCATACTATTCCATCAACGACTACTTAAACGATAAGAATAGTTGGTCGCCCTGATTAACTCAAGACAATGTTCTTTCTCCTAGGTTATATGAGTTTTTTTTTTTATTTGACTGTATGAGTCAAATCAGTTTAATTTTATTTTAATCTATTATTGACATAATGTACTCATTTCAATGTTTTTAATGAGTTGATTGCAATATGTGGTTAGCAAGCAACATCGATGATTGATATTATGCTTGCCTGAGCAACCGGCAGCAAGTTCGTTATGCTCCCTTAGATTTCACTGCTTGCGGTAGCGTCTGGGGTCGAGTTGCCTCCTTCCCTCAAATGAAGAGGGGGTACAGGCTGATCTTTGCGTTATGTTCGTGAGCGGGTGTTACTTGAGATGACTGGTCGACTTGCTGACCATGGTCACCCTCCGGAGACCGGGGGTCGATAGTGGGCTGAGTCTTGTATCTTGCGATGTTTGCCAGACCAGCTGAGGTTCCGGTGAGTCGGAACCAGCTGTCGCATAGTTCACGGTAAGTTAGGGTGGCACTGCGTTATGCTCCAGTTCGTCGGATATGGTACAGCGACGGATTGAGGCGGACTGCTGCATCGACCAGGAGAGAGTTTTTTTTTAAGGCTCTGCTTGTGGAGCGGCCGAAAATATAGTGTGCTGTGCCGAGGTTGTTGATGAGGCTGAGGGTAATGACCAGGTATGCGCGGCCGACCCACTGCAACCCACACTTCACACGTACACATAGTTTGACATTTTCTTCACTTGAAAGAAAATGTTAAACTACGACCTCATCGTTAACGTCCTACATGCCCAAAATGGCAGTTTTCTTTCAAAATCAATCAAACAGAAAACTGCGTATGCTCCTCTTCCGGGGTTTTCCGAATACCGGAAGCCTGGTGGCTGTTATTTGTTTACTTGAGATAGATTTACTATACAAGACATTTACCGCGGGTCAGGGGAAGAGTGGGGCGGAATGGACCGGTAGTAGCGGGGTTAGGATATCCTATCAGTCCGCTGTGACCCCGCGGCGATGACCTAACGTGTTTTCAGAAAGATATACATTGCGAAGTATCTTTCCGGCTCCGGCTCTGGTTTACTACTGTGTGAGACTTTTTTATAGTGGATTGCGTTTTATTTTCACATCTAATTTCACTGCAGCGGTATTTGATAGACATACAAAAACTCGCACACGCTTATCTAGAAGAAAACGCGAGAAAAACATAGCACAAGCAAAATCAGCCTTTAATGTTTCCAGTGCTGGGACACGGGCCTCCTTTCTGTGAGAGGGAGTGGGCTGTAACCCACTACCCGGGCCCAGTGCGGGTTGGTGGATGTCACATATCTTCAAATTTTTGGTTCTAGGACATGCCGGTTTCCTCACGATGTTTTCCTTCACCGTTTTTAGAGCTGCGGTGATGAAATTAAATACACAAAGTGCCTGCGGGTTTGATGTTTGAACTCACGACCTAAAACCGGTAATTCAAGACCGATACCACTAGGCCAGCACTGCTTCTTACAAAAGAAAAACTTACTCAGAACTTATCACACTGGCGATTTGCAAGCGAGTCCAGAGCGAGGCGTGCAAATCGCCAGTGTGATAAAGCCGTAACACACAATAACATAACTTTTATTTAGGTACCCCAATAAATCTCACAGAGGAGCCCGTGGCTAAGTAATAGCAGCCGCACAGGTCGATCGATCAGGTTAAGCTACGCTTGCCGCGGTTGGTCTGTGGATGGGTGACCATCTTTACATACCGAGACTCCTCCGTGCCTCGGAAAGCACGTTAAGCCGTTGGTCCCGGCTGTCATTCGTGGATCTTTGACAGTCGTTACGGGTCGTCAGTAGCCCGAAAGTCTGACAACCAGTCTTATCTAGGGGTATCATATTACCCAGTAACTTTGTTGTGGAGGTCAGATAGGCAGTCGCTCCATGTAAAATACTGGTATTCAGCTGCATCCGGTTAGACTGGAAGCCGACCCCAACATAGTTGGGAAAAAGGCTAGGCAGATGAATAAATCTCACAGAAAAAAATAAAGACAACTCTCGTTTCCAAATACTTCACAGCCTACGTTATAACAATAAACCGCTATTATAACACCACTGCTGGTTTCCCGAAGGGTGGGGCACAGGTGTACCTATAGTAAACACACATTTCGCCAGCGTTAGCGTTATAATAATGTTTACTTAATTAGGTACTTAAATAAAAAAACAAATGGCGTCATAGAATGTCAAATGACGTCATCAAAGCACTCCCATTAGCATACATTTTAAACCGGACACAGGCATTTAATATTTTTACTGTTAACGGAAGAGGCGTCAATTCCCTCGTTATTTGTTGTTAGCACTCGAGTTTGATTAAGCCTCGGGCATCACTGAGCCAACATTTGCTTTAGTCCACTATTTGCAGCACTTTATTGAAAAACCCTTCAATTTTCCTAGTTTTATTGTTCCTGTTCCATTGACTGAAGCCCGAAGTTATGTTCTTTTGTGAAAACAAAGCTTGGGTTTTTGCAAAAGGAATTTTGTTGGGTAAAGATGAAAAAATACCAATAGGATGCACTGAAGAAATATTGGTTTTATTTGTGTTTATTGTACTATACACTGACTTAAAACCAATAAACTTACATAATTATCAGTTATTCTTATAGATTGCTCATTCCTACTGTAATAAATCTATATCCAATGAGTTTTAATCATGAAAAGCTAAAGCTGACAAAATGCCCCCTTTTGACTTTGTGGAGATATCTACATACATCGCCACATGCAAACGTCGACGTTACGCAAAATCCTGCATGAGTTTACCGCGCAACTATGATAATAATAGTTTATTTCCAAAAACTTAGTATTACTTCACAATGGCAATGTGGCAACAATTTCAAATACGGTAATGAGATAACCTAGCATCTCCAACATTATTTTTAGTATATTGCAAACCTGAATATAGTTTGTTCAGAATAAGTAACTCAATCGATTCCAATAATTTTTACACCATGTTATAGTTTGTCGCAAAAATATTTAAAAAAGGTTAAAAGTTGGACACCGAGCGACACTAAGTGCATATCCGCAATCATATGCGCACAACACAGGTCACGGACGGTCGGCCGGCGGCGCGTGGTAAGTGGTAACCATCTTTTTGTACAGACAAGCAGGTAACATAACAAGCTTATAACTTTGTGATTTTTCATGATACAGTTTTGAAATTTTGTACATAGATTCTTTGCATAAAAATACTAAACACGTGTTTTTGGTTTCGCATATACTAAAACTAATTTTGCATATACAACGTCCCGACATCAATCATTGGGCAATCGCTCACCAGACACAACACCCGTCTGGTCGAAGGATTCGCCTTTTTTATGGAGGATAATATATAATTATATTTATTCAAAAATTATAAGGCATGAAAATTAGTACAGTTTTGCTTAAATAAAAAGGATGAGTGAACTATACCTCTTTAACTACAAAAGCAGTGATACTATTTATTAGATTAACCCAAATTTTTTAAGACATCCCTATTCCGTATTGAAGATACGGAATAGGCATGTCTTAGAAAAAGTTCAAAAGTTCTCACATCCTTCGACATAACGTTGAATAACCCTAAAATACCATCTCTTTGAGCCCACAAACAAACATGTTGTCAAATCCGTCTTCAATTCTGAATACCATTCATAAAAGGACGAAAGCATTTACTCGATTTAATCAACGGATTACCTTAACCTTAGAGAAAGCCGTCGCATATAAAGGAATTGGTCCCAAAAACATCAAAGTAATCCATATAAACGACGCACCGAGTAATATTAATGGCCTAGCCTTGACGTTAGCCGGAATTACCCTATGCTGATATGTCTTCTCTTGCTGAATAAACAACTGTCTTGATGACATAATTGATTTTGTCGTGTGTTCTCTTGTTTGTTTCTGTTCCGTGACGTGTAACTTCAAAGAACTTGTCCAATTTTACCCCTGTCTTAGGCCTGCTCCATTTCTACCTACACGGGAATTACTGGGAAGTACCATCTCAAGTTTTACTGAAAGTTTTTCTTGATTGTATACAATTTAATCTAAGTACATAAGTACGAGTATAGGGGTTCGTGGGTATGTAATAACAGCCGCACGGGTAAATCGATCAGGTTGAACGGCGGTTATCGTGGTTGGCACCTGAATGAGTTACCATCTTTATATAACGATACCCCTTAGTGCCTTGGAAAGCATGTTAAGCCGTTGGTACCGGCTGTAATTCGTGGATCTTTTGGACAGTCGTTACGGGTCGTCAGAAGCCGGAAAGTTTGACAACTAGTTTTACCAAGAGGCACCGTATTACTCAGTTACTGTGTTGTGAAGGTCAGATAGGCAGTCGCTCCATGTTGGTCTGCTGCATCCGAAAGCCGACCCCAACATGTTGGGAAAAGGCAGATGATGACATAAGCATAGTGACATTTATATAAAATTTCCTTGAGACGAGTATTATGGAAAGCAATTACTATGGTTTGACACACGTAATAAAGACGTCAGAAATATTCGTGACAGAGAAGTTACTGAGCCCATATCGAACACCATTGCGACAATTAATTTCGGGATCACTATCTACGAATTGTTTGGTAGCTCGTTAAAATTCATTGCCTATTGAAGGTGTACAGTTATTGTGTCTTAGTGAAGTTTCCAATTAATTTCTATTGTAATTCATGTTTATGTTTACACGGGTGTTTATTTACTTCGTTTGTTATTAGATTAACGCTACTGTTTATTTTTAATATTATTGTGCTAACTAAGTCCGTGGCTACTTGGTGGTATATTTTTCCTCTTACTATACCTACTTTCCTACTTACTTATATCCTACAGCACAATATGCTCATATTTTATTTACTTTGTTTGTTATAAATAGAATAACTTAGACTAATGCTACTGTTTACTTAATATTGTACTATCGAAGCCCGCGGCTAGTCTACATGTAGAATTTTAAGGGGTTTCAGTTCTCTGGTGTTATTGGTATCGTAGCTACTTATGTCCCGTAGTGTTATTTGTTCAGAAAATGGCCAGAAAAGAACTTACGTCATTAAGTACGGTTACCTTCATTCATTTAATCATCCAGTTTATGGCAAGTTTTTATTTGCCCCCGAATTCATTCAAGTGTCAGGAAATACTAATTTTGGTATGAGCTTAGAGTTCTCAACATAGAGTAGGTATTCTTATTACCTCCAAAGTAATATATTTGTTGATTTTAACATCTTACGCAACATAAAAAAAAAATTGGCACATATAAAATTACAAAAGAAAATTGCGAACGAAGATTGATACTGACTCGGCTTCTCATCAACCATGCCTTACGTAAAAGATAATCTAAATTTCTCCCCACACCTGAGCATCGCTTATGGAGCCCAAATTACACTCGTATCTCGAACACATGACGATATATCCAGCAAAAAATTCTAGTATACGTTGACCTCGCAAAATATAGGCTTTCCGTGCAATCAGAGGTCAGTTCTACTGGGAATCCCAACTAGATATGTCTTCGTACGTACTAATTTATCACGACAACAATATTACGTATTCTCTTATGCGATCGTAAAAACTGATGGATATACCCAAATGTTCGAGAGGTCTCCTTAAAAATATGTATAGGACAATATTTTGATTTGCGAGAGTTATTGTACGGGATGATATTAATCCCACCCAAAACATTTCATGTAAAGTAGGTTGCCTAGACGTACATAACGCTTTCACTGTTAGAAACTAATCAGATCTAAGCCCCTAACGTTACTAGGCCTAAATCTACAAACCTTAAATCTTGGTCAAAATTCACGACTTGGCAGTTTCGCGGCCGTTGTCGCATAGACACTCCTTTGGGGGAATGGTAAGAAAGTAAGTCACTGGTGTTTAGTTTTGTGTCCATCAATATTGTATATACAACATGTAACGTTAAATGCGCAAAACCTCAGACACCCCAACTGATTTTAAATTCAATTGACCTATTTCAGAGAGAAAATAAGTCATTAAAAAAATTGTAAAGGTTTTATGTGCAGTTTTAGTTTTACTGGCCGTTCTGATCGTTTCTTGCGTCTGCTACGACGCTTTATCGCGGGGGAGGAGTCGTCACCGGGCCGCTGCGCCACGCTGACATTGGCTTGCTTGACCTATTAATAAATAGACACGGCAACGTTTTTAATGAAGATTTTTTGAAAAATGTGACCTATCTTAAAAAGTGGTTCAATGAATTCTGCTCCTTATTCTGATCCAACTATTTTCAGGTTTTGCGCATTTAACGTTACACGTTGTATATATAATCGTCATGCAATATTTCAATGGCAATATTTCAAGCCATACATTTCTAGCCGTACATACTAATCCATAAGAATTTATCCATAAGAAATACAGACTTGCAGCTACCTTTAAGGGGGTTGAAAGGTGGAAGTTACAAATTTCTTAATTTTTTTGTTGTTTATTTGTAAATTCTAGCTTGCATACCAAATTTTAGCTTTCTAGGACTTCGGGAATTACCCAAGAAGTTTTGTTTTATACATATACAGACTTACACCCCCCATTACGAGACTGGGAGGGTGAAAGTTACAGGTTTCATTTTTTTTTTGTTGTTTGCGTCAATTCCTAGCCTATATACCAAATTTTAGCCTCCTAGGACTTCAGGAACTGCCCTATATATAGGTCTTGATGAGTGAGTGAGTCAGTCAGCCAGTCTGTGACGAAATCGACGTATTTTAGGTACGAGTATTAATACAATCCAAACTATAAAAGTTAGACAAATAAAACTTAGTGTGTTTTATAAGTATCCTGAGAGTTTCAGCTCTCTAGCATTATTCAGGCCAAAGCTATGAGGGTTTGAAAATATGACGAAACGCTTCGAGAAAAGTTATGTAGTGGGGCACTGCCTACTTTTCTAGAAGCTTCGCTTCTTGTTTTTTGCTCGTCTTGACGGAGGCACTATCGTGCCCCTAGATTTGTAATTTGATATTGTGTATTTTATACACTCTTATGCACATGTAATATCAAAATCAAAGGTAATTTATTCAAACTAGGCAGAGAATCAGCACTTTTCGAACGTCAAAATTACAAAAGACAGTCCCCAAAACGCCCGTCCTTCACCACTTCCTAGTGCTTTTGCTGGGAAGAAGAAGTGGCACAACAAAGTCCCCAGCAACATAGCTGTCTGTTCAGTTAGAAAATACTTGATTGAATACAATACAAGGTATGCAAACTACGAGTAATTAACATTACAAGACACAAAACGTTAAATTAAATTATTTGCCATATGTCAGCTAGGCGAATATACCAACAAATATAATAAAAACTACACGTACTCAAGCAAATAATAATAAATCAAAATTAAAAATGTAAACAAAGACTTACTATCTAAAATAAAAGCCTGCAGGTATAAAGGGAGTGAACGCTTAGATATTTATTCTTTCACACGCTGTCTACATCTCTCTATCTATTGTCCTATCGCAGGTATGCTGGAAGTTTCTTATGAAATAAGCATCACCTTTGTACCTATTTTTCTGTTCTGCCGTGCGATTCTGTAACCATCTCACCGTGAAAGCTTGGGTGAAGTGAGCGTGGAGTGAGCTGTCATTCGCTAGAGATTAACACTATTAATACATTGAACGCCGTGGTGGTCAACGGTGACCACCACTGACCACTACTGAACTTTCTATATGGGCTGACGCTGATTCGCGATTTCGGCAAATTTTACACGTTATATTTTATTGGCTCATACGGTTCAAAATAGTCAAAAACCCCACTCTGAATAATTATTTTTTATTACTATTCAAAGAATTAACTAAAATAATTGCTGTCGCTCACCGGTGACCACGATGGCGTTCAATGTGTTAAGTGCTCACTTCACTTATGATTTCACGGTGAGATTTTTACAGAATCGACCGGCTGTTTTTTCTTGTCTGTTTATATATGTGTATACATAAAGGGTAAAATAAATAAATAAATATACAAATAAAAAGTTAGATTGTCTCTCTACAATCATAATAATGTTCTCACTGCTGGGTTTCGTTTTTTTCCTTCAACGTTTTTGAAAGCGGACTCTATAACATAGAATCGACAGTCTAACTTGATTTTTGGTTTATTATTATTCTATTTTTTAAATTGTCAAGCCTAAACTACCGTTGTCTGTTCGAGTTTTTGTCTCTAGAAAATGCGACGAATGTTTCGAAATTGCCTTAAGGGGCCCATTCAGTAAGTTGTAACGAGATTTCCGAAATGCGACGACAGTATTAATCCTTGTTTGGAGACAACAATGTCAATTAAGTCCAATTTCAGTTAGCAACAGTAAGACAAAACTCGGTAATTGACTCTTGTTCTGACAAAAATGATGATATTATTATACTCGTACTGTTGTTGTGTAGGCCATTCGTATCTTAGAAAATGACGATCTGTCTATACACACATAACACGCTTTTTTTTCTAAAAAGCGTGTAATTGGTGGATAGCATTTTACCCGTCAGCTGGTTCTCCAGCTGGAGCTCCAGTATTTTATTTTAAACTTCCACAAAATAGTAATGTGTTGACAGCTAAAACACAAGCTTTGAAATTATATAAAATGATCAATAGAATTAGCATAAAAATTATTATTAAAATGTCGATTACAAATGTTTGTTTGGTCAATCCCTAGCATCAGTGACACTGACAGCTCACTCCACCCAAGCTTTCACCGTGAGATTTTTACAGAATCGACTGGCAGATTGCATAATTATTGTTACTACCTAGGGCTTGCTCAATTATTTTAATTTTATATTTAAACGTGTGAAATTTAAACGAGGAGCTTTTTTTTTTCAATATTTAATTGTGTCGGTCCAGATGTATTAATATTCAGGTGCATACTTTATGTTTCATTGATATCGAATCTTTTTGATTAAGCTTTTGATTGAGTGCGGTTTGCAGGTCGATTTTATTTGTAGTTCCCATGGGCATATAAATTAGATACTAGGGTACCTACTACTGTTAGTTTTTATTTGTTAGATACGGTAAAAAGCTTATGAGGGGCTTGTGGCTAGGTAATGACAGCCGCACGGGTCGATCGATCAGGTTAAGCTATGCTTGCCGCGGTTTTTCCGTGGATGGGTGACCATCTTCACATCTTGGTATGTGAAGATGGTCACCCATCCACGGAACAACCCCTCCGTGGCTCGGAAAGCACGTTAAGCCTTTGGTCTTGGCTGTCATTCGTGGACCTTTGACAGTCGTTATGGGTCGTCAGTAGCCCGAAAGTCTGACAACCAGTCTTACCAAGGGGTATCGTATTATCCAGTAACTGGGTTGTGGTGGTCAGATAGGCAGTCGCTCCATGTAAAATACTGGTATTCAGCTACATCTGGTTAGACTGGAAGCCGACCCCAACATAGTTGGGAGAAGGCTAGGCAGATGATGACGACGGTAAAAAGCTTATGGCTGATTTTTCAACGGTCAGATAACTTGTAACTTATGAATGAAAATGACGGTTTGACATGTTTTCTTTGTCAAACCGCCATATTTATTCTGAAGATAACAGAAGACCAATTCCCGTTATTAAAAACGTTCAAAATATATTCGCCATCTCATCTCAGCGACAATCAATGTCAAAAAGTTGACAAAAATTTAAGGTTGTTAGAGGTATTTTTGACAGATTGAGACTGAGACCAGACTTTGAACGTTCTTTAAATTAAGAGAATTGCCCTTCTGTTATCTGACGATTGGAAAATCAACCCTTAATCTTTCAGATTTTAATGAGCTATAAAACATCTCGTTCAATCTTGTCTAAGTGCAAATCTTTTATGATTTTCCGTTTTCGTTTCGCAGTCCAGCTAGTCCTTACTAATGCATTCGGATGCAATTCACAAAAGCTTCAATTTAACAGTTCTTCTCAACGATGTAAGTGTCTTGTTTCGCTATTCCTTTGTGAGGCACGTTTTCTCAGGCATTAGCTAGTATACCTTTTATAAAGTCTTTATGATCGGAGATCGGGAAGTTTACATTTTATCCTTCGTTGCCTATATTGGACGTATATATCGTATCGTATCACATTGAAACGCATGAATGCTCAATATCAAAGCGTCGGGATGATTGCTTGGGACTCGCGGTGGAATTATATATATTTCCGAGTTTTGAGACTCCGAGTTATCCCGTACAGAGAAAAGTGCCGGCGGAGGCACGTCATGAATACTGAGAGGCAGTTGACGAGACGCTAATCTAAATAAACCGTCCTCAAGATTGCTACAGAGAAAATATTTGGGGTTATTCGCGGGCCGTCTGCGTAAATTCGTTGACTTCATTCTAAGACTCAGATGGGGTATTGCGTCGTTATTGTATGGGCAATTCATTACTTTTTGCGAAATTGTTTTTTTTTTTAGGCCTTGTTTTTGTCGGTTGGGTTGTTTGAGGAATATAATATGTTTTCTGCTGAATGTTATTTAAATTTTTAAAATTCTACACTTTATTGAGAAGGTACGTGTAAAATGAATGTGTACCTAATTCATGGAATACTTAATAATATTTATATCTACATAAAAAGGGAAAAAAATACGAAAAGTCCCATAGGATTGATTCCCGTAATTATGCAATTCCTAGATTCACCGTGTACAAGATGTACATACAGAAATAAACATTTCATTTCACAAAGATAAAACAATACTTGGGATAGCTGATAAATGGTTTAATATTTAATTGAAGCACAACACAAATCCTCCCCTTATATTATAACTAGCTGAGCCCCGCGGTTTCACCCGCATAAGTCTCGACCCCGTAGGAATATTGGGATTAAAAGTATTCTTTGTATTAATCCTGGTTATAAACTATCTGTTTGCCAACTTCCATCAAAGTTAGTCCAGCCGTTTGAGCGTGAAGAAGTAACAAACACACACACACACTCACAAACTTTCGCCTTTATAATATTAGTGTGATTATAATTATAGCTTATGTAAATACTACCTAGCAAGCAAAATATTTGCTCGCTTAGTCAATGTGACGAAGGCTTCAGAAGTATCGTCGTCGGACTAAAGTGACTCGTCTTGAAATTTGACCTAATTTAGCATCTCTCTTGTTTACACGCAGATCTAATCGCAGTGAGTAGGTAGTCTTGGTTTTATATCTGATTTTCTATTTCCTTCTTGATAAATATTTACTGAGGACTTGACAAGATAGAGAAGGAAAACTTGGTGAATCGACACGGAAACGATTTACGAGTTGGAAAATTTAGTAAATATTAGAGCTTCCTCTGTAATGTTGTCAATATTAGCACAATTAGTAAATATATGTAGATATCGATCTACATATATATATGTATATTTTAATATTTAGTGTTGTATCAACACTACTGTAGCGATTTTAAACATCTAAAGAAAGAAAGAAAATACATTTATTTTGCACAGACTATAAGACACACAGTATACCTGAGACATACATCAGATAAAAACAAATAAAAATCAAATAAAAAGTGTAAAGTCCGATGTAAGAAATTGAACAGGAAAGTGTGCCTCACGGCTGCGCCAAAACTGCTACTTACAGTACAGACTATGGCCTCCCATTTAGATAAATTAATTACAAAGCAAAAGCAAAAAAACTGAAAAGCTTTGGCTAAACAGACACATTGAGACTAAATTCAATTTCTTCTTTCACCCCCATCATCATCAATGATCCATTCTCCTGTCTTCCAATTTAAGTGGGGTCGACGCAACATGTCTTTATCTATCATACTTCTTTAATAGTCGTCATCTCGGTAGTCACCTGCTTTCTAACCATCAGGGTAATTGCGTAACACACTATCAGTAGCAATGGGTTTCATTTTGACAGTTCAACAACATTCATTGCGTTATTTACGTTGTTGAGCAGACACATTTTTCCAACATATGGAGCGATGGATTAGCAATATGCTTCAAAATTATTCAAATTGAGATTAATAGTGTGTTACGCAATTAGGGTGCATATCACCAATCACAAAGTCCATCCATTATTTCTTTGCTCTTCCCCTACTCTTATAGCCATCGCATTCATAGTAAAAACTTTCCTCACCACATTTTCCTTATTTCTCCGTATCACATGTCCATACCATGAGAGGGGCTTATGGCTAAGGAGAGGGGCTTGTGGCTAAGTAATAACAGCCGCACGGGTCGATCGCTCAGGTTAAGCTACGCTTGCCGCGGTTGGTCTGTGGATGGGTGACCATCTTTACATACCGAGGCTCCTCCGTGCCTCGGAAAGCACGTTAAGCCGTTGGTCCCGGCTGTCATTCGTGGATCTTTGACAGTCGTTACGGGTCGTCAGTAGCCGGAAAGTCTGACAACCAGTCTTACCAAGGGGTATCGTATTACCCAGAAACTAGGTTGTGGAGGTCAGATAGGCAGTCGCTCCACGTAAAATACAGGTATTCAGCTGCATCCGGTTAGACTGGAAGTCGACCCCAACATATCAAAACAGATTTCCACACAACTTTTTAGTAACTGGTGCCGCTTTCAGACATCCTCTTATGTACTCATTTCTTATTCTTTCCATTTTTCTATCACTATCATAAAGAAATAAAATAATTAAAACCAACAGCTCAGCATTACCTACCATTACATATTGAAGCAATTTCCTCCCCTTAGCACACTTCCAACTTACATGAGCTTGTGATCCAAGCATTTATGCCGTGATCCTTAAGTCGAGTCAGGAGTTACCTTAACGAGGCCCGCGGGAGCACTCGGTCCGGTCGGTCCGACATACTGAATCACATTACCAGCTAAATGAGCCATGGAGGTCGAGGATCAGTGCATTTTCTTTTGTAGTTGTTGGAAAGTAACTTTCGTAGTACAGTAAGGGAAATTAATTGTTAAACAAATTGGCACTACATAAGTTTGCCGTGTTATAACTATTTCATTCAGCTGACAAGGAATGAGTGTGAGTTGAATATACGGAAAATTTAAAACGGTAGTCAATTTCCCTGGCTTTACAAGGCCTTTGGGCGATAGCCTTACTTACATGTTGGAATCAGAAAACATAATCAGTTTTAAATATTTTCAAGTAAACCATGTTATTTAGACACGAAGATTTATATATTAGGATCGTGCATGTGGCGTTTCGTAGTACCTTGTACACCCACGGGACGACTGCATGAGTTCATGTGTGTGTATGCATATTATTTACTTAGGTATTAATTACACAAATTATGCAGTAATTGTGTAGGTATGTGCAGTCTCAAAACAAAATAATTTATTATGAGTAATATTCAAAAATAAAGTAAGTTTATTTTAGTTAAAACAAATAACACGATACGCGCAAATATTAACAATACTAATAATATGTCAATAGTTATCCACCTCAAAACACATATTTTTAAAGTCAATCCTTTTGCAATTCATCAATCAAATATAAAAAAAAATTGGAAAATCTAAAAATGCACGACTCATAATGATCGTTTATATTAGTTTTTTTATTAATTATAATTATTACTTTCAATAAAATAGCCATTTTCAATAGAGTTCCTCCTATGGGCGAAACGAATCTATAAAAAAATAAAAAAAATATTCAATTAATTAATTTTTTCGCAAGCTACGATTTTTTCAGGTTCACACTTGATTGATGGAAACATTTTTAGAAATATCTTGATGTTATTTTCGTTTCTACTGCATTAAATCAATTTTTGAAAAGCACAAAATTAATTTCCATTAAATTATCTATACAATGGTATATACATTAAGTAGGTTCTAACAATAGAAACAGAAGCAGAAAGGAGGCAAAAAAAAATTTTCGATCGTAAAGCACTCTCTAATGCTTCGCATTATGAGTCGTGCAATACTCGTACATCCACTAATTCCATACTCATAAACGCATTCGCAATTGTGGAACATATTTTAATTCAACCAAATAGTAATAGCACTTGATATTGGCAATCCTCCTAAATGGATTAGCTAGTTGTCACCGATTAACGATTGGTCGATTTGCATCGCGATAAGCGTGTGACGTAGGTGACGGGGCTGGATGATCTGATTAGGTTGATCATCGATTTGTGGTATTACGCGCTTAGGTTCATACATTTTCATGATGTTTGAAATTATCAGGCTATATTTGACTCATCAACCGATATACAACGTGTAACGTTAAATGCGCCAAACCTGAAAATAGTTTGATCTGAATAACGAGCAGAATTAATTGAACCACTTTTTAATTATAGGTCACATTTTTCAAAAAATCTTCATTAAACACGTTGCCGTTGCGTTATTAATAGGTCAAGCAAGCCAATGTCAGCGCGGCGCAGCGTCCCGGTGACGACTCCTCCCTCGGTAAAGCGTCGTCGCAGACGCAAGAAACGATCAGAATGGCCAGTAAAACTAAAACAGCACATAAAACCTTTACAATTTTTTTAATGACTTATTTTCTCTCTGAAATAGGTCAATTGAATTAAAAATCAGTTGGGGTGTCTGAGGTTTTGCGCATTTAACGTTACACGTTGTATAGTCCTCCAGATCGTATTACGGACATAGCGACCCATTACAACGGAGACTAGCCTTCGGCGCGGGAGATATTATAGTGCATAACAATAAGTGTGCGCAGACACAGGCGTACTGTCTCTTCTCTCACTCTCATAGTCCGATGGGTACGGCACGCAATCCGACGCAGTCCGATGGGACGGCACGACCGGCGAGAGTTCACTCGTAGAACCAACGGCTTAACGTGCTTTTCGAGGCTAGGGGGTATCACACCTCCAACTTTCAAAGTCCATACTGGTTCTAAGAAATCCTTAATGGAACCACCAGATTACACTTTGGCCTACCTAGGAATCGAACCCAGGACCGCATGCTCAGCAGTAACCTTTGCGACCACGAGGCGAACGGGGCAGTCAACCGATACGATTAAGATATATTAATATACAGGGTGGCTCATTCAGAGCGGTCAGTATGGGAAAGTCTGAAAATATAAGATATACGAAGATCTGTTCTTAGGAACCATGACATCGATTTTAATAACAAGAAAAACTGCATTCATACATTTTAAAAAAACCTGTACTCAGCTCGGGAATCGAACCCGGTCGTTTTGAAAAAACAAACTAACACTATTTCTATTTAGATATCGATTGTGTAGGTCTTAAGCAGTAAATGTTTCTATGGAACATGATGTCTAAAATGAATAAAAGGCATTGTTTTCACATACTTTTATTTATTTTAGTAGGTGTTCGAAGTGACCACCGTTTTTTTCAATACAATATTCAAGACGTTTAGGTAATGATCTTACTATTGCATTTTGTATCTTCATGTGATGAATTTGCGTTAAAATTGACTCTATGGCTGCTTTTAGGTCTTCAACGGTGTCATAGCTTGTTTTGTACACTTCATCCTTAACATAACCCCACAAGAAATAGTCTAGAGGCGTTAAATCGGGTGACCTCGCGGGCCATTTGATTTTTTTAATTGAACATTGAACACCTACTAAAATAAATAAAAGTATGTGAAAACAATGCCTTTTATTCATTTTAGACATCATGTTCCATAGAAACATTTACTGCTTAAGACCTACACAATCGATATCCAAATAGAAATAGTGTTAGTTTTTTTTTTTCAAAACGACCGGGTTCGATTCCCGAGCTGAGTACAGGTTTTTTAAAATGTATGAATGCAGTTTTTCTTGTTATTAAAATCGATGTCATGGTTCCTAAGAACAGATCTTCGTATATCTTATAGTTTCAGACTTTCCCATAGTGACCGCTCTGAATGAGCCACTCTGTATATAATACATTGGTAAGTCCAAATTAGATCTATCGTGAATATAGTTATCAAATGATGGAAGTTGACTGAAATGAATGAAAATATAGCGCTGAAATTAATGTAATGATGAACAATCTAGCTTAGACTCAAAAGTCATATCGTAGACCATTGATTCCCAAAGTGGTCCAGGTGGACCCCCAGGGGTCCACGGGAGACTCGACGGGGGTGTACGTTAGATCTAATCTTCACATTTTTTGTCGAGTATTGGGAATATGGTAGAAATGTAGCTGCAGGGGGTCCACAGGAACAAGCAAAATTTTTAAAGTGGTCTATGAGAAAAAAAGTTTGGGAACCTCTGTCGTAGACTGTTTCAACTATGTATTATGGATCAACGAATACACAAACGGACTATCAAGAGTCAAGAGGTAGGGGAAACAGGTGGGAACACTTATTTACCAGAACCATAAACGTCAAAGTTGAACAATTGATGAATGATTGATTGATTTATTTACCAGAATAATTATATAGGTATATAATCCGCCTTTATACTTTCGTCTAAGGAAATTTCAAGAACATTCAATGAACAAATAAAAAAATGTAGATAATTCTGAAAATGTCTACTTGCCAACCTAATACTATGTATACGGATTAGTATGGACATCAGTAGGGTTAAAAAGTTTAGTCTATTTATAGCGAGCTATTTGTAGTGACTACGGTCTAGAGTTGGGTCGATACAAGTTGTTAGCTTGTCAACCTGCCTTCATAATACCTTATCCAATTACAGAGACCTACTTTAAGCGCCATTATACCCACATTATTCCGATTGTATGTTTCACTTCTTTATGTCTCTGTATGAAGACCTTAGTAATAATATCTTATGTTAAATACAAATATCGGAAAGATTATTTGATAATCCCATATTATATAATACTTATATAAATCTACTTAGCCTTTTCCCAACTATATTGGGGTCGGCTTCCGGCCTAACCGGATGCAACCGAATAGCAGTTGTTGACGACTCAACGTCGACTGCTCAGTTCCAGGAGCGAATAAATAAAATAAGTGGACTAAATAACAATCTCATGTAATACAATATGATTACTTTAACAAGCGCAGTGTTTTTGTCGTGGTAAGACTTCAAGTGACGCGACGAAGCTCGGATCGGGAGGACGCGCGAGCGCCCACGCCACCCGTGCGTCCCCTCAGCCACCGCGCGCCTTCAACCAGTCGTAGGCTTGCCATGCTTAGACACCAGTATTTTATATGGAGCAACTGCCTATCTGACCTCCACAACCCAGAAACCTTCTTTTTTTTCTTTCTTCTACGAATGACAGCCGGGCGGGTTAACGTGCTTTCCGAGGCATGGAGGGATCCCGATATGTAATGAATGGTCACTCATTCACGAACCGCGGCAAGCGTAGCTTAACTTTTGATCGACCCGTGAGGCTGTTATTATACAGCCACGATCCCCATTTCATTATAACATACTAAATTAAAATGTAATATACAGCGTGTAACGGAAAGGGGGTATCAACCCTGAAGGAGGTGAATGTGCTCATGAAACTCAACAACTTTCCCCAAAGAACATAGGTCGAAATATGAAAAAAACGCTGTAGAGTTTCTTACTTAGGATTTATTTATTTAAACTTTTCGCACACAAAAAGGTACAAAGGCGGACTTAATGCTTTAGGCGTTCTCTACCAGTCAACCAAGGGTGGTGAAGAGATTAGATGGTGGTCAGGTGCTTTGGTTGAACCGAACAAGAAAATTGTTGAATTATAAATAAAAAAACGTGTATAAATACATAAATAGGTTAAAAACCTATTATATACATACATACTATTTACTTCGATTAACACTTCTATAAACGTAATTAGACGCAGATTAAAGGCGATTTGTCGATGACGTGCAACCTCTGTCACGCTCCATCAAAAATGTGCGCACACAAGATGGTTGCCCGTTTGACGTTCCGCCAGAATGACAATATTCAATCTGTCATTCTCGTCTAGAAATTGATGGTGACGCTACCGTCGCCGTCATACTTATCATATATATATGTAAATAAAATCAAGAGAGATGACTATTCGTTTTGAAAATAACTCTGCAATTATAGGATTCTAATAAAGTGGAACGGCCCAGAACAGTAAACACATTGAATTATAATTGAGGAGCGTCGGAACGAAAACCGATATATCAAATTTACCATATTTTTCACAAATTAAAAAAAGCTTGTAAGTTTTTTTAATGTTACAAAAGTGGAAAATCATAGCATGTCAATTTGCAGTTAAAGTGACATCGATTGATGTGTGAAACTTGACGGAGGGTAGATACTTAATTTAGGGAGATACTTGGCGGACAAGTATGGATATATCGGTTTTTGACGAAACCAAAATGTATATGTCGGTATTGAACTGAATTGAATTTGAACCGACCATTGTTGAATTGTGTAAAACTTAATAACAATTATCGGTTTTTAATCCAACAACAAGAACATGTTGAATTTAAAAATGTATTTGTCGGGTTTGATTTGACCACAGTATTTTGATATTTTTTTTAAGATGGATGTAACTGTTTTTAATTGATTTCTTTCCTGAAGGGTGTATAATTAAACATTTTGTAACAGAAAAAAAAAAATTATGTCTTGATTAAGACATACCTATCGGTTTTTGTTCCGACGCTCCTCAATTATCACAGTAGGTTTATTTCATCATCATCATCATTTCAGCCGAAAGACGTCCACTGCTGGACATAGGCCTCCCCCAAGCACCCCCACTTCGACCGGTTTTGTGCTTCTCGCATCCAACGGGTTCCTGCGGCCTTCACAAGGTCGTCGGCAGGGGAACTAAGGTAACCGACATAGCCCGAAGAATTGCCAAACTTAAGTGGCAGTAGGCAGTGAACATTGCTGCCGATGGGGCCGATGGGGCTGAAAGGTTCTGGAGTGGCGACCGCGTACCCGAAGACGTAGCGTTGGAAGGCCTCCCACAAGGTTTATTTGCAGTCAATAATATCAGGATTACGTTAGTGGACCGCTCTTTGTTTACAGATTTCTGCCCAGAGCATACTAAAGTACAGTCCGCTGTCCGTCCATAGTTATTTTACCTCTGACAGCTGCAACCAAATAGCAACCTTATTACAACCGCTATAAAGATAACTGTGGTTTTGACAGACTTGACAGTTGCAGTAACCCAACAGCAACATTATGGTCACGACATTAAAGATAATTGTGATATTGACAGTCATACGAAATCAGAGGTAAAAACTGTGACTGTAGGTACCTACATTTATTGAACCTGATACTGGCCACAAGCGTCCTGAAAACTTTATTTATAAATCGGAAATATGGTAGAAAGTTGGATTTCTAGATCGAAACCGGGATGAGTTTTGAGTTTGTTGCCTGGTTATTGTTCAATCTAGGGTAACGGAAGCTAGCGTCGATTCCTCTGCGAATGTTGGGACAGAATTTTTCTTCGCTGGGTTTTCTCGTCATTATTTTATGAATCCTGTCGCAGTTCAAGCAATTTGTAGCTAAAAGTTTATGCGCTTATTCAACTCTCCGTCAATCTACGACAACACCGACTTATGATAAAGGAACAGGAGAAAACCGTTGTGAAGTCTTGAGACGTTGCGCGGAATGTTATCATTTTTGAAACATTATGTTTATATCATATAGAACTAGGTATTGTTTCTTTATTTCTAATTATGTTATTTATACCTTATCGTATACTGCATCGGTTGACATCATCACGTCAACGCCTGCTATTGCTGAAAACCAGTGCTGGAGCTGTGTCTTGCATAGGGTTGTACCATAATGCTGAGCGATGGACGTTTTGCTTTTATGTGACGCATATTTTCCCTCTACTTGTTCTTTTTTGTGTATGTGTTCATTCTCTGCGTCATGTTTACCGCAAACAAACATATTTTCTTTCTTTCTTGATGTATGTTTTGCGTGGATGTGGCGCATGCTTTCCCCCAACTTGTTATTTATTTTTTGTTTTTGTGTTCTTTTATGCGTCATGTTTGCCTCAAATAAATGTATTTCCTTTCTTTCTTTTATGTATAGATAATTGCTTATACACAAACATTACCTGAAATTGCTTATACACAGTGAGTGCATTATGGTCAATGGATTTTCTTCTCTTTTAAAATGAGGCGAAATCAATTTGTATGCATTAACGTAATCAGAACACAAACATAGGAGCAAAATAACGCAACAACAACAACATGAGCAATATGAATAGTTCTACATGAATACAGAGTTTTCTGGAAGAGCGGTGGCCGCCCGTATAGAGTCAGAATTTACCGGTGAATGACGTCACTAAAACGTTTGCTTATGAAAGTAAGTTGGTGTGTTTTCCTACAGAGCGTTTTTTTACACCGTAAAGTCAAACCCCGCCGCCATCATTTTTCATGACAGCCGTCACTGCGACCTTTAGGTGGCGGCCACCGCTCTTTTAAGAAACCGTAGGCTTAATGATTGTGATTTGTTACTGCGTAAAACCTTTCTTCATTTTTGCGATCAACTCAGGCAAAAATATAAAAGAAACAAATAAAAGGTAAGAAATAAAATACAGTTTGAATATGACAGCTTGTTATTTATACGTTACTGATAAAATACGCCGATGTCTAATAATTTATAACATTATGTGTATATAATTTATAACATTGTGACGACGAAAATATAATATTTTTGAAGCTGAAAGATCGGGGATAATAGTCTATTGAGATATTTGTACCTAGCACGCTAGTAAAGACGAGTTATGAAAGGTCCGTTGAAGAATTTTCTCTTAGTTTTCGTCAAAACAATGGAGACTTTCTGATAGAAATATAGCGCATTACAGTGTTATTATGACTATTATCGTTATTTTTCGTAAGCTTAATAAAAATCTTGAAGTCATTCACTGACAGACAAAGTACAGCCTTAACCGCTGTGTCTGGAATCATGAAATGTTTCGCAAGTTCCTTATAAATATTACTTAGGTGAGCAACAAGGAAGAATTTTTGTTGAATATTAATAAATTAAAGAAAACGTAAGTTTGTATGGAACTTCGTCAATTTCACCGATGGGAAATCCTATCAGGCACACGGCTTGTTATTAATAACGTTCTTTCTCGTAATAATCCATACTAATATACTATTAATAACGCTGAAGAGTTTGCTTGAACGCGCTAATCTCTGGAACTACTAACCGGATTTGAAAAATTCTTTTTGTATTTGATAGCTCAATTCTTGAGGAAGGTTAAACATTATTTAACATTACGCTAGGACTCTAAGGAGCCGAGTAAAAGAAAAAAAAGTCAGAAATAACGCTAAGCAAAACCGTAGTATCTAATAACGCGGGCAGGCGACGTGATGCAACCGGGTGGATCAGGAGAGTAAGAAAGGACCATGGGCACTTTTGTATGAACACTGGGCTCACTTTTCAATGTTGTGCAACAGTAATTAAACCTATGTCATATGAAAGCTTGTCATATTATGAAAATAATAATCGAACAAAAATAACTCGTTTTTACGACTAGTTACTTTTGTTTGATTATTATTTGTAAAGAACACCCACTTCACAATCACACCATAAAAGATTGCACAAGACCAAGTCCATATTTGTCATTCTTTAATTAATAAGTTACCTATTATTTTTAATTCAATAAAAAAATGTGCATAACAAAACATGTCATGCGTATTTTTAATTTTCAAAACGTGTAAAAACGCTAATTTCGCGCTGGATTTGAACTTAGCTGCCATAGAATGAAATAAAGTATACTATATGAGCTTTCATATGACATATAAATCATCACTGCTGAACAATGTTGAAAAAGTGGGCCCAAAATGACGCATGGTCCTTTCACGACGAAATCGCGAGAATCTAGTAATTAATAGTTCTGCTAACAATTATGTGAGACTAGTTCGTTTTTTATATAAATGGCATCGTCGGGAGCTTAACCAGGCGTGCCTGTAGGTGTCTCAATAAATTAAGTCTTACATCCAGGGCTTAAAAGAGAATGGGTCTTGCCGTGGTAAAAATATAAGCTAGTCGGTAAGGTTTGGCTGTTCAGGGTACGTCAGAAATGCCGCCACTTCGATGCTATTTCCAAACGCAGAAAATAAAACTATGTTGCCAAAAGAATTTCCGTCACTTTTGGTACCAACTACGAAATAATACTTGCGATTCGACGGACCGCCGGCGGCACAAGAAGATGGAATATTGGAAACACTTTTTTGATCTTGTTATTATTGAAGACTTTTTGATATTTCTGGGGGCTTGTGTTGATTTTTCCTAGAGAGCAAAATTAAATTAGATGCTGTAGCGAAGGAGAACATCTTTTAGCTACTTGAGCAATATCTTAATTGTATTATTTTTAGTCTGTGGCTGTATATCGAAGAATAATCATACTGGCACAACACTTTCAAATTTCGAGCCTCCGAACACTTCTAAGTTCTTGGTAGCCAAAGGTTTTTTCTCATGTAACCCAATAAGTAGATGATTATCAATCACAACAGTATATTGTGAGACAGGGATGCCCTATCCCCCATTATTTCAACTGCTTACATCATCATTATCTCTGTTGACGCCCAACTGACACAATTACCTATAACTTAGAGGGGATGCCTAAAGTAGCCCGAGAAATTAAAACTTTCTTCCGTCTCTTGCAATTTGCAGATCAGTGTCAGCACCCTAATTGCGTAACACACTATTACTCTCAATTTGAATAATTTTTAAGCATATTGCTAATAAATTGCTCCATATGTTGGAACAATGTGTCTGGTCAGCAACGTAAATAACGCAATGAATGTTGTTGAACTGTCAAAATGAAACCCAGTGCTACTGATAGTGTGTTACGCAATTACCCTGCAGGTTGTAAGTTGATCAAAATATGATTCACGACCGTAAAAAGTATGTATTTACAGAATTATAATCATATGAATCATCTATACTTAAAACTCTCTCCTCACCAGCACGTCGTAAAAAAATGAAAGAAGATTTCTTTTGTTTTTCCATCACAGAGTACCTGCAGTATTCTCTCCTTTTCCCTTAATCCATCCAAAGGTTATCTTTAAAAGATCGCTTTTAGCTATAACACAGCCCATTGTGTTACAACTTGTGAAATTTCTACATTTA
The DNA here is from genome assembly GCA_949629135.1 of Eremobia ochroleuca. Lineage (NCBI taxonomy): Eukaryota > Metazoa > Arthropoda > Insecta > Lepidoptera > Noctuidae > Eremobia > Eremobia ochroleuca. Next base: position 5,830,006 of record OX451396.1, on the reverse strand, counting down.
TATCTGTTATTTTTATGGTGTTCGTCTAACTACCCTGACGCTTTCGCCTTGAACATATTGGTACCAAATATTTTGTGTAACAACACACTACAAACCCGTAAAATATAACGTCACTGAACAGAAAACATAATATGTTGTTATGCCGTTATTCCACTGCCCAGTTCGGGACAGGCGGGCCGGATTATTCAAATTTCATGTTGTTTGGTCGCCCCAAAGTCCGTACTTCGCGTTTTAATACCGTACCATGTTTTTTAGCTGAGCCGTTGTTTTTTGTCACGCGATACCTACGAACTACAGAATACCTGATGCGATTTGAATTAATTTCAGCAATACTACTTGAGCCATTTTGAATGTATTTTTAATGAAGTGTCACAATATGTCTTCGAATTTTTGGTTTTAGGACATGCCGGCTTCCTCACGATGTTTTCTTTCACCGTTTTGAGACCAGTGGTGATGAAATAAATAACACAGTGAAGGGCCTGCCTGGGTTCGAACCCACGACTTACAGCTCGTAAGTCGGGGCCGTTACCACGGCAGTGAGAGCAATGGCCACCATTGCTCTCACTGCGTGTAAATAAATAAACGATCGGGAATGACATTTTTAGGGTTCCGTAAAAAATGGTAAAAAAGAACCCTTATGGTGCGACTCTGTCTGTCTGTCTGTCCGTCTGTCACACCTGGATATCTCAATAACTGTTAATGCTATCAACTTGAAATTTGGAATAGTTTTAGATGACGTTTGCCCAACTATTTTGTAAATTAGAAAGAAATAAAAATATATTTATTTTTTGCAAAAGGTATTGAAAGGGGGGTCTTAAAAATTTAAAGTGCGGCTACTAGGGCATGTGGGGTATCATATGAAAGAGTGCTGTTTGCACATTCTCAAACATTTTTTGTAGGCCACATAGTTTTGGACTTTTGAAAACAAATGTAAAAAAATACCGTTCCCCCTTATCTCCGAAGTTTGCACAGAGAAAAATCTGAAATTATTCTATGTGATAGAAGTTTATGTAAAGATTACAGAAACAATAAAACGATGCCTCTAAACAACACACATTTTCAGAAAAAAAAATTTAATGGTACCTACGGAACCCTCGGTGCGTGCGGTTTTTTTTAAAATGCATAATCACTCAAAAATACAAACGTATAGTTGTCGTGCACCAGGACAAACATATTCGTTGCAATAAAAAACAGAGTATTAGAGGAACCTCGTAAAGCATGGGTTTTATGTGACTTATCCATGAATCTAACGGTTTGTGTGTTGTACGGTGAAATATTTACGATTCTAAAAATTCAGATACTGTGGAACCTTTCATAGATAGTTATTTATTCAACGAAGTTTATTTGCTTTGGTACTCGACGATTCGATTCGAATTGTTTTGGCCAGATTTTTCAACTAGATCGAAATTAGTACATATTGCGAAACCCAGTGTCATCGGTATCTACCTATCAGGGTCATATTAAATTAGGTAGCACCACTCTACAGACGTGATATATGAAAACACTATAATATGAAAACAAAAAAAAAAAAAATGTTTTTTTTACAGGTTCAATGACCGCTGGATGTTCTGTTACTTGACATATGAATTGAGAAACTCTGGTTTCTTTAGCTTTGTCGTGTTGAGATATCAATACCCATCACGTCTGTGCAGTTTACACAACAAAAGCTGATTTTCGAACTGATATTTCAAGTTATACCTACTCTACAAACTGCGGTCGGTTACCCCACAAAAAAAATCGTCAAATTAATATTTTTTATTTCATCGTGTTTAGATATTGACACTCATCACTTCCGCGGAGTTTTGCTAGCTGATTTAATTTGACTCTGTATATTCGATAGGTTTAGTCGTTAGAGCCCGGATCCTGAAATATTTCTCAAATTTAAAAAATGCCTATTTATTTTGCGTTTGACACATAAGTACAGACGCCAGCACATCAAGCTACTACAATCTGTCAATATTCGTTAATAGATTTTCAACTTTATCTCTAAAGCATTAGGTTTTCAAAGTTCATTGAGAAAAATTGACAGTTTCGGGTAGCTTGATATGCTGGCGTCTGTACAAGTAACTTAAAAGAAAACCTCTAGATATCTAAGGCCTATTTATAATAAATAGTCATGGTTAACTTATGAACGTAGTATAAGCCAAATGAGTAGCAATATACGCCACAGATAGTGCCATCCACGAAGACGCGCCCCAATACCTATACGCTACAGATAGTGCCGTCCACGAAGACGCGCCCCAATATGCGCTACAGATAGTGCCATCCATGAAGACGCGCCCCTATATACTCGTACACTACAGATAGTGCCATCCACGAAGACGCGCCCCAATATACGCTACTGATAGTGCCATCCACGAAGACGCGCCCCAATATACGCTACAGATAGTGCCATCCACGAAGACGCGCCCCAATATACGCTACAGATAGTGCCATCCACGAAGACGTGCCACAATATACGCCACAGATAGTGCCATCCACGAAGACGCGCCCCAATACCTATACGCTACAGATAGTGCCGTCCACGAAGATGCGCCCCAATATGCGCTACAGATAGTGCCATCCATGAAGACGCGCCCCTATGTACTCGTACGCTACAGATAGTGCCATCCACGAAGACGCGCCCCAATATACGCTACTGATAGTGCCATCCACGAAGACGCCCCCCAATATACGCTACAGATAGTGCCATCCACAAAGACACGCCCCACTCTCTTCCTAATCGTTAGTGGTTGTCGATAGTTAATTCCGCACGTGTTTTAGTTTTGACGATACTCACTAATTACCCACTAATAAGTAATTACTGTGTATCGACAAAAATATCAGTTTAGCAAGTTAAAATTGTCACATTTATATCAAAGAAAACATGTATATTTATTATCATGATAACAAACTATTTTTCATCAACACGATTTTTCCGGTGGTATGAGAACGGCCGAGTTCCTCTGCTAGTGTTCGTGTCGATAAACGGGGATCAGTTTCGATGAGTTGTCGTAATCGTTCTATGTCAGTCTGAACTACGGGGCCGGGTTGAGGTGAATCTTTTAAACTGTAGATGTCGAATGTCGAATTTATCAAACCAATTTTTTGCTGTGCAATAAGTGACCGTAGAAACTCCCATCGATTTAAATATGTTTCTTGCCGCATCCGCTGCTGAATGTCCCAATAGGTATTCGTGAAGTAACAACAATCTGATTTGTTCTCTTGAAAGATCCATTATTTCGCCTTGTATGCCTTCGATATTGGAAGCGTTATGAAACGTGACAGGAAACGTCCGCTTTTATACTTTCGTCAAAGGAAATTTCAAGAACATTCAATGAACAAATTAAAAAAAAGTTTTAGATAATTCTGAAAATTTCTACTTGCCAATCTAGTAAAATACTAGCGGAATGTTGCACACTTTTACTGTAAGCGTTAAAAGGAAGAATGGGGCGCGTCATCGTGGATGGCACTACCTGTATCAGGAGCAGAGGCGGCCTTACCCATTGCGAGGCTCCGGGCGGCAGGTCTTTGCGAGGCCCTTTGTCCTTCGTGAAAAGTATGTGATGCGAAAGTAGGTCTGCTTGTTTGGTTTAGGTATAATTTGTCATGTTTGAGGAGAAATGTTAAAGTTATACAAATAAATAAAATTTGAGTTTTAAAGTAAGTATTTTACATTGAATGATTTACAAAATTAACAAATACAGAGATTTTAAAATTGATGTTTGCGGCTTTTCCTCAGACAAAATGTTTAATTAAAGCACAATAATCTAACGAATGAGCTACATCCTTTTCGATTGGAAGAATAGCAAGCGCTGAAAGCCGATCTTGTGTTGTCGAATTCCTCAATTATGTGTTTTAATAATTTTAAGCCTCGAAAAACTCCTTTCAGCAGACGCAACTGTAACAGCCGGTGGATTCTGGAAAAATCTCACCGTGATAACTAAGGTGAAGTGAGCTGTGAGTCATGCTTATGCTTATGCTAGCGATTGACACTATTGACGACTCACTCCACGCTCACTTCACGCAAGTTTTCACGGTGAGATGTATAGGAATAATTCTCAGGACTATTTCGATAGTGGGGTAAACTTCCGTTAATTTTTTTTCTATTATGTATTTCAGCACCGAGATAATGTCGTCGTTTCCTTCATACAAACGGATGAACATATTCAGTTCTTCGTACAATTCATGTCCACCAATATCACATGATTCTTCTACTGTCATAGATATTTGCAAGTCGCTGCATTGCTTCAAAAGTTCACTATCACTAATTTCCTTTAATGTTTTTATATTATACATGAAACCAAATATGCTCTCATGATGTTTAAGAGCCTCATGTTTGAGGGGCCTCAAGCCTGATGTTTGAGGGGCCCGTGGCTAAATAATCGCACAGGTCGATCGAACAGGTTAACCTGTTCGATCGACCTGTGCGGCTGTTAGCTTAAGCTACGCTTGCCGCGGTTGGTCTGTGGATGGGTGACCATCTGTACATACCGAGACCCCTCCGTGCCTCGGACAGCACGTTAAGCCGTTGGTCCCGGCTGTCATTCGTAGATCTTTGACAGTCGTTACGGGTGTCAGAAGCCCGAAAATCTGACAACCAGTCTTACCTAGGGGTATCGTATTACCCAGTAACTAGGTTGTGGAGGTCAGATAGGCAGTCGCTCCATGTAAAATACTGGTATTCAGCTGCATCCGGTTAGACTGGAAGCCGACCCCAACATAGTTGGGAAAAGGCTAGGCAGATGATGATGTTTAAGAGCCTCAAACCTAGGATGGCAGCTTGCGCGCACATTGTCGACAGTGACATAAAAATAGTTTATTTTGAAAATTTCTTCCGCATTCAATTCATGAGCTTCATCTTCCCCTTCATAATCAAAATGCCTTTTTTTTACGTCGTCTTCTGACTTCTTTGAACTCTCTCTCTCTCTCTCTCTCTCTCTCTCGCTGTTACAAGGGATGATTGAAAACCATTTTCTTGATAATTATCGAGGCAATTTGTGAATGCGTCTAGGTGTTGTATAGCTAGTATACATCTAAGTGCATGTTTTCGCTTTGCCAAATTTTACTTATAACATTTATCTTTGTAAGAATGTCATACCATATGACATTAAGTGAAACTACAAATTCGTAGGTAGTTATTTCCTTTTCTATAGAATGGCATTCATTGACCAACTGACAGTCTGCCGTGCGATTCTGTAACCATCTCACCGTGAAAGCTTGGCTGAAGTGAGCGTGGAGTGAGCTGTCATTCGCTAGGGATTAAGTGCTCACTTCACTTATGATTTCACGGTGAGATTTTTACAGAATCGACCGGCTGTTTCTGCCAAATCCTTTAAAGCATCAAATATATCGCTTAGTTGGTATTTAACGGCCTTCACCGATGCTACCCTGCACTCCCATCTAGTTTCAGAAAATGTTTTAGCGATAACGATTTTACATGAGCATTTAAAATAGCCCACCTCTGACTTGAGCCGGCAAACAGAGTGTACAACCTTTGTAGCAAACCAAAAAAAGATTTTGCTTGGACACAAGACAATGCTGCATCTCCTAGGATGAGATTCCAGCTATGACTCCCACAAGGTAAAAAATAAGCTAGTGGATTCATTTCAAGAATACGTTTTTGGACACCACTTTTTTCACCACGCATGTTGGCACCATTATCATATCCTTAGCCTCTGCAGTTTTGCAATAATATACCTATATATGTTCTAATTCTGTGATTATATAATTAGTCAAACTCTCAGCTGTGGTTTTTTCGACGGCTCAGAAACCAATAAAATGTGACCTAAGAGACAATGATGCAGTTAATTCATCATCATCATCCTCGCTGTTTTTATTTAATGACGGCGGCGGCACCCATGATGATGTGGAAGGAATGATTTCAGCTGGATCAGGATTAGACTCATTTTAAGTCAATAAATGTTTTGTAGAGGTTTCTTGATCATCACTTTGTATATATTTATGTAAAGATCCACATAGATTTTCTTTTACCTGCTTTCTTTTGATAGCTCGTTTCCTTTTTGAACTACCTCACTCAAATTTTCTACCGGCATCACGATCACGCGAACTCATTTCGTAAATCTTGTTTTGTTTTGCACAAACAGTCAGAAATAATTTTTAAATAGGTATCACACAGTTTTTTACACTTTTCCAGCTCACTCAATACTTTAAATAGGTACTATAAGAACGTAATATTCAATTAAATTGAAAGATATGTACGGTACAGTAACGATTTTGTAACTCATACTGCAAGCAAAATAATTCCAAGGTGACAAGAGTTGACGAACGAAATGAAACACGGGGATTCCCCGAGCTATAGAGGAGCGGAACATTATGTCCTGACTCCCGAGCTGACCCGAGTGCTATGCGATTAAAAAACCGATCTTCAAGTGTTTCGAGGCACGATATTCAAGTACTACATAATGAATTGTCAATAATATGCTTTGAATGAATGAATTAGTTAACTAACTTTATTTTAATTTACCGTTATGTTATAAACTTAATAAGTATTTAAGGATAACAATCAAAAGTTTTAAATAAAAAAAAAAATATAGTTAAAAAAAATTATATTTTTTAAAATTTGCTTGGGTTGTTGCGCGAGGCCCCTGCAAGAGCGAGGCCCCGGGCGACTGCCCTGTTCGCCACCCCCTAAGGCCGCCACTGATCAGGAGATAAGGTCTTAATTCCCCTAGTAACTAGCAATCGATTCCAGCCGCCTATCTCTTCGATATCCCCATGACCTCCAATTAAACCCCTTAAACGGGTATCCCCAAGTCGAAATCCAGCTAAATCGCTTCTCCTTACCCCGGAAGCCTTAGATTCGCCTCATTCCTATCAAATCCTTCAGAATAACAAGTGCCTATACTCGAAACTGTTGTTTACCTAAACGAGTGCGTGCGGATTAACTACTTAGTTTCGTACTCGTATTATGTGAGGTTTAATAATTAATTATAGATGAGAATAAATAGACGCATACGAGTAGTAAATGGTATAGAAAACTGAGTTAATACACACTATATATTATAATAATTTTGATAATTTATTGTGCTGTTGTGTTTTACTCATTGAAGGATAATAATATACTATAATGAACGTATAAGTGTGCATACACACGGGCGACACCGGCACGGCAGAGGCAACTACACCCGCCATCTCACGCCGTTGACTCGTATCGCCGGTGTGTATGAGCACTTACGTATTCTGGATGTTATCAAAAATGTACATGTGATGTTACATAAATGTATTTAAAAAATGAACATTTTTAAAAACACCAAACCTGCAAATTCAAACTCATAATATATTCACAAAAAAATAATTTCAACCCTTAACTGCTGAAAGGAATTGTATGCGAAAGTACAAGCGTTATTTATAGCGGCTAGCAACACCGATAAGCGCCGAAAGGGTTAAACCGGGACCTTCATAATCTCAATAAATGTTACCGGTCTTTGTTCCTTATCTGTTTTATCTTCTAACAATTCATTCGATTTTGTAAAGCGTGCTATTGAATGACCTTTAGAATTAGAGATGCTTCCTATTCTTCCTATACTCCTGGTGATTTTGATTAAAAGGTTTGTCACAAAATTCTTCAGCAACAGTAGCGTTCTTGACATTTGCTTTGATTCATGGTAGAATTTGTACTGTACATCGTAAACAGCCTACAATGTTTCCACTGCTGGGACATAGGCCTCCTCTTGTGAGGGAGTGGGCCGTAATCCACCACGCGGTCCCAGTGCGGGACCAACTGTGGAACCGTGTTCAATTGTGCAATATTCAGCCAATACAACCTCAAATCTGGGTCTTCTTGTCTCTGGATTTACCTTATTCCCTGTCATGTATTTCTTTATTATTATCATGGTCTTTATTTTTATTTGCCTCTCTCTCGAGGCCAGCCGTGCAATTCTGTAACCATCTCACAGTGAAAGCTTGGGTGAAGTGAGCGTGGAGTGAGCTGTCATTCGCTAGGGATTAACACTATTAAGTGCTCACTTCACTTATGATTTCACGGTGAGATTTTTACAGAATTGACCGGCAGATCTTCTATTTTAATTATTTATTTTATTATTTATGTACACACAGTAAAAAACATATGGATATGACATAATTATAATTTGAGTACAAATGTACTGCTTATTTCACTATTTGTACTATAGTAATAATAAAGTTGAAGAGTTTGTTAGTTTGAACTACCAGTCGGATTAAAAGAATATTTTCGCATTTGATATCTTATCGAAGTCTTGAGGAAGGCTATAGCCTATTTAACATCATTCTAGGATCCTTAGAAGCCGAGCAGAAAGAAAAAAAAATCAATAAGAAGAACGAAGTAATAGCGCGGGCAGGTGATGCGAGGCGACGGGGTGGGTTGGGCGAACAAGAAATTTCACGAGGACGAAGTTGCGCGCAGAAGTTAGTAATTTAGATATTTCCAGCAGGGTAATTATTGCGTAACACACTATCAGTAGCAATGGGTTTCATTTTGAAAGTTCAACAACATTCATTGCGTTATTTGCGTTGTTGAGCAAACATATTTTTCGAACATATGGAGCAATCGATGGATGGATGAATATGCTTCAAAATGATTCAAATTGAGAGTAAAAGTCTGTTACGCAATTAGGATGCCGCACCAATAGCACCTCCAAAAGTTCAAATTAAACACAGCAACTAGTTACTTTTATCTCTCATGCCTGAAGCAACATCTCATGTGTTGTTTCCAACAATTCGACAGCGAAGTTACTTCGACTCCGTAACTTCTTAACTTGGAAAGTTGGCAGTCTTCGAACTCGTTTTGTTTCGTACCATTCGTGATCATATTAACTGAAAGGTGAAACTCTCTCATTAATCACGAGGAAAAGTCTTGGAGGGAGCCAACTACATAGTTGTCTCCCTCTGTTTTGGGTGTATTCGGAATGTGGTTTAATTTGTATTTGTGAGTGTTAAAAGAAATAAATGTATGAATGTGCCTTTGTGGGCTTGACTTATTTGACTCGGTGTTTCTTACTGTGATTAGAGAAACGTCAGAGGTGGAGAATAAACACACTACCACTTGCACTATCTTTAATTTAGATACTTGGGTATTGTCGAATCTACTATAAACTCTGGTGATCTAGCGGGGCGTTACCTAGCCTGTCTAAATCTAGAAAGAAAGAAAGAAAGAAAAAAATACGTTTATTTAGCACAGAGTAAAAGGCACACACAAGGTACATCAGATAAAACAAATAAAAATCGTATAAAAAGAGTGAAAAGACCGATCTAACAAATTATTAGGAAGGCCTCACGGGTGCGCCAAAACGGCCCAGTTCAGCAAAAATGACAGACAAGTAGTGCTTAACGCTAGTTTTCAGCTGGACCTGAATGGAAATCTCCAGCAAATGTAGACAGGCCTAAAACTTTCAAGACGTCATTTACCGTCAGCATTACTTGTACAATCTTCATTGTGCGATATCTACGAGTATCTCCAAATATATTATATTTTGATAACATTACAGCTAAAACTGTGTTAATGGAATTATTTAATCAAACCGAAGATCTTTCGAATCAGTTCATAAGATAGAGCACAGCTGTATCACGGCTATGGTTAGGTTCGTTTGCAAACGATTTTATGAGCTAAGAAATTCGACACAAATATTTTTTTGTAATTAAAATATTGCAGTTCTTAATATTTAAAGTGTTTACTCTTTTATAAAGTTCTCATCTAAAATACATCTTCTATTGTCCACCACTAAACATACCTTTATCATCATCATCTGCCTAGCCTTTTCCCAACTTAATCGGAGGTTCCAGTCTAACCGAAAGCAGCTGAATACCAGTATTTTACACGGAGCGACTACCGATCTGACCTCCACAACCCGATAACCCCTTGGTAAGACTGGTTGTCGGACTTTCGCGCTTCTGACAACCCGTAACGACTGTCAAAGATCCACAAATGACAGCCGTTACCAACGGGTTAACGTGCTCTCCGCGGCACGAAGGATCTTGGTATGTAAAGATGGTCACCCAGCCACGGGCCCACCATGACGAGCATAGCTTAACCTGATCGATCGATCCGTGCAGCTGTTATTACTTAGCCACAAGCCCCTTTACCATTTTGTTTAATTCGTCATCACAATCTGTACCTGCATGATGTCTAACCCAGAAAAAACTATGCCAAAAAAATCTACACACCGACACTGCTGCCTTTTTACGCCAGCCATTTCCAAAAACAAATATTGACTCAGTTCCCGTTACAATCGGACTGTTAGTTGGACCAAAGCGTATGTTACATTCAACAGATGGGCCACGTTCAAAACTCTAAAATGGCGGACTTTTTTCCGCTGCAATTGAAGCCCCTCCCAAACCATGTGACAGATGTCACAAGATATCTTCCACTTTGACATTTCCGCGACCCGTCACACCTCCCGTTTGACATGTTTCCAATAAGGAACTTGCACAGATCTGATAGCCTACCAATAACTTTAGATAGAAATGGGAGCATGTGGATTTTGACTCCGCATCAAAATTGCGACAAACAAATACGCGACAAATGTTAGGGCGACACGACAGTACGAGTCTGTGATCAAAATTGAGGACGTCTTGACAGGGGTGAGTCAAACCTAATGTCTTTTGTTTTGATTGTGAGTAGGTATTGATTTCGGGTTTGATGGGTGGACAGTGTGGTCATGACACTGATCCTCTAAAAACTTAGTGACCTTCTAATGATTTAGACTTTTTTAAATTAATGAATCTCTAGTCTTTTTGAGGTTTGCAGACTGTTTTTAAATAAATGAGCCACTTTTTGAATTTCTCTCCTTCCTTCACAGTTGATCGCAGTGACTAAGTGTGGCCAATACGGTACATCTAATTGGTTGGGAGTTACTTGATTATTTTTTATTTTTGGGACCCAAAAATAATAATTATTAGAGGTTCACAAAAAGAGGCACATTCATTAAATTAGAGTGATCAATAATATTTTAAGGCCAGGACGGTCATTTAAATACATGCTTTTCTAAAATACCCTGGACCTAGGCTACCGAATTCAAAGTACTATTTTCGGTACCCCATAAATATATAAATAACATTATTAACAGATTAAAAGCGGATTTTTTATTCATGAATCAAATGACATGAAAGTATGTGGCATTAAATATTATTTTAAAATGATGTCACAAACAAACTACGTAAGTAAGTAAGTAATTATGAAAAACACGCCGCCGTTATCAATGTACAACAAAAAACATATTTTTTTAATAAGACTCATATGAAAGAAGAACTCACTAAGCGGCTTTTCAGCTTTAATAGACTTTCCATGTATTTTCTAAGAAACATTTATTAACCACACAAACAGATATTGAAAGAAAATGTGATCGAGAAAAAGTCATAAATAAGCTTCTTTCACTTACACAATGATTTATTGAGCGTGGCGTCGAATGTTAGATTTCCCATAATTTCCATTGGGAATTCGATACCCTACCGTTTTTGTTCATTCGATAACGTTGTTTCCAACAACTTCATATTTCTAGAACATTCTATATATTTTGAATTCAGAATCTCAGATACTTATCAAGTTTTCGAAACACAAACTGACTATCACACAATACAAAGTTCAACATCCATTGCAACCAAATATTATTTAAGACGTTTTTATTACAAACGGCCATTCAATAATCAATTTAAACTAAATAGGGCTAAAGTGGACAGTTGATTAAGACGCAATGCATGTAAATTATCTAAGATTGAGTAGTTAATATCGTACATACTGTTACTTTTAATTGATGTTTTGTCGTAAAACAACGTTCAATTTTATTTAGGTAATTGAAAAAAGTTTTATGAAGCGTCCAATTTCGGTTTTGAATACTTACGTGTAAATCAATTAAATACTATGTTGCTGTTCGTTGAAAAATAATTTATTTAACGAAAGTATATTTGGTTTCAATATTAAATAAGTGCGGCTTTGTTCACTCGTGTGATGATATTATTATACGATGTATAAATATTATTGGTCGGTTAAACTAGTTTGCTGGACGCATTCGCGGTTTTAGTTTGGTTATTAACACATTATTATTATCATAATAATATATAGTAAGTGATGCAGTAGGATATGTCACATGGCAAAGGGGGTTGAAGATTTTATATGGAGCTTGGCAAACCTACTGTCGCGCCATTTTTTTTAATTTTTTTTTTTTAATGGCGGCTACGCGTACTATCTATAACAACTCGGAAACGTGAGACTTTTCGGGGTTTGGTCTTATTGTGATTTCTGTTTGCATTGATGTCAGCTATCAATTTATAAGGGTTTCAGGCTGCCAATTTGAAAAAAAAAAAAATCGAATTGGCGGACAGGTAGGTTTGCTTCGGATCTTCAAATCCCTTTGCGAAACTTCTTTTTAAATTTCCTTTTTCCTTCCCAAAAGTAACTGCCGTAATAAAAATTTTATATTACATATCCGTGTTTAAGTCACAAAAATTAGCCATAAGTTTTGGAGCAAATTGACTGTGACAGCAGGCAAACAGACAGACACACGAGTGATCCTATAAAGGTCCCGGTTTTTTCAATCGGACTTACGACCCTAAAAAGTGACCTAGTATTTAGGAAAGGTCCCTTGTTCAAGTAGCTTCTCCAACTACGTATCTTAAGAAAACCCTTTTTAGGTCCTAACAATACATCATTTCGTAGGTGCTTTATACCCAAAAGTTGGAGCAGTAGTTCTTAGTTCATAACCATGTTTAGGGATTATGTTCCTTTTACAGAGGTCAAAGGTCACGGTCGCACATTTGTCTTTATTGCCCAGTCTTTAGTTTTAAGAGCCGACATTTGCAGACGTTAAACTTTACATGCTAATGTATATCTAACGTGAAGGGACCAACGGGGTAATTGCATAACACACTATCAGTAGCAATGGGTTTCATTTTGACAGTTCAACAACATTCGTTGCGTTATTTACGTCGTTGAGCAGACAGACTGCAGAATTAGTTTGAATTTTTCTTTAAATATGTATTTTATATTCTTGTGAGAAACTACATAAAGAAAGAAAGAAGAAGAACGAAAGAAAATACATTAATTCAGCACAGACTAAGAGGCACGCAATACAATACATCAAATAAAAAACATTATACAAGCTGTACATAAAACCCTTATAATAACTAACGTAAAATACAAAAGGAAGAAGCAATTTTTAAAAGAGTGCCATTGACAAGTTTTAGCGAGGTATCTAAAGTTTTCGTATTGTAGACATTTCTTTTATTATTTATTTATTTTTTATTTATTTTAATAGGTACAAATAGGTTACCTTAAATAACACAGACGTTTGAAGTCATAAGAGTAGGTAGGATCTTAATCCATATTCGACCATTTAAGGTGTTTTAATTATGATCCTAAAGCTTGCTAGCTAGTTAACCATTATGTGATTGACGAGGTACCTACCTTTATCAATTTAAATGTGAAAATGCTAAAGGTACCCAGGTACCTCGTCACTCACGTAAGGGTTAAACCATCTACAATCTACATTATTCTACCAGTCCTACTACATATTATACAACGTGTAACGTTAAATGCGCCAAACCTGAAAATAGTTTGATCTGAATAACGAACAGAATTAATTGAACCACTTTTTAATATAGGTCTCATTTTTCAAAAAATCTTCATTAAAAACGTTGCCGTGTCTATTTATTAATAGGTCAAGCAAGCCAATGTCAGCGCGGCGCAGCGGCCCGGTGACGACTCCTCCCTCGATAAAGCATCGTCGCAGACGCAAGAAACGATCAGAATAGGCAGTAAAACTAAAACAGCACATAAAACCTTTACAATTTTTTTAATTACTTATTTTCTCTTTGAAATAGGTCAAATGAATTAAAAATCAGTTGGGAGGTCTGAGGTTTTGCGCATTTAACGTTACACGTTGTATATATATTATAAACGCGAAAGTTTGTGAGGATGGATGAATGGATATTTGTTACTCTATCACGCAAAAACTACTAAAAGGATTTTGATGAAACTTCACAGTAATATAGCGTATACATCAGAATAACATAAGAAATAAGTTTTATCCCGATATTCTAACGGGATCGACACTTATGCGGGAGATACCGCGGGGCTCTGTTAGTTATACATAAATGCTTCTATTTTCGCAATAATATTCTTACCAAAATACTTAGGTACGAGAAAATCAGATGCCCTTTCAACATGAAAGTCTTCCCCACATAAGTTTGCAGTAAAGCGGCGGTCACGTAACATAGTTTGATACTTTTATCTCCAATCCGTGCTTACGCTCCGCAATCTTGTAATGCCATCTGAAGGAACATTTTCCTTCCTAAGGTAACATCGTATTTGCTTTAGAATCACCATTAATTGATTGTCTGTGTTGTTGGTGTAAGAACTTCTTTGGGCGTACTTTTAGCTCTCTGTATGCATGCGATTCATGCTATGCTATGCATGCGAAGCTTCACCATCAGCATGTCGATTCTGTAAAAATCTTACCGTGAAAACTTGCGTGGAGTGAGCTGTCAGTGTCATCCCCCTGATGCTAGGGATTGACTAAGCAAACATTTACAATCATAATCGAGATTTTAATAATATTTTTGTTATGATAGTTCTATTGAACATTTTATATTATTTCAAAACTAGTATTATAGTGGTAAAAACATTACTATTTCGTGGGGTTTTAAAATAAAATAACAAAACAGAAACTTAGTCAGAATACCCATTTTCTTTTTTTCTTCTACTACTCCTTATATAAAGACTAGTCTTTTTTCCTACAGTAAAACCCCCCAAAATAGTAATATTTTGACAATTAAAAACACTAGCTTTTAAATTATATAAAATGATCAATACAATTAGCATAAACAATATGATTAAAAACTCGATTATGATTGTAGTCTTGGTCAATCACTTGTATCAGGTAGGATGACATTGACAGCTCACTCCACGCTCACTTTACCAATGTTTTCACGGTGACCATGGTCACAAAATCGCGCTGCAGTAAGATAATTTATTCCGGAAGGTTCTAAGGTCTAACGGGCTGGTCACTACTAATTATATAAATGATCTATACACTTGTCTAGTACCCATAGCACAAGCTCTGCTTAGTTTGGGACTAGATGGCGTTGTGTGAAAGTTGTGGAATATTATTATTATTATTATTATTACTTCAAACAGTTACCTAACTCATCTAGCTCTTTCCATCATTCAACATCGGTAAGTGCAATAAACTCATAGCGTATAGCGCGCTCAACATAATTTGATACTTTTATCTCAAATCGGCATTCCCGTAATACCGGCAGAACACTACTTGAATTAGCATCCAATTTGCTTAGTGGCCGTTAATACGAGCTTCACGTGTTAATTCGACTCGTTACCTAAGTGCTTTTAGGTTTTGCAGAGCGAGTGCTAAGGGTTTTTTGCTGGGTAATCGGTTTTTATATTTTGAAATTTCATTTTTAATTAAATATTAGCAACTTTTGTCGTTTAAGGTTTAGTATTTGATCTAAGAAAAGACAGGCCGTTTTACCTACTGATGGGCCACATTAAAATCTGCAAAAAAAAAAATGACCTACCTATAGGTTTTTTTTTTTTCACCAGGTCCGATCAAAAATAAGGTAAATTTTTTTTTTGGTGAAAGTTTTAAGTTTGTCCCTAAATTTTAGGTATTTGAAAGATGATATCTGTAACTTTCTTGTATTCAATCGATAATAGGATGACTCAAGATGAAAATAAAAAAAAACTGTACCTACTCGAAAAAGTTTTCATTCGTAGAAATGGCATGGAAAAAACTGATCAAAGGTAGAGATTTTCCAAAATTTCATTAAACATCAAAAAACTCGGAAACCATAAGACTTTTACTAGGGTCATTTTTTTATTGGTAGATCCCAATGTGGTCCATCAGCAGGTAAAAGGTAATCCATGACTTTCCGGACACCCAGTATAACTATTAAGTAACTAAAGTACTACGGTGTCGAAAAATTCCTCCGCATCGCTGTCGACTGTACCCAAGAGACTGGCGGCATTGCCACGTTGTTTAGCAACGCTTAGCCTCTGGTTAAAGTAAAAACAAGCCACAGCTTGGGTCACAGGAAATGTCAACCATTTCCTACTTAGGCGTACTGTTTTTAAATTAGGAGAAATGTTGTTTGCAATGCTATATAAATGTATTCATGCCCTCCCAGGCATCCTTTACTAGAGCCACCTCCACCTCGATCCAACCCTTGCGGTACGCGTCTAGATCGTGTCACCATCTCTTCTCTAGCCAGCCTCGGCGACGCCATCCATCCTCAGGCACCTACCGTTTGGAGACTGTTGTCCTGAGGTCACTATGCATGCGGCTGATGTCTCCCGCCCTATTTAGCTTGGCACCATTTTTGCCTACGTCTAAAATCCTCGTTTTGGAGCGCAGCGTGATGTTTCGTACTGTCAGTTCGTTTTACGCTGCGCTTTATTAAAAAACTAAAACTCATATATAATACACATCTGGTCCAATTTCATATGATAAAATATTTAATAAAATTAAAATAATTCAACATCCGCAATGTGTGGCCATTAAAAACACTATTCATATGTTAACAGTTTTATTTTGTTACCGGGCCGCCCGTTTCGTCGGCTGAACAAACACCAGCTTGGGAAGTGTGGGCAAACTTCCATGAATTACACACACGCTGGCCTAGTGGACACACAAAGCAAACACTAGGAGCGGGTCAGTTGGTAGGCTACGTATACAAGGAAGATGTTTCTAGATGTTATGAAACTGATACTTTTTTACAGCTTTTATTTTTAAATGTTACTTTTTCTTTGGGACATTGGTGGTTTTCAGAGGTGATTTACTGTGAAATTTTTAACCTCTAAAACTCACTGATCTTCTTATGATGGACACTTATTTTAAATTAATGAACCTCAAAGACTTTTGCGCATTTAATGATGCACACTTTTTTAAATAATTGAGCCCCTTTATAACTTTCTGGCCATTTTTCAAAGTTGTTTTTTGTTTGCCTGTACCGTCCCACTGGGCAAAAGCCACCCCATATTCCTTCCTTAGACCTCTTTTTCCGCGCCACCTCGAACCAGCCCTCGCAGTACGTGTCCAGGTCATCTCGCCATTTCTTTGGGTGTCCCTACTATCCCACATAAAAACAAAATTAGCTCAAAAGAATACTTTCCAAAAGTGTTTTACATTTGCCCTCTAAAAATAGCCGTTCCATAAATAAATAAGTAATAAATTTTAAGTACTAAAACTAAAGGCGAGTTTTGCTCGCGTGGCCGCAAAAAAACAATCTTCTACAAAGCTGCCATTATTCGCGTGTTCACAGCAAAAGTTATATATTACTTGAGTTTAAAACCAGAATAGTGCTCGAATGACCAGCTTAATGTACTTTTTTTTTTTTTAGTGGCCAGTATTATCTGTGTCGAAAAATTTGAGGTCGTATATAATTCTTAAAATTTGAGTATCCAGTTATTTATATAATTACTAGTTGTGTGGCAAAATGACATTGATTAATATAATATTTATCTATACTATAATAATATTATAAAGAGGTTTTGTTTGTAAGTTTGTGTGTAGGGGGGTAATCTGTGAAGCTACCAGTCGGAATTAGAAATTTATTTTTTTAATTCAGCAATCATCACGCTGTCACCCTTAGGAGTCAGTACAGTATTGTACACCTTAAAAAGGTCTACAAAAAAGTCCGCAATGGTATAAATGTCTATCTCTTAGGGATAACCCACAATAACCATTTTTTATCCTTAACTTTTTACGAGAAATAATGGCTCTAAAATTATCAGTTTCTCTACTCTATTATGCATGTATATTATATGCATTATATTGAATCACTCTTATCTATAAAAAAAAAACAGCATCAAAATCCGTAGCGTAGTTTTCAAGATCTAAGCATACATAGAGACAGACAGACAGCGGGAAGCGACTTTGTTTTATACTATGTAGTGATCAGCATTGCACCCGTGCGAAGCCGGGGCGGCACGCTAGTTAATTCTATAAAATGGGTGTTTCGCAAACACTTTACATTTCAATATATTTTGTTAGTTGTAAGAGCTTGGTAGTTTTTGTTTATATTAGTTTACTTGAGTAACAGAAATAGTTTTTTTTTGTGGTAGTTTCCCATAGAAATTAAAAAAAAAAACTGGCCAAGCCAAGTGTATGTCAGACCGCGCACAGTGAAAGGTTCCGTAGTTAGGATGAATATTTACGCATGCACAGTGCACATAATTATTTTGATCGACTGCAACAATAACTTTGTATTTCATAAAATTTCTCGAAAATAAAAAATAATTCTGCGGGACTGTAAAACCAAAGTCAATTACAAACATCTTCATTCCAACAATACCCCACACGCTTCGAGATTTTTTTCATCGCTAGGTTACATGTATGGGGAATGCCACGCCTAATTACGTATATCGTAATAAATTTGACTAAGTACACCATTATTTTGCGGTGCAAAGAATACATACTATTCAAATTAATTTAGGAATTACAAAACAGCTAGGACTTATGCGCACGTTGATAGGTACTTATTCTCCTTGTTCACATACTGTAAGTGAATACTTTTAGACAGTTGAGAACAGCACCCTAATTGCGTAACACTCAATAGTGTGTTACGCAACAACAACAACAACCAACAACCAATAACTCTCAATTTGAATCATTTTGAAGCATATTGCTAATCCATTTCTCCTGGATATGTTCGACAAAAATGTCTACTCAATAACGTAAATAACGCAATGAATGTTCTTGAACTGTCAAAATGAATCCCATTGCTACTGATAGTATGTTACGCAATTACCCTGCAGGAAGCCGACTAGGGCCGATCAAATCATGAAATGCCTTTTACTCAACACTCGTTTACTGAGTGGCCCGCCGTCAAGTGGCGGACGTGACGTCATGAATCCTTTTCCATTGAAATAAACAGCTACAGTTTACGAAAAGGGTGTAGTGTTTGGAGCCTCCGCTTTTCCAAAGTACAGAATTATTTCTTATTCCAGTTATAAAACCGTAAGTACTTAAAATATCAAATAAAAAAAGTGATATATCGCTCATCCAATGGAACAACGACGTAATTACGTTTTAGCTATTTTTCAGGAGAACGTTTTAAAAGTTATATATATTTTATATCATATTTTCAATTTCAAACTTTTAATCCAATGATTATGCTAAAATGTTTAATATTTTTATGTATGTTACTTTACTATCAATAATAATTTGTAATAATTTCATGAGAAAACTAAAGAACTGTTAAAAAAATATTTTCGTAATTACGTCGTTGTTCCATTGGATGAGCGATATGTTTGAGTGTATCTGCTACTTCATGTACTCCAAAAGTATGATTAACCAATTGGTTATTGTTTTCTTATATTCATAACTTCTTTTTGTGTATAAGTAAATAATTTTGTTAAATAGTTGAGCCGACCGTTTATTCAATTGCCTACAGGCAAACATGTTTCATGGCAACAATATCAGTCATCCATTTTCGTAATAAGTCTGGTTCATATGGCAGGGTTTTATGTTCTCTTTTTATATGAAATAAAACAAAATTGTAAAAACTGGCACTTTTCATTTGGTTTTACGCTATAAAAATGTTAGTACCCATTCGAAAATCATGATTTTCTGCAACTTTAGAATCAGGAAATGTCTTATTACAGACATGAGACATTTCCTGATTCTAAAGTTGCAGAAAATCCTCATGTCTGTAATAAGACATTTCCTGATTCTAAAGTTGCAGAAAATCATGATTTTCGAACTGACATTTGTAAGTGCAGCCGGTAGATTCTACAGGGTGAAATTGAAAACATGCGACAAATCGAAATGGGAGATTGTACTCATCATTATGAACAAATTTTACCATGGGACCAAACCTGAAATTGCGAAAAAAAAAATCAGCTGTTCCCTACATTTTGACGAGTTATGCGAACATAAATGTAGGGAACAGCTGATTTTTTTTTCGCGATTTCAGGTTTTATCTCATAGTAAAAGTTGTTCACAATGATGAGTACAATCTCTCATTTCGATTTGTCGCATGTTTTCAATTTCAACCTGTATAAAAATCTCACCGTGAAATCATAAGTGAAGTGAGCACTTAATAGTGTAAATCCCTAGCGAATGACAGCTCACTCCACGCTCACTTCACCCAAGCTTTCACGGTGAGATGGTCACAGAATCGCACGGCTGTATTAGGTAATTGTAATTGTGTATTTTTTTTTAACTAGCGGATTATCTACCGAAAAGACATTGTCCACTTAGTATAGGACTTTGGCTCGGCGTGAACAGACACTTTAAGTATAAATATAATACAGGTCTAATAGCTAATTCCAGTAGGGAAGAGAATATTGTAATACGATTGTATCACGATGCTCGTAAGACTTGTTTTGCTTACTTGCTTTTTTTTTAAATAAACACATTTGTACTCATACATTTTATTATTATTCTGACTCATATGTTAGTAATATGTTGTCTAGAAACTGGGCAGGTGGATATATATTATTATCTTGGTACCTTACCCAGCTTGAAAACCAAATCATAGTCATCTCCTGAGCGCAGCAACCCACTGTTCTTCGGTCCACTATACAATTGCAGCAATAGGTACTGCTTGATTGAATTTCGTCCCTGACTGCTATTTTCGTGTAATATATACACGCATGCGGTATCAGTGTTCATTTTCGAAGCCAAAACAATACTTGCAAACAATAATAAGAGTAAAAGGAGCAAAACAATATTCGATAGAAACAAAGTCATGACATGACAAGTGACTTGAAGTGACAACTCACATTATGTCAACGTCAGTTGTCACTTGAAGTCTTTTTTTTAATAATCGATTTATATTAGATTAAAAATCGAATTTAATGACCAACTACGTAACTTTTGTTTTCCAATTATATGGATAAAACATGTTTGAGTACGTGATTAAAAATAACAGCTTTAATTGACTGTAGACTCTAGACTCTTATAAGAATGAGGAGGACTTAGTAAAACTTAAAAAATAACAATTAGAATCGATTTATAAATTGTTATTTTACAAATGGCAACACCGTGAAGGTCGAGTACTGTCAATATGTCGAAGAGTAAAACAATTTCAGTACTTTTTAAATACATTATTCGTGGGCGCAACTTGATACAAAAAGATAGAATAAATAAGCGTCTAAAAACAAAACATGATTTTTGATTAAGTTGTTTCTTTTCGAGCATCGTGTCCACGCCAAGCCGAGAATGGACAATTTCCTTTATAGTATCATATTTTTAGGGTTCTTTACCCAAAGGGTAAAACGGGACCTTATTACTAAGACTTCGCTGTCCGTCCGTCCGTCTGTCACCAAGCTGTATTTCATGAACCGTGATAGTTAGACATTTGAAATTTTCACAGATGATGTATTTCTGTTGCCGCTATAACAACAAATAAGTACTAAAAAATAGAATAAAATAATTATTTATGAGGGCTCCCATACAACAAACGTGATTTTTTATAAATAATATACGGAACCCTTCGTGCGCGAATCCGACTCGCACTTGGCCGGTTTTTCAAAGAACAGAGCTTCGGTATATAATTCGTACTCTCGACCTACAAACCTGAATTTCCCCAATGTTTAATTAATTACCCACAAAGTACCTGACAGCTAAAGTTGCCTGAGATACTTACAACAAAACAATATACAAGCTACCTATTATATCACCCAACTGTCACACATAACTCGTAAATAGATCCCCTGAATCTGAGACTACTATCAATCCAAATGACTTATCACTCCAAGATCGAGCTTCCCTTGACAGGGGTATATGAGTTCCATACAATTATTGTACGGCGGTATGACATGCGATGCCTTGAATGGAATGAATAGGGGCCTATTTAGGTGACGTGATTGAACGTGGACAACTACTAAGCGTTATGTGCTCCTGGTACATGGACGCGACATCACTATCACTACATAGTATAAAACAAAGTCGCTTCCCTGTCTGTCTGTCCCTATATATGCTTAGATCTTTAAAACTGCGCAATGGATTTTGATGCGGTTTTTTTTAATAGATAGAGTGATTCAAGAGGAAGGTTTATATGTATAATACATGCATAATATAGTAGAGAAACACTGGTAATTTTAGAGGTTTCTAATGTAATGTCGTAAATAAACACATTTTTTTGCGCTTACATTGCAAACGCTGGCTAAACCCGTCGAGATAGATCAAAATAATGTACTACAGTATTGTACAACTTAAAAAGGTCTACAAAAAAGTCCATGATGGTATATGTCTATCTCTTAGGGATAACCCACAATAACCATTTTTATCCTATACTTTTTACGAGAAATAATGGCTCTAAAATTATCAGTGTTTCTCCATTGCACCCGTGCGAAGCCGGGGCGGGTCGCTAGTATTAAAATAAACTACGATTTTACACATCAGCGATTTTCTACACCAGGGAAGCCCCAAAAGGAGGGCAATGTTCTTAGTATGTTTTCCTGTTCGTATTTAAAGCTGGAACTTAAGGTCTTTCAGTTTACCTATCGCAGTCTATGGAAGAATACGCATAACAATTTTACCTGACGATTTTAACTGATATTCAACCATCCTTTTTAGGGTTCCATAAACAAGGGGTTCGTCCGTCCGTCCTTCCGTCCGACCGTCCGTCCGGCCATCGGTCTGACTGTCAGCGGGCTGTCTCTCAAGAACCGTAATAGGTAGACAGTTGAGATTTTTTCACAGAGCGTGTATTTCTATTGCCGCTATCATGTCGCGCGCAGCAAATAATAAAAACAACATAAACTTAACAAAAATTAAAGGGAGTCCCCCTTTATTTTTTATTAAGTTTGTACAAGTTTTTGTAGTCCATATAAGCAACGTGCTTTTTTCGGCGTTTTTTGCCTTGTGGTACGAGACGAACCTTTCATGTGCGAGTCCTACTCGCACCTGGCTGGTTTTTTTGGTATGATGTGTGCAAAAAATATCCACAGTCCAAAATTAAAAAGGTTTGTGATATATTTCAATCAGTGCTGGTTTTAATCCTTCACCTTTGTTGCGAGGTTTCCAGCAGCCAAATGTTTAAAATTACCAGTCACCCTGTGTAATAAAGATATTCTGTGAATACATGACAATAGAGCGGGAAAACAAAGGAAGTTATGATTAATTGATATTTTTCCGTTTATTCGTGCGGAAATATCGGCCTCGAGACAGACCTCGGGCTTTTTGTAGTAATTTTGTAAGTAAAAGTTACTTACTTTTGATAGTAAATGGCAGAAATCATATTAATTCATGTAAATATTACTCCTCATAAGGTCGAAAAGCCCTTTGAGATTTTTGGCCTTAATGTGTCCCTTTGGTACTTGCATTGGGAAGTGAGAAAGAAGAACCTATCTACATACATAATTTATGAAGGCACCTACTTACTTTACTAAAAAGAACTCCGTCCTTCTGACTGTTTTTTTTTATATAATTAAAGGACAACTCTGCACTTTAATTGCGTAACACACGATCAAACACAATCTCAATGATTTTGAAGGATATGGCTAATCGATTGCTTTATAAATTCAAAAAAATTGTCTGCTCAACAACGTAAATATAGCAATGAATTTTGTTAAACTGTCAAAATCAAAGCCGCTGGTCTTTTTTGCAAAAATAACCTACTTAAAAAAATCTGGAAAGAAATGTCATAAAGGCATCAAGTTCAGCCAGAAATATTTTATGGGCTTCAGATTTGGGTGCAGAGAGAAATGAAAAAGGTGTGAGATTTTACCGGGATAAAAAGTATCTCAAAGTCCAGTTCGTCTTCACATGCAGGTACTCCATGATCTCCTCAACTTTCATGGAGTTGTGCAGTCTGGACACGTACAGCAGCGTCGTCGGGATTGCTGGACCCATCAGTATGTTGGGTCCTGCCGGCGCGGTGCTGCACTGGTTCCGAAATACCTATGTATTTAAGTTAACAGGTTCATGTTACATCAACTAAACATTGTTTCATAGAAAAGATAACAGCCAGTGACGACATTTAATTCCAGTTATTTACGGAGAGTGTGCGTAGGGTATGATATTCTGTAGTTAAAACATTGACCCTCCCACGCTCTGTCGTTCTTCTCAGTTTGTTTCGACCTTTCTTCTCAGAGTAGTTAGATAAAAAACGCTGACCTCATCTTGTTTTGAAAATATGATTGACGTGTAAAAGTGTTTGTTCAAACCTAATTAGGGCGAATTTCACCAAACTTTTAGAAATTTTAGAATAAGTCTTATCCTGAGAATAAATTTTGTATTGTTAACAGTTTTTCCATAGGTACTAGAACTATCAGACGTTAATTTTACTCCACGCCTCTTCAAGCTTCTATTTATTATGACACCGGTGTTTCTATAAAACTGTTTCTTAAAGTTTCACAATATAGAATTGTAAGGCTTTTTTTTTGTTTTATTTTCAGGTTGCCATTTTAATAAATATAAACAGGGTGAATTTTTGCGATGGGGCACAAAAACAGGTACCTTAATCATTGTAGCTACAGGGAAACGCTCTTAGGAGACTGTCCTTTGTGCGAGTTTTTGATCTGCATTCACAGATTTTGAACCTTTACGTTTAGACGTTTAAACGTTCTAAATTACTTGACGTAAATTTTAACACAGAATGTCAGAAATCACAAGCAACAAACTAACTAGATTTGGTTTTAAAGCAAATAAAACTATGACATGTATTCGTTCAAAAATCTATTTTCGGCCTGTCTTCGTTGCCAGTCTATCCATCATTAAAAAGAAAGTTGGCAATCTCATTTTTTTTAAATATCCATATATTTAAAAAAAAATGAGACTGCCAAATTACTTTTATTTCATTTTGACAGTTCAAAAACATTCATTGCGTTATTTACGTGAGTGTTACGCAATTAGGGTGTTGTTACGAACACAGTTTCTAAAATGTTGTTGGACTGCTTGCCGATTTATTTGTATTGATGAGCGTATTTTGAACATAGTATTCTCCTTTAGTATCTGAAGAAAAAGTTACCCAATTACTCCAACTTTTACTTTTTAAATAAGGTACAATTTATTATTGAGGCCTGTTCAAATAAAAAATGTGTTTTGAGTAAGTCCTACTTACTTACTTACTGAAACATTGCAAAGTCCATTAATATAAACGCGAGCTTTCGTCAGTTCCTGCGTTCCTAGTACGTTTATATGCAAACTCATGCTAATTTTAGAACAGACTTTTCCGTATGTATTTTATATTTGAGTCGCCTGGGAAATCACAAGCTGAAAATATTTTTATAGAGTTAGTAAAACGTTGGACTTGTAACCTGCAATTACTAGCATAATAATGTCTAATGCTTTATTTGAACGAAACACGGTAGTAGTAAATAAACTAATAAATCATATTGCCTTGTTTGTAACTTGGAGTAATAAATAATAAAAAAAATGGAAAAGGTACTTGCTTATTAAATAAACTGTAAATACAATTACACACATATGTACATACATAAACTAACGCCTTCTTCGCATGGTAGAAACTGCAGTCCTCCTTTTGCTTCGTTCACGTTCATACATCTGGTCATAAACGCACGCTGAGTACTGTTTTCCTGACCTTTCTGAAGACCATCACCATTAAGTTATACAACGTGTAACTTAAAATGCGCAAAACCTGAAAATAGTATGATCAGAATAAGGAGCAGAATTAATTGAACCACTTTTTAACATAGGTCACATTTTTCAAAAAATCTTCATTAAAAACGTTGCCGTGTCTATTTATTAATAGGTCAAGCAAGCCAATGTCAGCACGGCGCAGCGGCCCGGTGACGACTCCTCCCTCGACAAAGCGTCGTCGCAGACGCAAGAAACGATCAGAATGACCAGTAAAACTAAAACAGCACATAAAACCTTTAAATTTTTTTTAATGACTCGTTTTCCCTCCGAAATAGGTCAATTGAATTAAAAATCAGTTGGGGTGTCTGAGGTTTTGCGCATTTAACGTTACACGTTGTATATTTCTGGAGCGTTCCCTCCCGGCGATTCCACTCATATCTGCCTTGATAAATTACCTTTTTAGTCGCCTTTCATTCATTCATTCATCTCAACATGACCAAAACCATCTAAGTGTGCATACACACGAGCGGCACATATCAACAGCAGAGACAACTGCAACACTCATCGGTAATCGCCGTCGACGCGACTGTCACGCGCCGCTCGTGTGTATGCACGGTGTAGTGTGTAGTCACCTACACAGTGCATCCTAACCCCAAATAGGTTATCTGTGAGCACAAACAGTGCTTGGTTCTGAGCATTCTATTATTAAGATCAAAGTAATGTAGGAAATGTCGCAAGGCACATTAATTTTCAATTCAGACTAAAGTAAAGATTCCACTTTGCTGTCGAATAGATCTCACTTTGATGTCTCCTTTTTGGAACTTAATCCGTATTGAATTAATTTCGGAACCGAAGCCATTTTGCATTCTGAATATTATGGTTTTCGGAAAGCTGTTTTAATTTTAGATAAAGCTGATTGGTCTCATTTCTAATATTGTGCAGACATACTTACACATGTGTGTGTGTGTGATTGTGAGTATTTTTCAACCAGTCCGCATCGACAACACTAACCCGCACTGGTACTGCATGGTAGATTACAGACCACTCCCTATCGAAGAGTGGAGGCCTGTGTCCCAGCAGTGGGAACATTATAGGCTGATTATGCCACATCGACATAAAAAAATCCCATCGACTTTTGAAATCTCGATCGATAACAAAGTTCCGATACTTAGGTACAGACACCAGCACATCAAGCTACCCGAAACTGTCAGATTTTCCCAATCAACATTGAACCTTATGCTTCAGCGATAAAGTTGAAAATCTATTAAAGAAATCTGACAGATTGTAGTAGCTTGATGTGCTGGCGTCTGTACAAAGTTCCGACACCCATAAGTCGAACCTATAGCTTCACCAGCTATCGTCCATCACTACTATTTATAACTTCACATCTGCAGTCGACCATTTTGAGAAACACTGAATTAGTCTATTCATCTCGTTTCAATACAGAATACGGAAAGCATGAAAATATGTCATTGAGGCAGTCCCAAGCAAGATTGATGACAGTTTCTCTTAAAATACTGCTATTCAGTTGAAACCCGGGGGAACAAGAACTTTTCTAGCTGGTGAGAGATGAACGAGGTTATATTGAAAAGTTGTTTTTTGTGGAGCTGTTGAATAATGTTTTATGAAAATGTTGTTTGTGGTTCTGGTTTAAATGCATTGGGGGTTGATGTCTTGTTTGTGATCTTTTGTGTTTGAGATGGAGGATTTTGTTTAAACTAAAGTAGGTCGTTATCATCTGACCGTTACATAGTAATTTTATGGAATTTAAAAGAGACCTTGACCTCTGTGTTTATTTTGGTGTTTCTTCTCAGAGTAGTCGGCTAGAAAATACCTCAGCTAGTTTCAATAAAAAAACGTTTGCGGTTGGTAGACCTCCGTCAGGAACGTAGTTCGTTACGCGATACTCTCAAGCACACACACACACTAATATCGTACCTATACAACGTTAAATGCGCAAGACCTGAAAATAGTTTGATCAGAATAACGAGCAGAATTAATTGAACCACTTTTTAATATAGGTAACATTTTTCAAAAAATCTTATTTATTAATAGGTCAAGAAAGACAATGTCAGCGCGGCGTAGCGGCGCGGTGACGACTCTTCCCTCGGTAAAGCGTCATCGCAGACGCAAGAAACGATCAGAATGGCCAGTAAAACTAAAACAGCACATAAAACCTTTACATTTTTTTTAATGACTTATTTCCTCTGTGAAATAGGTCAATTGAATTAAAAATCAGTTGGGGTGTCTGAGGTTTTGCGCAATTAACGTTACACGTTGTATAACAGAAAGAGACAGAGAGAGACAGAAAGTTGCATGGAGGGGGCATAACAGATTTTAAGCAAGATGATTTTTGCCAGTTAACTCCTACAGCAAGCCGCGATAAGAAACTTCGTTCTAAAAATATGAAAACATTTTTTTTTAAACAATAAAAAACACTGGTCATTTATCGTACTGATCAATATGCTTAAATCTAAGCACATTTATTAATTATTATAAAACTGATTTATTATCATCACTACATAGTATAAAACAAAGTCGCTTCCCTGTCTGTCTGTCCCTATATATGCTTCGATCTTTAAAACTGCGCAACGGATTTTGATGCGGTTTTTTGTAATAGATAGAGTGATTCAATAGAAAGGTTTATATGTATAATACATGCATAGTATAGTAGAGAAACACTGATAATTTTAGAGGTTTCTAATGTAATGTAAATAAACACATTTTTTTGCGCTTACATTGTAAACGCTGGCAGAACCCGTCGAGATAGATCAAAATAATGTACTACAGTATTGTACACCTTAAAAAGGTCTACAAAAAAGTCCCCGATGGTATATGTCTATCTCTTAGGGATAACCCACAATAACCATTTTTTATCCTATACTTTTTACGAGAAATAATGGCTCTAAAATTATCAGTGTTTCTCCATTGCACCCGTGCGAAGCCGGGGCGGGTCGCTAGTTGAACATAAAATAATAACGTTTTGTTTTAATGATCAGTTTCTACTAATGCTAGACGTCAAACAATATAATATACATCGACATACATATATTCCTAAATAAATAATGAGGTAGAAGTAAGGTACGATATCATTATCCCTTTTAAATACAATATTGTTATCAAACAGGATATCAAATACGACTGGAGGGCGATAAATAAGGGCATGATTACAACAACAAAACGAAATTAAAAGCAAACATGATCTTACACACTGTTTGCTTATGTTTCTAATCAACTTGTGTAGCTTGCTCCTATATTTGCCGTACCTTAATACAATGAGGTCGATACTCTTTTGTTTACATTTAATAACCAGTAGTAATAAAACAAAGCGAAGAGGAGATCTTTGAAATTGTAAAGGCTAGTGTAACAAACAATTCGTGAAGATTTTCGTTTAAATGTCTTTTAAGCTGCGTGTGTCTTCTACAAAGGTTAGAGAGATCATTATTAAGACCCTAAATATTATACTGGAACGAAGTTGTTACGAATAGTCACGTAACGAAAGAGCGATATGTCCATACCCAAATGTCCTTTCATTGGTATTTTTCGTCGAATCGTAAGGCTCCTCAAGTTCTGAGTTGAGCTGCACGATTTTTGACAAATGCGTGCACTGACTGGACAGGTCCGCTCAATCTGTGTGGTTCTTTACTCAAAAGACCATTTCAGACACCAATCTACATGGTCTTCACATTATCTGATCAAGATTATGTCTGGACTTTAAAAGAGGCTGTGACCTCTGAGTTTGTTTCAGCCTTTCTTCTCAGAGTAGTCAGATAGGAAACGCCGACCTCATCTAGTTTAAAAAAATATGATTGACATGTAAAAGTGTTTGTACAAACCTACTTACAGAAAATAAATCATTTATCATTTATCATTAGTTAATGCTTTAGCTCCACGCGACTTTCTTTCTCTCTCTTTCTTTAAAATTTTCACAGCTGCCATCTTCATGTCAAAATGAAAATCCAAGATGGCAGCTGTGAAAATTTTGAAATTTTTCATCTTGCCGTCCGTTTTCATAGGTTTCGAGGGTGCTGATGCCAAAGATGATGACAGCTTAACGCGAGCTTCAAAAAACTTAAACTAGATGGCTCTGTTTTAAAAATCTATTTTAAATTCACACTTTGTCCCTTTTACTATGTAATAACACAGAGAGAGAGTGAGAGAGATAAAGTGTGAATCAAGTGTGCGCGTGCGAGTATAGCGTAAGGAACTTCGTTCCTGACTGGAGTCCCATGACCGGACAAGTTTGTTTTCTTTCATTGCGTCGTTTTTCATGAGCTTACTAGTTGCATGACAGGTATTTACCAGACTTATCGCACAAAGTCTGTTGGCATTCTGTAGGATCCTTTCGGCGTAAAGTTACATTTTGGCTAATAATAAAATGTAAATAAGATTAATTATGTACTTTAATGTGATCAACGTACATTTTCTTACTTTTAATCCCACCGATGGAACCAAGTTTATCCTCAAATGAAAACATACCGGTTTTCTTTTTAAAATGTGACCCAAACTAATCAGATCTTTCTTTTGTTTCAGGTTTCAGCAATATAGCCTTAGGCCTTGGAATTATCATTGCAACGCTTCTCAACCTCACCGACTGCGACATCGTCACCGATGCACCGAAAACCAAAGAAATATACAATAATATATACCAAAGAGATAGTCCCAAAGATATACCAGAACCTGAGTTACTGCCTGTACTACACGGGAATGATACTCGATGCCGCATCTCCGAGTATTTGTGTACGAATAAGAAGTGTATACCGATTAATCGATACTGTGATGGTTCGAACGATTGTGGGGATTCATCTGATGAGCCGAGGCATTGTACACGTAAGTAGATTATTATTTAATTTAGTTATACGTGACCTAAAAATATCATCTTCCAGAAATCTGGGCACTATGTAGGATATAAGGTTGGAAAATGTAAGAATAACTAATTGTACTTTGTATTTGGTTTCAAATTGGTGGCACAAGGATATAATAAACTAGACAGAGTACAAACGATACACAGCTCAAGTACAAACGATAAACAAAAGCACAAAACGAAACATTAGCAACAGCAGTAAAGTAGAAAGAAATAGTCCCTCTCTACGCGAGCATAAATTTTAGCACTTTTATAATCCCTTTTCCGAGGAAGTGGTTCCCACATGACGTGGCAACAGCTGAGAGGAGGTAAGGGTACAGTTTGTCCATATAAATATGCATATAACTTGAATTCACAGACCAGAATAGAAATGAGTGGAGTCGGCGGAATATATTATATATTTTTCTTGAAGATCATAGTTTTTCTGATCGCGTGAATAAGTAAGCAGAAGTAGCCTTAGATAGAGGCAAGGAAACTTTGTGTAAAGTTAATGAGAGCAGATTAAAAATTCAAGTTTTTGTTCAAACATCAAGAATCTATCCGAGGCCGGTTGAAGTGTAAAAAAACTCCGATAAACTTTAAGGATTAATGGAATGGATCTATCCGAACTGTTGCCGAAATTCCAGACATTTTGTTGCCTAAAGTTTTCTTCGGTTTCAATTTTCACAGCTATTTTAGAAGTAATTTCAATAAGTGACTGGTTATTTGGATATCTTAAACTCATTTGAATGAACATAATGCTAGCACTTCAAAAGGTTTGGGGTTGTGATCTGATTTAAGTGTGGCCATAAGATCAGTTTTTCTGTTACCAAATCTTCCAAGAGACTAAATAAATTTCTGTGCTAAAGTTTAACTTCAGTATATGAAGTTCGTGACAGTTTCCAATAAAAACAATCAAGAAAGATAACACAGTAAAACGGGAGTTGAGAATAGCGTCTATTTTCAGAACTACGTATATGAGTCCACAACACAATGAAGAACAAAACTTATTATTCCTTTACTTACATACCGCCTTATAATTGCAAGAGTATATACGCGGAAACTAACAAAGATAAAGAATGGTAACGGTTTGTTAAATACACTTCTCCGAGGGAAATTGAAGTCTGGCGGAATTCGTAACGAATTAATTGTAAGGAAACAGCGAGAGGCGGAATAGATGCACAATTTCCGTACACAAGAGCCTCGGAGAAAGGATTCTGTTTCCTTATAAGTGTTTCCTTATAGGAGTTTCTTAAGAATTTTGAGCGTTAACTCATCGTTGATTTTCATTATTGAGTTTCCTGTCACAGATAATTAAAATGTTGTTTACCGGTGTTTTGGTATTCATTTACACAATTTTAGAATAATGTAATTATTTAGTACTAAGGTTCCGTCATATTCTTTCGATATCTGGAGGTCTACTCCCAAATAACGTAATCCTGAGGATTGACCAAAGTTACGGGCGAATCCTACTCCGTATCACCTACGGATATAAGATTAGTTTGGGGCCCGATGAATGACACCACGATTTGACAGTTGTCCCTACTCCTGGAGTGATTTTACCCGTCCAAAATAGGTAATTAATCGGTTTAGGGTTCATTCCCAAGATACGAACTATTTCCGGATGGGCCCGTATCTTCGTTGACGGAGTTAGAGATTTGGCCCCCTGCTGTGCAAATCTAAATTGTAGGTTTGGAGTAAAATAATACATAGTACGGAAAACTTATCGCTTATTCACTAACTGAACAGCTAACCTACATTGTGTTTTGCAGTGCCCTATCAGGGTTTATGTACAAAAACCGACGATTAATCTTTGTCAAAAGTGTGAAGTGTATGAGAGCAAAAAAAATAACCGACAAATAAATGACATTTAGTAAGTATGTATCTATAATTTGTAAGTATGTATCTATAATTGTATACATGATATTTGCACCAACGACAGCCCCATTTTAGATACAGAAAAATCACTGTCCCTTCCAAGATTGCCTGAAAGAGATCGCAGGAAGCGATAAGGCCGCCCCTTGTATATTTTGTAGTGTTTGATATGTATGTCTTTTGTGTTGTGTATTTTTGTGGTGTACAATAAAGTATATACTTATAAATAAATATAAATAAATAAATTTAACAAATACTTGACATTATAAATTTAATAAATATGATTTATTTACCAATTTTATTAACTTCATTTATTTAATTAATGTTATTAATAATTATGCATGCTAGTTTTAGCGAATTGTTTTAGAAACTGTTAAAAAATCCAACCATCTGTACTAATACAGTTCTCGCAAATAAATTTCATTTCATTTCAAAAGTAAGTTAAGTTCTAAACTCGGAAACGAAAGTCATTTACATAGCCGGTAAGTGTAGAATTTTACTCAAGCACTTGCAGCGAACAGTTTTTATTCTTCAGAACGACAACTGTTGCAATCCTACGTTTACCTTTGCTAAGATACATGACACAGCACATTATACGTACGTATTTACGTTTACGTACTTATTTTGTGAACGAAGGTTTTCCCGTTCACCTGGAACTTTAAACCACGATGGGAACTGATAACCTGTCACGGCTTAAGAGCTTAATATACGGTGCGACGAAGTGTGTTACAGGATTATTTTATAGCTTGAACGGGTATTTGACGTTACTTAATTTGGTCTCTCAATTTAACAACGATTTTACGTAAGACATGACCCGGGTAAAAAATACGGGCCGAAAATACGCCGAAAACAGGCCAAGGTAGTGAACGAAACACCGAAAACACGCCGATACACGCCGAAATTAGGCCGAAAATACGCTGAAACACTCCAAAAACACGCCGAAATGAGGCCGAAATCACACCGAAAATCATTTTTACCCGGGGAGTCTCTTTAAAATTATTTCTAGAAGCAGCTAGATGATTTTACATACACCAAAAGTTAGCTCCATTTCACTGAAAGAAAGAGGACGAAAACAACGGCTCTCATATATTTATTACTAGCGACCCGCCCCGGCTTCGCACGGGTGCAATGCTGATCACTATCACTACATAGTATAAAACAAAGTCGCTTCCCGCTGTCTGTCTGTCTCTATGTATGCTTAGAACTTTAAAAATAAGCAACGGATTTTGATGCGGTTTTTTTTTAATAGATAGAGTGAGTCAAGAGGAAGGTTTATATGCATATAATACATGCATAATATAGTAGAGAAACACTGATAATTTTAGAGCCATTATTTCTCTTAAAAAGTATAGGATAAAAAATGGTTATTGTGGGTTATCCCTAAGAGATAGACATATGCCATCGCGGATTTTTTTGTAGACCTTTTTAAGGTGTACAATACTGTAGTACATTATTTTGATCTATCTCGTAGGGTTAAGCCAGCGTTTGCAATGTAAGCCCAATAAAATGTGTTTATTTACGACATCACATTAGAAACCCCTAAAATGATCAGTGTTTCTCTACTATATTATGCATGTGTTATACATATAAACCTTCCTCTTAAATTACTCTATCTATTAAAAAAAACCGCATCAAAATCCGTTGCGTAGTTTTAAAGATTTAAGCATACATAGGGACAGACAGCGGGAAGCGACTTTGTTTTATACTATGTAGTGATTTAATTCATGTTTACTTTATCGACTACTAAACAACACAACACACAAACATTTATTAAACAAGTCTTCAGTAGGCTGTCTTATCGCACAAGGCAATCTTTTGCGTACAACCTCGATCTTTTGAAGTCAAAAAGTTTTAAGGAAATCAGTACCAACTTGAAGGACCTGCTATGGTGTCTTTTCATTGCTACTTTTACAATTAAGCTGTGAACTCCTGTTGGACAAAAGATTGTACTCCATATTATTCTTTATGTATAGATCCGCTTGTTCTAGTTCCTAAACAAAATTGATGCGACAAATAAAAAAAATCACTATTACCATCACTTCAATAAACGCCTCTATTCCTTCTATATTCTTATTATTCTCTTCTATCTATATCTATGCTACTTATATTGTAGTAAATGTATTCTCCGTCTAGCGAGTTTTTGCGCCAATCTCGGGCCGACCGCTACCTCGACCGGAATCTCTCATGATCTGCTAATGGAAATTTATCCCCCCTCTTTGATTTAAACTCCGTCGTCGCCCAATGATTTATGGTTCCCGTTGAGGGTAGTTTTTGTTTTATATTAATCGTCTATTTTTCTATTCTTAACTTTATGCACGAATTATGGCGGTGGTGAATTAAAATCTAGTCATAGTATATTGATTTATCTTTTGTTCGATGAAAATGTTGTGATGAGTTCAACATTAAAATTTTCTGGCTTATCTGCGTTCTTGAACGCTTCACCTCTTCCTCTTTTTGCTAGAAAGAATCGCGTTTAAATAAACTTTGTACAGATTTTAAACTATCAGTCAAGCCAAAAACCCGAAATTAACGTATTAATTAATTGCTAATAGAATAACAGTTAATTAAAGACTTCTCCAGAATAATATAGATAATTAAACTAGTACCGACATCACTTTGTATATGTCAGGCCTTACGCTAACTAATACTACTCGAACTAGGTTGTCTGTAATACCGTAACACTGTAAACGGATAATTTAATGGGAATACGCTCCGCAATATTAGATTCCTATCATGGCTCGAGTGTAATATCTACCAAACGTCTGTAATACGTCACGTTTGTTTGGTTAACGTTCATCGCACTGTGTTCATTAACATTAATACGGTTAATATAATGTTATTCGGTAATATTCATGGAGCTATATGATATTTGAGTCACGCACCGTTTCATTTTATAACAACACTAGCTTCTGCCCGTGTCTTCGTCGCATCGCATCACCTACCCGCAGTGTCAATTCGTTTTCATGTAGCGATCTTTCTGATTTTTTTTCTTTTTGCTCGGTTCCTAAGGGCCATAGCGTAATGTTAAAGTAGCCGATAGCCTTTCTCAAGGATTGGGCTATCAACTGCAAAAATAATGGTCAAATCCGACTAGTAGTTTCAGAGATTAGCGCATTCAAACAAACAAACTCTTCAGCGTTATTATTTGTACTCGTATACAAGTTGTAACTTAAATAACGCACAACCTCTTAAGGGGTCATTGTACTCATCATTATGAACAACTTTTGCTAAAAAAAAAATCAGCTGTTCCCTACATTTATGTTCGCATAACTCGTCAAAATGTAGGGAACAGCTAATTTTTTTTCGCGATTTTCGGTTGGGTCCCATAGTAAAAGTTGTTCATAATGATGAGTACAATGACCCCTTAAGAGGTTGTGCGTTATTTAAGTTACACCTTGTATAGATATTTCGGGAAAAATCTTCGTGATAATGCATCTTCTAATGTTTTATGAACTTCCAAACAAATGCAGCATTCAATTGTTTTTCTTGAATATACGTTTGCTTTTTTTTTACATGTTTTTGAAAGTGAATAAAAAAAAAGGTTGTATCTCAAATTGTAATACTGGCACGTTCGAAAATATAAATCGACCTCTTCGCAAACTCTAGCCGCTCACTCACCGGCATCGGTACGTACGTATGAAAACAAACCACTAAAAGCTGTATATTTTGCCGACCTCCATAGCTTTCAGAAAATCCTTTTCCTTCCAATATAAGTAAGAAAGCGTAAGGAATCTTGGAACTGACCTCGACCGACCCGCACCTCCGATTGCCTCAAAGACTGATAGTCCTCCTTACCTCCAATCTTATTGAAAAAGCTTACAGATACCTTCAGTATTTCTCGAATTTATCACTGCAATATCTTAGTATTGTCTCCCTTCGTTTTATTTAGACGTCAAAACCAGATGGAAGGAATTAGAATTTTGAGAAATGTCTTCCTCATTTTATGGGGAGACGCCTATTGAAAGGCTTTGTCGAATTCTGAATATCTTTTGCTTGGATCTTGAATCAATTTTAGGTATGGCTTTGAAATTATATTATTTATAGATTTTTGTTTTTTTTT
Source organism: Eremobia ochroleuca (assembly GCA_949629135.1). NCBI lineage: Eukaryota > Metazoa > Arthropoda > Insecta > Lepidoptera > Noctuidae > Eremobia > Eremobia ochroleuca. The sequence goes on along the minus strand of OX451396.1, from coordinate 5,793,750 downwards.
GTAGTTTCTTGATAACAATTTTGTAGTCATAAATTACACCAAGTTACGTAGCATACATAGTACACTTTTGATTACGGAAACTAAGCTATTTTCCAGAACTCGGAATGTAGATGATTCATCTCATATACTCGTATCGTAATCGGATAGGCTGAACTGTACTTGTACAGTGTACCTACCACAACTACAAGTAGGAATGTATCGCTTTCGGGAATTCTGAGTAATTCCTTGATGTGTTAGGCATGTCTCTATGATCAAAGGCTACCTTCTCCTATGTTTCGATATATCATCAGATACAGCCGTATCTGAAACGGTTGCTGCTTTTATTTGTCAGCCACCATATACACTGTTTTCTTTACTAAAAGTATAACATGACATAACATCACGCGTTTCCCCAAAAGGTTGGGCAGGGGTGTACCTATAGTGCCTACACTGACTTTCGCCAGTTGGTTTAAGTCCCATGTACAGACGCCAGCACATCAAGCTACCCGAAACTGTAAGATTTTCCCAATCAACTTTGAACCTTATGCTTTAGCGCTAAAGTTGAAAATCTATTAAAGAAATCTGACAGATTGTAGTAGCTTGATTTGCTGGCGTCTGTACATATAATAGGGGGCGAGCCTATTGCCATCAATCCAGACTCCAGGCTTCTACTGAGAAATTCCAAATAGGAAAACTCAATAAAACTTTTCCCGACCCGTGAATCGAACCCAGTAACCTCATGCTCAGCAGTTACGCTTGCGATCACTAGACTTGGCAGACCTGTTGGTCTAGTGGTCAGTGGCCCTGACTACTATACGTAAGCTCGTGGGTTCGATTCCCACCCAGGACAAATGTTTTTGTGATGAGCACGATCATTTGTTCTTTGTCTGGGTGTAATTTATATACAGCGTGTAACGGAAGGGGGGTATCAACCCTGAAGGAGGTGAATGTGCTCATGAAACTCAACAACTTTCCCCAAAGAACATAGGTCGAAATATGAAAAAAAAATTTGGCCCTCCCTTACAAAACTGACTACCAGCTGATTGATTTACTATGGGAGGGCCAAATTTTTTTTTCATATTTCGACCTATGTTCTTTGGGGAAAGTTGCTGAGTTTCATGAGCACATTCACCTCCTTCAGGGTTGATACCCCCTTTCCGTTACACGTTGTATATCAGTCGTCTAGTACTCATAGCACAACCTCTGCTTAGTTTGGGACTAGATGGCGTTGTGTGAAAGTTGTGGAATATTATTATTATTACCTCTATTACGAGTCACTAAAAATAACCAAAAGAAAATATATCTCATACTCCACATAACAATCATATTATCACACATATTACTAATGGAACCACGAATATCATGGCCAAGTGGCACGACTCAGACTCGGAACCAGAGAATATAATAATTGAGTTTGGGAATGCGGGGACACGGCACAGGTCCCAATTCAATTCTGTTCCCATTTCTGCCAAGTAGATCTGTTCTAGCCTCAACACCATATAAAGATACTGTTTTATGTATTGTATAGTTTTGCTCCCGACTTAGCTGGTTTTGGATTTTATTTTGTTGTCGGAATGGTAAAGTATTTTCTGTGCAGACAACTTGATATTTGCATTTTAGCAGGGATTGTATTTGCGTCTTGTGCATTATTGTTTGTTAGAACGAAGTTTCTTATACACGGTATACTCTTGACACTTAGTGAATGAGAGCTAGAAGAAAAGACGTGTAACATTTTGACCGTCATAATACATTTGTTTTTTAATCGACATTAAAAAATAAGGAGAAAATTATGAACTGATTTGGAAAATTCAAGTTCTCTTCAGTAGGATGAGTGATTTTTGAGTTAGCACCTATTATACGTAAATATTTAATTTTCCCACTTACTTTATGTTGATGATTTTACAATAACTTTCTGTCAGTGTTTTATAACTATTTACATTGCAAATAGTTATACAACGTGTAACGTTAAATGCGTAAAACCTGAAAATAGTTTGATCAGAATAACGAGCAGAATTAATTGAACCACTTTTTAATATAGGTCACATCTTTCAAAAAATCTTCATTAAAAACGTTGCCGTGTCTATTTATTAATAGGTCAAGCAAGCCAATGTCAGCGCGGCGCAGCGGCCCGGTGACGACTCCTCCCTCGGTAAAGCGTCGTCGCAGACGCAAGAAACGATCAGAATGGCCAGTAAAACTAAAACAGCACATAAAACCTTTACAATTTTTTTAATGACTTATTTCCTCTCTGAACTAGGTCAATTGAATTAAAAATCAGTTGGGGTGTCTGAGGTTTTACGCATTTAACGTTACACGTTGTATACCACTTTGTGTGGGGTAGGTACCAAAACTTAAATGTGAAAAATAAAAATCTCTACAAAAAAAAAGTCAGTGGAAACAAAAAGAAAATATAAAACCAAGGACATCGACTGCAGAAATTAAAGTTATTTTTGACTGTATGTTTTTTAGGGTTCCGTACGAAAATCGTAAAAAGGAACCCTTATGGTGCGACTCAGTCTGTCTGTCTGTATGTCACAGCTGGATATCTCAAGAAGTACTAATGCTGTAACTTGAAATTTGGGTTAGTTTTAGATGACGTTTGCCCAACTATTTTACAAATAAGAAATTATTTTTTTTTTTTTTCTGCAACAGGGACTGAAAGGGGGTCTTTAAAATTCGAAGTAGGAGACAGGAAGTATTATAGACATATTACATACAGACACATTTCACTATCACATAAAAGAGCGCTAATTACACATTCTCATCATTTTTTTTAGGCCACATAGGTTTCGACTTTTGATGAAAACTGTAAAAAAAAAAGAAATACCGAAGTTTGCATAGAGGAAAATCTGAAATTATTTTATATGATAGAAGTTTATGTAAAGATTACAAGAAAAATAAAACGTAACATCTCTGAATCACTTGTTCAGAAATCATCAACAAAAATTACATTAGTTCCACTATCGGTCAAGAGACGGCGTTAACCTAAAACTGCAATATTCTACACCTGAATTTTTTTTTAATTCTCTTCGGCGAGGCCAGCATTTGTCAGAGAATTTTAGCACTGTAAAATTCTCTGACGAATGCTGGCCTCGCCGATGAGAATTTAAAAAAAAATCACGTTTCACAACCAAAATGTCCTCCTTCCTACCTACTGGCAGGTTGCTTTGGGTGAAGCACAGTTGTAGTTTTTTCTGGGCACACAATTATTTAGGTACCTATACGAATTAAGCTCCTAATAGTCTGCCGGTTAAAAAAAAAAAGTTTTTCAGTCAGCATAAGCAGTTGTGGCTAAGATTTGTAAATTAACAATAAAGATATAATAGTAACTCTCGGTGCGCGAGTCCGACTCACTCTTGACCGGTTTTTTTTTTGTTTGTAAAAAGTCTTTCCTTGAACTACTCTCAAAAGTTGATAATTTATTTATTGTGTCCCATATTTAATACAATACAGCGAAAGAAACTTCGTTCCAACCGTCCCGTGACACCTCACAGCTTTTTTAATTCACCTAATGAGGTTTTATTGGTTGGTAGTTCGAGTTAACCTCATTAACTAAATACTAGCCACTTACGGGTTAACCGCAGGGGTTAACCAATATAGGTACTCCTAATGAGACAATTAGTTCACTAACGCACCCAACAGTAACGATTGGTGCAGAACGTAGATATAGATAGGTACTCGAACCTGTTTGCCTGAATCCCTTTAGACTTAACGATATTGTGTCCAGTAGGTTTATTCCTGAAAAATTAGGCTAAACTTTGAGCTATTTTCAAGCACCTGCAAGATTATTATGAAATGATACAATAAATAAAACATTTAGGTCGGCAACCCGAATCATTAAATCCGCCTTTGTACCTTTTGTGCGAGAAGTTTAAATAAATAAATAAATAAATAAGAACTTTATTCGTTTGATTAGAAAACTGGAATGAAAATAAACCAGTTGGGTTTATTTTCATTCCAGCTAATCCGCTTTGCAGATATAAATTATGCGTATGCAAATGTCAAAGCGATCCAGCAATCACGTGTACCGTGGGAGAAAAACAAGCAGACTTACTTCCTCATTTATAATGTTATTATGTTAATTATGATTTCTGAGATAGTATCAGAAAGTAATATTTATATTCAACTGGTAGACTATAAACTATATTCCGTCTTTGTACAATCTTAAACTATGACATGTTTTGTTAACGCGGTGGCTTGCACCAGACGTGCGTCATTTTATTACTATAAATATACATACATAACAATAAATCAATGTTTGCGATTACTGCTACGCGTTGACTAACATTAGAGAAAGGAATCGTCAACAGCTTTACCTTTAAACACAATTTATACGTAATAAACCTAACGGGAACTAAGTAATCCTTTCTCTACGTGCTTCAACCTCAACAACAACTCTAACAACAACAACTCTGCAAGTGTACGAACTGTACAGTCTTATAATAACAAGGGTCTTAAGTGTGCCGCTCGTGTATTTGAGTAAGGTGCTTAAATACACGTGTGGAATATTGTCAAGGGCAGCCGTTGACACGCGTTGACGGCAGCCGTTGACACGCGTTAACGGCAGCTGTTGACACGCGTTGACGGCAGCCGTTGACACGCGTTGACGGCAGCCGTTGACACGCGTTGACGGCAGCTGTTGACACGCGTTGACGGCAGCCGTTGACACGCGTTGACGGCAGCCGTTGACACGCGTTGACGGCAGCCGTTGACACGCGTTGACGGCAGCCGTTGACACGCGTTGACGGCAGCCGTTGACACGCGTTAACGGCAGCTGTTGACACGCGTTGACGGCAGCCGTTGACACTACGGCTGCAGTTGCCTCTGCCGTTGACGTGTATCGCTTGTATGTATGAGCACTAAGACGACAACTTTTTCTGGTAATAAGATGATGAAACTTTTAAAAAAATCTGTTAAGGGAAACCATTATTATATTATCTACTCTATTGTGAAAAATAGCTAAATCGGTCCAGCCGTTCTCAATTAAAGCGCTTACCAAAGAACAGCATTTCATTTCTATTATATTGTAGATAACAGATATAGAAGTAACGTATGGAATTATGACACTCTTAACAAAATAGCCACAATTGAGGCACGACTTCACTTCAAAACAAAACCTTCTTTCCTCTTGACGTTTAAAAAATAAGTAGGTGCCTACTTTAAAACAAAAAAAAAAAAAAAAAAAACGCCCTGGCTTGCGCTTGGGTAGATAGCACGTTATTTTGCTCTCTTTTGTTGTTCACCCACACAGCCTTCAATGGGAGTACGCCAACTAATTTCAACTCTGCCGACACTTGACGTGTTTACTTGGAAAACTTCATATTTTTCATCTTGGAAATATACTTTGTTGGTGTCCGTTAAGCGATTTTGGTCTTTAATAACATGTAACCTAGTTTAGAGTTCGTTTTCAGGGGCAATTCTAACCTATGATGTTGTTACTTTGGTGCATTGCGCATTCGGTATAAATTCCGATAATGCTGGGACGTCAATGGGTTCTCGAGCGGGTCTTGTCGCTCAATTAGCAGCTACAGCAATTCCTGATGCGAACTGGTCCTATAGGTAGGTTCCTAATGAACAGAAATTGACCATCAGGAGCCACAAGTAGCGATTTGCGGCGGTCAACTCCTGCATAATTAGTTCTCAGTTTCGTGCACTAATGACGCAACTGAGGCGCAACTTGCCAGCTAAGACAATTCCAACAAAATGTACATCCTTTAAGGGTTCTATTAAATTTGAACAGGTAAAGTACAATGTCGTCCCAGCTAGAGCAACCTAATGGCTTGAGTGAGGTAGCTAATAAGATCACGCGGTTCGTTAATTTAGCCTGGCTCCCCTCACTAATTTACCAAAAGGTGGGCTGTACTTAAATTAAATAATAAACTGCGGGTCCTGTTACTGATTTCGTAACTTTTTTGGAAGCTAATCCAATTTTATGAGCACAAGTTTTTATGTTTCTTTTAATGACCAGGGCAGGTACAATTAAAGTTAGGTTATAAAGTATGATGGAAGGAGAACAATTGCGTCTGAAAATTGCTAAGAATAAAGTTGCTCGAAGAATCATCAATAGAAACGTGCGGTATCAAGTATAATACCTACCCATTCTGCTCCAACACACGGCGCCGAGATTACCCTCCTTGTGAAAATGGGTAAAGTTAAGATATGATCACTATCCTGTGTGGTACTAAACAAGATTTCCCGGCACAGACATGTTATCAAATTGAGCCCAGAAAGTTAGAGCAAACAACAGAACAACTTTCAATCTTGTTAAGAAATAATAAATCAACAATGTCACAACTCGGAATCAGCAAAAATAAGGATTGTTTGTTACATAATTTCCACAGACATTCAAAATTCATTCGGCTCGGTGTCCGAAACGTGACGTCACGCTCAAGATTAAAAACTCAATTATCCGACTTGCCCATCTGTCTGCTCCGTGTGCCACAAAAACGTGAGCAAATAGAAATCACAAAGGGTTTTTCCTCCCGTTTTCACAATAAACACATGGTCGTTGGACGGTAAACGCGGCCTACGGCGGATTGAATCCAGCATTATTAAGTTTTAATGACGTCAACCACAATGCCAGGCCCCCAGGCGATAAACAAAGGATAATGGCCGTTGTGTCGCTCGTAATAAGATAAATAACCGCAATCGCAATCTACCGGCCTGCGCCGCGAGTGTAATCTCGAGTCGTTGAAATTAAATATGAATCAAGTTGTAAAATGTATATCGATGCGATGTTACTCTAGAGAAAATGAATTGAAGCTTAAGATAGTTTGAATAAGATAAATTATGTTTACATTAAACGACGGCTTATGAATTTATTATTCTATTTTTATTTCGAAACGACTTTTATCTTATAGCCCCAATACTAAATCGAACATTCTTGAAATACCTAAATGTTATTTGCTCTTCTCCGAAGATAAAACTCGTTCCCAAAATATCTATCCTAAAAATCGTCACTAACATGACCAGATCGCAAAATGTCCTGCCATTAGTCGAGCAGTTTCACAGAGGGAACTCAAAGTGATTCTAAAGTATGTTTCTGTATACGTGCACAGAGAACGCACGACATCACGAACACTCGTAAAATTCACTAGTGGAGCGCAACATTGCAATTTCACTAGCCGTTCACAGACAGCAGTTTGTTCGTGCGATCTGTTTGAGGCCATACCCTGGCCTCCTAGACTGTGCAAAGGCCATAAAAAGAGCGAGTTAGCAATACATTTAAACGGTACAAATGCTACGTGTGTGCATTAAGGAGAAGAAGTAAGGGAATGGAATTTCAGAAACGGTTTGCAGATAGATTTTTTTATTTGGACATTTCTACCAGTTCCTGGATTGGAATGTGCAACGTTCATTCTAAACTCTGGCTGTTTTTTATCACTGGTCGTAACGTTAAAGTGGGGCATGAATGCGGATAGCGGATATTTGCCAAACGATTCGACGCCACTAGACACTTTAGACGGCGATTTTTTTTAATCGTCGTCTTTTAAATAATTTTCGAGATTATCATGCATTCTAGTTTGATTAGGATAAATATTGGTTTCATCATCTTTCGTTCGATAGTGCGTAACACTTCACCCTAGCGCAATTCTTTCCTGTTTTATGGATGTGTTAAATCCTACAAGACTAGCATTAGTCAGTGGCTTCGCCATTCTGTCTAAAATCAGCGCAAGGGAATGTACAGACGCCAGCACATCATCCTACCCGAAACTGTCAAATTTTCCCAATCAACTTTGAACCTTATGCTTTGGCCATAAAGTTGAAAATCTATTACAGAAATTTGACAGATTGCAGTAGCTTGATGTGCTGGCGTCCCCACTACCGGAATAAAAAGTACTTTCTAACCCAGGTCATGGTCTACCTGTGGGCCAAATCCTTTCAGCCAGTAAGGCGTGAAAAGGTAACAGACAGAGTTACTTTCGTATTTACAATATTAAGTATGGAAATATGGATAATCCCAATACTTACATAAGGATTTTCTTGTTATTACAATACAATTCACCGCTCTCGTTCAGGCCATGGCCTGTTTGAACTCACCCTTCCCTTTGGGCTAATTTGCTTTCGACGCGAACTTTGGCACGTTTCATGTTTACTAGCTCCAGCTCCAAGTATAGCAGATACTAATCCCACTCTCATTACTGATGCAAATTTAATACAAACCCGAGTTTAGTATGGACCATATTGTGTTTACGTCTTGCGATCCGTTTGGGCCAATATCGGGGAATGTTGGGCCAAGGTATGGGTTCTGGGAAGCTTGATGTTATTTGATGTTAGATTTAGGATTATATTTTATTATTTAGCATAATTTAACTCTACGAATAGGTACGGAAGGTGAATAAATAAACAAGAATTTATTTGATTTTCTACAATTTGTGTTCCATAGTACTGTGTAAATGTGTAGAATAAAAGTAAGGCTTAAGACTCGTACAGACAGGTGCGATGCGACGGCGCGACGCGATTCTGCGATATATATCTGTAGAACAATTTCTATGGAAACGCGCGCGACAATTCACACAGGGGCGACCTGTCGCGCCGAAACACATGGTTGCGCCGAGACTTCAATAGGAACATTTTGTATGGCGACGCGGCGATATTCGCGCAGCGGCCGCGATTCGCGTCGCTCTAGTGTGAAAGGTGTTGCGGCGCGATAATATCGCAGAATCGTGCTACATCGTGCGACAAGTCGCGCCAGTCTGCCCGAGCCTTAAAGGCGGGAGAAGACCAAAGAAACTGGATAAATTGAGTCAAAGATAATATGTGACGATTGATAGATAAGAAAAGTATGGAAGGAAAAGACATGTTTCGCCGAGCCCAAATAAATTGAGACAAGGGTATGAGAATGATGATTGGGAATGATGATGAATTTTGTAACAACAATTAAGTAAAATAAATACACAAAATAAGTACACAGCACTCATTTTGGCGGAAAGAAAAACAGTTGAAAAGTGGCGGGAAATCGTTTTTACTTTTAATTTTTCTTTTTAAAATTTCATCTATTTAATGGTATCAAAACCAGCCCGATACAAACAGTACAGCCAAAGAGATTTTTTACTACTTTATACATATAAAATACGATATTTGTTTTCCCCGACCTAATATACAACTTGTTGAGACTGACTGTACCTATAATGCAGAAAACATTATAAAAACTTGGAAGTCTAGCCTTAGCCTCAGGCGAACAGTAGTTACGGGCATATTTCACTAGTATCCATTTCTTTATCCACCAGCACCATAATTGCGTAACACACTATAATCATTCACAATTTGAATCACTTTGAAGGATATTGTTAATCCATCGCTTCAATGTTCTTAAATTGATCCGTGCAACAACATAAATAACGCAATGAATGTTGTTTAACTGTCAAAATGAAAGCCATTGCTACTGTTAGTGTATTATGCAATCACCCCACAGTTCCTGCTTTAACCAGAAAAAACAATTTAATTTATTTTGCCAAAAGTAATTTTCTCAAACATCAAAAAGGATCCCAAGTTTTCCTCTCACCAAAGAAAATACCTTCTCTATAAAACATTTAGGCTATTGTTATACCTTTATCTATAAATATAAAAGGAGAAACTGACTGACTGATATTATATCCAAGCACAGCCGAAACTACTGCTACTACTGACTAGGAATGTGAAATTTTGTAAAAGGCTTCCTTTAAGACAAGACGGGGTACAGTTAACATGAAAAATCGAATTCTTTTGGTTAATAAACTTGAAACTTGGCAATATTTGCCTCAGTAAATAATAAAGATTGTCCCTTTTAGTTTAAAAAAACCGCTCACAGAGGATTTAGGGGTGAATAAGTTAATAAGTAAGAAAAAAAGGAACCCATTAACTGGAAACTCGGTACTAATAGATAGGTGCTTAACACAAAAAAATTAAAAAGTAAAAGATTTTCAAAAACGGACTCCTACCGCGGAAAAGGCTAATAAAATTTAAGGGGTTGATTTTACTGCTTGCTTTCATTAAATCGAAAGAGGGGCCCGTGGCTAAATAATAACAGCCAAACAGGTCGATCGACCAAGTTAAGCTACGCTTGCCGCGATTGGCCTGTGGATGGGTGACCATCTTTACATACCGAGACCCCTCCGTGCCTCAGAAAGCACGTTAAGCCGTTGGTCCCGGCTGTCATTCGGGGATCTTCGATAGTCTTCACGGGTAGTCGGAAGCCCTAAAGTCTGACAACCAGTCTTACCAAGGGGTATCGTTTTACCCAGTAACTGGTTTGTGGAGGTCAGATAGGCAGTCGCTCCATGTAAAATACTGGTATTCAGATGCATCCGGTTAGACTGAAAGCAGACCCCAACGTGTTTGGGAAAAGGCTAGGCAGATGATGATTCCATTAAATCGAAAATGGGTATACATAATTTTTAAGTCATACAATGGAAACGTAACAAACGCTTTTTTTTAAATAAGCCCTGTCGTGGTGAAAAGGGACGACACATACATTTTTAGAGGAAAGGCGAAGTCATGGGAAAAGTGCTAGTCAAATTATATTTAATATTAGTCGGTTGCCCGGGCCACGATGTTTATTAAATTAACATTGACAGTAAGTGAAAATAAATTGCTTTTTCAGGGCGACGTGAAAAATGATAACAGGTTGTTCAGGAAAGAACAGTCAATTTCATTTTAAGTCCCTAATTAACAGAGGCTACTGCTGCTTTTGTTGTTTCAATTACGATTCTATTACGATCCTAAATTACTAAACTGTTACGATATTTTATCAGCTACTTGCAGGAACTGAATTGTGATTCAGCCAAAATTTTGTAAAGGCAGCGCTTCGCAGCATCTCTCAAATAACTGCGATGGAAATTTATAAGTTTTAATCCATAATATACAAGACAATAGGGGCTTTTTTTCGGTGGGAAACTATCACATAACTTCTCCCACTCTGGGCGGAGCGGGAGGGCGTGTCAGACTTTTACTGACTAAAACCCACCGGTGTTCCTTCAGTTGCCTGTGCCAGGGGCAACGGTAACTCTTTCGAACAACCCGCGAAGACAATAGGGGTTCATAGCTAAATTATAACAGCCTCACGATTCGATCGAAGGTTAAACTATGCTTGTCGAGGCCGGGCCGTGGGTGAATGACCATCCATTACATATCGAGACCCCTCAGTGCCTCGGAAAGCACATTAAACCGTTGGTCCCGGCTGTCATTTGTAGATCTTTAACTGTCATTACGGGCTGTCAGAAGCCCTAAAGTCTGACAACCAGTAAGACTAAGTGCTATCGTATTACCCAGTAACTGGGCTGTGGAGATCAGATGGGCAGTCGCTCCATGTAAAATACTTGTATTCAGTTGCATGCGGTTAGACTGGAAGCTGACCCCAACATAGTTGGGAAAGGCTAGGCAGATGATAATACAAGACAAAAACGACGTGGGATTGTTTATTATTTTATTCTATTTATCTCGAATTATCGAGTATTGTAAGGCACGGAAGATAAGTTCCTGAAACTGTGTGTGTCTATCTACATTTTTTTTCTATCTTGACTATTTTTTTTTACTTCACACACACTAAACAATGTTAATGTTAAAAAAAAAAAAACATAAAAAATATTATTAAAATCTCGATTATGATTGTAAATGTATGCTTGGTTAATCCGTAGCATCAGTGGGATATCACTGACAGCTCACTCCACGCAAGTTTTCACGGAGAGATTTTTACATAATCGACCGGCTGTACAATGCTTTGGATATGTTGCAGATAGATTGTCGAATCCGCTGTTTTACAAAACCGCTAGTTGTTTAACAAAACAGGTCCGTTATGAAAAACAACTGAACAACGCTCAGCTGGATTGGAATTATGTTACCTTTAACAAAACTGCTAACGACGTTTAGGCGTAATGCAGGACGTTTATTAGTCACAATAAACGTTTAGTGTGGCTTCTAATGCCGAATTGGTCGCACTAACTAAGCTAGGGCAGTCTAATTGGTTTAGGTTGGGTAGAACTGTGACCAACCGCTACTTCGAAATTGGTTGCAGTTACTTGACTATTTAGTATTACTAGGACCGAACTTCATAAAACTGATAACTTTTAATTAATATTGTCCTTAAAATCATTGTTTTCACTTGAGTTAGGATTATTTTTATATTACTCGTTTTATTTATTTCTGTTTCGGACGCCAACATTGTTGTAATGACATCTAGAGCCACGAGCGACAAGACTTACAACTAAAATCTTCAATGTGACGTTTCATTTCACGCTATTTCACGTTACCTCTAACCGTTGACCCGCTGCATTGATAAATGCAAAACGCTTATGCAATTGTGAGCGTTAAAGTTCAGTCATTATGAAAAACCGCTAAACGTCTTTCAGTTTTTTTACATAATGGAGCTGTTTTGTAAAACAGCTAGCGGTTATGTAAAACAGCGGATTTTACTATCCATCTGCGAGAGATATATTTATTCTGTAATTTTTTACATGGTTATTAAAATAAATAATATATTAAAACAAATACTATGTCTTATATATAAATAAATACAAATATTATTATATAAATTTATTATAAAATTGCATTAATAATGGTGCATAACAAGTACATACATAGATACTAAATAGAAGTCGTTTTCCGTCGACAACGAAGTCTAATAGACAACACCACCGTTTCCATTGCGTTGCCTGTTATATTGGCAAAGTTTTCGAATTCAGCGTTTGTATAAATTTCGAAGTGGAGCACTAAATACCATGAAAGCGCCAGTTGTAGTGGTAGAGAGTTAATTAGGATCGCTACCTGGTTCCCCAAGTTGTTTGCGAGTGCTACAATACGTTGCGTGCAATTTTAACTGTGATTTTATACTGTGTGTGATTTTAATTTTGATTGAAATTGCCTTGTGTTAAGGATTAAGTGATCAATTTGTTGGTGTTGCGATTGTCAACTCTTTTATGAGTCTTTTTTGATGACGATTTGGTTTTTTTATTTTTTATTACTTTGATTGGATAATTTCGATTTAAAAAAAATGCGGTATATAGCAAATAATTTATATGTGCCGTAATATGAGTGGTATGCGGAAAGTACGATATCGCAATTTTCCTGCGCTAAGTAACTTATCGTAGACGAATACACTAGTCATGGAATTGTATAATATTAAGAAGAAAAAAAACTTACGAGGTCAACAACAAGGGCTATCAGGCAACGCACTTATAAGCAAATGGCAGCAAAAGGTTTTGGCAAATGATCGCCTCCAGGGAACTTTTGTTGATAAGATGGCTAAGAAATGAAGACTTGCAGTTCCGGAAAAAAAATCCAGCTGATGTACTCGTATATCTGTTAAGGAAAACTGAGTATACAGCCTTTTTTGTAGCACGAAAATATAAAAGGACTGCCGGTCGATTCTGTAAAAATCTCACCGTGAAATCATAAGTGATGTGAGCTTGAAGTGAGCAGTGTCAATAGTGTTAATCCCTAATGACAGCTCACTTCACCTAAGTTCTCGCGGTGAGATTTTTACAGAATAGCACTGCTGCAGTCCTTTCACAGTCATTTTACCTCTGGTTTTGCATCACTGTCCAAATCACAGTGATCTTTATTCTCATTCGAATAAGGGTGCTGTTGGATTACTGCTACTGACAAGTCTGACAAAATCATTGTGATCTTTAGTCTCGTTATAATAAAGTTACTGTTAGATTGCTACTGCCAGAAGTCAAATAACTGTGAACGGACTGTATTTTAGCTGCGTTTGCATGCAAGTCAGTTCTGTAACAAAATGTTCTGCAAAGAAGTACTGAGAACTAGTTATTATTAAAGTACATTTCACAGAAATGAACACTAGTAATAATATGCAGATTAGTTACTGCAACGTTTTTTTTTTTAATTTTTATTGCTGAATTGGCCCGCTCTTGACCTCGATCAAGCCTGATGGAAAGCGATGGATGAGGTCTATGATAGAATGAGCGTGCCCAGAAGATGCCTAAGGCACTGGAACTCCCACACATCAACGAAACACAGCAGGCTGCTTGACGCTGGACTCCGGTGGGAGGGTGGTCGCAAACCAGGCGGTCGTTAGCACTACCACCGCAAGGGAAGAGTTGGCTAATAAGGTGTTGGGTGTGACTGACCAGGATACGCCGAGTGCTCGGTTCGGTTGAGCTGGCGGAATAAACTGCGCTACACGAGGAGGCTATTTCATGCATCCCAAAAATCATCGTATCCATCTCAACTGCTGTAAAATAACACGAGTCCACGAATAGTCCCGAGATTTCCATAATATGAATCCTCGTGGACCAACTGACCAATTTGCGTTTGTGATTTACACGTATATCAATGTAATTATTTTAGGTACAATATTATAACGCGTAATGTGATTTTTTACTGTCAAAAATTAAAACATTTCTGCATAGACAATTAGACTAGAGTATCACATTATTTGTGTTTACCTTGTATATCGGGTGTATAAGACGCTTTACGAAGCCGAGACTTTTACCTATTCATTCCGTGATTGTGATCGTTTTTATAATGTTGGACTATACCTGGAAACCTAATAAATAAATAATAAAAATTCCAACTGCTATTGATGATTTTACGAAAACATGTTTTAAATGTTTTGGTAAAATCATCATCATGAAAGTTAAGTTATACTTAACTTTAAATACTCCCACGATTCCTGTGTCGTTGCATGCACCGACAAGCACAATGTTTTGCGTGCGTCTTTTTACACCCTGTATAATATAACGGGTAAATTACAAAACCACTTCAACCCATAAGTATAACAGCCGTGCGATTACCACCCATACCACCGAACCAACCACCAACCATAACACTGTGAAAACGCGGGTGAAGTGAGAGTAGAGTGAGTCGTCCATAGTGTTAATTCCTAGCATCAGCATGACTCACAGCTCACTCTAAGCTCACTTCTGCTTAGTTATCACGGTGAGATTTTTCCAGAATCGACCGGCTGTTTTAAAAAGTAACATTAAAACTTTTTATTTCAGAACATCGAATCTACTCGGGAGTATATAAAAAAATAATAGGTTATACGTGTCTTTAAAACTAGGCTACAAGACATCGCCATTAATCTCTTGAAACTTTTAACTGAACGATAGATAACTATCTAGCTGTTAGCTTAATCTTGTTCTGTGTTATTTTAATTAAAAGTTTAATTTAACCGTTTACGGATAAATCTTAGTTTGGAATTAAGTTATCCGTGAGTTGATTGATGAATATCTTTAAGTACTCGTAATTAAAGTCAGTTCGCTATTCGCTGTTAATTGGTGAATTAAGAACATTGATGAATGATTAGCCAACAACTTGAAATAATTTTAATGAAACAATATAAGTACTACATTTTGTTCATATCATAGGTTCTTCAATACTAGGATGACCCAATTCCCTAAGGTTACGTACTCACTGATAGGTGACGGGCTTAGCGCCTAGAGCCTAGTGAACATCCTTCGATACACGGTAGGCAATTAGCGAAGGCGCCAAGCGCGCAGTGCGGCTGGTTGCGAAAATTCTAGAGCGTTCGTTTCACTTCGCTACTCGCAAGGTGACTCACTAAGCTCTAAGCGCTAAGCAAACCACCTGTCAGTGCATACGTAGCTTAACCATTTGTGTTCAGCATGCAAGTGGTTTCATAATTATAAAGTTCTTGCTGAATCAGAAAACCTCATCACAGGACGCAAGAAGTTGTACGTACTAAAGGGTGGCTACGAAGACAATCTCTTAGTGTTTCTGGTAGTTCGTAGCACCATAGAACGACACAGTCTCGTAGCGATGCGTCCGGTAATTTGTAGCAACTGTAAAAGTTGTACATGTTACTGCAATAAACTTTTTTGTATTTTTTGTATTTTTTGTATTTTGATGCCTTGGTAGTTCGTAGCATAGTAGAACGAAACAGTCTCGTAGCGATGCGTCCGGGAATTCCTAGCACAATAGAACGAGACAATCTCGTAGCGATGCCTCCGGTAGTTCGTAGCTCAGTAGAACAAGACAATCTCGTAGCGATGCCTCCGGTAGTTCGTAGCACAGTAGAACGAGACAATCTCGTAGCGATGCCTCCGGTAGTTCGTAGCACATTAGAACGAGACAATCTCGTAGCGAAGTAGTTATACTGGGTAGTAGTTTGTAACGAAGCGACATATTATAGTGATGAGGTGATTTACAGACCAGCGCGAGTAAAACTTTTTATAGAGCTGGAAGCAAGTTTTTGCTACCCCATTTTTTTTTTATTTCATGATGTGTTTTGACCAGTAAACTAAAGTAATTTTGTTGGTGTATGTTATTATCTTCTGACGACATTTTGAATGCAAAAATACCTCTCATGTCTCACTCAAAAATCCAAATGAAATTCTTAACACATGCACACAAGCACATCTCCCACACATGAACACATTAAACGCATTAAATTCCGTACCCAACGTTCCACTTTCGTAATTACATTATGCAAGGAATTCTATCCATGTATGTGTAGCTGGAGGAATTTTAGTTAATTTGTCTGTATGTGTGCACTTTTTGAAATGTCGATGTTGATGTTTGAAATGCTAGGATCAATGCTAACTTTTAGAATATTTTTCTCTTTGATGGTACAACGGCTTGCCAGAGAAATTATGCTAAGTAGATTTGTTCTTTTTTTTTGGATTTAGCTGTACTGTATCTTTCCGGAGAATGATGGCTTACCTACAGCTTAGTGTAAAAATCAACAGACTTGGTTATCAGACAAGTCAACTAAATATAATTTAAAGGTCAAATAACATGAAAACGTGAACGATAAGAACGTTAAATAAGTATTTTGTACATACATTTTTATTCGTATTTTTTTCGCTGTCTTGTCTAAGGTCCGTAGTTTAATCGCTTTTTTTACTTTTTGAATGCTGCCAAGTGCTTATTCTCTTAGAACATTCTGACAAAGGTACCTCCAAACATTCATATCTCTCAACTATTATTAGTTATCGATAAAACTTGATCCTAAAATAGTTCTAAAAGCCACTTAAATAGTTCTCACCTCTTCAGGCCTCAAGAAGCTTCGAAGTCTATTTAAGTAACCGCCTCATTTGCGACGCGAGGCCTCCGCCAATTAGTAGCGAACGTGATTACAAAACTAAAGAGGTTCACACCGAGATGAGCGCGTGTTCTGTTTGGGATGTGGCACGTTGGCAAGCCTCTTGAGCGTGTGTGTATACCAAACTATCCAAAAAATACCACCATCACAAGTCTGCGGATAGTTTGATTCGAATTTATATTTTAGTAGTTCAAGGCAAAAGCGCCAGGGAAGCCCGCGAAATTCAAATTTTCCAATTCTCGTAATTTAAAACGTTCAAAATCTAGTCGCCGTCTCATCTCGGCGACAAACAAATGTCAAATTGTAGGGACATTTAGAGGTATTTTTGACAGATTGAAACTGAGATCTGACTGTGAACGTTCTTAAAGGACATTGTCCAGAATCGCCCTGTGCAACACAAGTATCGGACATACACGATAATTAATTGTCTATTTTATTATATTAGTTGCAAATAATTTTGTAACACGGACTAGCTGCATGCCAAAATGAATATTATAAAGTATTTTACGCGACTAATAACATTAATCGTCGCCATCTTTGCCAAATTTCATGTCGTGCCGAAAAAGATTAGGGAATAGGCTTTAGAAAAAAAATTGCATAGGTACCTAATTATCTAGGTAGGTAATAAATACGGCTAAATGTATTTTATCATAATCATAATCATAATCATTTATTATTTGTTTAACATAGGTAGTTAATACAGATCTTACATAAGGTTCATAGGTCACTATGTTATGCCTAGAGGCGTACAAATATGTTTGCATGCATAGAGAAAAAAATACATTAATCATGCGTAATGTCAATGCGTAAATAAATAATCAAAAATTATAAATGTCACAATATAGAGAAATGTCAATGCGTAAATCAAAAAATTATAAATGTACTTACAATATAGAGAAATGTCAATGCGTAAATCAAAAATTATAAATGTCACAATATAGAGAAATGTCAATGCGTAAATCAAAAATTATAAATGTCACAATGTAGAGAAAAGTCAATGCGTAAATAAATAATCATTAATTACTATTAGTCACACAATAATCATAAATTCTACAGTCAAATAAATAAATAATTCTACATTAATTCATCATTTAGAAATTCATCAGTCGTGTAATAACATTTTTCAATTAGTATCTGTTTATGATATTGTTTTTCAGTTTCATAGAAATCACTCGGAGCTATGAAAAACTATACCTTATGGTTCGATTATAACCTCAAAATCTTGTAATTTTTTTTTTAATATTAATTCTGCAGCTAGTCCGCTACGAAAATAAGATCTTATAGGAGTTTACTAATGATCGACAATACAATACATAATTTTCCGACGCTCTTGGTTCCAAGGCGAACTATGTATGGGCGCAGAGCAATGTCCTTACGAGAATTGTCGCTCAGGTTGTATGTCGACCAAAATATAATTCGCGACCGCAGAAAATATGCATTTACTGAATAATAGTCTTTAAAAGCATCAATACAACTCTCTAAGTTAGAATTGGCCGCAATTGGATAGAGATTTCTACTCCTTCACAGTGCACGCGGTGCGGTTGTGGAATTCACTACCGCCTGATATTAGGGACTGCCAAAATGTTGCAGTTTTTAAAAGAAGAGTAAAAGAACACTATCTTTCCACTTTATCATAGTTGTGTATGTATCTATTTATTATTTTGATTACGTGATATTTATTAACATTCTAGTAATATTTATTTTAGAAGTATGTATGTATGTTTATTTGTATGTATGTATATATTAAGTGAATTCTTGTCTGTTTATATATGTGTGTAGAAAAATGGTAAAATAAATAAAATCACAACTGTATGTCCCAAAGGGTGACACAAGGCACATGTGTACCTATGGTACACCCACATTTAGCCATTTCTTTTCTATTCTCATCAAATCACTCCAATGAGTTCCTACAAGAATTATCCACTGTCTTTTATGACAATACGTTGTTAACCGCCTCATTTGCGACGCGAGGCCTCCGCCAATTAGTAGCAAACGTGATTACAAAACTAAAGAGGTTCACACCGAGATGAGCGCGTGTTGTGTTTGGGATGTGGCACGTTGGCAAGCCTCTTGAGCGTGTGTGTATACCAAACTATCCAAAAAATACCACCATCACAAGTCTGCGGATAGTTTGATTCGAATTTATATTTTAGTAGTTCAAGGCAAAAGCGCCAGGGAAGCCCGCGAAATTCAAATTTTTCTAATTCTCGTAATTTAAAACTTTCAAAATGTAGTCGCCGTCTCATCTCGGCGACAAACAAATGTCAAATTGTAGGGAAATTTAAGGTATTTTTGACAGATTGAAACTGAGATCTGACTGTGAACGTTCTTAAAGGACATTGTCCAGAATCGCCTTGTGCAACACAAGTATCGGACATACACGATAATTAATTGTCTATTTTATTATATTAGTTGCAAATAATTTTGTAACACGGACTAGCTGCATGCCAAAATGAACATTATAAAGTATTTTACGCGAGTAATAACATTAATCGTCGCCATCTTTGCCAAATTTCATGTCGTGCCGAAAAAGATTAGGGATTAGGCTTTAGAAAAAAAATTGCATAGGTATCTAATTATCTAGGTAGGTAATAAATACGGCTAAATGTATTATGATATTGTTTTTCAGTTTCATAGACATCACTCGGAGCTATGAAAAACTATACCTTATGGTTCGATTATAATCTCAAAATCTTATACTTTTTTTTAAATATTAATTCTGCAGCTAGTCCGCTACGAAAATAAGATCTTATAGGAGTTTACTAATGATCGACAATACAATACATAATTTTCCGACGCTCTTGATTCCAAGGCGAACATTGTATGGGCGCAGAGCAATGTCCTTACGAGAATTGCCGCTGAGGTTGTATGTCGATCAAAATATAATTCGCGACCGCAGGAAATATGCATTTACTGAATAATAGTCTTTAAAAGCATCAATACAACTCTCTAAGTTAGAATTGGCCCCAATTGGACAGAGATTTCTACTCCTTCACAGTGCACGCGGTGCGGTTGTGGAATTCACTACCGCCTGATATTAGGGACTGGCAAAATGTTGCAGTTTTTAAAAGAAGAGTAAAAGAACACTATCTTTCCACTTAATCATAGTTGTGTATGTATGTATTTATTATTTTGATTACGTGATATTTATTAACATTCTAGTAATATTTATTTTAGAAGTGTGTATGTATGTATGTTTATTTGTATGTATGTATATATTAAGTGAATTCTTGTCTGTTTATATATGTGTGTAGAAAAATGGTAACATAAATAAAATCACAACTGTATGTCCCAAAGGTTGACACAAGGCACATGTGTACCTATGGTATACCCACATTTAGCCATTTCTTTTCTATTCTCATCAAATCACTCCAATGAGTTCCTACAAGAATTATCCACTGTCTTTTATGACAATACGTTGTTAACCGCCTTATTTGCGACGCGAGGCCTCCACCAATTAGTAGGGAACGTGATTACAAACGAAAGAGTTTCACACCGAGACGAGCGCGTGTTGTGATCGGGACGTGACACGTTGGCAAGATAAGCTTATTTCCGAATCAGGGTTGATTGCATGTTCTTGGCACGGGAGGGTTAGAAACGTGCAGACATTTACTTACTTACTTAGCACGCATTTGTTTGTGCTCATTTCTTGTAAGACGACGGTTGTATACAGAAAAGTTAGTCAAATATATATACAGTCTTCTACTTCCAAGTTAGTTATTCATTACGAGTAGGAATTCTCCTGTAAACCTCTATGATTAAGCTAATTATGCATGTGCTAGGAAAGCGACACTTCCATTTGTATTTTTAGATCTTAAGACTTTTTTATATGCATCGTAGCAGGTGGTGTCTTTAGTTTCTGCCAGCCGTCATAGGATAAGGTGCGAGTTTCTTACCGTAAAATAAAATGCTGGTGAAAAAAAAAAAAAAAAAAAACTCCAGCGACCTAAACTGAACTAATATACAAATTACCACACCACCTTCACTCCCATTATATTACGAGCTCGTAAAAGCATAAAACAAAAGAACATTCACATACAAAACTTCAGCCTTAACTTAGAAGGCCAAAGACAAGAAAACTAGGTTGAATCGTCATCATGTAATTACGTTGACCTGGCCATACGTGATACGGAATAGAGATGAACAAAACAACATCTGCAGGTAAATGAGGGCAAGGATGGGAAGAAAACTAGTTTGTGCCGAACTACATACAGTTGACACTGGCAAGCAATAAAGAGAAAGTTGTGTTCTATGTTCAAACTTAGATGGGACTTTTGGATGACATAAAAGGGGAAAAAAAAAGAATTGGAATGGACTAATGATGTTCTGTAGCATTTTATTGCTCCAATACAATTCCCAGTCATTTTACCTCTGATTTTGCATCACTGTCCAAATCACAGTGATCTTTATTCTCGTTATTATAAGGTTGTTTTTGGGTTTCTGCTGTCAGAGGTTTAAAAAAACTGTAAAAGAACTGTACAAATCGTCTACCTATAAAAAAGAAATAAACCGCTGTCGCTGACAATGAACTTTTTTTAACTAGCTACTCACCTACCTGCTAGACATTAGGGTCGACATACATTGCTTTTTTTTTCATTAACCCATACTGTCCCACTGCTGCCCAGAGAGAAGAGAAGAGACCTTTGTCTCCACCATACTTTTCCATTCGTCTTTGTCTGCTGCCTTTTTCAGCCGAAGAATGAGCCCAGGTCGTAGCATTAGCGTTTCCTAGACCTGCCTCGGCGACAAAACCCGTCGACGATGCTGGCCCATCTGCGAGGGAATATAATCACATTGTTGCGTCAACCTCGAATTTTCCCAAACAATGCTTAAATACACTCACGTCTTCTTCCAATGGGGCAGAAACTACAAAACGCCAGCTGCAACGACCCTTACATACACCTTTTGCTTCGTTTACATTCATAAATCTGGTCATGCACCTGCGTGTATGACTGGTTTCGAATACGCACCTGACTTTTCTGAAGAACATCATCAATAAGGTCATTAGATGTCCTTTTAGAGCGTCCCCTTCCGGTGTTTCAACTCACATCTGTCTTAAACTTCTCTTAGTCTTTTCTTAGTGGAAAGCCATCATCCTCTTAACAAACACCAAACATTACGGCATAAACCAACCGCCTTATTGTGTTAATCCAGCCAACGCTTAATAACACACAGTATAATGCAAGTAGTGGGCGTATTGGTGTAAACGTATATTGGGTTTGAAACTATCGCGTGGAATGGATAATAAGCAACAAAGTTCATACGCTTACTTTGGAAGCGGGTCTTACAAACTTCCCTAGTACCTATTCTGTCTCAATCGAGTCAAAAATTGATTATTATTGGGCTTAGTTTGGTTTTGGAGGTTGGAGTGGAATCTGTGTTAGAGATGAATAATGTTTTCATGTTTTCTGTTTATGATTAGTTGGTAGTGTATTTTTTTTATTTTTGTTTAGAAAACTTTCCTTGAGATGAACAACCTGTAAACGTAAACATGACATGAGCCCGATTGAGACATTGTTATTATGTGGCTCTTTAGAAAATGGTTTTCCATTACTATCTAATGTTGAATTTAGTTGATTAGTTCCAATACGTTAATATGTACGCACCAAGAAATGACAGAATTTATACGACACTTAAATCGAATAGATTATACAGGGTAGCATCTGCGCGTGTATTGAAACCATGAGCCCAGCACATGATCCTGCGAAGAAGCCCCCTAGCGAAGAAGTTTATAGAAGGTAATATAACGAACAGTTTTTGGCCCATCAAGCTACCCAAAACTGTCTTGAAAATCTATTAAAGAAAGAAATTTGACAGATTACATAAAAAAAAAAAACAGATTACCTACATAAAAAAATACGATATTCTATTAAAAGAATCGAAAACCACTAATCACAAAACATATTCCCCAGTAACATTCCATTATAACCGCCATAAGATTGTAATATTAAAACGCTTCCAACACCGTATAATAAGTCAAAATGGAAATAATCGTTCAGCACAAGGAAGCTTGGCATCCTGCCAGTGCTGCAACTAAGAGCTTTATTCTTTAATACTTCCATCATCAACATACTTCATAAAACGTAGTGACTGCAGCCTTTATAGTTACTAGGTTAGATATACGGCAGTTTGGACTGAATTGTTCAAAGGTCCTATGAAATAGAATAGGATTTGCAGTGACTGGGACGCAGAAACGTAACTTTGACGTTTATTTTTTTAAACTGAACATTCAAGTTAGAACTCCTCCATTTTCTGTGTTTTTTGCCATTATTTTTACCTAGTTGGGCGTTCCTGAAACAAACATCGCGTTGACGCTGTGTCTCGTAAACGCAGTGTATACGGCATGATTTTTTTTTACAGGCTCCAAATTTTTACAGGATGTTCTACTTATGAATATGAACAACTTTTACTATGGTTTGTTATTACGATATTTTTATTACTTGCCAATTTATATAGAACGAAACATAAATAGATATATTTCTCCGAACTACGGCGATTCTTTAGAAATCCGGATTAAAATGAATGAACGTGAGTCTATCATGGAGGGCGAATGAATGACTGTGCGATATCTTTTCATTAATCACTAGTTATACATTATTAAATGAAAGTTTTGAAGGATAGTTCGAAGGAACTTTAGTTTTAGCGATAAAGAGGAAATTCTTCAATTCCAATTTAAAAAGATACCTTAATCGAGCGTCGGAAATTTTGCAAGTGTTAAAGATAAAACGCAAATAGGAATAAAAATGAAATGTATATTATAAAAATACGTTGGTCCCAGCAGTCATTCCTAGATCTTTGACAGTCGTTATGGGCCGTCAAAACCCGAAAGTCTGCCAAATAGTCTTACCAAAATAATAATAATAATAATCAAATTGTTTATTTATCCGAATAATACACACAGACACAGTTCAAGACAAGGTGACAAAAAATACAACAAGCATATAATTTAGTTTTGTGCACAGAAGATTTAAGTCTACAAAAATAAGTCTATGCATACAAAATAATAATGAACCCTGTCTCTTAAACTAGGAGAAAGGTATCGTATTACCTAATAACAGGGTTGTGGAGGTCAGATAGGCAGTCGCTCCATGTGAAATACTGCTGTTCAGCTGACCAACATAGTTGGGAAAACGCTAGGCAGATGATGATGATTTTGAATCTGACACACTCGCTGCATAACCGAATACTGGTAGCCTATAAGCACCTTTACGGAAGTGTAAAAAATATCAAATTATAGAGTTTCTTGAAACATATTATTATCAAATGTTTTAACACACTCAATACATGGCTCGCACAACGCAATTGTTAAAAAACTTCGTAACATGAATTACCAAATTTTATACGCAAGATAAGCCGCGAGAAGTTTTTTCGGTCATGTGGGTTAAACGATGTACTTTGGATATAGACTAAGTTTGTCCTGCCCTGTAAAAAGATATAGGTAAAAATCGAGCGAATATCACCGCAAAAACCAAAGCTGAAGTTACATAAAGTACATTATTCGATACTTCTTCTTGTGTCAGTGGCAAAAATAACACGAATATACATATATATGTATATATATATATGTGTGTATATGTATGGCTTTTACTGGTAAATGTATTAATTCCTTATTTTGTTTTGAAATTTTTTCCAGGTTTATTGCTATGTTTGGACGAATAATAAATATAATAGTAGTCAAAATATAATAATCCGCGTAATATTTTGAGTAATATTGGGTGTGGACGTTGCAATTACCAGAACTCCAGCTCGAAAAGAGGACCCCATCCCACAAACATCATATATTGTATTCGTGGGATAATCCACTCCGGCGGCATTCTCCACACCGCATAATAAACGATAATTCAAATGAATATGCTGAAATTATTCGCATTTTTTGTGGTCTGGCCTTACGAGGATTTTGAATTTTTATGAGCAGACGTGGAACACAGCAATACGAAAATACGTAACATTAAAATATGAAAGAAGTAATTATAATAATATTTTCTTGGTCCCCTAGAAACATTTAGTTGAAAATGCGGAGCAGTACTTTGGTATTTTGCATTCATACCGTAGGAATGTAGAAAGCGCAAGCGACGTGTATGAAGATCGTCGTTTATGCTCGCTTTTCTCTATCTGGCCCGCTGGGGACTTGCTATGAAAATGTGGAAGCATGAGTATAAATTCACCTCGTATTGCCTCCCATTACGGTCGCACGCTTCGAGTATTTTCGTACTTTGTCGTGTGTTTCCGCTTAATTTCTTCTTTCTTGCGCCATTGAATGTCGTATGTAGTGCCATCTTGTTCCATAACAGTTGTCGATCCTTGTTTAGTATTTTGTTTAAGAGAACCAGAGAACGCTTAATGGCTTAGTAATAACAAAATTGTAAATGTTTGTCTTGTGAAAAACAGTTTTTTTTGGTACTTTGACTTGAGACTGTTTTTTTACGGACCATCATTGTTATAGAAATCATTTATAGTTGCGGTATACACACACATCACGTAGATTAGACCATTTTATTCCGTGATTTATGTAAACCAACCTTCTAGTGACCGCTTGATGAAGCCATACACGAAGTGAAAACAGCTTAACGGTTAAGACGTTGACTGGAGATCGTGAGTTCAAGTCTACCTGTTGAGTTATAGTGGTTAACCCACTTAAAGAATAACTAAAGGTACTTCAATCTTTAGGTGTAAACTAGAATACTTGACTGAAATACCTCTCAATGTGTTTGTTTCAGTGACTAAAAGATTGGTTTCTACGCTTCTGAACATTTTCATAAGCTTTATTAGCTATTTCTGGTCTCGATGCTTTTGAATCCGAGATTTGTGTCTGTAAGCATACCCTTTGAAATGTAACACAAACGAATTTTCTAGTACAGGCTACATACACATAAAGTAATCTTGTTTCCGATCCTATCACAGGTACAAACATTTCCGATTCTCATCTCAGAAAACCGTATCTGACTCGTAATCTTGACGACGAAGCATTGGAAGGATCTTTGTGTGTGAAGATAGCTACGAGTACTCTTTTTGAGATAATTTCTTGGGAAGGTGAAATAATTTCCAAAAATCTAAGGATTAATAATTGTTACCCTGTAGCTGGGTTGTGGAGATCATTATATGCAGTCGCTTCATGTAAAATACTGGTACTCAGCTGCAACCGGTTAGACTGGAAGCAGACCCCAACGAGTTTGGGAAAAGGAATAGTTGGGAAAAGTCTAGGCAAATGATGACTTAGCAAAATCACTGTCGCTGAACTGTCAAACTACAAGTCCAGGTTGGAGACGGTAACATCTAAGCCATAGGACGTGCTAAGTAACGTTTGTTAATTTCGACTTAAGAGAAAACTGTGTCAATCTTTTAAACATTCTTAGAATGTATAAAAAAGCTAAATGTATGGTTAAGTGAACATTAATCATTGCCTACTTAATTTTAAACAACGTTTATAAATAAACCCCATAAATTTTACTTATTAGAAATCTTACACATTCACTGACAGACTACGCACAGCCTAAACTACTGATTCTATCAGCATGCAGTTTTATTTATTTATTATTTACTAGCTGTTGCCCGCAGCTTCGCCCGCGTGGTCATTGGGAAATGTTAAACGTGTTTTCCCGTGGGTATAAGACGTTTTTACCTAATACTATCCCCATAAAAAAATCATGTAAATCCATTGCTTCCTTTCAAAGTCAAAATATTTTATTGCTCGTAAGTATCAAAGATACATTTATACAACGTCAAGACGACGTGAAAGAAGGACAAAGAAACAAACACACTTTCACATTTAGCTTCTGCTCGCGACTTCGTCTGCATGAGAATTGGGTCCAGAGAGAAATGAAAAATGTGAGTAATAAAAGAAAATGGAATAAAAAAATTTAACCCGTGGTATCGCTTGCGCTGTAATAGAGAAAATTAGCTGCAGTTTTGAGTGATTAAGTATTTAATAACTCAAAATAATATCTCACAAAAATTATATTTTTGTTTGACGCACATACCTAATTTAATTTAATATACTTCTGTACACGACATTGTATGATTTATTATTTTCCGCCAGTACGTGTAAGTTCTGGGCACTCGATACTCTTGAGCAACCGACATAAAGCTGACCATGTGAGAAGCAAGGAGTGCCCAAATGAATTCCTGCCACTTTCAGTGTTTGGCCCTGGGACTTATTAATGGTCATTGTAAATGCCAACTTTATGGGAAATTGCAGCCTCTTAAATTGAAATGGCAAATAATTATTTGGGATAATTGTTATTCGAGGAATCAACACGCTCTCTCCTTTAGCTGCTCCGGTAAGAATAGTGGCCTTTATGATATTCCTCCCCAGCTCTGTGACACGCAGCCTGGTGCCATTGCACAATCTCGGTGCATCAAGATTACGCATCAACAAAACTGGGACGCCAACCTTAAGCTCCAGTTTATGGGAAGGCACGCCTGTTAATTCCAAGGTGTTAAGAAATTCTACAGGGTAAGTTGTACTGTCGTCACTGCTCATCACCGTGTCAATGGATGTGTATATTTTCGATTCGCTGACTAACGCTTCCAATATCTTTTTGTTAATTTTATTGACTGACTCATTTTTCGGCGATAGCACTGCCCTCTCACATAACCACTCTTCGTTGCTGACATTGTTTTCTAAGTTCGGAAAAACGTACGAAATAAGTTCATCCTCTGTCGTCACTGGATGGCAATAATCATGGGTAAATTCAATTTTACCATCTATGTCCGTTTCTAGTCGACCCTCTCCGATTTGCAGCAGCTTAGAGGCATAGGCACCTGATTCCAAATCATTGAAAAGTTGGACACGCATGTTGCACGTAAGGTGGAGCTTTTCTACCTTGGACCACAGTGGCGACGCCTTGAGACACGCATTCATTTCATCCGCCGGTGTACCCCTCTCAATTACAGGCAGTGTCTGCCTGAAATCACCAGCGAGCAAAACTACAACACCTCCCATCAGAGCCTGGTTGCCACGGATATCTTGCAGGCTGCGGTTCAACGCCTCTACCGCGCGCTTATGCGACATAGTGCATTCGTCCCACACAATTAACTTGCACTGTTGCAAGAGCGCGCCGCGGTTGCTACTTTTGCTGATGTTGCATGTAGGGGCTTCTTCGCTCGCAAGATTTAGTGGTAATTTAAAAGTAGAATGTGCGGTCCGACCACCACTAAGCAACGTTGCAGCGATTCCCGAGGAAGCCACAGCCAGGGCTATGTTACGGTCCTTGCGAAGTCGGGCCAGCAGTAGGTTTAGCACAAATGTCTTGCCAGTGCCCCCGGGTGCGTCAAGAAAGAAGAGTCCCCCATCACCACTATTTACGCGCTGTATAATTAAATCATAAACATGACGTTGCTCGGGAAGTAAACGTGGCGCCATTTCATTGACAAAAGTATTTAAGGCTGTGGTATCGTAATTAAGTTCTCTTACAACATCGCTTGACAATTCTCCTCTTCGTTGTGGTGTGGGCAAACCGAAATCCCCCATATTTTTTCCAGATAAGTTAATTATTTTTTCCTCTATTAATTTCAGAGCCTCATTAATTATTAAGTCTTCATTCGTGCCTTGTAGCCTATGCGCGATATCCTCCGACAGTGCGTCCTTGTATTTAACCCACAGCTGGAGAGGGTTGGAGAGGCCGCAAGTGCTTACTAAAATTGCAAACAGCTCTCTGAGTTTGGCGGCTGAGCGACACAGTACGGCTTCCTCCATGGTTAAGTCCCAGTGGTTGTCATCTTCCAATAGCCCACGTACCTCACATGCTTCCCTGAATGTCGCTCGCTCTAGCCCATCAACTTTTTTCAGTGCCTGGAAGTTCGTCGGACCTCGCACCTGATTGAGCAACATGCGTAAACAGTAGCATTCGAAATTGCTGACGTGCACGGTATACATGCGACCCAGTGCATCTCCAGCCTTTACACCTGGCCAGCCCTCTACAGGTGTCCCCTGTACACGGCGCTTCCATTCTTTCCTCGATGCATTCCACGTGTAGTACCTCGGCACTTCAGCGTATAGTAGGGTTTTTGCGAAGTTGTCACTTTCGCATAGTTGGAAAAATGCAGTCAATGTTGTCTTTGGAGGCGTCGCCACTCTATCGCGGAAATTGTGCTCCGTGAAGTAAACGCGCTCGCCATTGGGCAGGTGCACGGCTAGGTGGGTGACAGTGGGGTGTCTCTCGTGGAGTGGTAAGCCAAAGATTCGCCACGCCGCTTCATTGCTGCTCACGTATCGGCCCGCCCTGAACGTTTGCACTTCATCTCTGGGGTCAATATTTACATCGCCAGCTTGTCTCACATTGAAAATTGCTTGATCGCTCCCTTTGTTTATGTACTTGCATATATATTTTATGGACTGCACTGAACTACAGAACTCTACATTAATATGGGCATCGAAGATTTTGATAAGAAGGGGAGAATAGGGCACTACCCACCTGTTATCCAACACGATGTACTCCTGACCATCGCGAATTCTAATAGTAGCTGTGCGTCCTCCATCGTGAGGTGCTCTTCGCCGGTACAGTGGGTATCCATTTTCGCTTGTCTGCGTGTCCTTCAGTAACGCCCGGGGGTACTTTTTGGTACACTTTCCATCCTTCATGCACGGAGATGATATATTGAGTGCACCACATGGACCATGGATCATACTTTTGACAACGGTGTCGTGTAGTTTTTTGTCAATGTTGGCATCAGGGATTTCCGCACTAATTACGTCGTCGATTTGGCTGGGACGCAATTTCTCTTTTAGCCACAATAAAAGATGTACGTGGGGGGTAAGCCTCGCTTTTGCCACTCTATGGAGTACATGAAGCACTGCGTCTCTCCAAATATTTGACCTTTCGTGAGCAGAGCGACTAACTTCTGTACTTTAATTTTAAAAACTCTGGCAATGAGGTCGTGCCTGTCAGTGGCCTTTTGGCCAGGCATAAGTTCGACGGTAATCTCTGGCCATGCCGAGTTGCACGTAAACGTGATGAACAGATCAGGGCGCCCATAGTGCCGAACGTATGCGAACGCATCTTGCGTGTACTCATGGAGGTATCTTGGGCTGTTTACGACGGAAGAGGGGAGTATAACCATTTGCCCTACATCACTGGCGTTAACTTGCGCGTCATTCCTTACAGCGTCTTGCAAATGAATGTAGTTTTCTGCTCGCAACTTGCTTTGATTTAAAGAGATGTACCTCAAGCGCTCACTTTCTATTTTGACATACATATCAACTAAGAACTGGTGCAGAAGTTGCTTGCAGCGCAGCAGCAGATTAAAATCATTGTTACGCACCATGAGATGGTAGGCATAGAAGTCCATGCAAGAAACTTTTTTGTTAGGCACTGGACGCCCAGTCTGTGGATTCATCTGTGGTATTTCAAAATGATACCCTTCCTGGCCTTTCCAAAAAATAATCGGGTACTGGAGAGCGTCGTAGAACCTATGCGTGTCGGCAATGCGACTGAGCTGTCCATCGCGCATGCGCAGCACGATGTCCCTGCCGGCGGTGTGTTCCGAGCCGGCCACCACTGCCGCCACCTCGCTAGTGGTGGGCGCGTTGTAGCGCCGCTCGTGCTGCCCGCGCGGCACGCGGTCTGGGTGGATTACCACTTTGAAGCTTTCATTAGGCATGTTCTCCAGAGCGGTTTTGAATTCGTGTACCAAAATATTATTATCGTTGAGAACCCTTTGTATTTTTTGAATTGTCTGTCTCTGAACACCTTGAACGATGCGAGAACGTCGCTCTACTTGCGCTTCCTCATCGCCTAAAAAATAAATTTGTAAAAACTGTGGCTGCCCATTTGATACGGGAAGCAGGGACCCAATTCTATGATAAACCTGCCCTTGTACAGTAAATGTTGGAAAAAACCCCGGCATGGTAATAACTCTATCCGCCCCAAAAGATGTCATGTGGAAGCACCCATTGTATTTTCTGATATTATTTAAAAAATGCCGCGATTCGTCTGTTCTACATGAAAATAATTCTTTCAATGGTTCCGCTGGCTCCTCTAACCGTGGGATTACTATTTTGCCCCCAGAACAACACATTCCAGCCGTCTCTTCTTTCCATTTCAGCGCATTGCAAAATCTACACGCTTTATTCATTCTCTCCATTTTGAGGAGCCTATGACTGCCGTAGTCGAGACTCGCATCATACTCCAATGCAGCGCGTTCAAAGACACCCCAAGTGTTTCGAGTAAATGTTCGCCGACGCTGCGCCACCCTTTCAGCAACAGCGCGTCTCCGAGCTTCTGCTTCCTCCACAGTCTCAGCAGCCCGCTGAGATGCCACGTATTCAGCAAATTGCTGCCGTCGCTGATCAGCATGCCCCGGCGTTTCGGCTGCTCTTAAGCTGGCTTGCCGCTCAGCTTGTTCTTGGCGCCGCACCTGAGATTGTTCAGGCGTCTCAGCAGCTCGCTGGGATGCCATATAATGAGCGTGTTGTCGGCGTCGATGATCCGCCTGCTCCGGCGTTTCGGCAGCTCTCAAGCTGGCCTGCCGCTGAACTTGTTCCTCGCGCCGTGCTTGTGATTGTTCCGGCATCTCAGCAGCTCGCTGGGATGCCATATAATGAGCGTGTTGTTGGCGTCGATGATCCGCCTGCTCCGGCGTTTCGGCAGCTCTGAGAGCCGCTTGACGCCCAGCTTGCTCAATCCTCCTCAGCTCCGCTTGAGGAGAAGTCTCTAGATTTCTGGATACCTTCATAGCTCTCGCATTTTTAGAATTTCTCGACAAATTAGATTTGCGTTTTCCCGGCATGTTTTAAAATTGGGAAACTGTGATTTTGGATTGAAGTAAAAACAACAAAAGAAAATTACCTAAATCAAAATTCGCTAACGAAGACAAATTAATCAAAAAACAAACAACGAAATCCGAAATGCTTAGCAAATTTATTAAAAAGAAACAAAACGAAACCAAACAACAATTCCAAATCGCAAAGCAAGGAATTAATTCCGATAAACGAAGCAAAAGACCGTTAGTAAAGAGAACAGTGAAACCAAAACAACAGTACCAAATAATAAAGCAAATAAATCGAATCCAGAAAGTAAACCTAGTCGTAAATTTGTCAAAACGCAGATATAAACGCAGGTAGCCCCTAGATAAGAGATGTTCGGCGCGATAAACGTTAGTGCTTATATGAAATCCGCAAGACGTAACCGCTTGCGCGTTTTAAATGTAAGGCAGCGCCATCTAGTGAGTGTTTGTTTATTTGTTTGTTTGTCCTCTTATGGCGCTTCAACGCCTCAACCAATCGTGATGAATTTTAGCATGCATGTAACCTATGATATGGAAATGGACATAGGCTACTTTTTATCCAGATCCCTGAAACAGTTCCCGTGGGAATCCAAAAATTGTTTGTGAGCGAAGCCGGCGAAAAGCTATTATTATTATGTTATAAAAGAACAGTACCTACATTATCACCAATTATTATGATCGGAAATCGAAAAAAAATCGGGAAATCAGGATAGAAATTATCCTATGTCCTTTTCCATGTCATAGGTGACATGTATTCCAAATTTCAAAGTTTTCTCCCCGTGGCTTCGCTGGTAAACAATTTTTAATTTACCCTCGGGAACTACTTAAGGAATCGGGATAAAAGGTAGCCTATGTTCTTTTCCATGTCACAGGCTACATGCATGCCAAATTTCATCCAAATCCGTTCAGTCGTTTTTGCGTGATTGAGTAACAAACATCCAAACATCCAAACATACAAACTTTCACATTTATAATATTAAGTACGATACGATTTAAAACTTCAAGCACATAAATGTACAGAGGCGGACTTAATGCCATAGGCGTTTTCTACCGTCAACCTTTGGGTGATGCAGAGACAAGCATGAAAATTGAGGAATAAATATTTTAAATATAATATATATACATAATTACGTATCAATACAAGCAAATAAATACATGAATATACTAAAAATAAATAAGAAAAACAATGAGAAAATATTAGCGTTGTGATGATACGGCCAGCTTTTTGCGAAGGTGCTCGCGAACATTTTTGTTTTGCAAGAATTTTTGAAAATTCGTCCCCTAAAGGTGTTAGATAGGGTATAAAAGTTTGCATGGAATCACTTCATTTTTAGGGTACATGGCTTTTATATGAGAACTAGCGACCCGCCCCGGCTTCGCACGGGTGCAATGCTGATCACTATCACTACATAGTATAAAACAAAGTCGCTTCCCGCTGTCTGTCTGTCTCTATGTGTGCTTAGAACTTTAAAAATAAGCAACGGATTTTGATGCGGTTTTTTTTTTAATAGATAGAGTGATTCAAGAGGAAGGTTTATATGCATATAATACATGCATAATATAGTAGAGAAACACTGATAATTTTAGAGCCATTATTTCTCTTAAAAAGTATAGGATAAAAAATGGTTATTGTGGGTTATCCCTAAGAGATAGACATATGCCATCGCGAACTTTTTTGTAGACCTTTTTAAGGTGTACAATACTGTAGTACATTATTTTGATCTATCTCGTAGGGTTAAGCCAGCGTTTGCAATGTAAGTGCAATAAAATGTGTTTATTTACGACATCACATTAGAAACCCCTAAAATGATCAGTGTTTCCCTACTATATTATGCATGTATTATACATATAAACCTTCCTCTTGAATTACTCTATCTATTAAAAAAAACCGCATCAAAATCCGTTGCGTAGTTTTAAAGATTTAAGCATACATAGGGACAGACAGCGGGAAGCGACTTTGTTTTATACTATGTAGTGAAGTCTGATCAGCCGCTAACTTCAGCACACAGTGCGTGGTGCGTTTTGTAAATCGAACGGTAGGTACTGCTACCCTTTCTTGGCCATTTGTGTCAACACATTTCGCAGGGTTCAAGTCGTCACTCTAAAGCCTTTACGACCGGCCAAGTTATGTGCCACCATAAAACTCGCCTTCAGTTAGAAAACAGAAACATTTCCTTCGGTAAAAGGAATTTTACAGTTTACGACGAACGCGCTCTATTAAAGGGCTCTTAGAGAATATTTTTTTTATGATAGCACGTTATTTTTGTTGTTGGTTTATTATTGAGTGAAGTGATCTGTTTGAAGCTGGTATAATCTGTATTTTTTTCATTGTGTTTTATGTTTACTTTTTTATTATCAGCAATACAGTCTCCTTAAAAGCTCCCGCAGACAAGAGCCACGCGACTCTAGTAGAACCATTTCTATGAGAACTTCGTAGAAAATGTTCTACCAGAATTGCGTCACACCATCGCATCGCACCTGTGTGTGTCCTAGGAGTGTGTTCACGTCAATAGCTCAATGGTTCGGGTTTCAACCCACTATCTCTTGACAGTGTTTAGCAACTTACCAGTTACTCTATAGCTTATTAGGTATTTGTAAGGGCTTACTAGTAATCCTCCTATTAAGCTCTTACTCTTCTGTGCTTCAGGCGTCTGCCGGAAGCACAGAACCTGTCGAAGCGGCGGTGCTTGGGGAATTGGGTAGTTGCATGATATTGAATACTATATATTCTAGTAGATAATATATCCACACATGTAATACAATAATAGAATTCGAAATCAAATTTGAAATCGGTCGAAAAATAAAAAACTTATAACTAATAGAAACTTTTTGTCTATCTCTTTCTCGCAAAACGAAGTTTTGCATGTAATTTATATGGCGATACTGAACTATGACGTCACAATTCAGTATTTCCCTCTCTGTCTAATTGAGAGTTTTGAACGCTTATATCTTTTCAATTTTTAAAAATATTAAAAAACTATTTATACCAAGCTATTAGTGAGGTAAAAAAGCTTCAATTTAAATAATAAAAAAAAATTAGTCAACTCGCGGATTGCTATGTCTAGCAGTGGACGTCTTTCAGCTGAAATGACGATGATGAATAGTTAAGTTAAAACTTACGCTACTGTAATACTCTCGAACTTACTTTGACTTTTTACTTAACTTACTTGGTATAGCTGCTTTTACTTTACTTACTTGGTATAATGTCTGCAAAAAAATCCCATGAGAAGGATTATCGTAAATTACGACCATATCCGTAAATCACAAATCAGAAAAATACACACGTTCATGATAAAAACAAATAGAAACTTGTTCGATACAAAAAAGTTGTTAAGTCGCACACTTGAGCACACAACGTAACATTACTTTGGAAGCAAAGGTAGCTAAAAAGAAGTAAAGGTAGACGTAGAACATAAGGGACTAAGGACCGGTTGTTTCAAGCGGTTGGTTAACGTAACATACCAAATAAGGCCATAATTTTGTGAATCAACGCTTTTTTTGGTTTGATAGTTAGCACCATTTTTGACGTATCCGCGTGCGTCAAATGGAAGTGAAACAGGGTGCCCCAAGTAATACACACATAGGCGTTTACCTTTTGGTTCCCATGTTATTAATACGGCTAAGTATGGTTAAGTAGGTATGAATCTATGTTATTTGATGGAAGAGTAAATTAGGTAAAAGACATATCACTTAACTACATATAATAATGTCAAGCGAGAAAACGATTGTCATAGTGGAAATTTGATTTGTATTCATTTCATAACTGAATTCATTTGTTTATATCGTCGTCACCGTTTCGTGTCGTAAAATGGCCAGGTAGATCTCGATTATGGGCATTTCTACAATCGATCACACTCAAAAGAATAAGAACACTTAAAAAGAGTTTATCAAATATAGTGGTTTATAAAACAAGCAACATTCTCGTTTCAAGTTGTTAATTATTTGTATATTAAAGTGCAGTGTAGAGCAAGAAAATTTACCGCAGCGTTTGGTAGTAACCG
The DNA here is from genome assembly GCA_949629135.1 of Eremobia ochroleuca. NCBI lineage: Eukaryota > Metazoa > Arthropoda > Insecta > Lepidoptera > Noctuidae > Eremobia > Eremobia ochroleuca. The sequence goes on along the minus strand of OX451396.1, from coordinate 5,758,041 downwards.
TGTTTCATGATCCTGCAACTACCTGACAACTATAAAAACGGAGCCAGTTTTAATGTCACAAGATCCCATTTACTTAAACATAACTATTAAAAGCTGTACTACCATTAAAATCTTTGTGAACACTACTTAATATGCCGTTAATAAACTTGAAGTGGTTCGAGTTTCATCTAATGTGTTCTCCATGTTCAGGTAGGTGTGGATTATCGGGTAGGAAGGCAGTATTTCAATAAAATAACACTTGTTATAATCAGTTCACTTATAATTCTCGATAATTCAATCAACACTACACAAAATAATTATAGATCGCTTAGATTAAAAGAGATGCACCCAAAATATAACGTCCACCGAGCACGTGGTTGCATGCGCACACCGCGATCCGAACTCAACTACTCGTTTTTCAAGATGGCTGCCTCACCAGTGCTCGGTGTTCGTTTCTGACATTGACATTTGTATAAGAAGTCAATTGAGGAGCGTCGGAACGAAAACCGATATATCGAATTTACCATATTTTTCACAAATTAAAAAAAAGCTTGTAAGTTTTTTAATGTTACAAAAGTGGAAAATTATAGCATGTCAATTTGCAGTTAAAGTGACATCGATTGATGTGTGAAACTTGACGGAGGGTAGATACTTAATTTAGGGAGATACTTGGCGGACAACTATGGATATATCGGTTTTTGACGCGATCATTTGGATATATCGGTTTTTGACGAAACCAAAATGGATATGTCGGTATTGAACTGAATTGAATTTGAACCGACCATTGTTGAATTGTGTAAAACTTAATAAGAATTATCGGTTTTTAATCCAACGACAAGAACATGTTGAATTTAAAAATGTATTTGTCGGGTTTGATTTGACACATATTTTGATATTTTTTTTAAGATGGATGTAACTGTTTTTTAATTGATTTCTTTCCTGAAGGGTGTATAATTAAACATTTTGTAACAGAAAAAAAAAATAATATCTTAATTAAGACATATCGGTTTTTGTTCCGACGCTCCTCAATTGACAGTCTAGAAAAGCGGAGGCGTCGTCAAACTAAATCTGTGTGTAATCTGTGTGTTGGTCTAGTGGTCGCATGCGCTATTGCTGAGCTTCAAGTCCTGGGTTCAATTTCCAGCTCGTATAAAATGTTATTTGATTTTTAGATCTAGAATTTCTCAGTAGCAGCCTGAAGTCTGGATTTGTATCCAGTTAAAGGCAATAGGCTCCCATTTACATGGGTCTTATATATAACTGACGAAATGCAACACACACTTCCCTATGAGTTTGTTATTCCAGCGTATGGCACTCGCAGGTTGCAGCTGAAAATCAGCGTTAGGTGGCACACCTTGTGTTGTCATCTGACATTATACTAAGTTGAGGCCTTTTTGGCATTATAATCTTTGTTTTCTGTTTTTATATAATAGTTTTAAGGGGCATTTATTTTGATGTAATGCCAATATACGCATTTTTCTTTCTTTATAAATGTGAGCGTCTATAGGTAAACCTCTGCTTAACCCTTCGGGGATTACAGGCAAGATGTTGTGGCGTGTTAAACTAAATTTGATAAATATGTTTTTTCTTAAAATAAGAATTACTTTTAGCAGATTTGAAGTCCAAAAGCCGCAACATCAATCGAAACGAAAATGTACCTACTACTGTAATTCAAATTCGGATTCATTCTCAAAGCGAACTAGTAGCATCGAGCCCAAAACTACGTCCCTCTAAAATAGCTGGCTCATATCCACACCACTTGATGAACGTATCCCCATAGCAAATTAATGAGGACAAATGACTGACGTAATACTTAACCTGTAATGCTGGGTTATGTTCACATAGCTGTCACTCGAAGTCACAAATGATAAACTAGGACCATCGAAGTAAAATAGATAAACAGTTAACTACTAATAACAATAACAAAACCATGGTCAGCAAGGCGACTTGTCATCACAAGCAGCACCCATTACCCCCTTGCCATATTTGAGAGAAGGAGGTAACCCGACCCCCGACGCTACCGCAAGCAGTGACATCTAAGGGAGTATGACGATCTTATCTTGCTGCCGGTTGCTCAGGCAAGAATAATATGATCAGTTTTCGAGTTTGCTAGCTAATCAATTATTGCAATACAACCTCATTAATAAAACATTGAGGTGATTAGATTATGTCAATAATAAATTAAAATGAAATGAAATTGACTTGACTTAAATAATCAAATAAAGTATACAATTATATGAACTCATATAACCTGTCAGTAGGTAATCTAATTCTGGAGAAATAACATAAATATTGTCTTGAGATCATTTTATTGTCATCGTTTAGGTAGTCGTTGATGGAATAGTATTCCTTTGAACAAATATTGGATTTAACTTGGGCTTTGAACGCATTAAAAGGCAAATCTAGCAAGGAAGAGGGCAACTTGTTATAAAAGGTTATATCAAGCCCAACAAATGAGCTATGAACCTTATGAAGCCAGTGAAAGGGGGCTCGTAGTTTGATTTATTTCTAGTGTTAACATTGTGAATATCACTGTTTTCAGTGTATATTTTGCCCAATATATAAGATGTTGGCTAAGATGAATTGTGATGCAACCGTGAGAATACCAATGTCTTAAAAAAATCTCTTAAAGAAACTCTGGTACCTAGCTGGTAAATTGCTCGAACAGTTCGATTTTGGCTGGCTTTGCCCCACAGCAAACTACCGTAGGACATAACGCTGTGAAAAGAACTTAAATAGACTAACCGAGCTGTATCAACGTCAGTGACTTGTCTTACTTTCCTGACGGCGTAGGCAGCCGAACTGAGCCTCGCCGCTAGGCTTTATATATGAGGGCCCAACTGAAGTTTGGTAACTACTGTTATGCCCAGAAAACCTGCCGAGCCCACAATTTGAAGCACCTCTTTATCTAAGACGATGTTGGGTCCTAGATCTCTAACATTCGGTAAAGCGAACATTTCGTTTTCTTGGCATTGAGAACTAGGTCATTTGACGTTAGCCAATCCGTAACCATTGATAGTGCACTGTTTACGTCGTCAAAATCTTGTCTATTCCTTTCTACTTTAAAAATAAGAGAGGTATCATCTGCAAACAGTACAACGTCACAGATACCCTTCAAATAGAATGGTAAGTCTAAGGTAAGAACAAGAATGGACCCAGTATTGACTTTTGCGGTACACCTAACTGAACTGGTAGCCCGGACGATTTCACACCATTAACAACTACATATTGGAACCTATTATATAAATAATAATTTAGTTTGTTGAGTACTAATTTACATACACACACACTTTTGGGCTTGTATATAACGTAACATCATGAGCAAAATTACCCCTAGGGATTTGCCGGTCGAAAGATGTGAAAGCTTGTCGATAAAACCGCCACTTTATAAGCTGATATCTACTCAGGATACTCTCCCGATTTTATGCGTCCATATTGCTAAACATCGTTCTTAACCGGTAAAAACCGGTGCTAAAAAGGCTCATTTTTGGGTGTACACGGTAATGGCTTGAGCTCGTTCGTGTTTTGCTGGCTAACATTTTTGTGAGTCGACTTGAAACTAAGATATTTGCTGGTAAACTGCAGTAGATAGGCGCGATCTTCAAATGGAAAATGTTAGTGCAAAATGTAGCTTGAAGTTTATATTTTCTACAAGAAAAGAAGAATTTTAAACTGAAAATTCTCGTAGCACGAACCAGAGTCTTGCTATTTATGATCAATAAAATAGCTGTTCCTAGGGTGGTCGCATATTTGACAGAAGATGGATGGGTGATGGATCGGGCGTTACTTGGTTAATTTTCAGATACTACTTTCGACGCACTAACGCAGCATCGGTTGAACTCGAATATTTTATTATCAACTTACCCGTCCTGGCGTTAAGCGATCGACGAAACGTGACGCATCTTCCGTCAGATGTGTGACCACCCATAAAGCAAATTATGACCAAACATTTTAATTTGATTAAAATAATTTGAATTTAATTGAAATTATAATATACTATCCCTCAGTACAATCTAGATAGAGCACACTTAAATAACCTACAATGAACTCGTGCTGTCTTCTTATGCCTTTGTCCATCCAAAAATAGTGTACCCATTTCCGACTCAGAAATATCAATATTCACTGACAACACTCAAATTCAACTGCAACTAAATTTTAACAGCGTCACTAACTATTAGGCGGGCAATTTCGTGCCCTGTGTTCGTAAATAGGCGTTTATCGTGCCGGACGAACAAGGAAATTAACGGCTGCTCATAATACCGTATAGTGGGGTCACCAGCTATGATAATTGAATTAGTCCAGGACACGCGAGTGACTGGACAACAAAGCGTTCTTCCGATCCTTTCGACCGTCCAATCGGATTATTCGCGCGGATTTGAACTCGTGCCCCACATATCGACTTGAGTGCTTGCAAAGGAAAGGCATGTGTAATCACGCTGATCTTATGTTTTTTTTTTTTTTTGCTGATAAAATGTCGGTTCACTGGGTGTAAGTACTGTCGATACTTACATAGATAGTACCTAAGTCACTTTTTTTCTATATTTAGGTTTGACGCGTTATATCGCTCATTTGATCTAGTAACAGCTAGTTTGTTGTTAGAGATATCTACTTTTGTTTGTATTGGTATTGTGCTTAAAGCTGGTATTTGTACAGATGTCAGCACATTATGCTACTACAATCTGTCAAATTTCTATAATAGTTTTTCAACTTTATCACTAAAGCGTAAGGGTCAAAGTTGATTGGATTTGACAGTTTCGGGTAGTTTGATTGCTGGCGTCTGTACATATATCGATATAAGGTTACCTATGTATAAAGGATGCGTAGCTTCACTCAGAAGTTAAAAAGAATAGGTACCTTGGAAAATAATATTTAAGAATATAATTACCTATCTTAAATTTTTCAAAAGTATTATACACTGATTTAGCTGACCCGGCGGAATTCGTAGGTACCGCCTCAGAATCAATAAATACAAAATGTATGAGGTGCCTGTGGCTAAATAATAGCAGCCACACGGGTCGATCGATCAGGTTAAGCTACGCTTGCCGCGGTTGGTCTGTGGATGGGTGACCATCTTTACATACCAAGACCCCTCCGTGCCTCGGAAAGCACGTTAAGGCGTTCGTCCCGGCTGTCATTCGTGGATCTTTGACAGTCATCACGGGTAGTCAGAAGCCCGAAAGTCTGCCAATCAGCCTCACCAAGGGGTATCGTATTAACCAGTAGCTGGGTTGTCGAGGTCAGATAGGCAGTCGCTACATGTAAAATACTGGTATTCAGCTGCATCTGGTTAGACTGGAAGCCAACACCAACGTAGTTGGGAAAAGGCTAGGCAGACGCAGATGATGTATGAGAATTTAATTATATTTATAATTTGTTACTTCGTGAATTTTTCCCACGTTTTAATAGTTATTCTGCTATTTGAGGCGGAGACGAATCCAAAAAATCAAAGATCATAAAAATCGGTCCAGCCATTCTTGAGTTATAAATGGTGAAATAACCCGACTTTGTTTTATTTATATAGATTTAATAAAGACCATTGAACATTAAAAAAGACACAAAATGAAACACCACAATAACAAGTTTTTGATTAATCCATTGCAATACACCACTTTAATTTAAATCTGAATGGGCATAAAACATTAACGGGGAATAAAGCGTTCATTTTCGTGCATAATTGAATCTTAATAGGTACCATTGTCGATAATTAAGCCCTTGTAAGAATTATTACCAACATTTCTTTCATTTGGAGTAATTTTCATTGTGTGGTGAAATTTTGACGGATTTAACTGAAATTAAAAAGTGTAATTGGATGCTAAATGCAATAAAGATATACCTCAATAAAGATATATTGCTCAGTACTTGCCAGACGTCGTGTCGTGCTAGACGTAGTGATAAAGCACGAACGGAACTGTTTGCCGAGAAATGGTAGAAGGAGCATTAGCAGACCAATAGCCAGGTCGGTGGACGACCTATGGAACATCGCGAGGAAAACCTGGATGAGACTCACACAGACCAGGAAGGCATGGCACAAAATGGAGGAGACGTACACCCAGAAGTGGGCTTGTTTAACGGAATTAGAAACAATAAATTAATGCAATGACAGAAACAGATTGGAATTAATAAAGGTATACTAAAGGCGATTCCACCAAACTTTTAATTTTTATACTCAAACCTAGAATAAGTTTTTTCCTGAGAATAAATTTTGAATTTATCAAGAAATTTCGTACAAAAACTGTCAGACGTCAGTTTTATTCCACGGATAAAATATATCTGACTTTGATAAAATAAGCCTTAAGTTGTCGTTGTTTCGATTTACAACTCTAAATAAGAAGAGGACAACTTTCTTGAAAACAAGTCTAAATGGTAGACTATACACGTTTAAAGGAAAGCGTAATAAAACTTTAGTAACTTAGTTACTGTAAGTTTTAATATCAAGCCCTGTTTCGCAATTGGAATACTAGAAGCTATAATTAATTAAAAGTCACTAGGTACTTATTTTCTACGTTCATTAAAAGAACAAGCTCAAAGAAAAAAGTTTGATAATTGAATCAGCAAGAAAGCAACTTTGTACTTATGAAACGATACAATTAAGACTCGCTACGAGATCTTTTCAGACTTAAAATTTAATTTTGTTCTTCAGAATTACCTTTTGAAATCGAATTATTGTATTCTAATAATGTCTTTGTTATTTCGTACGTGACAGACGCGGGAATGGCTCTCCTGACTATACAAGATGTAACTTAAATAACGCACAATCTCTTAAGGGGTCATAGTACTCATCATTATGAACAACTTTTACTATGGGACCAAACCTGAAATCGCGGTAAAAAAAAATCACCTGTTCCCTACATTTATGTTCGCATAACTCGTCGAAATGTAGGGAACAGCTGATTTTTTTTCGCGATCTCTATTTTGGTCCCATCAAGGGTACATGGTATTTCTTAAATTTTAAATCATAATGTGGCATCAAAACTAAAGTGCAAAAAATTCAGCTAACTTTTGGAGGCCACTGTCGGTACGTATGTACATACACCACCCTTTGTTTTGGCTTCGCCGTAGCCGGGTATTAATACAAATACAGTAAAACAAGTAAAAAAGTCCATATCTACATTCCTTTCCACGTATCATTCTGCAAAAACAAAGATATCCGTCCGACAGCATACGTAAAAGAAACTGAATCATATATTATATTTCTTGTCTCGTGCCCTGACGTTCATGGCCCCGCGATATTACGTGATCTTTGCCTCCAGGATACCATAAACCCGATATTACGGTACGAAATCAAGTAAACTTAGCAATACCAAGTTCGAATCTCTTTATACAGTTAATCAAAGAGTTGGACACAGTCACGAGCAGGGCTTCAAATTCCGGTATTTTTGGGAACCAATACCATTGGACTTGGTGTGATACCGCTACCAGAGTGTACCTATTGGTACCAGTACCAGACGTAGTACCTGTACTATTGATATTTCTAATCAGTATCGGCACTTTATCGGTACCAAAACCGATACAAATGTTTCCGTAAGTTAGAGTGGGAAAATAGATGAAGTAAGTAAAAAGGATAGTTAGTAGGCACTAGAAAAATAACTTCAAGGTTGCCAACCGTACGAGGTTCCTCGAACAAATATGTAATTTGTGGTACACGCCAGGTACCTGAATTTGATACTGGCACTTGTTAGGTGGAGTACCGTTAAGATAAGATAAGATAAGTCTTTATTTGCCTTAAACATGGTACATATAATGGTATAACGTTGGAACCGGTATTCAGGTACCGAAATGGCAGGAACCGCTAAGCAGCCCGTACTTTTTGGTACTGGTTCCAAGCCCTGGTCACGAGCATACTACCTTATATTTACGCAACATTCAAAAGCGATTTTCTCGTGAAATACTCGTAACAATGTCAACTTTGAGAAATGATCTATTGCATAATAGTTTAGTTTTGAGAATAAAATGTTCATCGCATCATAAAATTTACAAATTCGCTCTTGAGTTATTTATAAACGTGACTGTTCGTGTTCATATTTCCAGTACATTGAAAAGTTTATTTTTTATTGTGTGCTTTCAAATCTTTTACACGTAAGGCACACTTAAATCTATGATTTAGAAAACCTTGACTTTTCAGCACATTCAAAATATCGTTCATTTATTTAATTAGTTAGTAGGTAAGCAAAGTTATACATAATATTATTTATTGTAAATTTAATTTAATTGAATTTAATTTCTAAGTAACTATTGTATGCTCTAAGGCATAGCTGATCATAATTTAATTATTTAAAACCTCTATTACGTACCTATGATCCGCAATAAAGATATTGAATAATTGATTCATTGAAGGTGCCTTTATACTTATCCTTTTGTTTGAGTGTACATGTACCCGATACCACACCCGCTAGAGAATCACTTAAGGCTACAAGGGAGTTTCTGAAAATGATGAAGTGCTTTTAAAAGTTAGTTAAGTGGTAGAATCTTTTTGAGCTAGATTTTATGGTGGGTTACTGTTGATGTGTGAGCTTAGCGTGCACTTTGTTCTTAGAAAACTTAGAATTAAGTAAGTAGATGTACAGACGCCAGCACTTCAAGCTAGGTACTACAATCTATCAAATTTCTTTTATATATTTTCAACTGTATCGCTAAAGCATGAGGTTCAAGGTTGATTGGGAAAATTTTACTAATTTCGGGTAGCTTGATGTGCTGGCGTCTGTACATTGATACGATGAGATTTAAGTTTGCAGTATCGCTTGAGACAAAATTGGGATTGTACATTTTATTGCCTCTGTTGATTTGAATACAATATGTACCTAAATGTTGAAATTTTACATAGGGTGACACGATGGAAAAACTATATTTTAAAGATAATATATTTATAAATAATAGATAGAATACATACCCCACACAAACGCACAAATACACACACACGCCCACACAAACACACACACACACACACACGAACACTCACACACACATATGTCACCTTGTTTCATAGACTTCTTAATGTAAATACGTTTCGGTACCTAGTAGATAACCCGTTTACATTTAATAATTTACATCTCTGCTGCATGTTCTTATTTGTTTTTTTTTTTTAACCTAACGGCTTAACATTGCATTGTAACGGTTGACAAGACCCCAAGATGGAATCGCAAATCACTGGCACTGAAGATATAGGTTATGCTTAGTTTCGGAGTATGGGATACTTACTTCATTTTAATATAAGCCCTGGCTACTACAGTACCCAATGAAATTGTTATCCAATGTCCAATCTCTTACTTTAAGTCACTTCGATCTACACCTTAGAATAAGATCAATTGTAATAAGGGTTGTGAATAAAACATCTATTTTTATTATTAAAAAAAGACAACCTTTGGTGATTTTAAAGAGACAAGAAGATACAATACTGCAGGTGTCATAAGGCATTGTATAATCATTAACGATAAAAAGTTTTACTTTGGATGATTTTTTCCTACTGTTACAAAGTATTTGCAAAGTTCACTTTACCAGTAGATATTAAAGAAACATAAGGCAATTATCCAGGCCACAAACCTCCCTGCAGATTCCAAGCTTTCACAGAGCTTTCTTGCTCATAAACATTTTGGGCTCTCAAAAAAAAAATGGAGTAATACCGACCGGTGAAAAAGTGTAGAAATCTAGAAGTTAAGATTTAGGGAAGTATTTCTCAAATCAGTTCGCGAAATGAGTTGTTAACAGTGTCTTTTAAGGATGAATAAATATTTGACAAGAGCGGCAGAGGCCGGCAAAATTTTAAATGCCCATAATATTTCTGATGCAAACTTTTATGAAATAACTAGCTTCTACCCGTGACTTTATCATTATTATTTATTCATCAATCAAGTCACATAGACTCATTCAATTATTAGGCATACAATGTTTGTAGTAAAAAAAAATCACATTGCTCGGTCATAAAATAAAAATAAATAAGACAGTATAATTATAGTTATAATTATTATACAGTTATAATTTTCTGGCATTCGAACATCAACGTGCTTGCCACAGCCATGCCGGATATAAGGGCAGTCCAGCCTGTCGGCGATCATTGTCAAGATGATATTGGGACTGGCCCGCACCCGGCGCACCAGGGACGCACACCGCTTGTGCATAGAAGCGTGCAAACAGTCAGTGCGTGCCATCGCGAACATCACTGATGCACTACAGAAGCAGGGCAGCCCCAACACCGCTCTGAACACGTTGTTGTACTGGACACGGAGGGCACTGTATGCCCTTTCAGTATAGTCAACCCACACGCCGCTTGCTGACTTTGCCAACATGAAATTTCTTGTTCCCCAACCCACCCCGCCGCATTGCATCACCCAACGCAGATGACTTTCTTTTTTTCGGCTTCTATGGGTCTTAGCGTGATTTTAAATGGGCAAATTTTAAATTTCAAATGCAAAAATATTTTTTCAAATCCGACTGGTACTTCCAGAGATTAGCGCGTTCATACAAATAAACTCTACAACTTTATAATTAGTACAGATAGTTGGTACTTCAGTATTAAATAATAACAATTTCATCCGCTTTCTCAACAATTAAACTGTCACTTCTCATTTATTTGCCGTCCACCATTTACCAACAGTATACTGCAATTAAGAAACTACCGATACAAAATTAAATAAAACTTGCAGGAAATAAAATACAAGAAGAAGTTTCAAAGTTTTGCAGCTTGGAATCGTGGAAATTTTTGAACTGGCCAAAGTGAATTTATCTTGAATGCAAGCACAGCTGACGTCTTTAAAAACAAAATGGCGAGCTCACGTTTTAAAGCGAGTATTATATGATGCTGCATAGTAATGTGCTAATTGCTGATAAGTTTAAAATCTGACTGGCCCATTGGCCTAGTCGTTGCACGCGCTTCTGCTAAGCATGAAGTCCTGGGTTCTCAATTCCCAGGTCGGGCAGTGCTATTGGGTTCTTCTATCAGGAATTTCTCCGTAGCAGCTCAGAGTCCGGATGGCCGGTGGAGCAGGCGAGTCCTGGAGCGGAGACCGCGTATCGTCAAGCGTAGTGTGGGACGCCCCTCAGCTAGATGGACCAACGACCTTAAGAAGGTGGCTGGTAGACTGGATGCGAAAGGCGGAGGGCAGGGTGTTGTGGTGCAGTCTGGGAGAGGCCTATGTCCAGCAGTGTACTGCAATAGGCTAAGTTGATTGATTGAGCCCGGAGTTTGGATTTGTGCCCGGTTGTTAGCCATAGGCTCGCCCCCTATTACATGGAACTTAAATATAACAGGCGAAATGTGGATGCACTATGGGTACAGACGCCAGCACATCAAGCTACCCGAAACTGTCAAATTTTCAAAATCAACCTTAAACCTAATGCGATAAAGTTGAAAATCTATTAAAGAAATTTGAAAAATTGTAGTAGATGTGCTGGCGTCTGTACACCTCTGCAGAACCCTTATTATGTTTATAATTATCTATCTGTCGAGACAACTCTTCTCAAAATGTTTTGTCAGCGCCAATTTCGCCCATAATTTTATGATAAATAATTTATTTTCTATCCTACTTAAGGTTTGTACAAACACTTTGACATGTCAGTCATATTTTGTTGATTTTAAACTAGATGAGGTTGGCGTTTCCTATCTGACCATTCTGAGAAGAATACAGTTTATAATTTAATTTAGGTACAGGATCTACAATAAAAACGTTTTACGAGTACTAAGTTCACGACCTCTGTTTTTTTAAGCTTACTTGTTTAAGCTTTTCTTGTCGACATTAATTTGATAGGAAACGTCGATGCCAACTGTATTATTGTATTGTATCAAAGAAAACCACCTTGTTATGATTTGGCGGTTTTATTTTCTTTTATTTCTCTGTATCGAGCTTCCGAAAATTGCTGCGAAAAGTACACTGAAAAGCACTTGCTATGAACAACGTAAATGTCTATAATATAAATACTATAGCACAGACTATACGACCAACCAACCAAAATATGTATTGCTTTTTATTGCAAATTTCCTTGTAACTGTACAAAAATTTCGACTAAGCAACATGCGTCGCAAGTGGTCCCAGTCATCTGAAGAAAATAGTAGTAAAAACAATGGCTCGGGCCACTGGGTCTGCGGTCCCAGTTTGACAGCGGTCCCAGTCGGCTGAGTACTCTTACATAAATACTCCTTTAGGTTCGTTTACGTTCATACATCTGAGTCTGCTATGGCCCTTATGCAATTTGGAAATCCAACTATCATTTCAGTTCTTTATAGATTTTTATATTTATAAATAAATGCGTGTGTCATTTCACCACAAAAGAAAATGGGTTAATCATTTATATTCAGCATTATTACGGCTTATTGCAGTTTGCTTTGCCTTAAAGAAATAGCTATTTCGTTCATTAGCTAGCACGCGATTTCCTTCTTTCATTTTTATTCAAAGCTACAATTTCTGACAAGCCCGTGCAGTTTGCCTTTAGCAAACTGTATTTTATTTATTGGTTTATCAACCATTGGAATTAAAATAATGATTTTTGTATAATAAACTAGCTGAGTCCGCGACTCTTTCGCGTGGATATCGGAAAACAGTAATGTACCTCTTTACTAATTATTTTTCTAAAATAAAAGTAGCTTTAGTTGCTCTTTATAGCATCTGCTATCTGCTAGTAAAGTCCCGTCAAAATTGGTCTTGCCGTTTCGGAGATTAGCTGGAACAAACAGACAGACAGCCAGACAAAAATATTTTTTGTTTTTTAAAGTAGTGTATGTATTATATATTCTTCCATATGATAAATGATAAATGATAAATGATAAATGATTTATTTTCTGTAAGTAGGTTTGTACAAACACTTTTACATGTCAATCATATTTTTTAAACTAGATGAGGTCGGCGTTTCCTATCTGACTACTCTGAGAAGAAAGGCCGAAACAAACTCAGAGGTCACAGTCTCTTTTAAAGTCCAGACATAATCTTGGTCAGATCATGTGAAGACCATGCAGATTGGTGTCTGAAATGGTCTTTTGAGTAAAGAACCACACAGATTGAGCGGACCTGTCCAGTCAGTGCACGCATTTGTCAAAAATTGTGTAGCTCAACTCAGAACTTGAGGAGCCTTACGATTCGACGAACAATACCAATGAAAGGACATTTGGGTAGGCCGCATAAATTACTCAAACTGCCAGACCATGATTAAAACTAACTAAGAAGGAAAAAAGAAAAAAGAAATGACCCACATAGTCTTCACACTCACAATAATAATAATAAAAATAAGATACTATACAAAGTAAATATCCATGTCATTGTTTATATAAAATTCATCAATGTCAATGTGTATATAAAAATCCGGACATCATCTTTGATCTTTGAGGACCATGTAGATTGGTGTCTGAAGTGGTATTTTGAGGGAAGAACCACACAGATTGAGTGGACCTGTGCAGTCAGTGCACGCATTCGTCAGTAACCGTGCAGCTCAACTCAGAACTTAAGGAGCTCAACGATTCGACGAGCAATACCAAGGACAGAACATTTGTGTAGACCGCATAAACCACTCAAACTGCCAGACCATGATTAAAACGGAAACAATGACCCACATAGTCCTCACATTCACAATAATTAAAATAATATAAGACTTTAAACAGTAAATGTTCATGTCATGTCATAAATAGATATTAAGAAAGAAAAAAAATAACAAAAGTGTAAATCAGCAAAATAAAAAATAAACAACATTCACTGTCTAGACCTATTGGAGCAGCTCAATCCCAAGCGTTTTTGTCCTCAATATAGTCTTTTACAGTATAATAGGCTTTGTGGCATAGTTTTAGCTTTATAAAAGATTTGAATTTATTAATGCTTAGTTCTTGAATGTGGCTAGGAAGTTTATTATAAAAACGTATACATTGGCATCTAAACGAGCCACCTATTTTCTTGAGCCTTGTTGTAGGAACAACAAATTTATGTTTGTTCCTAGTATTTATATTATGGATATCACTGTATTTCTTAAACAGATTAATATTTTTATGTGCATACAAAAGATTATCATAAATGTACTGAGAAGGCACAGTCATTATATTAATCTCTTTAAATTTGTCTCTGAGGGAGTGTCTGGGACTTAATTTATAAATGGAACGAATTGCCCTTTTTTGTAAAATAAAAATTATCTGAATTTCGGCGGCATTTCCCCACAACAGAATACCGTATGACATCACACTATGAAAATAACTAAAGTAAACTAAACGGGCTGTCTCTAAATCAGTTAAGTCACGAATTTTCCTAACGGCGTATGCTGCAGAGCTAAGCTTTTTTGACAATTTATCTATATGGGGGCCCCATTGAAGCTTGGCATCCAAAGTTATGCCTAAGAATACTGTGGTATTTTCGGGTTTTAACTCTTCACCCTTTATGAGAACACTAGTTTCTACTTGTCTAACATTTGGTATCGTAAACTTAATACATTTGGTTTTTTTTTCGTTAAGAAGTAAATTATTAACATTAAACCAGTTAACTACTTTTGCGAGGGCACTATTTATACTGTCAGTAACCAGCTGTTGACGTTTGAGTTTAAATAAAAGTGAAGTGTCATCTGCAAACAAAACTATATCATGTTCATCCTTTATGAGGTAAGGCAAGTCATTGATATAAACAATAAATAAAAATGGTCCAAGTATTGAGCCCTGTGGGACCCCCATTCTTACTACAGATCCGGGTGACCTTTTCCCGTTAACATCAACTCTCTGAATCCTATCACTTAAGTAAGAAGTGAGAAGATCCAGAGAGGCGTTCCGGATTCCGTAGTGGTGAAGTTTCCTGATTAAGGTTTCATGAAGAACACAATCGAATGCCTTGGACAAATCACAAAAGATGCCCAAAGCATCGCATTTGTCCTCCCATGCATTATAAATATGTCCTAAAAGTTCAACTCCGGCATCGGTAGTTGAACGACCCCTTGTAAAACCGAACTGTTTATTATTCAGTAATTTATTGTTATTGAAAAATCTTTGCAATTGATTTAAAATAAGTTTTTCATAAATTTTACTAAAGGTGGGTAGTACGGAAATAGGTCTATAATTAGTAGGGTCTGATGTACTACCTGATTTAAACAACGGTATTATTTTACTGTGTTTCATAAGATCAGGAAACTCACCACATTGAATACAATTATTAAATATAACAGCTAAAGTAGGTGCTACAATGTTTATAATTGTCTTAGCAACATCCACAGAATTACCCCATAGATCTGCAGTCTTTTTTACATTTAACATGTGAAAAGTTTTAATTATATCTGTACAAGTGACAAATTCGAAGTGAAATTCCGAATCACAAACTGGAACGTTTTCCTTAAGTAAAGACTCTGCAGCAGTGGGTGAGGAGCTTAGAGATTTAGTGGTTGACACAGGAATCTCTGCAAAGAAATTTTCAAAGGCCGCGGCAACCTGGGAATCTGATCTAATTACATTGTCATCAATAGCAAGGCTGTAGTCACTACTTCGGTTGCATGACCTTCCTGTTTCGCTATTAATGACATTCCAAGTCATTTTAATAATGTTATTACTATTTTTAATTTTTGAACTCAAATAACGTGACTTGGCCATACTACAGACTGTTTTAAATATTTTAGAATAATTTTTAACATATAAATTAAATTCAGCAGTGTTTATACAAATTCGTTCATCATATAATTCATAAAGTCTTTTTCTACTTTTATGTATACCAATGGTGGCCCAGTCACTGAAGGAAGCGTTACTATTGACTGATAATGTCTTTGGAATGAATGTTTTATCAAATTGTGTGCAATACATATTAAAAAAATCATTATATTGTTTGTTAGGGTCATCATTAGTCAACAGAAGTGGTAATTTACTTAAGAGTTTAGTTTTAAATGTTTCTAAGCGTTTAGTTGTTTTTGGGTTAACAGTGATATCTTTTTTAATAACTTTTTTGTTTTGATTTGTAATAGTGATCAGCTGTCCGCAATGATCTGAGTCTATTAAATTAATCATTTCTTTGTGGTTTGGTATAATATCTGTATAAATGTTATCTAGGCATGTGGCACTAGTAGGAGTTATTCTAGAGGGCTCCAAAAATAGGTTAACAAGATTGTATGACTGAAACAAACTTATGATTTTAGTACTTAACCCAGAATTTTCTAACAAATTAACATTGAAATCACCGCAAGTGATGATGGACTTGTTTGTATTACAGATTTTGTGCAACACTTCATCCATAACCTTTTCAAAACAATCATACAATCCTGAAGGAGGTCTGTATACACTTAATATAATGAACTGCTCCAATTCTATACAGGCTATTTCAATTGTCCGCTCAACAGAGAGGCTCACAATGTCCTTTCGGTCCTTAAATTTAAGCTGGTTATGTACTAAAATTAATGAGCCACCATGTATAGCATTTACTCTGCTGAATGAACTACCAACCTGGTGATTACTAAAATTGAACATGAACTGGTGGCTTTTAAGCCAATGTTCTGTCATACAAAGAATATCTACATTATAACAATTCAGGAATAATTCTACTTCTAAGTCTTTGTTTAAAAAACCTTGAATGTTCTGATGCACCAGATTGATACTGTTTAATTTTTTTACACTTTCATTTGAGTTATTAATTGCCTTAGTTCCATTTTTGCTAGAGGTTGCCTCTATTGTCCTAATTTCTAATTTAAATGATGATTAATGTCATTAATTTTGAGCAAATTATTGACAGAACAGTTTAAAATATCTTTGCATTGCTCAAAAGGAGCAATTTGTTTAGCCAAAGTTTTGGCTGAAATAGAAAAAAAATATGATAGCGACATAGCTATCTGTCTTTTGAGATAGGTAGAAAGATAGTACATAACATGATTGTATCTATCTTTTGTCAAATATAAATTACTATTAATATAATAGTTTGTGTCAATTAAATGGATTAACTTATCATTGTAAGTTAAATTATGCAATGTCATGTTTATATCATATCTTAACCTATTTTCTTCCTGTGGCAAACTGTTACTATAAGGGAATGTAAATAACACAATTTTTCTTAAACTAAGGTTGCACAATGTTCTATGATATTGGAGCAATTCTCCTTTATTTAAATTTCCCCTATTTCCCATAAAAATTAATAAAGTTGTTTCCTGCTTAAAGTTACATTTAATAATTTCTTTCATAATATCAAATAAAGAACAACCAGGCATACAGTAATTTATTACATATATATTTATACATATGTATTTACTGAAATGCTGTTATATTTTGACATTACAAGCAGACACTTCTACGAGTATTTTATTGATTTGTTTAGATAATTATATTGTATTGAATAAACTTGGTTTTTTAGAAAACCTACTCTCGGAAAATGATTTTTGGAGGCTGGGCAACAAGACTGCTGGGGTCTCGCTAGCGTCCTCTGTCAAATAAACCTAAACCCGAGGGACTATGCCCATCCAATACATTTTAACTTCTCCATTATCGTTATCGCTAAAATAATGTGACTTCTTCTAGGCCCTACGTAAAATAATCCGTCAACCGAGCTTGTTTATTATGGCAATATGCTTTTTGACTATTTATAGCAAAGTGTTTTTATCTCACGAAATGGCGCGCGCTTTACTTGTTGTAACCAAGTGTACAAACACGCTGTGGATATAATTATACGTGAAGACGAGTAGCGTGAGCACATAATACACACACACACACTTCCGACTTCGCCTGTGTCTCGGACGACAGTACCACTGAGAGCTCCCGCGCTTACATTCACAGCGTGTTTCTACCAACACTTGGTAACCAACAAGTAAAACACGCGACGCCTCGTGAGATAAAAATAGTGTACTCACGTCTGATCAATTTGATGAATCAAATTGTGAAAATCATCATCATCTGCCTAGCCTTTTCCCAACTATGTTGGGGTCGGCTTCCAGTCTAACCGGATGCAGCTGAATACCAGTATTTTACATGGAGCGACTGCCTATCTGACCTCCACAACCCAGTTACTAGGTAATACGATACCCCTAGGTAAGACTGGTTGTCAGACTTTCGGGCTTCTGACTACCCGTAACGACTGTCAAAGATCTACGAATGACAGCCGGGACCAACGGCTTAATGTGCTTTCCGAGGCACGGAGGGGTCTCGGTATGTAAAGATGGTCACCCATCCACAGACCAACCGCGGCAAGCGTAGCTTAACCTGATCGATCGACCTGTGCGGCTGTTATTATTTAGCCAAATAAACAGAAAAATATACCAGCTAAATAAACACAGGTCGCACGCAGGTCTATTATAGAAGAGCTGATCTTTTAACATATTTACGTAAGTGTTTTAATCCTCTCGAAGAGAAGAGGCCTGTGTCCCAGCAGTGGGAACATTATAGACTGATTATGTAACTGATTTTAATATAAAAAGTTGGGACCTATTAATAAAAGTAGTTCATTTATTAGATCAAAGTCTTTGACTGAATAAGTTTTCCTGGAATACATCAGTAAATTACTATTCCTTCCGTACATTAGTGTAATGATTTGAGGTCTATGGTTACATAACACATGAATATTTTGAATGCGTCGAGTTCTCTCTTACGTAACATCCAAGGATGCGTGAAATGTATTGAAGGTAAGTTGAATGAATTATTTAGTAAAAAAATATGTAGAAAACAGGTTTTTCTTTTTTGTACCGGTGTCAATTATAAGTAGATTTAGGCGGGAATCCTGGACTATTGTGTAACGACCGGTCTGTCTGTGTGACTGACACAAGGCTGTTAAGGGATCCATAATATTCTATGTATGTTCATTGCCATTGGTATAGCAGCCAAAACACGTAGGGCCTACGTGCAATGTACATGTATACCTGTCTCTATTTACCTATTTCTCCTAACACAAGCAATTCTTTGCTTAAAAGGAGATCTCCAAAAATATGTATCTAAATGCCCATTGTAATTGAATTAAATTTTTATTAATTTATTTTCATTTTTGTTTTGTTGTCATTTAATGTTATTGTTATTACATCTGTCTACGTGTCTTACACTAAACTGCGACATGACAGAAAGTTTCTAAGCTTAAGTAAAGTCTCACCGTTCACGACAATTCACAAATATAAAACATTATTTTTAGTATATGGCAAACCCGAAACACGTGTCTAGTATTTTTATGTAAAGAATCTATGTGCACAATTTCACAACTGTATCATGAAAAATCAGGAAGTTATAAGCTTGTTATGTTACCTGATTGTCCGTACAAAAAGTTGGTTACCACTTAACACGCGCCGCCGGCCGACCGGCTGTGACCTGTGTTGTGCGCTTATGATTGCGGAAATGTACTTAGTGTCACTCGGTGTCCAACTTGTTACCATTTTTAAATATTTTTGGGACAAAATAAAACATGGTGTAAAAACTATTGGAATTGATTCAGTTACTTATTCTGAACAAACTATATTCAGGTTTGCAGAGTACTAAAAATGTTGTATATTGTCTGTATGTATATGCATGCACTACATACAGACACTCTTACAACACCCATACATCTGACACAAATCACACTACCACGCATGCACACTTTTTTTAAATACATCTACACTAATATTATGTGTATAAAGAGGAAAGATTTGATTGTTTGTTTGTATTGCATAGGCTCCGAAACTACTGGACCGATTTGAAAAATTGTTTTACCATTAGAAACCGACATTATCCCTGATGAACATAGGCTACTTTTTACCGCGGGAAAATGCTTCATTCCTACGGGAAAACGGGTAATAGGATTTAACGGCGGGAATTCCGAATTCGACGCAAACGAAGTTGCGGGCGCATGCTAGTATTTTATAAAAAACCGGCCAAGCACGAGTCGGATTCGCGCACGAGGGTTTCCGTACCATTATTTATTTATTAGAACTTTATGCACAAGTAAAAAAAGTACTGTACAAAGGCGGACTTAATGCCTGAGGCATTTTCTACCAGTCAACCCTAGGGTGATGCAGAGACAAAATATGGTAGGTGCAACATACGGGATAGATAGCTAGGAAATGACTATAAAATACAAGAATTAACAAAAATACATAGATAGATACACATATACATGTAAACAAAATGAACTATCTGGAGAAAAATGATCGGTAGAGGAGAAAACGAATCCAGCATACCAGCGCTGGGATGTTACGGTGATCTATAACAACGGCAAAAAAATCAAGTCTGTTGTATGGGAGCCCCTTAAATATTTATTTTATTCCGTTTTTTAGTATTTGTTGTTATAGCGGCAACAGAAATAAATCATCTGTGTAAATTTCAACTGTCTAACTATGTATCACGGTTCATGAGATACAGCCTGGTGACAGACAGTCGGACGGACGGACGCACGGACGGACAGCGGAGCGGGATTAATAGGGTTCCTTTTTACCCTTTGGGTACGGAACCCTAAAAATGCTAGCGGAGCGTCTAGAAATTCAACCCTTGAATGAAAAAACTTGAATGTAATCTTAGCGAAATAAACTAATTCTTATTCTAACTATGAGCATTAAAAACGGACTTTGAATAAAATATTCTCTACCAAAATAGCCTACATATTTGTTTTTTTGTTGTCCTAGCATATTTGTTTTGTCCTAAATGTCAAAAATCGTTTAAAAAAACTAAGTATGTATTATAATTCTCTTTTACTTAACATTCAGTGGAAAACCACAAAATAAATCCAGCACAAATCAGAGTGGAAAAAACAATAAATTCTGCATTAAGCAAGCGTGGTTTGCATTGTTCAACATTAATATATTCCGTCTGGTTGTCTCCACGGGACATTAGGTTTGCCACACGCCACACCGCACCCCGACTGCTAGCCTCATGTTCGTTTGTAGGAGACCTTATTTGCTTAAATACTTTTTGTTGCGTTTATATACGAAACTGTTAATTGGTATTTTATTTTAAAAGCAAAAATGTACACTATTTATTTATTTATTTATTTATTTAATACTTCAAGCACATACATGTACAGAGATTATGTTGGTTTGTTTTAAAAACTGTTTTTTTTTTCGTTTTAATGCGTTAATGTTATTCGTGTGTTATAGGAGAGAAACAATATATTTAAGTCATGTTTTATTTATAAACTGTATTCTGTGTTGCTTTTTTATCACGAATGTAAAGAAAACGCTTTTTATATGAACTTACTTTTATAATCATTTGGCACTAAAATGTGCACTAAGTTTTAAAACCGTCATCATCTGTCTAGAGTTTTCCCAACTATATTTGCGTCAGCTTTCAGTTTTACCAGATGCAGCTAAATCACTACATAGTATAAAACAAAGTCGCTTCCCTGTCTGTCTGTCCCTATATATGCTTAGATCTTTAAAACTACGCAACGGATTTTGATGCGGTTTTTTTTAATAGATAGAGTGATTCAAGAGGAAGGTTTATATGTATAAAACATGCATAATATAGTAGAGAAACACTGGTAATTTTAGAGGTTTCTAATGTAATGTCGTAAATAAACACATTTTTTGCGCTTACATTGTAAACGCTGGCTGAACCCGTCGAGATAGATCAAAATAATGTACTACAGTATTGTACACCTTAAAAAGGTCTACAAAAAAGTCCGTGATGGTATATGTCTCTTAGGGATAACCCACAATAACCATTTTTTATCTTATACTTTTTACGAGAAATAATGGCTCTAAAATTATCAGTGTTTCTCCATTGCACCCGTGCGAAGCCGGGGCGGGTCGCTAGTACAATATAATATATAATATAATTTTTGTTCCAATAAAGATTATTATTATTATTATAATAATATTAAATATATATAATATATACAAATATATACAATATAATAATACTAAATATAATATTTTACATTGAGCAACTGCCAATCTGAACTGATCTGAAAAATAAAACTAAAATTTTGCAGGAAAATCGATTTTCCTGCAGAAGTGTAGTTTTTTTTAAGTAACAGTTTGTCAGCCCCGTTTCTAGGCTAGTTTTTTCTACGTCGAAAATGTACCAAGGACGTTTTATTTTAAAACTAGGTAGCCTAGTAAAATTCTTAGTAAATTATAAACACAGGCTTTCGTGATATGGCTTCATTAATTGTTTTAGTTTACTTGTTATATCAACATAGTTACTAATGTATGTTGATTACAAACTCGCATGACAGTAGTTTTAAATTATATCTAAGCTACACGAAACTGCGCCTTGCTTATTTTTGGAGCCATTCGTTTGCTTGTGTGACGTTTATAATCTATTCACTAAATACCCACTTTTTTATTTGCCGGTCGATTCTGGAAAAATCTCAACGTGATAACTAAGGTGAAGTGAGCTTAAAGTGAGCTGTGAGTCTTGCTGATGCTAGGGAATGACACTATTGACGACTCACTTCACGCTTACTTCACCTTTGTTTTCTCGGTGAGATGTTTGCAGAATAGATAGGCAGTACAAGGTTTCAATAAAAATATCTCATTACAGTTATATTAATCAGACATCACCTATTTCATTAAAAGGGATCGTGTACACTTTTAGTATTTAACTGTTATCGAAACGATAACATCAAGCAACAACAGCCGGTTGATTCTGGAAAAATCTCACCGTGATAACTAAGGTGAAGCGAGTTTAGAGTGAGCTGTGAGTCATGCTTATGCTAGAGATTGACACTATTAACGACTCACTCCACGCTCACTTCACCCAATTTTTTACGGTGAGATGGTTACAGAATCGCACGGTAGGATTCTGAAATTAGTAGCGGACCGTTTAGAGGTCGGTCCTTTTCTTAGACACTGGATCGCAGTCCATGTGTCTATTTCATTTTGTTTGTTTTGTATTTTTGTGTTTACTAACGTAGTTCTAAAGTACGAACTAGCACAAATATAGATGTTCTCTGAAATAAAGTTATTATTATATTATTATTATTATTATTACCATTTAAATTTATTAAATGAAAACGAAGGAGTTTTCAATGTCACTGTATTTCATAGTAAAAGGCTCAAAAAACCTTAACCTTCATAAAATTATTATTATTATTATTTCATCACCATCTGCCTAGCCTTTTCCCAACTATGTTGGGGTCGGCTTCCAGTCTAACCGGATGCAGCTGAATACCAGTATTTTACATGGAGCGACTGCCTATCTGACCTCCACAACCCAGTTACTGGGTAATACGATACCCCTAGGTAATACTGGTTGTCAGATTTTCGGCCTTCTGATACCCGTAACGACTGTCAAAGATCTACGGATGACAGCCGGGACCAACGGCTTAACGTGCTTTCCGAGGCACGGAGGGGTCTCGGTATGTAAAGATGGTCACCCATCCACAGACCAATCGCGGCAAGCGTAGCTTAACCTGATCGATCGACCTGTGCGGCTGTTATTATTTAGCCACGGGCCCCTCTAATTATTATTATTATTTATTATTGTAAATATTTTTATACTAGCTTTTGCCCGTGGCTTCGCTCAGTTGGGTGTCGGTTTACAGGGATAAGCAAATATCCTATGTCTATCCGGTGTATAAACTATTTGTGTGCCAAATTTTATCCAAATCCGTTTAGTAGTTTTTGCGTGATTGAGTAACAAACGTCCAAATATCTTCACAAAATTTCGCATTTATAACATATTATATTATATACCCAGTAGTTTAGAAATGAGTAGAATTGGAAATTACCTCGTTGCAAGGTGAAAAAAAAGGTTGGAATACTAATTAAATTGGAAATATAGCAACTAACTGTCCGTGCTACCTCTTAAATATCGTAAGTTCATTATTAAGTCACAAAAGTCAAAAGTACCAATATATTATAAGTGTGAGACAAAAGGTGAGAATATAAATTAAATTCCAAATAGCAACAGTTGTCAGTGCTACCTTCTAAATGTCATAATTATTCAAAGAATTACGATTACAAGAATAACAGACGCCAGCACATCAAGCTACCCAAAACTGTCAAAGTTTCTCAATCAACTTTGAACCTAATATTTTAGCGATAAAGTTGAAAATCTATTAAATAAATTTGACAGATTGTAGTAGCTTGATGTCCTGGCGTCTTTACCTTCTTCAACTGTAATACTTTGGTCTTTTACACATAGGCAAAAGGAAAGAAGACGGAAAGGAAGAAGTTCACTGAGGAAGGTCATTGCAGGCGAATAAAACTAGAAGCGAGATAGGAATTTAATTAACCTTCTAAATAAAGCAACAGGAAGACAAAGGGGACGCTGGCCACCTTACCTACATTGACACATAATATAAGTGGACAAGCACTTTGCATATAAAGCGAAAATTAAATGTTATTATCGTGAAATTTTCCTACGTATTATGAACTACGTGGAACAGGAAAAATGTTGCTTTTTGTTTTTAAACGGTTTAGTTTGTTAAAACTTGATTTCAGTTATTTTTGGTTAGGTGAATTTTGTTTTCATATTATTTTGCTGGTGTTAGTGTCCGGTTTAATTCGGAGTTATTCTGCTATAATTTTTTTTATGACTATTAATTCTTAACACATTGAACGCCGTGGTGGTCACCGGTGACCACACTATACTTTCCATCTGAGCTGACGCCGATTCGGGATTTCGACAAATTTTACACATTATATTTTACCGGCTCATACGGTTCAAAATAGTCTAAATAATTATTTATTATTACTATCCAAATAATCATAAAAATAATTGCTGTTGCTCACTGGTGACCACCACGGCGTTCAATGTGTTAATTAAAGACTTTGAGGGTTACAGACGTCATATTACGCTATGTTAAATAAGGTGATACGGTGACAGGGACATCGAGGTGCAATCTGTTACCGTGAATAGAATAGAATAGAACAATTTTTATTGGGTACACCATATAAATTACAGGCATTAATATAGAAATTGATGAATTATGTATGTTCCATCTATTCCTACACGAAATATCTGAAGGGGTCATTGTACTCATCATTACGAACAACTTTTACTACGGGACCAAATCTGAAATCGCGAACAAAAATCAGCTGTTCGCTACATTTATGTTCGCATAACTCGTCAAAATGTAGGGAACAGATGATTTTTTTTTTCGCGATATACCTTATATATTATTCTGAACTGGAAATTTTTAGTCGGTTTAAAAAAAAAAAAAAATTGCTGTTCCATACATTTTAGCTCGTCGGTATTGCACTTTTATACGAAACAGCAGATTCTTTTTGATAACCGGCATAAAATATCTACACTAACGGATCTAGAATCATCTGCTAAATTCATCGTTACAGTTTGCGCGTCAGTAGCATGCCACCCTGTGTAATGACCAACAAGACCAAGCTTGCTTACCGCTTTGCAATTTTTTGGGAGTAAAAATTTCGCATAGATCAGTAAAAACTTATTAATCTTTTGGAAAGTGTTCAGAGGTCCTGGGAAAAATACTGGAAAAAAATCTCATGCTCCTTCAGCAGTCATATCCTCACATACGTGAGGTTCAGGAATAATTTGATAGTCGCTCGATCGTGCTCAGAATTTTGTAAAGTCGAAACTCACGATCACTTCAACTCGGTTGGAAAGGGCTAAACCTTTTTTGAAACCAGTAACAACACAAAAAATGTTGTTGTAATTTGCAAAGTATCCACAAACACCTTTTTGCAACCGCAAAAAGGTGTTTCTGGATACTTTGCAAATTACAGGCAATGTTGAGGTCTCTCTAATTTTCCTTCCAAAAAATAACAGTGAGGGGCACGTATTTCTCGGAGACTTCCCCAAGGAGTTCTGCTATTACTAAGCACAGACCCTAATCGAAGGCTGTCACGGACCACTAGCGCACGAATGGAGCGGTGAACATTGAAATGTCCATCGTGTACGCTCTTACGATTTTTAAGAATAAAGACATTTGATTAATATTTCTCACAAATAGGTATCTCAGTATTAGTAGTGGCTATATAGATATTCTCAAATGGATGTCCATTCGCCAAAGAAGAAGTTTGCGCGCTTTGACCACGCTTTTCTCGCTTCTCAACTCTCCCACACCTCCTTCTTATCTCATGTCTCACTTTCAATTTCTATGTTCTTCTCACGCTAAGAATCTGCGTTCTTCTAACAATCTTCTCTTACTCTGTCCTTCTCATACTTCTGGCTTTGTTCATTCTTCCTTTCATATTCAGTCCATTCTTCTTTGGAATGCGCTTCCTCTTGATATCAGGACGGCCACCAGTCGATATGCATTTAAGCGGAAATTGCAGAGTTATTTACAAAACGAATAGTGTAGAGTCATCTCAACACCTCTCTCCCTTGAATTTGTATACATATATATTGTATATATTTTTTAAATACTTATATATATATATATAAGTAGTATAGTGGTGGTGGTAGTATGGTGGTAGTTGTATTATATATATATATATATATATATATATATATATACGTTGCCCCACACTAGGAATTTCTCCTGTATTGTGGGTGCGTTTACAAACATTTAAACTCACATACACAAACAGCCAGACCCGGAACAACTGCTTGTAGGTCATACAAATATTTGTTCCGTGCGGGAATCGAACCCGAAATATTATAAGTATATAATTATTATAGTAACTAGTATTTTTGTATATTATACGTTTTCAACCCATTTATGTATGTTTTATTTATAATTCAATAATTTCAATAGTTTTTTTTATCATTGCTCGGTTCAACCAAAGCACCTGCCATCTAATCTCTTCACCACCCTCGGTTGACTGGTAGAGAATGCCTAAGGCATTAATTCTGCCTTTGTACCTTTTTATGTGCGAAAAGATTAAATAAATAATAAATTCCGTTTATTTGGGGATTCATTGGTAACATACAAATACTTTTCTTTTTTTGTAATATTATTTCGGATTTAATTCTGGCTTTTTTGACCTACGAGACCTAAAGTGTGGTTTATGTTTTCTACAAAATCGATCTCATGACTCTTTTCGCTACTTTGCTCTTACTGATTCCTCATATGTTAGGATTTTGCCATAAAAACTAAACCAGTGAATAAAATATTAAAAAAAATCCATCGTTATGCACACGTATAATTGATCACAAACATATATATAAAATTTGTGTTCATATAGAAGAGCTATTTGATTGTATAACCTGCAACCGTAACTTACGTTGAACATACTACGGGCAATTTATTCCCGTTTGAGCTCGCTGATACGGTTGAATAATCTGACTGCTGGTCTGATAGCTATTTTTCATTTTTGTGGAAAAAACGTGGCAGATATTTTAACAGAATTTAACTTAATCAATTTTCCAACATCAATTTATTAGGAGAGTGCAGCCGTTTCAAACTATTTGCGTATTTACTATGCATATGACAGAGGTGTTTTCAACGTATTTAACAAAAAATTGCGACCTACCCCTGCTTCTCATGGCTTGACAAATCATCGAGATAATTTTTTTTAAATTTAAGTTTAATGACACATAGACTTTCTGGAATACATTTTCTAAATAATGATGGTCCAAAACGTATCAAAATCCACTATCTACATCATGGATTTTGATACGTTTTCCACTAGAAGAACATTAGAAGAACTAAACAGTCACACAGACAGACGAAAAACGCCTTGTTACATGCACATTACATGCTTAATATGTGAACTGTCACTAGAAGACAAAAACTCTATATATAAAAATATAAAAAAAATCAACCGAATTGAGAACCTCCACCTTTTTTTTAATTTGGTTAAAAATAGCTACAATACTTATATTCACGTAAATACGTAAAACTACACGTGTTGAATATCCTTAATTATAAAGCGTAACTCACAAAATATTTGCTCCAAGCAAACGACAAACATTGCTACCAAACTGTTGCCGCTTTGCTTGCGTTACAGAGTACGAGTAGCACATAAATAGTTCTATGAAATGCCTCTGCGACAAACTAAAATGTTTTCCCTGTAAGTAATCTTTCTTTGTTTGCTCCATTTGATACGTATTCCTGTTATTTGCTGTTAGTAAATTGGCAAACGTTGAAAACAGGCAAAGTTGGCATGTGCTTGTAGTTATGTACGGTCGCAAAAATAGGTAGGAACGATTACCTACATAAGGCCGATATTTTTTTCATGACATCTCACAGGTCAACATTGGAGTTTGACGGCTGCTTAACCGGAGTATCCTGTGGATGCCTTGATACATTAGAACCAGATACATTAAGGCCAGGGCCTAAAGCTCATAAAGTAAGCGACTACACGTTTAGGGCATCCCCTGTAGGGTACGGAAATCGGCTTAGGGCGTCGATGGTGGAGGATAGGCTGGATAGAATCGTAAAGGCACCCATAACACAAGTTTAATCTTGGCTTGGGTGCCAGAGGTTTAAACTCAGTGGTATTCTTACAATTTTTAGGATTATATAGTCTGTTTGTTGTGCCTGTGTGTGTGTCTATTCTGCTAAATTGTAAACTTGGATCTAAAGCATTATAATTATTATTTATTATTATGTCCCTGTGTCAGATAGTGACATACTGTCGTTTATTTCTTGCTGGAGCAGTTTATAAAAAAAAGAAAGTTTGTAAATCAGTCATTTTTTCATTGATTATACATAAATCAGTCATTTATTCAGTATTGTGTCGTTTTTTCATTGATACTTAATTTTATAAGAGATAGCCCCATTAACAAGGTATACACCAGGGAGCGCCTGCAGTGGGTACATACATCGACTGCCGCAACAAACACTATCGAAACTGCAAATCACGTACTTCAAAGGAGAGCAATTCAAAGTTGTAATTCGATGCAAAATATTTTGTATTATTAACTTCAGTAAAATTATATAATATATAATTTTACTGAAGGATATTCTATTTCTATCTATTTTTATCTGATATTTTGCATCGAATTACAACTTTGAATTGCTCTCCTTTGAAGTACGTGATTTGCAGTTTCGATAGTGTTTGTTGCGGCAGTCGACATATGTGTCGTCACTCGTGAAGATCCTCTCAATATAGGTAGGTAAACCAAAAACATAACGTAAAACAATAGTCAATACCCCACGAAGAAATAGATGAAAATTGGATGCGTTGCCCTATGGATACTGCAGGGTAAAAAGAAATAACACAAAATTACACAAACAAACAATAACAAACAATACACTACAATAACAAAAAACAAAACAACAATACAATAACAGAAAAATTATTGCTGAAGTTTGGGAAATTTAATAAAAAACATAATGAATTTCCGACGAAACATCCCTTTTTTATTATTTTATTACTCTGCGGACTTCCAAAATAAACGCAAGAATTGACTCAACGAAGGGTGACCAGGAACCATAATAATTACAACAAATAATATTCAATCTATTCAAAATTTCGGACAGACGGCGTATCGTTTTCTCGTCGGCAATTCGTAAATTCACCTCCGGGCTCATTTCGACAACTTCGCCAACTTATTACAAGTTAAATTGAAATTCGGAAAGACCTGCGCCTATCCTGCACAGTGGGCAATTTAAGACGAAAAACTTGGTACTTACAAGGGAAAGTTGCAACCAGTTTTTCGTAATACTTTTTTAAACGCTATCTTTCTAGAAATGTCTTTTATTTATACTTTTGTTGTGGAACAAAACATGGGGAGTTTTACTGCGCTTGGGAAAATGTTTTGCATCCCTGCTTGTAGTGGAAAAACCAAATTCATTCTGTTTGTTCAGGTGTATTTTATTTCAAGTGCCTGTTTTAAATAAATACGGGTTAGTAAAGTTTATTGAATTAGCATTTTATATAAATTACCTAATGAGTTTTTATTTGAAAACTGAACATTTCGTTTCGTTTATTCAATGAACGAAACAAAACCAAACACTATGGTCAACTTCTTGCCAAAATCACAGTTTCTGATTAGATCAACAATCTACAGGGTCAAATTAAATTAGCTAGTAAAACTCCGCAAACGTTATGTGTATCAATATCTAAACACGATAATAGAAAAACGAATTAATTTAATGATTTTTTTTGTTGCGTCACTGACCGCAGATTATGATGACACTTGAAATATAGAATAGAATACTCAAAAAAATGCTAAATATGTTTTTTTTTTTTTTATAAACTTCACAGTTAGACGTACATCGATATCCATCGCGTCTGTAGAGTTTCGCTAGCTTATTTAAATAGACCCTGTATATCAGGTCAACAACCATAAGACTGATGGTTGGCAGATTCCAAAGGTGACCTAACCTAACCAACAAAACAGCTATAATCGGAATCGATCCAATACTCATGCACTATTCATTAGCCAGAAGACAAAAGTACAAACCTACTGCATTAATTTATCCGGGAACATTCCCTCATTTCCAAGTTTAACGGCCAGCTCATCAGTAACCTTCAACTAATTTGTTGAACAAACGATCTGATTCGCAGAGTCAGCAGTAGGTATTTACAATGCATGGGTACTAAACGCCCGTCGCCGTCGTCTGCATATTTGCATATTACAAGCGACAGTACACCTTGCGGTCAGCAGTTCTGGGTTAATAGCTTTAACGCGCGCTCGCATTCGAGGGTTGTATAATTTTTAGTGTTCTGTACCTACTGGTGATTGAAGTATTTTTGAACTAATACCGGTTTTTCTCTAGATCATCCTGCTTTAGCGGTGAGAACGATTATTGAAGTATTTTTGAACTTATTAGGAGTATTATTTTCTAAAAGATCATTTGATCTATAATTAAACGGGAAATGAGAGAATAAACATCAATCCGATCTGACTGAATGTTTCTCATAGTTTGGCCTGTTCAGGTATTTAGATTTTAAAGAACCCCGCACAAAATGTTGGGAAATAGCCGTTCGGTGAATTTGGCTGAAATTTTGGTACAATATAGCATGCTGATTGAATGTTTATATGGGCGAAAAAAAAAATAATGGCCAGTTTTAGAGATATAGCCATTTTTCTGTTCAAGTCAGGAAGATGATTTATATATTAAAAAATAAACAAAAAGCAATCACATCAATTACAACAAGAAAGGTTATAAAAATGTTTGAAGTTGTAGCCTAAACTAAACTTTATTGTGTAGGAATTCAAGTTGTTTTTTCCATAAACTCATATTTGTTTACAACATTGGCAAATAAGTGGCTAATGCAGATTATATAATTTAGATGTCTTTTTTTTTTCTTAGGGTTTCTGACATTACGAACTTAATGTTTATTTTTATTTTATTCAATCAAGTTTTAACTGTTGAATACTTCAATATTAAATATCGCTTCCTGTTTGGCAGTAAAATTTTATTCATCTTTTAAATAATATCGCAAACTATAGTTTTGTATACGAGTAATAAAGAAGCATTTTTAAATTTTGTAAATGTAAGAACCATGGATCCGTTTATTATGTATTTGTTTATATTTGATGTTGACTTGAAAGAGGATTGCAGTTGAGAATATGTCATGTTCACTTAAATGTCTCACCAATGATAGTGCGCGTGTTGGATCATTCGATTTCCTACGAAATGGTTGAGCTGGATGGTGCTGATCCACGCGCCATGTTCGTGAACGGGCGCCGGCGGTTGAGACTGGTCATCTCTTAACTGCCAGGGCTTATTTTAAATCTTATACTTTGAATGATGTCTTCATTTTTTGTTTTTTACATTGTTCAGACATAAAGAAGCAACAAGAATAATGTACCCAAGATTTTGTAATATCTTGATTTAAAAGAGTGTCCTCGGAGTTTCTTGCCCGTTCTTCTCCATAGAGATTTACGTTTTGGAAAGGGCAACTAGCTTCAACATTCTGACTTACTGACCGACTATTTAATTTTGACAATTCAACATATTATATTAACCCCCCATATATACGTGTGGGGTATGATATAATTTAACCCCGCACATATATACATATGTGGGGTTAAATTTGTCATATTTTAGCTCCCCTATCACCTCCTGCAAGGAAGTGATCGAGTTTCCAGTAGACAGTCGAGCCTATCAGCAAGAGAAAGAGGAAAAGGCTAGGCAGATGATCAGTCTAGTCAATAGTTATAACACAAAGAGACAGTGAACCAAGTACTTCGACTTAAGCCTCATACAATATTCATACAACACGATAACCTACGCATGCAAAAATATCCCTTTCACGTTCAGACTTACCTTTTCTTTACCTATACTTTTACAAACCCGCTGTAAAAGATACTCTCAGCTGTATTTTATATACCTATGATAAAGTTTATTATCTGCCTCATCCTGAGCACGTATATTTGAGTATAATTTATACCGGTATCGATATTCTTCGAGATACCGATATACGGATACAGTACCTACTCCCCTGTGTGATCAGGTATAGAAGTCGCTTCACTAACTTGAATTCAGTGAAAGCTGTATAACTTTCTCGTTTACGGGAAGAATTAGATGTTAAATGATTTCATTACTGTAAGTAAGTTTGTACAAACACTTTTTATACGTCAATGACATTTAAAAAAAAATTGACGAGGTTGGCGTTTCCTATCTGACTACTCTGAGTAGAAAGGTCGAAACAAACTCACGAGGCCACAGTCTCTTTTAAAATTCAGACATAATCTTGGTCAGATCATGTGAAGACCATTTAGATTGGTATCTCAAATGTTCTTTTGAGGAAAGAACCACACAGATTCAGTGGACCTGTCCAGTCTTTTTTCTCATTATTTTCTGGTTTTCATCTATCACGAGATACCGTCATACAACTTTATGTACTTACTGTGTATCCGCACTGTGTATCTCGTATATTTGATACAATATATATACCCACAGCTACATAATTCACATGACGTAAATAGATTGATTGTATGAATGAAACGTAGCGACGCGGCGACGTGCTGCTACGAATTAACGTAGGCGATGACATCACCGCTACGCTAGCTACGCTGTACGACACACACAGCCAACTGCTACGAGATGACAATGTGTAATTTTTTTAAATATCGTCATATTCATATAAAAGAGCGCGACGATCGCGTATTTGCGCGACGATGTTTTCGGTTAGGACGCCCAGGAAGTACGGCCAGGAAGTTTGACAACCACTCTTACCAAGGGGTATCGTATTACCCAGTAACTGGGTTGTGGAGGTCAGATAGGCAGTCGCTCCATTTAAAATACTGATATTCAAATGAATACCAGTATTTTTGTATCTGCATTCGGTTAGACTGGAAGCCGACCCCAACATAGTTGGGAAAATGCTAGGCAGATGATGATGAAGCAGTCTTAATAATTATTTTGGGTCGGTTCAGTATCGAAATAATATCGGATATCTTGTTTAAATAACCTAAGATAACAAGCACTCGCAGTATATAATATAATTTTGCTATGTTAATGTATCGACGTAACTTGAAACAATATAACACCCTGATATTGATCTTTACTGACAGAACACGTGTAAGATAATTATTTAATGCCTCTAGAATATTTGAATAGAACTGTTGTTAAGAAATAGAACGTTCGCAAAATTATATAATATTAATAAAGTAGGGTTCTACCACGAACCTAACGGTTGCAACCAAGTCAATCATAACGTATGCTGCGCTTGCATTTTAGTTTCCAAACACGTAAACAAAAATGTGTATTTTGGATAAATAACTTTACTACCCACACGGTACATTTTTTTCAATAGTACCACTCCTTCTGAAATCAACTTAAAATACACGGAAATAAAGTTGATATTTCCGTGAAGACGAAATAACATCAATCGAATTCAAGGAGTATGGAATTTTGAGATGGATAGATTACAACACAGTTTAGATTGTTTAATCTGCAGATATCAAGAGATTCGGATTTCGGGTATGGGAATACTAATGTTAGATTGAGTATGAGCCGAGTGATTATTATTGTTCCCAAAGGAAATCTAATAACCAAACACATGACTACAAAGCTGTAGTACAGTCTACAACATGTTACTGTTAACAATATGACTTTAAAACGCCTTTTTTAACCGACTTCAAAAAGGAGGATGTTTTCAATTCGACTAAGTTTTTTTTTTTTTTTGTATGTATGTTACGCGATATCTCCGGCAATTGTGGATTGATTTCGAATCGTGTGATTGTGTGATTTGATTTCGAGTTTCGGAAGTCGGTGGCAAACAACGAAAATGCGGAACCAAAGACGCTGACTTCCAAAATTAAAGTTATCTTTCATTTTGTAGTGTGTTTTTTGGAAGTCAGTTGTTTTTTTGGAAAAGTTTTCTCATAGCAGTTAGGTGGTTTTCATAGTGTAAATGTTACAAATACTTGCTGTTGACGGTACATTGACTCGGCAAAAGAAATGTTAATTGTAATTGGACTTTTCTGGTTACTCATTTATATCAGAAGTACGTAAATAATAGAGAATAAATTAAAGGTACTATTCATTATACTTAACCTTCAAGATTAGGTAGGTAGTGTAGGCACTAAAGATTAACGAAGGATTTAAGAAAAAAAAATTGGAATATTATACACTAGCTGATCGGACAGACATCCATTCCAATTTTTCCCGTCTTTCTGGGAAACTTTTCCATTTTTCCCAAATCGGTCCAGCATCGTTCTCAAATGATGCGTTAACCAACAAACAGCTATTCATTTTTGTTTATATAGATAAAACTTGGTGCTTCGAAAAGAGATGAAAAGTAAAATCTCATCAGTTAATTCC
The DNA here is from genome assembly GCA_949629135.1 of Eremobia ochroleuca. Lineage (NCBI taxonomy): Eukaryota > Metazoa > Arthropoda > Insecta > Lepidoptera > Noctuidae > Eremobia > Eremobia ochroleuca. The sequence goes on along the minus strand of OX451396.1, from coordinate 5,723,665 downwards.
AAAAGTAATAAAATAAACAAAGAATAGTCCTAAAATAATTCACTTTGATTGCCCTCTCGAATGATCGTAACTCGAAATAGGTCACTCCCCTTAAAAATCCATTGTAATTGAATACAGCCACAAAGAAAACCGAATATAAATAAAAAAGGAAGCTAGCAAGTCGTTTTATAAAAGCGGTATCAGACAAAATTGTCGCAGCGACGCGCACAAGAATAAACAGGGGTCCGATAATGAAGCTACTTTACAAATAAATAAATAAAAAACGAACGTAATCCTTGGTCGGATGGGGGCAGCTCTCTGTGGGTAAACACCATTACCGTTCCCCGCCTATATACCCGCTGAGATAAGATGAATAGAAGCTGCTGCCGTAAAAATAGATATCGAGTGTTTTGCTTATCCTGCGTTAGCCGTGCGGGCGAAAATTTTAAAAGTTGTGTGGCGCTTAAACCAGTTATTTTATTTTACATTCTTACTCGCTGCGGCCCGTGATTGTACTCCCATAAGTGTCGATCCCGTGGGAATATCGGGATAAAAAGTATTCTATGTGTTATTTGTGTGTGTTTTTGCGTGAAAGAGTAACAAACATCCATCCATCTATCCATCCTCACAAAACTTTCGCGCTTATAATATTACTAGCTGCGGTTTCACCCGGTTTCACCCGCATAAGTCTCGATCCTGTAGGAATATAGGGATGAACAGTATTCTGTGTGTTAATCCTGGTTATGAACTATCTGTGTGCCAAATTTTGTCAAAATTGGTCTGGCCGTTTGAGCGTGAAGAAGTAACAAATACACACACACACACTCACAATCTTTTGCCTTTATAATTTTAGTGTGATAGTAGGATTACATTTATATTAGGTTTATGAAAGCACATTATGTAATGTGTTAAACATTATGCAATCAGTCTATAATATTCCCACTCCTGGGACACACGCCTCCTCTATTCGAGAGGGAGTGGGCTGTAATCTTCTACACAGGCTCAGTGCGGGTTGGTAGATGTCACATGTCTTTGAATGTTTTGGTTCTAGGACATGCCGGTTTCCTCACGATGTTTTCCTTCGCTGTTTTGAGGACAGTGGTGATTAACCCTTAACTGCATCGTGATGGAAACCATCAACCAATCCAATGCCATATTTTCGTTTCCACAGAGCATGGGGATTCCCCAATTGTTAGAGATATCCAATTCATTTTGTTCCCAGTAGATTCGTTCTGATTAGGTAGGTAAATAAAGATGTAAATTTCCACCAGGCCATTTAGAAAAAAAAAATATGTTTATGAATATATTTTTTCCTTACAATAGAGCTAATGTTATGTCCAAATAAATTTAATTTGCTTAAAAAGTAAAAATCATGCAATTAAGGGTTAAATAATTCACATAAAGTAAAGCGCTTGTTTGGGTTCAATCCTAAGACCTACAACTCGTAAGTCGGGGCCGTTATTGTTGCCACCACTGCTCTAAAAATCTCTTAGATGCCTATAAAATACTTATACAACATTCGTTTTAGTATATGCGAAACCCGAAACACGTGTCTAGAATTTTTATGTAAAGAATCTATTTACAAAATTTCAAAACTATATCATGAATAATCACAAAGTTATAAGCTTGTTATGTCACCTACTTGTCTATACAAAAAGATGGTTACCACATACCACGCGCCGCCGGCCGACCGGCTGTGATCTGTGTTGTGCGCATATGATGAACCCGAAACACGTGTCTAGACACGTGTTTCGGGTTTTCTATATACTAAAAATAATGTTGTATATCTGCATATTTTGTAGTGTTTTCCGATTGGTATTTGTTCATTGTAGTTTTTACTTTAACTTGTATGTTTGTTTATTTATGCATCGCAAACCAATAATTAATCAGTCAATTTCCAACTGACGCCAGGACATCAAGCTACTACAATATGTCAAATTTCTTTACTAGATTTTCAACTTTATCGCTAAAGCTTGACAGTTTCGGATAGCTTGATGTGCTAGTGTCTGTACAGATGAATGACTATAGAGTAGGGGCAGACCATAGAAACGATGGATGGGCTGTGTGAATCATGATATGGGTAGAAAGGGGGTGACTACCGAGATGACGACTAATAGAGAAGTGTGGGAGAAAAATACATGTGGCGCTGACCCCAAATAAATTGGCATAAAGGCAGGAGAGTGATGATAAAATGTATACAGCGTGTAACGGAAGGGGGGTATCAACCCTGAAGGAGGTGAATGTGCTCATGAAACTCAAAACTTTCCCCAAAGAACATACTCGTAGGTCGAAATATGAAAAAAAAATTTGGCCCTCCCATAGTAAATCAATCAGCTGGTAGTCAGTTTTGTAAGGGAGGTTCAAATTTTTTTTTCATATTTCGACATATGTTCTTTGGGGAAAGTTGTTGAGTTTCATGAGCACATACACCTCCTTCAGGGTTGACCCCCCTTCCGTTACACGCTGTAGAATAACACTCGAATATTGATAATGAATAACGCCCGCGCCAATTACTTTTTATAAGTCGATCCGCCTTTCCTGAACGGAAGGTATAAGTGTACATGCGTACTCTAACACGAATAAAGAAAAAGCACAAATAGTCATAGTCAGTCCCTAGTATCTGATGGGATGACACTGGCAGCTCACTCCACGCTCACTTCACCTAAGTTTTCACGGTGTAATTGTTACAGAATCGCACTGCTGCACTTACTCTCTCACACGCAGTACTCACCGACACGCCCTTGCACGTCGTGGATGTGGCACGTTCATTCTTTTTGTATTTTAGTACCTAATTGTATATGGATTTCCTATATTCAGGCATGCCTTAACTGGGTATCCAGTACCTCAGTAATTTTTTTACTACGGATGTTTGAAGGCATGTTTCTAGTGAGTTGATGGAGCGGCCCTAGTGTCCGTAACACAGGTTAATTCCTGTACTCAAAGTTGTTTGAAAAATAAAGATTAATACTTACTTCAAAGAAGTCCATAAGGCCAATTCCCATAGTTAAAAAAGTTCAAAATCTAGCTGAAACCTCATCAGCGACAATCAATGTGAAAAACTTGTCAAAAATACAGGGAAATTAGAGGTATTTTTGACAGATTGAGACTTAGATCAGATTGTAAACGTTCTCAAAATTACGAGGACTGACCCTAAGATCTTCTGTTAATTAATCATGCACAGTACTGGTACTGAGGCGGACTAAATGCCACAAATCATTTTCTACCAGTCAACCTAATTCTAAAGACAAAAAGCCGGACAAATACCAAAATTCCAGCAGCTTTAGTAGACAACAGAAATTCTAATACTGAAAATCAGCGGGTTGTATTGACGGAGGTATGTACTCAAATACAACGCAAAGGATCTATTGTGCTCGACTGACGCGATCTGTTTGTCGGCAAACATCGTGTTTTGTCTCTCAGTACACGAGTATTGGAACTGGGATGCTCGGATTATAATTTGCTTCTTTTTTAACTTTTATATATTTTGTAGCTCTTTAGTTATTTATTCATAAAAAAGTATCAGCTTCCCATAAATTTGGATCGAGTAGGTATTGAAGTTTTTGTATGGGACAGCTGATAGATTTTTCCCGTTTACAATGTCGGTTCCATAAAGAAAGTTGTTCTATTTGATGGTGTGTACCGCACCCTTAAATTTGAACATACCTTTCTGTCCCAAGCTGTAATACAATTACTTTTTTAAATAGTTATAAGATCGACTTCTCCACAGCCTTCCCTGAACGGTAGGTATACATGCTTATTCTCGCACGAAAAGCAAATTCCAACCGCTTTAGCAACAGAAATTCTGATACCAAAAATCAGCGGGTTGTATTGACAGAGGAATGAACTTTAGGTAGGTAGGTACGCAAATACAATGCAAAGGATCTGTTGTCCATGACTGACGCGATCTGTTTGTAGGCAAACATCGTGTTTTGTCTCAGTTCACGAGTGTTGGAACTGGTTTGCTGGGAATATCATTTGCTTCTGGTGACTTGTGAAAAAGTAATAAAGAATATTACTTTTTGTTACATATTTTTTAGCTCTTTAATCATTACTATACAGCTGACAGAGATATTGAACCCCATGTGTTGGAATTTTTCGGTCTTCCACCAAAAAACACGGTCTATATTTTTCGAAATTTTAATTAACACCTGAAAAACTCAAGGCTTGCATCACTCCCCTTCGAAAACTTTGCTGTACATCTGAGTTCCATTAAATTCGTACCAATTAATTATTTAAGCAAAAAAGAACACACGTGTGAAATGACCTACATCAATTTAAAATTAACAGTTAATGGAAAAAGTGCGTCACATCATACGTCAGAGATTTAATTTCCAATCAGTCGGATAAATGGCGCGGTACAATCGCGCACAAACTTTAGTTGTATTGTGGATTCTGTGCACTGGAAACTTCGTGACAAAGGAACGACGAACATTCCCCTGTATACAAAATAGTGGTAACAAAAGAGGTGAGATTTGGATTTCTCCGTCGGATTTATATGCTTTGTTCTCAACTCCCACTTTGTGAAATATTTACATGTGACTGTTAATTTAAAGGGGTTGATGTTTATCGTTGGGAGCGCGTTCCAAATGGTAGTATTAGTACCTAACATAGGATGTGTGGCATAGTGGGTAGGTAATATCGTATTTCAAGTTGGCCGGTCAATTATTGTTAGGGACTGGTTTAATTAAGAAGTTGTGCTCGATAACTCGCACAATAGAACAATTTACTGTTCTTGTGTATCTGCCGTGTAACCTGCATTCGAGAATTGGGTTACAGAGTGTCATTGTACGCAGAATTGGAAACACGCGTTCACGTGTGTCGGCGCCCGAATTACGTAACCAAATTTGCTATTGGAAGTGCTTCCAGTGAGCTATTTGCCTCGGGTACGCAGTACCTAGGCATTCGGCGACGTATAATAATTTATTGGCCTACGCTACCTTGTTATGTTTCAGCAACCCAGTGAGGTTGAAAGAAAGAAAAAGTATTTACTGTGAATCTTACAGGAAGATAAAAAACTAAACTAAACACAATCACAAATAAAACTAAAAACACAAAATTATATCACAAAATTAAAAGAAAGTTGAAAACAAAAAGTAAAAAAAAAAAACATAAAGTCCTACACACAGTACGGTACAGGACTTTCCCAGCATGTTGCTGCGACATTCAAAAAATAAATATCGCAGCGCTGGTATTCTGGTAGGGCCGGCTGTGATTTCACGGGCAGTTATAGAAAGAAATAAAAAGTAGGTATAATATAATTTATACTACACCTGCTTGGAAAGTACCTTTATACTTTATCAAATTTACGGTACAAAGTACGTCATTGCATATCGAACAAATATGCGGGGAGAAAACGCATCTGAGCGGGAGAGAAAAGTGTATGAAAATCCATTTCTTACGTGGTTTTTCTTTTTTAATTTTGGGTAAGACTGCGCCGGTAACCTAATTTATCAAAAGCCAAAAAGTTTTTACAGTGAGTTTTTATCTCCAAGTTCGCAAAATGACACTGGCCACTAGCTGTGTGTTGTATGGTGTCGGGCTGGCAGTGCGACCCTGCGGCAGCAGGATAAACAATTTGAAAAAAGAACACGTGAAAATTGCAGACTCCATTGGCGCCATTTCCAATTTGTGTGTTGTTTGAGGATTCAGTTTTCGTAGAATTTATTTTCCTCGTAGGTGTAGTATAAAGCACTATGTATCACTCGAGAGAAAGTGCGATTCCCGATCGGTCACTTTCTCCATCGGTGAGCAATGTACTATTATAGGTAGGTTGTTGGCAGTAGGTAAACAAAGTTCTGAGCACAGACCCCATTTCAAAAAAAGAACCTGCAGGGTATCTTGGCCATAAGTTCTGAGTGGCCTATAATAAAGAAAAGGCAGGTATTACAGCTCCATAATTCATTCTACGATTCATTGCACACTTTTATTGTTTTGTATTTTTTCCGAAGTTACGAGTCCATTACAACTGAAGCGGTTACAAACAAGCCTACTGGGTGTATTTTTATATATATTCTTGTTCTTTTGCAGTACAAGGTTTCCATTTCCTTTTTATGTATGATACAATGTCTAAGTTGAAATAAATATGTTTGTATTTTTTTGGCAAAATTTATTCCCTGCTCTAAGTCAAAGAGGTTTTAATAGTGTAAAAGATAAAAGCGAAACTACTTCATTAACCCTTAAGTCAGGAACTTAATCCAACGGTCTTGTTTTAATAGGAAATACGAAGTGAACTCGACTGTCAGGAAAAGGCAAAGCTTGCATGCTCGTAACTAGAAATTTTCACAGCAATGTCAAAGAGAGACATTGCAGCTCTCTATTTCATAAACTTTTCACAAACGTCTTTCAACCACACGTTGACGACGTTAACTGCGTCGTTGGCTTAGTGGTCGCAAGCGCTACTGCGCATGACCATGAGGTCATGGGTTTGATTCCCAGGTCCGGCAAAGTGTTATTAAGTTCTTCTATCTGGAATTTCTCAGTAGCGGACTGGGTGGGTGGGACTTAAACATATCTGAAATGTGGGTGTACTATAGTACGCCTCTGCCAAACCCTTCGTAGAAACAAAGCGTGATGTTATGTCTTTCAACTAAATTAATTATCGTATATTTCTACCTCTCACTGCATTCAACAGAGTCTGACAAAGACAGAATATATTGTTTGTCGAATAAAACCGCCAAGTTTTCAAAAATAGAACACAAACCTGGCTGAACAGAAGAACCCATCCGTAAACACAACAGCGTAAAAAAAAACACGAACATAAAAAGTAGCACGGAAACTAGAAGTACCGAAATGCATCAACTGTAGGGCTCTCGGCTGCCAAGTGGCCGTACCGTGTCCCACAAACATACTGTCATACCGATACCACCACCATGTCTATACCGCGCTCCTGCAATCAAAGAGAGAGCTTTTAGTATACTGCAAGTTTGTCTCTTTGTTCTGTCAGCTTGCAAAGTTGCCGCGTTTTGTGAGGATTCGATTTGGATAGTAAAAGCTGGGTTTCTTTTGGTTTCCATTTAACTGAAGACGTTCCGTAAGACGTCTTTGTGTGATATAAACCAAATGGGTTCTTTAATCCTTTATGTGGTTTAGACCATTATCTTCACTGACAGATGCATACCGCTAGACTCGGTCGTTATTTTGCTATTTGTGTTAGGCTTCGTTTTTCAATAGTCAGATAACTTATAATTTAAGAATGAAGATGAGAGTTTGACATAACTTCTATACAAAAGCAGATTTTTTTTTGAGCATTAAATATTGCGGTCAAACCGCAATATTTATTCCTCAGAAGAAAAAATCTGATTATTGAAAAATCAGGCCTTAAAATAATTATGAAATCTTTCAGTTTTAAAACACAGCAACGTTCTAGAATACTTGAACACTCGAAAACAATTGCCAATCGTGTCGTTAAAAACCAAACATTTCCGAATGAAAGAGGTTGATGACTGGTTATTTTTATGCCGGAGTTGCCAATACATTAGAAAAACACAATAATAAACCGAGTTTTACTCGTAGAATGCGTCAGGTGTGTGGGTTCTCATACCAATTACCAAGTACCAATTTATGAGGGTCAAATTGAGGCCAGGCGGATATTTATAACCGATTTTTGCTTCGTACCTCCTATAAAATGGTCTGAAGTTATTTATTTTTCCAATCAATCGGCTCAAAAATAACAATTAATACTTGAATAGTTATTAAAAAAATCCATCAGACCGTATTTCGGCTAATCTCAACGGAGACTAGACTTCGGCGCGGAAAAAAAATAGTATTTCTAGTCTCGAGTATTACCTACCTATGTATTATTATGGTTACTGAAGTATTGTTATTGTTGAGTGTGTTTAATCCGCTGAACCAAAATAGGTATGCTTAATGAATATACAGCGTAATTTAATAATAAAATCATTATTAATTTTATGCAATTTTGAAATAGTTTCGCTGTGATATGATTCAATAAAAATCATAACAATAGGTTCGTGCATTATTATTGGAGATTAAACGAACTTACCTGAAGTGAAGTTCTATCCAAATTATACGAGTTGCTTCGTCCGAAGAGATTAAGATAACAATGTAGTAATACGTCTAGGGTATCGCCTTTCATCCACTAAGTTTGAATATTTTTTTTTTTTTTTTTTTTTTTTTTTTTTTTTTTTTTTTTTTTTTTTTTTTTTTTTGTCGGTACTTTGTCTTCCTGATAGTTATGCCTGTACCGCCACTCATTTAGTTGAAAGCCTGGAACCTTTTTTAATATTTCACTTTAGGTATGGGGTTCATAGGGTTGGGAGGGAACTACTCTCTTCGGACGAAGCAACTCGTATAATTTGGATAGAACTTCACTTCAGGTAAGTTCGTTTAATCTCCAATTATACTTCGTTGCTTCGTCCTTCGAGATTAAGATAACAATGTAGATTTTGAAAGATGGTGAAATATTAAAACACTGAATTTTTATGCTTAGGTACATGTATATTAATCAAACCTTACAAGTAATAAAGTAATTAAATTGTAGTTTTTCTTTAATTAGGGGTAGATAAATTTAAGTTATTAATTTTAAGTAATTAAATCTAACATCGATCAGAGGTTAGGATTGATAAGGCAAATTGATCAGTTTGTTCACATTGAATGTCTCTATGATAATATCTAGCGAAAACATTGGAGCTACCACTCCACCCAGCTGCTTTTCGTATCGTGTCAATATTGACACCAGCTCTATGAGCAGCTGAGGTGGCTGCGTGTCTGGTGGAGTGGGCAGAAAATACTGAAGTGTCAATTCCGCTAATTGATAATATATCTTTTATCCACCGACTGATGGTATTTGTGGTTACTGATTTATGTGGTTTTTTAATACTTATAAAAAGGCTATTGGCATTGTTTCTCAAATGTTTTGTCCTATCAATATATTCTATAAGAGCCTCAGCGGGACATATTTCCGGTCGATCTTTGTAAAATGGAATATTTAAACAAGGTTGAGATAAACCAGGTCGAGATGTTTTTAACAAATCGTTTATCTTGATCAATATAAGATTATCAGTGACGTTCATATTTTCTAATTTGATTTTGCTAATGGTTTGCACCCTGTGTGCAGTTACAAGTATGAGCAAAGTTACGGCCTTTTTGGTTAAATGTTCGAAACTTAAATTATTATTTGGGTACCATTTTGATAAGAATTCTAAAACTATTGACGGGTCCCAAGTGATATTATATTTTGGGGCTGGAGGACGAAGTCTGTAAAAACCTTTGAATAGCCTAGCAACGCGATCATCAGACCCTACTCTCGATCCTAAGATCAAAGACAGAGCGGAGCGATGACTGTTTAAAGATCCGTATTGTAAGCCGGAATGAAATAACTCAGTGAGAAAATACATAATCATCGGAATTGACGCCTCATGTATTTTGATATTGTGAGTCTTACAAAAGTTTACCCAACGTCGAATGGCAACGTCATATTGTTTTATTGACCTTTCAGATAAAGAAGCTATCATAATATCTAAAGATGATGGTGGTACTCCTCTGTTTCGTAACGCCGTCCTGATAACTTCCCTGCAATCAACGTGAGCTTGGGGACACTGTTGGAAATAGACAATAACACTTTATCAGAGGGTCTAAACTGAACTAATTCTGAACAGAGAAGTTTTTGATAAAGTGGAAACCAGGGTTGCGTGGGCCAAAATGGAACCACAACAATACCCTCCGCCTGGTCGTATATAAGTTTTCTTAATACTTTTAATATAACCGCAAAAGGAGGAAATGCGTAGAAACAAAGATTTGACCAATTTAAAGTAAAAGCATTCACAGCGCATGCTCCTGGGTCTCTATTCCATGAGACGTACTTAACACATTTGTTATTCAACCTTGATGCGAAAAGATCAATTTTTGGTTGCCCAAAGGCTCTCACAATCTTTTCAAAAGCATGATCTTTAATCTCCCATTCGGTATCGGGGTGAGATTTTCTAGACTCAGCATCTGCTATTTCGTTATCTTCCGAGCTTATGTATGAAGCGAATACAAATATACCACGAGCTTCACACCACTGCCACAAAGATTTTGTGATTTCAGTTAAATGTGGAAATCTTACTCCACCCATACGGTTGATATACGAAATAGCAGTTGTGTTGTCAACGCGTAGTAACACCTGACAATTTTTTAATCCTTTTGCGAATGTTTGTAAGCCCAAGAAAGCAGCCAGGAGTTCTAGACAGTTAATATGTTTGTTAGACTCTGTGTTACTCCACTGGCCACTGGCGGTCTCCGCACCGCATGCTGCCCCCCACCCTTTTTTGCTAGCGTCTGAAAATATTTCTAGACAGTAGCTGTCCCGTCTAATAGGATTCACTGCGGTATCAATAGATTTTAACCACCAGGAAAAATCGTCCTGCAAATACTGTGGTAAAGACATGTGGCTATCATAATTACTCGTTTTACACAATGCAAGGTATTTGCATCTTTCCATCTGCTTGGTGTAAAGCCAACCGTACTGAATCGCGGGGCAGGACGAAGTGAGGAGGCCTACCAAGCGAGCAAACTGTCTTATTTTACAACGAGATTTCAATTGAAACGATTGTAACTCTTGTTTAATTAGATTTCGTTTTTCCTTAGGAAGGCTAACATGAAATTCTTTTGTATCTATCACAAAACCAAGGTATTTGCAAATATTACTCGGAATCATACAACTTTTTTTAATGTTAATTATGAATCCTAAGGACTCTAAAATATGTTTTGTCTGTAAAATATTATCTAAGCAATCTTGATAATTATTAGAAATGATACAAATGTCATCTAAGTAGATAGATGACAGATAACCTAATGATCTCAGTAAACAAATTACCGGTTTTAATAGCTTTGTGAACACAAATGGAGCTGTGTTTAAACCAAACGGCAAAACATTGAATTGGTAAATTTGACCCTCGTACCTAAATCGTAGGTACTTTCTATACGTCGGGTGTATAGGTACTAGAAAATACGCATCCTTTAAATCAAAGGTGGCCATGAAACTGTTTCTTGATACTAATTTTAATGTTGTTCTTAGATCTTCAATTTTGAAATGTTCTGTTACGATGTACTTGTTTAGAGACTTTAAGTTTAAAATAAATCTGTTTTTGCCATTGGGTTTTTTAATCAGGAAATAACTAGAAAGAAACTGTCCTTCACATGGTTCACAATGTGAAATAGCACCACTGTTTAGAAGGTCAGTGATGGCCACCTTGTATTTAAAGGACTCACATGAAGTTAATGCAGGTAAACTTGGTTCGTGTAACTGATAGACAGGTTTAGTAAACGGTATCTTGTAACCTCTTATCCACGATAATACAACGAGGTCGTTAGTTATCAATTGCCATTGATCATAAAAGTAGGATAACCGACCTGCAAAACGTACCAGGTCTAGCGCCGCGGGGCTTGGCGCTGCTGCAAGCGCGGCTGCTGTCGCGGCTGCTGCTGCACCGGTCGCGGGCGCGGCGCCGGCGCTGTTCTCCTCGCTGTTCCCGCTTGCCGCGCTGTCGGGAACGGAGGCGTCTGGTTTAAAGTCTGGACAGGGGCCTGTCTCGGTCTCTGCGCTGGTGCAGGTCTTCGAACCTGTGTGTTTATTTTAATCTCAGCGCCTGATTTTGATATAGCTTTTGCAGCTTTTAGAGTATCGGTCAGATGTTCGCCAAATAGAAACTTATCGATTTCTGTATTGAACAGTTGATCTTTTATATCTTTCTTGATTGTAGAACATATAAAACTGCGCCGTGTCATGGACTCGCTGTGTTGTGAGTCACACATCAGTCGACCGGCTTCGATCAGTAATTTTATTACCGACTGATCTTTATAACCTGCAGAAAAGAGTATGCTTAGGGCTTCACTTATACAAGATATACTTGCTGCGACCTGCACCTGCTTATTCTCTAAAGCTTTGTCTTTTTTTATTAGCATCTCCGATAAGGCGGCCTTTATCTCTGGGTTTAACTTGGGTGCATCAATCTTTGTGCAGTTTTTTGGAACCAGATGCTTATCAAGCAGCTCCTTTCTGGCATCCTTGGTCAAGCCTGTTGTTGCGATGTGTTCCCAGCGAGCAGATAACTCGCATCTAATGTCTGGTCCATATTTTTTATCCTTTGATGGAGTTTCGCCCAAGAGATTCAGAATCTCTTCGTCCAGCTCAGGAAGCGTTACTTCAACAGGTAGTTCCGATTCCCCTGCCTGTACTGCTTCTGTAGCAGGAACATCATGTATCGTCGAGGTGGACGTACCCGGTTGTGGCTCATCTGAGTCAATAATCGGAGATGACGCGACATCACCTTGAACTTCCATTTCAGCTGGAATAGAAAATGTACCAAATGTAGGTATCGGATAGAAAATAGCGCGGTGATAGTCCTCAAAACTATCCACAACACCAAGTTTATAATCCATACCGATATTCAGAATTACGAAATCGAGTGATAACATTTTGTTATGTAGGTACGTGGATATGATCACAACTACCAATGTTCCTAGTATACAACTAGTGGTTTTAGAGCGGCGATAGTCCTTAAAACTACCCACAACACTATGTTTTAGTCCGTACGGATATAAAATGCAATTATTATTAAGTAGGTCATTAACTAAAGTGAAGGCAACATTCCTTTCAAATGTACACAATCACTAGTAGTATATACCCAATGA